>CM037879.1:92183104-92783104 GCA_021292165.1 Shinisaurus crocodilurus | reverse complement strand
ATACAGTATTTTTCCATGTATAAGACTATACTTTTTCCTAAAATTGTTAGACTAAAAATTGAGGGTCGTCTTATACACGGAAGTAAGCCAAGGAGAGAACCGCGCAGTTGCGAAACTGCCCAGTGGGGGGCGTCTTATACATGGGGGCGTCTTATAGACGGAAAAATACGGTAATCATGGAGAAGGAGAAGGGAAGAGGTGAGGGGGAGGCTGTGCTATGGGGTGAAGCCAGCAGGATCAGCACGCCCACTCCCCTCCACCCAAAACCAGTTTCCCAAAGCAGTCTTCCTCTCGTGCGATGTTTCCCAAGCATAAGCTCCATTGAAATCAATATGATTTACTGCTGAGTAAGGCCATTTAAGATAATGTGATTTACTGAGTAGTCGTGCAGAGAGAAACCGCGGGGAAGGAGGGTGGCAGGAAAGCAATCTCACAGCTGCTGCTGTTTTGCTGAAACCCTGATAGGTCCGATTTGCTTTGTGATTTACTTCTGAGTAAGGCCATTGAAGATAATGTGATTTACTTCTGAGTAGACATGCATTTCGGCTCATTTGCAGCTGCTTGTACTTTGGGACAGGGGGTTGAAAGGGGCACTCAAAACTTTACTTTTTCAAATGGGAAGGGAGGGGGAAAGCACTTACTCTTCAGTTCACTTTGCAAGAGAGAGAAGCTGTGGGGCGAGGTGGAGAGAGGCAGGAAAGCAAACTCTGCTTTGCCAAAGCCCTGATACACCTTTGGGAGAAAAGGGCCGAATGTTCTCCACCCCTTGGAAACAATTGGCTAACGCCGCTTAGGACAATTTCGTAGCCACACACCGAGAAAGGCAACAACAGCACCTGACGAGAACACACATAGCCATCTACTGCGTAGTGAATCGCAATAACAGGAAAATCGTAATAAAGGTAGTCCAGGAAGAACAGAGGAAAGATAACGCAAGGCAAATGCAACCGGAACTGAAAAGTGAGTGCGTCGTGTGTGCCTGGCAGTGGCAAGTCACAGAAGCGATCCAGTACTGCAATAACTGTTAGGTGTGGATTGCTCCTGAGAGCTCTGCTGGATCAGACCAAAGATCCATCTAGTCTAGCAACTTGTTCCTAACAGTGCACAACTAGTTGCCTCCAGGAAGCCCATAAACAGGGCAAGAATGCAATAGCTCTTCCTCCCACTGTTTACTACTTCTGAAGAACATAATGGTAGCGCAGGAGTCCACAAGTGAGCATGGCTTTTTGCACAGTGAGGCTGCAGAATGTGCAGGGTATGTGCAGCTGCAATTCTGAATATGCAACCCACACTCAGGGCTTGTTGTGTCATGCGAAACTGGTGACCAGTGAGGATTAAGGAACCCTCACATAACCCATTGTCTTTTTTAGCATTATGTGAGGGCTGTTTAACCTTCATATAACCCATACTTGCTGGGTTTGTATGACACAACAACCCCCAAGCAGTTGCCCACAGTACCTGGTGCATAAACCACAATGAGCCATGGCATGTTGGCTGAACCTGGTCACTGTCTGTTGAGCTAGGATGGGAGGAAACCAGCAGAAGAATAGGCAGACCTCCCACTCTTGGTCTCCAGTGTAGCCTCCATGTAACATCCATGTTTCTCAGGAGCAGGATGTCACTGAGTTCCAGTTGCTGAAGGTCAGCACACTAGTAGGAGGAAGAAAGTTTGATTTTTTAAAATTGGGGATTCAATGAAAAAAAGGTATTTTCAAAAAGTCAGTAAGGATTCTACATTCATTTTTGTATTTCTTTTTCATATTGACACAAAATTTTGAAGGCATAGTTTCTGATGTACACATTGTTAATGTTGTTCTTAAACTCCAACTTATTATATTTTTTAGTCAAATGTAACCTGGCTTGGCAAATAAAAAAAAAGGAACCCAGTTGGGCAGAAAAGTTGCATCTGAAATGACCACAGTGGAATAATTTATAGCTACTTAAGGGGGCATGAGAAAGTTCTCATACTTACATTTGTCAATGTGTACTGCTAACATTTTGAGGCACCACTTCAGAACCAGTTTAAATACTTTTTTTTGGTAAATGAATAATATTATACAGTAACCATCAGCCGCTGAAAAGAAGAACACATTTTTACTCAAGAAGCTCAGCAGGACCGGCCTTACCATTGGGCAGAATGAGGCAGCTGCCTCTGGAGGTGCTTCTAGATTAGGCTTTTATGGTGTAATCGCCCTGCCTCATTCACAGAAATTGATGGGGATCCAGACATCATCATCTTCAGCTTGTGACTCTCCTGTGTTTTCTCACAACTACCGGTACTTCTGTCTTTTCTCTTACCACAGAATGGGGTGGGGAACCTCAGGGTCGTGTGCCAAATCTGGCCATCCTGGGGTTCCACCCTAGCCTTCTGGGGTTCCCCAGATCACCATGACCCTTGCTGCCACCCCTTTCCCTGACCGCTAATCATGTGGTGGTTTCCCGGCTTTTGCACAGTTTCCCCCCCCCTATTTTAAAAGGTGGAAATTCCTCTCTTAACACTTTGTTACGGGCAGTAAGAGCTTTAAGCTAAAATATGCTGGGGTTTGGGGGCTATTTTGGGGCCTACCCCTTTTCCGTTTGGCCCCACCCTCCACTGCAATGCGGCGGCTGAGAGCTTCTTCGAAAGGGAATCTGACCCTCTGGCTGAAAGAGGTTCCCCACTCCTGCCATCGAAAATTCATGAAGAAAGAAAAGGCGGAATAGCTGCACAAAAGCCTTCTACTTAGCAGCACCAGGATCCCTCTGTCTGGAAGCCACTGGGTTTCAAGAAAGCACAAGAAATGGTTAATTATGCTGCTGTGGCAATAGAGGTGAAGGTCGTTGTACTTTTACTCCCATGGAGTACTACTTTTCTGTCTCAGGTGCCAAAATAACTTGGCCAGCTTTGGGTACTGTGCACTTTGACTGGGAGAGGAAGAGGGGCACTATCTGTGATTCTGTGTCAGGCAGTGAAATGTCTTGGGCCAGCCTTGAAGCCATATTTCCTTGACTTTTTCTTTTCCTGTGTGAGTGGATTGTTCTAAAAGTCATGCATGTATCTTCTATCACAGTCAATTAATTTTTAAGACTATAGCTGAGTTCGGACAACACGATAACCCACACTCAAGGGTTGAGTGTGGGTTGTCGCTGAACCATGGACTATCGTGTTGATTGACCCCAGCCACGCTAAGAAACCATGGTTTGTTAACCATGAACAACCCACAGATCACAAGCCAACAACAAACCATGGGTTTGCTCATGGTTAACGAACCATGGTTTGTTAGTGTGGCTGGGTTCAGACAACATGATAACCCACACTCAACCCATACTCAACCCTTGAGTGTGGATTATTGTGTTGTCTGAACCCAGTCAGTGTGTCTTCCCAGCTGTTGTCTCTGTCAACCAATACACAAATGTTACACTGGTCAATAATATTTTTCTGACACAACTTGTATTCCATATTCATGTCATCCTACATTCAATACTTTGGTTTCTGTTTAAGTAGGTCCCACTTCACCTGTATCTTGACTGAAGACTGTCATGGTAACTTTTTTTGTCTGTTGGTTTCTTTTCCTATTTATTTTTTTTTAATGCCACCCTCCCCCATACAGGACTCCTGATTCCTGCAAGCTGCATTGATATCTAGCACACATAATTCTCTTCCTGCCAATTGGCAGATACAGGGTCCAATTCAATTTCAGAGAAGCTGAAATTCTGAAATTCTGGGGCTGCATTCCAGACAAGACTAAAGGCAAAGGAGGTGGGGTCAGAGGCAAAAGGGGCGGGGCCATCTGGGGAACCCCAGAGAGCTGGATCGGGACCCTCAGTAGGCTGGATTTGGCCTGCGAGCCTGAGATTCCCCACCCTTGACATAAGCGCCTCTGTAGTATTCTGAAATGCAGAACATGGGATATGGGGAAGCTCCTGCTCAGCCATGACTTGAAATGAGTTTGACCCACACTCCTTGTTGTGAAATGCCTGAATTTTGAGGAATTCTAGGCCAAACAGGTCATTGGACCCCATTTTCTCCCAGCTCTTCTGCTCATAATGATGGCTCCTCTTGTTACCATGAACTTCTTTCTTTGTTGTTTCCCACTCTTCCCTGTCAGGCAGTGAAATGTATGCTACATACATTTCCTTCTTGACCCTTCTTGTCCTTTTCTTAAGTATGTCTTATGTTGGCTAGATAAAAGGTAGCACTGTTCTAAAACCCAAGCTCTGTAGCTTTGCTATGTAAAAGGACATTCATTCGAAAGGGGAGTTAGAAAATAATGATCTCATTAGAAGAGGGTTTAGTGACGTTGGGTGTTTTCTCTGTACTGAAGATTAAATAGACACTAGCAACAAACAAAAGTAACATACACAAAGAATTCACAGCAAAATTATCATCTCTTTTTCTGCCCTTTAAGAACACCATCAGGAATTGATCCTCTCAACTCCTGATGATTTTCAACAAAGAAAAACCAGGAATCTTAACATTTGGTTGTGGTTGTGGGGAATTTAAGCTTGGAAGATTAATTTTATCTTTATCCTCCATCACATTCCCCAGGCGAATGTTTTTACCTAATTATTCATGACATCATTTCTATAATATTTTTCCACCATCCTTTTTTTGTCCTTACAAGCCTGTAAGGTAGAGCACTAATTATCCCATTTTTATCAGCTGGAGAATACAGAAGGATGTATTGAAGTTTCTCTACATGATTTTATTTCTTGAAACACTAAATCCGTACAACATATTAGTGATTTATTCTGCAGCTCCTTGTTTCCTGTTTACATAGGAACCCCTAATCCACATTCAAGGGAAAACTTTAATACTGCTAGTGATACAGCGCATAGCTACTGTACCTTGACTTTCAATTACATTAAATCCCATTATAATCACTTTCTTTATAACAAATCCTCTTTTACACCTGAAATGCTCTGCTCCCATGGGAGCATTGTTATATTCTTCCCAATCAAAAACGGTGCAATTCTAATGGAAATGCACCGACTGCACACAGTACTGGCATGAAAGGACTTAACATGTTCTCTACGCTGAAATTCAGTGATGTATGGAAGAAAAGAAAAACATTCTAGACACAGCCAGCTCTCTAGATGTTAGATGTCTTAACACAGAGAGTCTACATCACTCTGTGTTATCTTACAAAATCATCTTGCGTGGATAATCATCACTGTCCAAAGACAGGTCAAGTACAGGTTATGTAAGTACTGTTATTAGAGAGTTGACTGTTTTCTGTGAAAACTGAAGGGAGAATATGAAGACATTTGTAAAGATGACCTGTGTGTGGATAAACAAACACTTATATTTATGACTTTGTTGTGTCTGAAGAATGACAAGAGGTCATGTTGTAGAACAGGGGTGAAACCCCCCCTTTTTTTTTCTTTTGAGCACCGTATTCCCTTGTGGGTAAACTGTTGGGGGCCACATGTCAGTGGTGGGCAAGGCAGAACCAAAAGTGGACCATTCACCCTCTTTCTCTTTCTGCCACCCCTCCTCCCTCTCTCTTTCTCTTCTTCCCAAAGCAGCAGGCCAGAGAAGGGACAGTTGGCTCTTGCCAGAGATCTGAACTGATAGCATGCAGAGAGATTTCAAAACTAGGCTGAGAGCCTCATGAAATTAAGCCAAGGGCCACTTGTGGCCTGAGGAGGACCACAGGCTGCCCACCTCTGTTGTATGAGAATGTAAATATACAGGATTGTGCCTTTTGAAATGTCTTTACGGTGATCTAGAAGAAAATAATAGAGGCTCAAGAAATATATACTTCCTATTGATATTTAAATAGATAGGGAGAGATGGATTGATAGAACACATTTTAAGTTTTCAATCGACTGGTTCATATATCCATTCTCATTTCTTGATTGCAGCATGCATGCATGAGCCATCACACATAGAGCTTCCATATTTACCTTGGACAGCTTTACAAGGGATTAGACAAATTCATGAAGGACAGGGCTACCAATGGCTACTATTCATAATGGCTATATACTGCCTCCAGGATCAAAGGCAGCAGGCCTCTGAATACCCATTGCTGGGGAACAACAGCAGGAAAGGGCTATTGCTCTCATGTCCTGTTTATGGGCTTCCTGTAGGCATCTGGTTGACCACTGTAGGAAACCAGTGGCTGGAGTAGATAGGCCTTTGTCTGATCCAGCAGGGTCTTCTTATGTTCTTCTATCACCTGAAGTCACATTGTCATCCAGTGTTGAATAATGTAGGGATGAAAAATCAAGTGATGTTCACTCATGTGTGAACTGGGGCTTACGTAATCCTTACAACAGCCTTGTAATGCAAGCCGGTATTCTAATCCATATATTGTAGATTGAGAAGGGCTGAGAGAGACTCAGATAGTTGCATGTGGAAGGCCACCTTGTGGCTGAAGTGAAATTTGAAATGGAGACTTCCCAGCTCACACTCTGTCAGAGCCACTATGCTATGCTGCCCCTCTAAAATTCATAGCTGAAATGATTATAACATGACCACACCAAGTAAATCATTCTAAATGTAGCCATCTTGTGTTACCATGCCCCAAACCACCATGTTCAGATACTCCTTTAATGAGAACTCTGCTTCCTCTTCCTCCACTAATCCAACCACCAGGGCATGTAAGCAGAGCATATCACTAGAAAATGGCCTTGAGGTGCAAGGGGAAATGGAGGGAGCCCCTGAATAAAATCCAGAATCTCTACCCTCTTATTCCCCCCAAATTTTAGACAAATCATGTCTTCCCTGTAACCTTTTAGGAACATAAGAAGCTGCCTTATACTGAATCAGGCCAGTATTTTCAACACGGATTGGCATCAGCTCTCCAAGTTTTCAGGTAGGGTTTTTTTCCAGCCCCTGGAGATGCTGGGGATTGAACCTGGGACCTTCCGCATGCAAAACAAGTGCTCTACCACTGAGTCATGGCCCCTCCCAAAGGGAGCAGATTTGCGGCCATCACTTCTTTCCTGACAGGGCTCCCTTCTTTCTTTTAGTAGCTGCACTGAGTCTGACCATCTGGAGTGTTTGGCGGAGCGAGACTTGCATCAAGGGGGCTTGGCATTCCCACCTGCCTCACCCCACCTACCACTGTGGAGCCTGATAAAGCCTGCTGCCTGAAAACCAGTGCGAGAAGGGGTGCTTGGTGGAGAGAGGCTGGGTAACATCAAAACTTCATGGGTGTGTGGTGGTGCTTGAAGAACGGCTGGCAATCTTTACCTTCCCAGGCGAGAGATGGAGAAGGAACTGAGAGGAGACGCAGGTGAGAGCTGGGAGGAAAGAAGACTGTCACAAGTGAGAGGTGTGACGGCCAACCTGTGCTTCTAGGCTAATTGTGGAGAACCCTCATGTGGAATGGAGATGCATATATATATATATATATATATATATATATTTCTGTATTGTGCTTCATTCTCTCTCCTGGTTAGCACTCAGTTGTTGGATTAGTGTAGTTTATTTGTGCTGTTTTATTGGATATTGCATGTATTGGTATTTCTACTATGTATTTATCTACCAACATTATGGCTATCTGTGATTGTTTCTGTTGAATTTTTTTTTTTAATATTGTTATATTTATTGCTGTTTGATATCTTGTAAATTATATTTACTGTTGTTCGTTGGTTATGCTGTGAGCCGCTTCCAGCACAATTTTGTGGAAAAGCGGTATACAAATAAATAAATAAATAAAATGGTGATAATGATGATGACCTAGCCCAGTATTGTTGACGTTGGCATTGGCTGGCAGCGGCTCCCCAGGTTTTCAGGGAGGAGCTTTTCCAGCCTTATCTGGAGATGCCCGGGAGTGAACCTAGGACCGTCTGCATGCAGCGCAGGTGCTCTATCACTGAGCTATGGCCCTTAAAAACAGTACCTATGAGTGCTTTCACGAAATGTAAGGGAGGCTGTTAAGTGTCTAAAGTACTCTGTGGTTCTCCTCTTACAATAGATCTTTGAATCTCTCACTAAATAATCTTGCCTTGTAAATACCAACTTCATTGCATTAGGGAAAGAGAGGGAACTACCTACTACAGGAAAAAGGCAGTGGGTGTGAGAGATAAGCCTAGTGATAGGCTAAGAGTACATTGGCATGCGCATGCACATACATATACCTGAAATATGGGTCCTCTAAAAAATGAATGAATTAGGAAAGTGTCCCCTGGATGATCAATATTGAATTCTTTTAAGAGGAGACATCCAAAATCAGTGAGGCCCTAGTGTGCTCATAAGGATATCATCAGGAATGTGATGTTTCAACATTGTAAGCATTTTTCTGGTAAGCGTTCTTTGCATTGTAATAAAGGCTGCATGAGACATCAAAGCTTCATTTAAAATCTTGAAAATGGCCCGGTTCACCAGTACTCAGCTGAAAATACAACAGTCCTGTGGCATCTCCCAGTTCTGGTTCTTACAACTACATGTTCTATTCAGGCACCTGGCCTGTTTGGAAAGGAAAAATAAGAGAAATTAATGCAGGGAACGCCTATCGGTGTGCCTTCATCATTCCATTGTCAAGGAAAGGAAAGGAAAGTCCTCCACAGTTTCAGTCTCATTTCTGAAATTCTTTTCTGTTAAATTCCCACAGATAATGATCTTGGAGCAAAAATAAAAAGGGCAAAGGAAGGAGGGATGTCCTGTAAAGAACCAAGTGTTCTCTTCGCAGAAAGTAAATAATTTGGGGACTATAAATAGCGATACATTTAAAAGGCTTGTGTAAATAACCTCAACGTACTCAGAAGAATATTAGCAAAAGCTGTTTCATAAATGCTTGATTTGAATAGGGTCAAGGCTGCAAAAGTAAAATCCCAGACATTACTGTTTTATGGATTAATGCGCAGTGAGGATCCCTTAGAGCATCCTTCTTCAACCTGGTAGTGTCCAGATGAGTTGGACTACAACCCCCATCAATCTCAGTCAACGCTACTAGCCGCTGGCCATGCTGGAAGGGAATGAGGGGAATTGTAGTCCAACATATCTGTAGGACATCAAGTTGGGGAAGGCTGCCTTAGAGCTTCTGTTTAACCCTCCTTTTTTCTACCAAATTAGTAATGCCTGGGTTCAGATGTAATGTGAAACCATGGTTAAAATGTATTTAGCTAATCCATGTTTTGTTTTTAATGTCTAAACCCAATCCTTTGCAAAACTGTGGTTTGTTAGGGGCCAATAAACCAGGGCCGGATTAAGATAGGGGCTATTGGAGCTGCAGCTCCAGGCCCCTACCACAAAATAGGCCCACAATATAGGGGCGCGCGGCGCCGGGGAAATGAGGACGTCACCTCGCTCACCTGCGGGGCGTTGCTGGAGGCGACTGCCCGGAGAGGAAGGGCCAGATCGCGGCCCATTTACAGCACAGCGGGGGGGCTCAGCACGTGGCCCCCCCAGCAGCGGCGCGCGCTTTGCCCGGTGGAGCCACTGCCTGCCTCCTTGCGCCGCCCAGGCACTCCGGCTTGGCCGGGCCGAGGGGATCCCGACGGGAGGCCGCTGCCCCGACCGGGCTGCAGTGACAGTGGGCGGCGCCGGGCTGGTGCTGCCTTCCTGGTCCGCCTGCGGGCTCGGGGGGGGGGGTTCCTGGGCAGCTCGCCTCCCCTCCCCGCTGCGCCGTCCGTCCAGCCCGGCTCCCTCTGCGGGGTCATGCGCCGGCAAGGGAGGGCCCCCGCCCGCCGCCCCTTCCCTCCAGGCCGAGGCAGTGAGCCCCGCGGGGCCGGTGGGCGCGTCGCATGTGCTGTGTGCAGTGGGGGGGGGCTGCTCCCATGCGTGCCGCGGGGGCTCGCCTCTGCTCCTCCGCGCGGGGGCGGCCGGGCTTAAATGCTGCGCTGACGAGGCCTGAAAGGAAGGAGCCGAGGGCGCCCCTGCAGAGGGGGCGGCGGCGCAAGGGGGCAGTGGGCAGCCAGCCGGGCGGCCGCTGGGTCGCACCGGAACGTGGGGAGCTGCCTTGTGCTGCCAGCCCCCAGCCCCCCATCTGTTGGCCCTGACGGGCAGCTGCGGGACTTTCTCCAGCCCGCCTGGAGAGGCTGCGGGGATCTGGCCGGCCCTCTGCATGCAAGGTGGGGCGCTGCCCCCGAGCTGCAACTGCTTCCTGTTCTGGTGCCTTATCTGGGCCCAGCCTACACAGAGATCCTCTCCAGGCCGGCCCAGCCAGGCCCAGCTGCTGCAGACACCTCCAAGTCCAAGCCAGTGTGGCCAGAAAGCTTTCCTGATGATCTCTGCATGCCACCAATTCCCACGTCCAATTGCACCTTCATAGATAGATTCATAGATCATGGAGTTGGAAGGGGCCTACGAGGCCATCAAGTCCAGCCCCCTGCTCAATCCAGGAAACTAGAGGAGGGGGTCTCCCATCCAAGTAATAACCAGGCCATGGTTACCTATTTGTACTATTTTTCCCTCCAAAAAGAAACACCCAGAGGGCTAACAACACCATGCAAAAGCAACTACAATATTATCAAATGCAATATCAAAAGACAGCACTATGAAAAATGTTCTGACAATAAGAAATGCCACAATAAACCTATAAACAAGCTTTCAGTTCAAGACTTGGCAAATATCAATTCAGTTACTAATAAATACAAAATTCAACAACCAATAAGGAGCTAATAAAATACCACCCATATTTTAGCCAAATGGATTGCCTGAATAATTTGCCACCCGAACGGCACTGCTGCACACTCTATGTCTGAGGGAGCACAGTCAGTGTCTCCAAGATGCAAAATTAGATCTGCATACAGCAACAGACATGCTGAACTCTCTAAAGGATTTTGTGCAGTCTCTCCGTTCTAGATTCTATGAATTTAACAGCAGGGTAAAAATATTTCCGGCTGCGAGGAGTACCAGCTACAACGTGGAAGGAAAGTGAAAAGAAATAGGAGGTGGGACTATGGTGATGCAGAAGATGCTAATGCTGATATGACACCCTCTGAGAGGTTTAAAGTGCATACCTTTTATCCTATAATTGACCAATTGACAGAATCACTGAGGCACAGGCAAGCAGCACACAATATAATTCAAGAAAGATTTGGATTTCTATCAGAAATATGCACTCTAGCAGCTGATAGTCTACGTTCCAGAGCCACTACACTAGTGTCAAAATATCCTGAAGATCTTGAACCCCTGTTTGCAGACGAAATTGTACAGTTTTCATCTATTTTCAAAATGTACCAATCTTCCACTGCAAATCAAGACATTCATGGGAGTCAAGAAACACAAATGTACAAGTTTATGATTGCACAATCTCTAGTCGGTGCATTTCCAAATACATTTGTGACCCTCCGCATGTATTTGTGTTTAATGGTCAGCAACTGCAGTGGTGAGCGTTCATTTTCAGCATTAAAACGTGTGAAAAATGAACTAAGGTCTTCCATGGGTCAGGAGCGTTTAAATGCGCTCTCTCTGTTGTGCATTGAAAATGGTTTGCTGAACGAGCTTAATCTTGATTCTACAATTGAGGAATTTGCAAGTAAAAAAGCAAGAAAAGTTAATGTGTAATTTTATTTTAATCTACCAGCTTGATTCATTTAGTTTAAATGCAGGTTAGAGTTCAGTGAATAACCTGTTTGTGTGTTTAAAACTAGTGGTTGCTATTTATTTCAAGAGTTACTCTCTGCACCATAATCATAACGCAGGCTGTATTGATTATGATGCAATAATAATAATAATAATAATAATAATAATAATAATAATAATACTTTAAGGAACAAATTTTTATGAGCCAAACATCATACACTTATATTTAAATTGTTTATATGGTTTATGTTTATTTAAAAATGGCTGTTGTGAATGTTCTATTTATAACGGTTTTATTGAGTTAACAAGCTTATTGTTTACAAAAAAAGAAATATTTTCAATATGTTTCTGTTTTGGCACTTTAATGGTAATTAAAATATTTAATTTGTTTTAATATAAAATTGCGTCTTCATTTTATTTATTTCCATAAAAAGGCTCACCAAAATCCTCAGCACCAGGCCCATAATGCTCTTAATCCAGCCCTGCAATAAACCAGAATCTAAAACCACCACTGGAAGGTCATTTTCAATCCACAGTTTGCACTAACTGTGGTTTGCTGTTAGGTCTACATTCTCAGATGATAGGCAAACCACAGTTGCTGACATTATTCCAACTCAAGGGCTGCTTTAATATGGAGTGAATGTATGTGGGATTATTTAAGTGATTAGCTTGCTAAAGGCTTAAACTGCGCACAGTGACTACAGGAAACCTCTCAAATGACATAGAAAGAGCATGGTATAGATCAGTGTTCTCCAACCTTGGGTCCCCAGATGTTTGGGGCATGCTGGGAGTTATAGGCCAAAAACATCTGGGGACCCAAGGTTGGAGAACACTGGTATAGATATTGTTCAACATTAGTTTTTGTATATTGCCTTTGTAAATATTCTCCATTTATGACTAATATTTCCAGGTCTCTGTTTCTGCATCTTTAATTCATAAACCACGCTCCACATATAGAGGCTTCCCAATGTAGAGGGCAACATGGCACACCAACAGTGGGAGAACCTTTGTGAGCATGGCGGCGGAATGTTTCCCTTATATAGAAGAGAGCAGGAAGTACGTACCTGCACACGCAGGGCTTCAGTTGTGTATCAAAACGACTGCTTGCAACCCACAAATTGAATGGGGGATAAGAAATTCTTCAGATATTATGTTATGTTTAAATATCAGAGAAGGGATCTAGAGCTTGTTATTATTTAGCATAGGCATCAGATGAAACTTAATACCTTTCTGTGGCTGGAGGTAGGTAACTTGTTGTCACTGTGACCCACTATGCTGAAGAGATATGTTTACGTAAGTCTGAAGCTACTAGAGGTAGACTTCTCAGACAAGATACTATTGAAATGAATTATGTAACCAATTCTTGTTAGATCCAGGTTCCTAACAGAGATAAGACTCTGTTTTTCTCTCTGTCCCTGCCCCCGTTTCCAAACATTATTTATCCATCAAGCTTTCAGGAATGCTTTGTTTTAAATATCACCTTTTCTACAAATTCCAATATCTTATATTTTTTAGATGGTGTGTTTACGATGACTGCAAAATAACAAGAGTTTGCCCTTGCAAATAATTAACTCTTTGGTTATATGGCTTGTGGAAGTTCAACATATAATTGAACTGAAGATAAATATGTCTTGCTTAATTTCACCCTTTTCATCCACAATTGAAAACTGAAACAATGAGTAACAAGGCTAACTGCATGATTTTGGTAGATTTCTCATTAATGAAATTCCTGTTCTAAATGGTGTTTAAGAATAAGGCTACAACCCGACATGTACTTACTTGGAACTAAGACTTACTTGAAGTTACTTCTGAGTAAATCTGACTAGGATTGAGCTGGTAAGGGTGATAGTATTATGTGAGTTTCAGTATAATCCTATACATGTCCATTCAGAAGTATGCCCAATTGAGTTCAATGGGACTTACTCTCAGGTAAGTGTATATAGGATTGCAGATTTTATGTTTATTTGATGAATAATCTTTTCTTTTATCAGAATACTTCTCTACAGATATGACAGCAAGAACTGCAAATACAACTGATTTCCCCCCTCATTCTTATAGGCTACAAATCAAAATAAAACAATAACAGTAACAGTACACATTTTAAAATATGAAAAATAATATATTTATGCTAATTTAACTATCTGACAAAACTAAAATAACAGTTGTGATATATGGAAAATTACATTGGGTTGGATCCTAAAATCCTTCTATAAATACATGCTCCATGGGTTTCTTGTTAAGGTCAAGACAGGACACGCAACCATCCAGAGCAGATTTTCAGGGGGTACAGTGTACTCTACTCTACTGGACCTTTAGATCCATCTAATCTATCTAATCTATCTACATCTTAAAATGGTATTGTCCATCTGTGAGCTTGTTCCGTCCCCACAGTGATTGACTGAACTGCTCTAATGGAAAGTTCACAAACACTAAGCCAGTGTGGCGTAGTGGTTAGAGTGTTGGATTGGGACTCGGGAGATCCAGGTTCTAGTCCCCGCTCGGCCATGAAGCTCACTGGGTGACTTTGGGCCAGTCACTGACTTTCAGCCTAACCTACCTCACAGAGTTGTTGTGAGGATAAAATAGAGAGGTGGAAGTGGATTATGTAAGCCGCCTTGGGTTCCTTGCAGGAAAAAAGGCGGGGTATAAATATAATAAATATAATATAATATAATATATTCCATCTTCTGAAAGTGACCACACACTTCACATGGCCATTGTGTTTGCCATGAGTACACCACGCTCCTGAAGGCATTTATAAAGGAGTTTAAGGAGGCTATGTATCTGTCATTCACACTTTCTGTATTTGCTGTGGGAAACTGTGTAACACTAGTGCACCTGTGGCAAACATGATTGCCATATAAAATACTGAGCCACTCTGAAGAGGAAGGTCCAATGTCTAGAACTGCTCTGTCAATTTCCAGAATTGATGTTAACAGAGCAGTTACAGTACAAGACTTGAAAGTTGAGTATGGGTAGAAAAAACAATCAAACTACAGTAGCCAATTTATGCCCGTTTTCCTTCATGAAAGTCAATGAGAATAATTTTTCACTAACCCCCCCCCCCCCTATATTAATTTTAAAGGAAACCCACATGGAGGCTTGGATATGCTCTAGCTGCTTCCCCTGAAAGCTGGGATGAAATATCAGAAAAGTAAACCAGAGGCCAGAGAAGCTATTGATTTCACCAGAACCCCACCCCCACCCCAACCTAAAGGATGATGATAAGGATGATACTAATGATGATCACCACCACCGTCACCACCACATTAATCCAAACACTCTTTTTTTTTTTCGGGCTAAAAATGCTAATAGGTGGCAGCAGGGCTGGCCCTACTATTAGGCAGAGTGAAGTAGCCTGCCACCTCAAGCAAGAGGGAAGGGAATAGTGGTGGGATGTCAGGTCAGACCTTTCTGTGCACCACACAGCCTACCTGCACACTCTCTGCCAGGTGTGGAGAACTGGTTTCTGGTGGGGAGATGCAGTGCTTCCCACTGGGCCCTCCCCGGGCCACACGATCAGTCATAATTGATGGCGGTAGCCACACCCACTGACATCATACACCCTCTGCCCCACCCATTTTGCCTTTTTCCATGCTGAGAGAGGCATGGAGCTCCTCTCTCAGAGAGTCATGGAGAAAGGGACTTGGCAGTTGCTGGGAGGAGTTGCTGCCACTCCTCTCTTTGTCTGCTGAGACAGGTGCCTCCTTTGCTTGTTGCCGCTACTGGGTGGTGAGTAGCGCATGAAGCCGGCACTGAGCCAGGCCCTTCCTTTGCATACTGCTTGCTGTTCCCACTGGGGTGGCAAATGGTCTGTTAATGATTCAGCCAATGCTGGGAGGGATTGCTCCTCCCAGCGCCAGCCGAGTCCCTGGCACGGCATCCCCCGCATCATCTCTGATCTGTGATTAGAGATAATAGTGGGAATTCCCCTGGGCGCTGCTGCCTCTCCCAAGTGGGAGGCAAGTGGCACAGTGACAGCAGGGATGCCTCCAGGGGGTGGGGCTGCAAAACATCTTTGGCCAGCTCTGAGAGGACGGATGGCCATCTGGCAACACATGGGCCAACAGTGTTATATGTCCCTGCTTCCCACTCCCCAGGGTGCTTCTACCAAATTTAAATCACACTGTGTACATCTCACTTTGCCTTTTGTATATGCATATCTAGCCATGCTGCAACTAGGGACGGTGCCCCCAAAGAATATAGAAGTTGGCCATCATCCATGAAGTATAGAAGCACTTCCTTGACGGGTTGTGGAATATATGATTCATCACGGGGTGGAGTTGTATCTTCCAACATTTTATAATGGTTGTTTTAATCTTTTCATCCCACCACTCCCGCTCCCAAATAACTTGTTTTACATAGCAAGTCTGTCTATGAAAACTCAAAAGAAAGTCCAGTGGGGCTTACTCCCTGAGAGGTATGCATAGGATCACCTCCCTAGTATATCTACATTGAAAAACACAATTGTATTTTCCTGCAATGTGTGCTTAAGACAAATGTTCACTTGTGTAATGCAGTACTAGCTTTTTTTACACTCAAGAGTTTGTACGTGTAACAAAGCGTGTAAGCAAAGTTATCCATTTCTGTTTTTGTTGGTGCCAGTCTTTCCTTTTTAAAGTGCTTCCCTCCCGTGGATTTCAAGGGGAGGGAGAATAATTATGCCAGCATCCGGGACTGCCATGGTCTCCCCCTCACATTCTGTGGGCATGTCTGGGGAATGAGGGAACTTTGCATCTGGCAAATCCAGAGGGCCCCCCCCCCAGTCTACTTATGACTCACCCTTTTCAGCTCCTACTGCTGTCAGAGCAGCAACAGCAGTGGAGCTTTCCATCGTTGCAATGAGGAGATAACATAGGATAACATAGGATCATAGAGTTGGAAGGGGCCTACAAGGCCATCGAGTCCAACCCCCTGCTCAATCCAGGAAACTAGAGGAGGGGTCTCCCATCCAAGTAATAACCAGGCCTGACCCTGCTTACTTTTTCGCAGATCTCAGTCTCCACCTGCAACATCCAATGGTCCCTCAGTCACCTGCCATGGGAGCTTAGAATTGCTCCCTAAATTTAGGGGTGGGGAAAAAATCCCATTGGGCTAGAATTTTGTAGAGTACATTTTTAAAAACACTCCATGGTTCTGCATCAATTTGCAGTCAGTTTGGAGTCATAGATTTCATAGATCATAGATCACAGAGTTGGAAGGAGCCTACAAGGCTATCGAGTCCAACCCCCTGCTCAATGCAGGAAACTAGAGGAGGGGTCTCCCATCCAAGTAATAAGCAGGCCTGACTCTGCTTAGCTTTCCACACTCAGACAAGCTGAGCCAGCGTAAGCCACAGGCCTGTATCACTTGCAGCAGAGCCTTTAGAGTATTGGCTCCCTCTCTATGGAACTCTCTGCCTGCTGATGTCAGGCGGGCACCAACATGGTTTAGTTTTCAATGCTTGTTGAAGACATTTTTATTTAAACAAGCCTTCCCTGATTGACCAGCCACAGTTTTATTGCCATGTTTAGATTTTAAAGGTTTTAATTCTGTATTTTGTGCATCATCATCATCATCATCATCATCATCATCATCATCATCATCATCATCATCATCATCTCCCCTTTTTATTGTTCACCACCTGGATGTTTTATAGGATGTAGAGTGCTTGTAAGTAAAAGCTTGTAAATAAAGATTGTAAATAAAACAAAAAATACGGTAAACAAAAACCAATGGAACTTCCTTCCGAGATAGATAGATAGATCGATAGATGATAGAACTGTGTTGTAATTAAAAATATATATATTGGTGAGACTTCATTTTTTAAAACAAATGTTTATCAAACCTTTCCCTGCGCATCTTTTTATTCTGTTGTCAAGGGGTTTTGCCAGAGGCACTGATATGGCCTCAATGGATTCCTTTGTTTTCAATAGTTAATATTTGACAATGACATTTTAATAATTTTATTGGTGCTGTGCAGTGATTAAAAAAAGTTACATAGGAAAATAGCAAAAGCCCTTCTGAAATGTTACTTCAAAATTATCTGATGCATTAAAAAAACATGAGGTCTTTGGAAATGAAACAGAAAACACATGGCAATCTATATTTTATGTAATCTGGCTTTTGAAAGAAAAACTTACGTTTGCGTTTTCATAATTGTGTATGTGCAACTGATTGGAATTTTATGGGAAGGATGATATCCTCAAGGGAAGAGAACTAGATTACTGAGAAAACATTTTATGATTACTGCTTTTTTGTGTTAATACTATTAGAAAATACATAGCTTCAACCACTGTGGGCACTTTGAAGGTCAACAGACAGAATAAATAAATGAGTAATAGGCACAGTCTCAAACCATTTGATTTTTCCATGGTCAACATCTAGGAATTACAGCTTTAAGATCTTTATCATGCCATTTTTTATTCACGTGAAAAGTCCATTTGCTTCCAGTGAAACTTCAAGTGTGAACTATGAGATCAAATTAAGAGCACCATTTTCTGAAACAAGGACTGGAAGATCAGAGGACATATGAGAAAAAAAATGGCTTGTTCTTTCTTGCTTGCTTGCACAGGATAGCTATGGGTTCTCTGTGTGCTGAAGCAGATGCCAGGGACAAGCAACTGATGGTGAAGGCCATCAGCTCTCTCCCTTGCCTGTGAGCTTCCAGGGGCATCTCCCTGGCTGCTGTTCAAAAGGAATTGCTAGACCGTAGAGCTGGAGTCTCCAACATGGAGGCGCTAATGTGTTCACAGGCATCTCTCTTGGCACCTGCCAGGCTCCCTGCCCCTCCTGATTTTTATTCCGTAAGATATTTTTTTAAAAAAATATGTTATTATTTTAACCGGGAGGCTGGACTGATGCAAAACAAAGTGCTGCTGTCCAGTGCTATCTTTAACTGGGCTCCTCCTCCTCCTCCTCCTCCTCCTCCTCCTCCTCCTCCTCCTCCTCCTCCTCCTCCTCCTCATAATCTTCATCAGGTCTTTGAGTCTGAGGGGTGTTGTGAAGTGGCTTGATCTGAGAAACATTCCTTGTGATTTTATGGGTACCCCTCTGAACAGTGACCCTCATGCCATTTATCATTTTGATTTGATAGGGTGCAGGATAGAAGGGCATTGAAAGTTTGTTTCGAGGCTAGAGGTTCTTAATAAGGACCATGTCCCCTACTTTGAATGCTACTACTCTGGTTCGCTGACGCTGGTCAGTGCACTGTTTCATTGCAAGTTTTGCCTTATCATCATATTAGCGCAAGGGTGCATCCTTGAGTGGGACATCAGTTTGAGGTAACTTTGTCTGTGCCTATCTGCCAAACATTATGGTAGTTGGTGCCACCACACCAGTGGAACAATGGGGAGTGTTTTGGTAGCTGTAAAGAAATCAAAATGATTCTTGTTTCAGATTGGCTCCCTCTGCTGTTGCAATCTGTAAGGCTTTCTTCGGGGTCCTCATAAATCTCAACCTCCCCATTTGCTTGTGGCCAATGAGGTATAATTTTTTGATGTTTGAACCCAAGATAGTCTGAAAATTGAGCAAACTGCAGGCTTTGAAAAGGTGGTCCATTGTCACTTTTCACAATAGCAGGTATGCCATCGGACGAGAAAATCTTCTCTCATTTGGGGATGACTGCATTTGCTGAAGTGGTGATCGTGACTGTTTCTACCTCTGGATAACAGCTATAATCATCAATAACAACCAAAGGATGTCCTCCAGTGGGGAGATCACAGAAATCAACACTGACTTCCACCATGGTGATGGAGGAACAGGAAAAATATGCAGTGGTTCTGCGGGACGGCTGCCTGGGACAGTGTACAGCATTTTACATGTTGTTCAGAAAGGTTGTCAATCCCAGGGAACCAGACTTTCTCTCTGAGCAGCGCTTTGGTTTTAACTACTCCCTGGTGACCTTCATGAGCCAAATCAATTGCATGGTTCCATAGAGAATGTGGAATAACCAAGCGAGTGCCTAGAAGGAGGAGGCCATTCTCTGTGATGGTAAGTTCACCTTTTATGTTAGCAAATGATTGGATGACTGCTTGAGCTTCATAAATCAGATGTGCTGGATTATTCAGGAGATCTTTCCACCAACCATTGCAAACAGTCTGGATGTTTGTCTGTATATACGCGTCAGCTTGTGTAGCAGTTTCTATTACCTGTGGAGAAAGAGCTTTAGGAACAGTATGCGAGACAAGGAAGTTGACACGTGCCTCTGCTCATTTGTAGCTGCATGATTGCCAGCTCTTTTAGATATGGGATGCCTGGAAAAATAGTCAGCTGGATTGGCTTTACCTGGTTGATAGATAACTTTGTAGTTATAGCCTTGCAATTTGAGCATCCATCGCGCAATGCAAACTGGTGGTTGAAAGATGGTGTGTTAAACATGGGCTCAAGAGGCTTGTGATCAGTTATAACTGTGAATGGGCACCCATATATGTATAAATGAAAAAAAAGAGCAATATTGTTCTGTGAAGGAAAGAGCTTTGATGGCATATGCAATAGTAGAAATGTGGCCATCTCACAGTGTCAATTAAAACTTGAGTCTTGTGTCCTTGTATGAAAATGTGGCAAACACTTGTTTGTGTAGAGTACGCTGTGTAAACATATACATTGTCCTCCTCTGAAGGGTCAGCCTGAAGAACATTTGCTTGATTTTGGCCTTGGTTGTGAATGCTTGGTGTAAGCTCTTGCATAGCAGTTTCTTTTTCCACAATTGTGGCAAATTGTACGTCTGGCAGAGCAATTGCCTCTGTGAAGATAGGCTCCTCCACAGTTGTAGCAGGTTACCTGTGCTGTCCTCATGGACATTTGCTGGACTTTGGGAGATTAATCAGTGCTACCTTGAGAATGTGTTTGCTGATTCCTGTTGGAATGCTTCTGGAGTGCATGTGCAGTTTCCATTTGTGTAGAATGGCTTCCTTGCTCTATTAGCTGAGCATGTGTTTCTGACATATCATTTGCTCGAGCAGTATTTTTGTGAGGGTCATCTGGGGTTCTCATAAAATTTGCCTCCAAAGGTTGGCTGAAGAACATACTTGTATTATTTGTGCCCTTATCTCATGATCTGTGTTTACAAATCCACATAATCATGCAATATGACGTAAATGGATATGATATTCATCTGTGTTCTCTCCTTCTTTTTGGTGTGCTTGCCAAAATGTGTACTGTTCAAGGTCTATATTTTTTAAACTACTGGTTAAGTGCTAGCTTTGTTTTTCCATAATCATCACTATCTCCAGTGTTAGGCAATGTTTTGAAAATTTGGTGTACTTCACCACTGCCTGCAAAATGTAGTAACATTGCCTGTTTGGTGGTAGGGTCATCTTTCATCGCAAGCAATACATTTTCCAAACGTTCGAGCCAATGTTTCCATCTAGGCCCCAATGTACTGTGAGATTCATGTATAGGAAATTCAGGAAAGGTAAGGAACATGTTGAGAGCAGGGTCACAACCTGGCAGAATTGTGAAGAATTAGGAGGATATCTTTTACTTCTAACTGAAGGTTTTGCTCTTTATTTTTGGATAGGAAACAAAATGGCTTCTGCCACCCTTCTTCATGCTGGGCTGTGATTATGCAATGTATAAGATGGCCACTGCTTGGGACTCATGCATCTCACCACAGGCAAATGTGCAGGTCCCCCCCTATGAAACTGAAACACACCTCTTTTGGTGCTTCCTAGTAATGTGAAAATCTACCCACAGGGCTAAACATAGTAGAACAGTGATTGGATCTCTCATCATGATTTTCTTATTCTAAAAGCATATGTAGGCATAAACAATTTCAATTAGAGTCAGGGGGAAGGGGGTCTAACCCTTCCCTGTGTTGTGTGGTCCTGATCCTACCTCTCCCTCCATGCTGCTGTTAGCCATGGAGAGTAATACATAGAGGCATGATACGGTGCCGGTATATTTTCCAGGGGCAATTGGATTGGATTCACAACTTGCAAAAAAAAAGTGGGGGGGGGGGAGAAAAAAAGGAATCAGACCCCCTCAAATCCCCCTGAGCCATGACCCTAATCCAAATTATACACCTATGCAGCTGAATATAAAAGGAGAAAATTACACTGGGAGATCCATTCACAGATCTCCCATATAAAGTATCACTGGGCCCTCATTGACAGCATTGACAGAGTTCTAAGATAAAAAAAGTAGAAGAAGCTTTGGTTGAAGGGAAGAGTTAAGGTCCTTACAAAGTTACTCATGTGCCAAGAAGCATGGTGATTGTAACTTAAAGACACCTGACTACTACCTGGCTTTAATTTCCACACAATGTAAGCAGTAGACGCATTCTATGGTCTTCCAAATGTAACCATTATGGACATTTGTCAGTGCCTTCCATAAAGCTCCAAGTACCACCTCTCCAATACAGTCTGGATAATTTGTTGCTGAGGGAGCCCCCCAGGCCAACCCATTTATTTATTTATTTAATGTATTTCTACACCACCCATCAGCCAAAAGGCTCCCTGGGCGGTTTACAAAAAAATCCAAAAACAAACAAAAAAACATGCTAGTCTTTGTACCTGAGCATTTGACTTCTGTTTCGGAGCTTTAATGGTAAAGGCCCTTGCTAGCAACTATTTTTTGATTGTTTTCAAGCAAGGAAAGGCCAAGTGGCTGGCAACATTGGTTCCACTGACTCGCTTTCATATGGGCAGATTCACAGGCAAAGGGCTTTCTAAGCCCTTCTTCCAATGTCAAAGCAATGAAGACTGCTGGGTAGAACCCTTCCTCTAAGTCCACGGTGGGCAGAAGGTAGGACCGGGATCTACTGGTAGATATCTGATTGGCAGTCAGAGGCGTAGCGTGGGGGGTGCAGGGGGGGCCGGCCGCACCGGGCGCAACATCTGGGGGGGCGCGGCAAGGCAGGGGGCAAGGCAGCGAGCGAGCTGCTGCTGCTGCTGCTTCTGGCGGAGCAGTGCAGAGCAGAAGCAGGCTGGAAGCACTCTAGCAGGTTCCCGGAGAAGCTCGAGCCCGGGGCTCTCTGCTGCTGTAGCTGGGAGCGTGGGGCGGGGGTGGGTGGGTGGTGGTGGAAGTGTGCACTATGCCTTTAACGCCCGGGTACAGTAGACATGTATAGTGTGTAGTGTAGGGAAACTCTAGGCGGGGTTAAAGTTCAGCTCATGGAGCTGATCAGCGCTGGCTGCAGTTTAGCAGAGTTGGAAATGTGAAAGCAAGAAGCAGGCTCGATTCTCCCCCCCTTTCTTTTCTCTCCCTCCCTCTCTCTCCCCTCCCTCCCTCTCTCTCTCTCCCTCTCACTCACACACCTCCAAGCCACAAAACCCCCCACAGCAATCATGTATTCTCCTCTCTGTCTTACCCAGGTAAGAAGCTCTTTAGATTCATTTTCTAAAGAACGCAGATCTGCCTTCCTGGCTGACTTTAACGCGCCTTGTCACTTGCTCGGGTGTCACATTCGCCTGGGGTTGTTTCCTTTGGGAAGTTGGGTTTGCAACGTCCTGCCCGAGGAAAGAGGAGGCGGGGAAGGGAGTTGCTTTCTGCAGAAAGTTGCTCGATCCCTTTTGTTTGCACCGCAGCCAAGTTCCTCGTGGGTTGAAATTAATTTCTGATGTGATCCCAACCCACCTCGCGCCTCCCCAGGTCTCCTGATTGCAGTACTCGGAATCTGAAGTGTTATGTGCCTGACGCCAATGCTACACATGCCGGGAAACTGCGACTTAAGAGTTCGGGCAACTTTGCTTTCTAACTTCCAACACAACCCACTCCCTCGCGCGTTGCCCCCTCTCTCCGGCCAAAGAAAACTCTTCTACAGCACCAGATCTTCAGATAACATTCCCACCCCACCCCCGCTCTTTCTCAAATATATTTCCACGATTTAAAAGCGTAACGCCTGCCTCGAGATGTATTATTTTATTCTTTTAATGGACTGCATCCATTTCCGCCCTCCTTCTATAATTCAGTAATCTCTGTGCTGCCTCCCAGTCTTAACAATGAAGTCTGAAAGTTTCTAGTGAATTAGGATAAAGTTCTTCCCTTACCATTTCTATACTTTGGGACTGACACAGAGTGCAGTTACACACCTTCACTTAGAAGGAGATGCAACACTTTGGGACACAGACCTCCAAGATGATTCTCTACCTTTGCATGAGGTTTTAATTGTACTTGAATGTCTTTTAAATGAAAGGAAAGGGAAAACAGTACATTTTCCAGGATGACTGAGGAGAAGCTTAGGTATGGATAACTTTTAGAAGTTATGCTCTAAGTGACAAAGCCTCACCACCCTTAACCTATAATCAATGAACTTGTTATTGCAACCAGAATTGCTACACAATGCAGCTTAACTGTGTAAACAATCACAAAGTTGATTATAGGTAGAAGATACCTCTAGTATATACTTTGGAGTGTGTTTGGAGCTTCTGTAAAATGTCTTTAAAGGGCTAGCTATAGTGAAAAGTTTTGTCTTGCTCTTGGAGAGAGCTCAAGGCATTTTCTGTTGATTATCTGGAATAGCAAATTATTGTTTCTTTACAGCTCACCTCCCCCCCTTGCCCCACTATCTATTCTTCCCCCACTTCTGTCATACTGCATGGGGATACTCTGATTTTTAGTAGGCCCAGCTGTGCATTATGAAGATTTAATCTATACTTCCTTTTTATATCTGCTATAACTAACATAAGAGTCACTCTGCTGCAAAGTGCTTTGCGTTCTCATTGCACATTTGGGTTAGGGGGCGCAAATTACTTGCCTTGCCCCGGGTGCTGACAACCCACGCTACGCCACTGTTGGCAGTAGATCAGCAAGGATTTCTGACAGCCAAATTATTATAATAAGCAACAGCAAAATGACTCTTCCCCCATCCTAAATCATACTGAAATGAAGAAAGTTTGGGGTGGTGGTGGAGGTAAGCAGGACCAGGAGTGGATGTGTGTGTGTGTGTGTGTGTGTGTGTTGGTGGTGGGGACTATGACCTCAGTTGAATTTTTGGCACTCAAAACAAATTCCTGGGCTCAAACTTCTTTAATTCTAGATTTATGTCATTAGTACCAGGCTCCAGTTCTTGAAATAGATCCTTAAGTCTGCCTAGCTGTACTCTAGGCACCTCAGATGTTCACTACCATTTCCTTCTGCCTTGACTTGTGCACAGGAATGAACTGCTGAGATACACAGGGCTTTTTTTCTGGTGGAACTCACCGGAACTGAGTTCCAGCACCTTTTCTTCTATTAATTGCATTACAATTTAATCGCCATCTACTCCCGAGGAAATGTAATCCAAGAGTTCCGGTACCCTTTTCTCCAGAAAAAAAGCACTGGAAATACATTATAAGAGTCAAACACCTCTTTTGCTGTTCATAGTGCAGGAGAGGCTGTTGAAGTGCCGTTTGCCTGTGGGGGATCGTGGTTGAAATGCATGATAACATATATGTGTTATATTCAACATGGCTGACATTTGGGGAGGGACCATAGCTCAATGGTAGAGTCCATGCTTTGCATGCAGAAGGTCCCAGGTTCAATCCCCGGCATCGCTAATTAAAACAACCAGGTAGCAGGTGATGGGAAAGCCTGAGTCCCTGGAGAATGGCTGCCAGTCAGAAGAAATGATACAGGGGTAGATGGACCAAGAATCTGACCTGGTAAGACGGTTTTCCATGGTGCGGAAATATAACAGGCAGCTGGTGGTTTGTGTTAAGGCATGTATTGGTTACCCTCTTGCTTTCTAAGTCTCTGGCAAATACTTTGTGCAAATGGTCGAAGAAATATATTGACACCAACACAGAAACATGTTTTATTTGGGGGTGGGGGAGGGAGAGACAGGACCCCAAACAAGATATATTTGAAGAGTTAAAAGTTATTAATGAATTAAATATCACACACCTACAAGCTCTCTCCAGGGATGTTGTCTTTAACATCAAAATACTTTGCGTTTTAGTCACGAATCAACATATTTCCAGGAGAGAGAGAGAGAAAGAGGCGAAATAATAAAATATAGACAAAGATAGATTCCGGGTTGTTCTAGCTGACCCTTTCAAAGCAGCTGCCTACATATAATTTTGGAATGACTCTGGGAATCTCATTAAGAGTTGAAATTCTGGAAGCAATACTATTCAGTCACAGATTGTAAAACAATGCAAATGGGGTGGGGGTGGGGGGAGAATCCCATAAACGGTGCAAGTTGAGTACAGTCAGAAAATGCCAGGGAACTACTTTCCTTAACTCCGTGTAACGTATCCTGCCCACAATATAAAATAAATCACAGTTGTGCCTCATTTTGCAGGTGTGCTAACAAATAAAACAATGCAATTTTGCTTGAAAGCAGCAGACAGCTACAGTAGTTTAGCATCCTGGGTTTCTTAAAAAGTCAACCTAAGTGTCATTTTTCTGTTTCCATTGAAAGGTTTGTGACGGCTCAACTAATGGTATTAAATATATATATATATATATATATACCGACAAAAACACCATGAAATAGTATGAAAAAGATACATATTGTATATAAATCAGCCCAAGGGCAAAATGATATATATTATTTTTATACCCTTTTATAATGTATAGTTATTTAATTACTTTGCTTTGCAGCTTTTCTGTTTACTTGGGTACACTCTCCCTTTCTTCTGCATGTGTACTTCTCTCTCTCTCTCTCTCTCTCTCTCTCTCTCTCTCTCTCTCTCTCACACACACACACACACACACACACACACACATTCTACTTGCTGCAATCCAGCCACGACTGTGAAGAACATGCTGGATCAGACCAAGGGTCCCTCTAGTCCAGCATTCTGTTCACACAGTAGCCAACCAGCTGCCTGTGGAAAACCCACAAGCAGGACATGCACCTTCCCTCCCATCTTCCTCTGCACTTGGTGTACATCGGCATGCTGCCTCTGATACTGGAAGTAGCATACAGCCATCAGGACTAGTAGCCATTGATAGCCTTCTCCTCCATAAATTTGTCCAGTCTCCTTTTAAAGCTATCAAGGTAGTGCCCATCACTATAAATCTTGTGGAAGTGAATTCCATAGTTTAACTATGTGCTATGTGAAGAAGTACTTCCTTTTATCTGTCCTGAATCTCCCACCAATCAGCTTCATGGGATGACTCTGGGTTCTAATATTATGAGAGAGGGAGGAAATGTCTCCCTAGCCACTTTCTCTTTACCATGCATCTTTTTGTATACCTCTATCATGTCTTCCCTTAATCACCGCTATTCTAAGCTAAACAGTCTAAGAAAACAAGAGAGAGAGAGAGAGAGAGAGAGAGAGAGAGAGAAGCTGGGAGCAGGCCCACATGTGAGCTTGGAGGCCCAACCATGCAACACAGCAACTAGAACATCTTTTGGAAAAAGCTGACACTGTGCTCGAGCTCATGCATCCACCTATCTCCAGCTCTCTTTTTTGTTCTCCTTGGTGTGATCCAGTTACCTCTGGGAGAACAAGGGAAAGAGATGAGTGAGAGAGAGAGAGAGAGAGAGAGAGAGAGAGAGCTGAAGAGAGGTGTTTATATCCCAAATGTAGTGGAGGCAGAAGGACTGATAGTTGCAACCTAAAGAGAGATTGGATGGGGGGAGGAAAACCCCTTTTCAAATTGGGTGGATGGTTGGTGTATGTATGTATGTTACGATCATCAACACCCCACACTTTTCTCCTAAGTATCTCAAGCCCTTGGCAGAAAAAAGTTTCTCCATTCCTGTGTTAAGGGGAACACCTGGCATAGGAGATCCACAGATCTTTGCATGGTTTGTGCATGCATAGTCTGTGCATTCATTCTTTATCATTTTTGATACAGAGGACTGTTGCACCCTTTATCAGGAGGGGTACATCAAAACCTCTGTCCTCCATCACCAAATAAGGCTCAGACTCAGGAAAATCATTTAAGGATATTTTATTAGGACCATTGTTCCATTTAAAAAAATTTATATAGAGATTTCTATCCCACCGTTCTAGGGCATATGCTATGCACTACACAGGGAGGCTGAAGACAATTTAAAATTGCAATATCATAAAATATAATAAAATACATTAAAATACAACAAAGGCAGAGAGCAGAGATAAAACATTATGTTTACATGAAAGAGCAAATACTTATTTTATTTATTTATTTTATTTACAGCATTGTATCCTGCTCCATATCTAGACATATTCTGGAGTGGTGAACAATAAAAAGATAAAACAGATAAAAGAATAAAAACAATGCATTAAAAACATTAAAACCATGGCTGGTCAGCAAGGAAGGCTTTCCGAAGCAAAGACGTCTTCAGCAGGTGCCAAAAACAACACGGCGTCGGATCCTCCCTGACCTCCAGAGGCTGGGAGTTCCATAGAAGTGGAGCGGCCACACTGAAGGCTCTTCTCCTGGTGGACTCCAATCGGGCCATAGCTCTATGTGGAACCACCAGGAGAATGTCCTCTGATGACCTCAGTGACCGGGCAGTGTTGGTAAGGGAGAAGGTGCTCTCTCAGGTATCCTGGTCCCAAGTTGTTTAGGGCTTTGTACACTAGTACCAGAACCTTAAACCTGGCCCGGTAGCAAATAGGCAGCCAGTGAAGTTAGCAGGCAAAAACCTGCCCAAATGAAAATGTCTTTACCCATCATTGAAAGACAATGGCCTCCTTCTTCCCAATGGGCCACAGCTGTGACTCCTGATGGGTAGCCTGCTCCTGATGTCATTGGTGGGCAATGATCCTCTCAACCAGCCTGCTCCAGCCTCCAGCATGATTTTGGTGGGGTCCCTGGCATCTCCTCACAAGGATTGTACATGATGTTGTACAAGATGTTTGAATGCTACATTCGAGTCTTATAATTCAAACATGTATACTAATAGGGAGCTCATTCTCAAAGTGCCTATCCTTATGTAGCCAAAATGGCACCACTCACAAACAAGAGGGAAGAAACCCCAAGGTTTGGAGACGTACACCTAAAAACAAACAAACAAACAACCTCCGGAAAAGCCTGCCCCCTTCAAAAAATAGCCCAATGAAGACTGAATGCATGGTGTGTGTGTGTGTGTGTGTATGGAATGGAGTATTCAGAAGACGGCATGGCTGATTGGCTGGAACATTGAACAGGAGCATTCCACCGTGCGACATTTCACTACACGTCCCTCTTGTGACTCTTGTGACTCTAACTGGTGTATCTGAACTGTTCAAATGAATATATTATATGGAAGTGGAAAAAGCACACATTTCTCATGGTTCCTTTTTGTGACAATCTGGGAAATGGGATTCACCACAGTTCTCAGCCATGGTGGTGAGATGATCCATGAACTCCAAAAACGAGCTGGAATGAGAGGATTTCACAGAAGTGAGATCCAAGAGTCCCATTTCTTACATTACAATGGAAATGGAGAAAGAAGTTTTCGTTGTTCATACATGTTCATTTTGTTTTTGCTTTTGCTTCTCCGGGCCATGAAGTGGTGGCTGCTCTCGATCTCACTACCTGGACAAAGACTTCCATGTAAAAGGTCTAGCTGGAAAGTATCTTCTCTCAGTGCTTTCACAGTAAACCGTCGTTAGTCGTGTAGCCAAATGGTAGGACCAAAAAAAAAAAAAAAAAAGGAGGACTTGGGGCGGTGGTTAGCGGAGCCAGGGCTCCCAGGGACACGACGCCAACACTTTTTTACTTGCAGGGACGCTGATGTTATCTGTCCCTCCCCGCTCAGACTTCCCTGTTCCCTCTGAGCTTAGCTGCAAGCCTCACAGTAGCAGTGGTGTGGTGGGGGATACTTTTTTGTTTTTGTTTTTTGCCAGCAATGACATATTGTTCCCTGTTGCAATGCATAGGATTTTGGTGTAGCTTTGCGTCGAATGGGCAGTTAAGACTCATTACAGAACGCCTGCTCCTGGTTGAGATGAAAATAGCTAGAACTGGTTTGCTGATATGGAGCAACACCCCAAAGGGAAGGCTCTGGGCAGTGGCGTAGTGGAGTTAGGGAGCGCATGGACATAGCTCCAGCACTGTTTTTGTTTTTTAAATTAGCCAGGAAACTGACATCAACAGCACCTCTCCCCCTGACATCCCTGCTCTCTTTGAGCTTAGCTGCAACCGACACAGTAGCTGGAGTGGGCAGGGGGTTAAATGTTCCCAGGAACAGCATATTGTTCCCTGTTGCACTGCAAAGGATTTTGTGGTGACTTGGTCTTGAATGAGTAATCAAGACTCATTAGCTTTATGAAAGATCTGCTCCTAGTGGAGCTGAAAATGGCGGGGACTGGTTTGTTGACCTAGATCAGTGTTCTCCAACCTTGGGTCCCCAGGTGTTTTTGGCCTACAACTCCCAGCATGCCCCAGCCAGCTATGCTAGCTGGGGCATGCTGGGAGTTGTAAGCCAAAAACATCTGAGGACCCAAGGTTGGAGAACACTGGCCTAGATCAACACTGCTGCCAGCATTTTTGGACTCTCTGAGGGCATGGCTATGGGAACTGTCATGATGAGTGTCCGTACTTCTAAATTTACCAACAGAACTCTGGCTCTGGGACCAGTATGCAAGGAACACCAATTGAAAAAGAAAAACTGCAGGTACTATAAATGATTTATTCAGCAATGATTTATAAATCAATGATTTATCCTAAGTTACTTGTTACTCGATGCTATCTTAGGGTCAAAGTAGACGTGAGATTAAATGCCTCTTTGCATTTTAACATGCGGGCTTTTAAAAATGCAAATTCAATCAGCTGGTGGGTGGATAATTAACAGAATAAGAACAGGCATGGAAAGACATGGAGGACTCTGCTGGCGTAGCACGGTGTCCGCCTGAGCACAAAGCGACTATAGAAGAGGCATTTTCTTCAGGCTTGCGGCAGAGGAGGAAAGGATGAAATCCTCACTCCATGCCTACTCTAATCCCATTAATTATCAGCCCTCTGCCTGGAAATGGTGCAGTGTGTGTGTGTGGTGTGTGTGTGTATTTTTAAAAACTCTATATGTTAGATGCAAGTAGCATTTAATGTCAGGTGTAGTTTGGCACTTGATGATACTTTATGTATCTATGTATTTATTAAATTTATATTCTGCCCAATTAACAGATGTTCTTGAGGTGGTTTACAATAAAAAACAACAACAACAGACAATAATAAAATAACAATCAAAACAATAAACACAACCAGGGAAATATCAAAATATTTAAACAATCAAAATATTAAAACATTAAAAATATTAAAGAGCCAGCAGTAAAATTAATAGTCAGAGCACCAGAAGATCTTAGAATGGCATCTAAATGTATACAGTGAAGACACCAAGTGGATCTCTCTGGGATGAGCATTCTACAGACAGGGGGCCACCACAGAGAAGGCTCTTTCCCTGGTAGCCACCTGTTGCACATTGCGGGTGTTGGCATCCAAAGAAGAGCCTCCAAATATGATCTCAGCAATCAGGCAGGAACATATGAAATGGATTTGTATCAGGTTGAGACATCACAGCACATAAAGATGTGTTCTTAGAACTCCTTCCCCCAACCTATCCCTAATATGGAACTGCCTATTACTGTGGATTGAAAAGTCCAAGCCTTTCAAAGTGCTTGTTCGAGTTGCCATTTGGGGCTCTGGGTTAATTCATAGAAAGGAGTAGAAATTTCAGTGAACTGAATTAAATTTTGTTGTCCTTTGCTTTTCTCTCTTTTTTCCACATCTCAAGGCTTCTCTATCTATCTATCTATCTATCTATCTATCTATCTATCTAATCAGATGATCTAGTCACAACCAGGCTTCACAGATGGCAGCCTTCTCCAAGCTGGTGTCCTCAAGATGTTTTAGACTTCAGCTCCCATCAGCCCCAGTTAACATGACCAATAATCAGGAATTCTGTGAGCTGTAGTCCAAAACATCTTGAGGACACCAGGTTGAGGGGAGGCTGAATATGGCATGCTACTGAAACAGTTTTTTAATTGAACCAGGCTGATTGTTCCAGGAGAACTTAAATTTGACACAGCCAGTAGGAAAAGCATACCCCAGGGTGATGAAACCATAAGAACTTATTCATCATTTGAGTCATTTACAAAATTGAAAAATTCTTTTTTTGGGGGGGTTCCAAACAGTCACACTTTACCTGCATGGCAAACAAGATAACACTGCCAGTTTTGTTGATTTTTTTTTTTTAAGTTCTTGTTTTGCTACATATAAGGACAGCCCATTACTCACAAGAAAAGTCAGCTTATAATAGGAAAACCCCCCCCCCCCACACACAAAGATGCGAAATGGTTTATCAGCAACAGCATATACCAACAAGACATACTGTTAGGGTAACGAGTAATTCAAGCTGGGTTTTCAGGCGATATGTTTCGCTTTGGAAGAATAGTGTATTTCAAAATGACAGCCTCCTGCATATAAATTGGGGTCAAGTTATCAACCTTCATAAACTAATAGCAGTATGATTCAAAAACATTTGGTGCATAAGGAGGTTATAGCATGCATATTTTAAGCCCGAATTGCATCATATCAGATAATATTAGCCCCACGTCATCTAATGCAGTACATGCGGTACCCATAAATCACTCAATGTGACACAAAGAACATTAACTCTTCTCTGTGAGTGGGATTCAGTTATGGCATGGATACTGCCTTAAAACCAGTGAGGAGTCAGATCCAATAACTGTCCCAATTATCTCTCAGCACAATGTTTTCTACCTGCAAGGAACGATTATGTGTCAGTTGAGATGATAAAGCCCTTAAAGAGATGTTGATGCCTCACAGAAGAAATATATGTGTATATAATATATGTATATATATAGAGAGGGGGGGCATGTTTAGTGAGTTATGCATCCTTCACACGGTTTGTGCATTTCCGTTTCCAATTTTAGTATAAAACATAAAACTAGGAAAAAAAGAGGCAGAAGGGGGTCTGAGGGGGGAAAAGGTTAATGTAAAGTTGGAGAACGGGCACTCCTGAGATATAGATCCACTCCTTGCTCTCTATTAGCCATACCGTGGTAAGGGATTAGCACTTGTTGTAGCCCAGAAGTTACTAATGCTAGGGGGTTGACGTTTCCAGTCCATATCAAGGGAACTTTGACAGCAGCATAAGATGGAGGACTGTGACACTGCTAGTGATTATTCCATTTGCTTGCGGCATTGCATATACTCCTTGTGACAATTCTTTTATCTGTTTATGTGCTTCCACGACCAAAGTGACTGATATGCTAATGGGGTATGTAAACTCTCCCAGCTGAAGCGAAGAATTTTATGGCTAAACCTGTCATCTGGCTGAGCGGACAGGTTCTACCACCCTGACATTTCTGTTCAGCAGTGAGTAAAGGTATCATTTGCATGCAGATAAATAAACATTAAAGGAGCCATCTCCCCACTTTCCCTGAAAGATGGAAAAGAGGTGCCAGGTGACCACTGTGGCCATATTATTGTGTTGTGGTTGTTCTTAGACGGGCCTATGGAACCCAGCACACATTGATCAAAGGCATTTTACAAAGAGGGATCCTATAAACTTGTCTTTAAGGTAGCCCTCTGTTCTACTTTAAGAGGATAGTCCTCTATTTGAAGGGTTGTCAGAATACAGTCCTCTGTTTGAAGGTGTCCAATTCAAGTCCAGTTTAAAGGTAAAGAACCACGAGAAGGGAGCGCTGTGCCTTGAAGTTGCCCATCACCACTTCGCATCTGGACTGCAAACTGAGCAGGCACAGATCATGTGGTCTGAGCAGGCACACAGATCATGTGGTCACAGCCTTCTGCATTATGGTGTGACACCTTGTATTTCTATTTAAATTATAGTAATAATGTCTAAATTTGAATTTATATATTCTATACATAAAAATTAGCATATCCAAATCTCTGTCCACTTTCCTTTTCTTTCTTTTTTGGGGTGATGCATTGCCTCTTTTTTGGCAATGCATAAGTGGCCATCCTACTTGTCTGCAGGCCAAACTAGATATGGAATAAATCTATGATTGCACTAGTTGTGACACCACTTTTGGCCCTGGTTACTCTGGGAAGACTCGGGGGGGGGGGAATTCAATTCAATTTGCATTGAAGAAGTGACCATTTTGCAAAGAGCAGGGATCCTCCCTAGAAGGGTTAGGGGCCTCTCTTTATTTCTACTGGCCAGCAGGGAAGGGGTCACAAATACTCACAACTTAATGAGGTCAATACTTGCAAACATTATGGACTGGAGAGGGATTGCTTACCAAGGAAAGGGTGTTTTGGTATTAGCATCTACAAGACTGGCAAGTTCCCAACACATTCCGATAGTATCTTTACCAAGGTCTGTTTTGAGGTTACTGCAGTATGCAGCTTTGTGTTGCCCTGTTTCACAATAAAGATAATATCAAAATGTGTTGGGAAGTAACAATGCCTTAAAAAAAATTTTTTTTAGTATGCTTCTGCAGTGTTTTAGCTGTTTTTGAGCCTCCTGTTTGTCTGTTTGTTTCGGTAGCATCCCCGTAGCAAACATGAGTGCTATGGCAGGACTGGCCCTACCATTATGTAGAGTGAGGCATCCGCCTCAGCTGGCAGATGCTGACGGGTGGGGAGCAGCAGCGAGGTGTTGGAGGACAGAGCTGTGTGTGTGCCATGTGGCCTGTCCTGAACCCGAGCTAGCCTGTTGCCCTCAGGTGCAGTGGAGGATGCTGTCCTGTCAACAGTGTTGAAATAAGGTTCAACTGCCAGTCTGATTGGCTCTTGTACATAGAATTGGGCAAAGCACCATCTTGTCCTTTGGTTCAGGCAGCAAAGTGGTTTGGGCCACCGCTGGTGCTCTGGCCATAATGATAACATCAGTAGACTGCTCAGCTGGCCAGAAAACAATAACCACCAGTCTTGCCATTTTTGTTTGCTTGCTTTGCTTTCAGGCCAGCTGCAAGACAAGCAAAGAGGCACAGAAGTTTTATCCCCAACTCAGTTCTGTTTCTGTTTTTGAAAGCTGTACACCTTTGGTGTACAGAACCTTTCCTACTGGGTTCTACCTGTAGGCTCCACTCTTGGCTACTGTCCTCATGACTTACGTAGTACCAGGATTTGGGGTGTCAAGACAAGAGTTGCCAATGCTTATAGTCCATTAGATGAGATCCATTATTTTGTCGTTTCATTCCACCACTATTTCTTTCTCAGGGCCAAACTGCACATTATGTTAAAATCATGACTGCACCATTTTAAACATAGCTACAAGGTGAAGGGCAATCAGGATTTGGACTGTAGCATCTGAGATGAGGTGTTTTTAACCCTTCCCTTCATGCTGTGGTACTGACAAAAATTGCCCCCTCCAAGTTGGTATTTGTGGTGGAATTAATCTAGTATTATCACGAGTAGCAGCTTTCCTCTCAAGGCAAATAGCAGGTACTTTCCTGGAGCAAACAGCAACTCCTTAGGGGCAGTTTTCATTGGGACCATGGCACGGGGGGGAAAGGTTATCCCCTTTGCTGTGTGCCCAATTCCACCCCGCTCTGTAGTTGCTATTTGGAAACCAAACCAAATTAGGTACATTATCCTGCCTTTAATGCAATGTATCATTTGGTCCTCAGTTGATTAATGTTGCCAAATAGCCCCAATCTTGTGCTAAAAGTTATCTGCAAAAATTGACACCGTTTATTAACAGGATGCATTTGAAGGGACAGGCCTGGAGTTTTCCCCCTCTTCAGATTCACTTATGGATAAAATTATTTATGGAATTCAGAGCTTCTGCTGCATATTATACACTAAAATGGCCACCATTGAGTCCCATACTCTACATTGCAGTAATCAGCCATATTGTTACTGAGGCAAAACTTTACTTGCTCTTCTTCTTTGCCTGCTCAAACTAGTATTTCTTACAAACCGTTTCTTACAAATATATGCATACCCCATTTAAATTCTGTGCAAAGCAGATAGGGAACAAACAGATGAGTACAGTAATACCTTGGATTGCAAGTAACTTGGTCTGAGAGCGTTTTGCAAGACAAGCAATTTTTTAAAATAAATTTTGACTTGATAAACAAGCGACGTCTTGCAATGTAGCGGGCCGAAATCGGCCCTGCTCACACCCACCAGAGACTCGCTTTGATATAAGAGTGTTTTGGATTACAAGCACGGTTCCGGAACGAATTATACTTGCAATCCAAGGTATTCCTGTATTTAAAATTCTAAAATAATGATGGCTGCATGTGTTTTCACAGGAAAATAGTGTTATCCGGGGCCTGGTGGCAACTGTACGAAGCATACACAAAATTAGTATGTGCAAAAATAGCAGAACACAACAGATTTACAGGCCATGTATCAATGGAAGTTTATTTTAATTTCTAACAAAATAAGAATTAGTAGATAAATGAACAAGAAAATGAATGTCTGCACACTACGATAACATTAGTTAGTACAAGTTGGACCCTGCAACAAAATGTCGCAGTATATTCCTGCTGTGTATGTGTTATCGAAGCCTGTGGCTGAAAAAAAACAAAAATTAGCATCAAAGATAGGAGTCCTTGATCTAACATGGGTCTTACTTCATATGTAACCCTGCCCCACACTAGTTTCTGAACATTTAAAGTACAACTAGTTTGCACGGAAGTCAATAGAGCATGAGTTTTCTTCATGCAATTAAGTGCTTCATTTGGCCTGGGAGGAGGTCTGAGGAGGCAATTTAAATTGATTGATGTTTGCTTCATCCTGAAACATGTGGAAGATTAAAATTTAAAAAACAAAACAAAACTTGGAATGCCAACCAGCCTCAGTCCCCCCCTCTGACCTGCAATATTAACAATGGACATTACAGGGCTGCTGTAAGCTACTCTTTCTAAGCACAGGCAGCCTGCAATAAGAGGTATTCCACATGGGAGGCTGGTGACTCCTATGCTGGTGGTGCTCCTTATGCATTGCATCTTTTTGGTTGAGCTTTATAGGAGCTATCCATGGTGCTGAACTCCATCCCTAAAGTCTAGGTTCACCACCATGGAGCACCATGGATAGCTTCTATAAAGCTCAAAATAAAAGTTGCAATGGATAAGGAGCCCCACTGATGCAGGAGCCACCAGCCTCCCCTGTATAACAGTGAACTACACCACTGGGTTATTGTATAGTAGTCTCTCAGCCCAAACTGTACAATGGGAATAAAATAAATGGATTGTTGTAAACTAATCTCTGCAGGGTTGTTGTAAGCTACTCTCCCAGCTTCAGTCCAGCAACTGCAATACTATAGCACTGCCAAGATTAACCAGCTGTGTACTTCTTCAGCCTCTTAGATGGGAGACTACTGGTAGCTCCAAGCAAGACTCCTCCCCCTCTCTCCCCCCCCCATACACACACACACACACACACACACACACTAATTACTAACCAACACTGATTGATGCTGTGCTGATCACCTTGGATAATTAGCTTTTTTTCATGTTTCTGCCTGTTTCTGTTTTATTGCAAATTAAAATTAACTTCCCTTGAGACATTAAAAGATGACCCGTAGGCGTGTTGTTTTATGCGATTTCTGTAAGTACTAGCTCTGTGTGTGCTGTTTCCCTGTGCTGTTGCCATACGCCAAATAACACTATTTCCCCAGGAAAATACATGCAACCATCATTGTTTTAAAATAAATGAATGTAGATGTATATACATGTACTCCACAACACATATCTCTGGTAAGGCACTGTGAGTATTAGTACAGAAATGCAAGGATGTGGGTGATGTATTATCTCAATAGAGATTATTGCACTCCACCTGATAGCTAGCTATAGGGGGAAACTATTGGTGTGTAGAACACAGTAGATGGGCCCAAACTTTGGACCCCACAAACAATTTTTAAAAGAAACAAAATCTGAAAAGCAAGAATACTTTTCATAAATAGTATACACATTTTATGCGGGCTATTCTACTTGATGCTTGGGCACAATTCACAGTGCTGACCTACAAAGCCTACGTGATTTGGTACCAGGTCATCTGAAAGACTGTGTTCTCCTGTAGAAGCCTGCCCAGGCTTTAAGATCTTTGGAGAGGCCAAACATCTTTCTGTCTCACCATCTGAAGTGCATTTGGTGGGAACTCAAGAGAGAGCCTTTTTGGTGGCTGCTCCTAGGCTTTGGAACTCCTTGCCATGAGAGGCCAGTCCAGTTCCATCTCTGATGACCTTCTTCCAGCAGGCAAATGTATCTTTATTCAAACAGGCCTTTGTCCTCAAAGCTGATTGGTTATAGGGATTATAAGTCTTCTGAAATTGTTTTAACTTTTTTTTAGTAGTTTTATTAATTTATTTCTGTTTGTTAAATTGTTTTGTTAATTTGTATTGCATTCCTGTTAGCTTTCTTGAGCACCATTTAGTGGAAAGGTAGGATACAATGATAAAAAATAAATAATAAATTGCGCGAGGGATTTCTTCCTGTTGTTTGAGCCCTCCTGCCCCCAGATTAGCCACAAAGTATGAAAGCTGTAACCCCAAACTGTTAAACCAGGAGAGTGCAAAAACAGACTGATTCTAGGTCTTTGCCTTTAAATGCATCATGATGTAAACTGCAGGAAATTTTGCAGATAACTTTTTAGCCCAAGATCAGTGTGACTATTGGCTACCTAAATCTACTGAGGAAAAAATATATATTCCCAGGTGGTGGAATGAAAATCAGTGTCTGAGCACTTTCTTCACTTGTTCGCCCAACAGACTATAACTTTGATGTTCAAAAGAAGGGGAAGATTCAAAGGAGGACCAGGAAAGTGCTGCATATCTTCAGGATAATCCATTTTAGATAAGTTGGACAGGGGGAAGGCTCACTCTCAGGCAAAGAATCATCCCTGTGGCAGTGGCGCCCCATCAGTCCTTAAACCAGCCTTCCCTGGTGCCCTCCAGATGTGTTGGACCATAGCTCTTGTTATCTCAAGCCAGGATGGCCCATGCTGATTGTAGTCCAGAACATCTGGGTACCAGGGTTTGGAAGACTGCCCTAAGCCGAATGTTTTTTTTTTTTTTAAAGGTTAATAGTAAGTACTGTTCAATTGAAGTAAAGAAGGTGGTGTTGGGTTTTTATTTTGAGTGTGTGTGGCTTTTGCCATGTATTTCATTATCCTGTGTTCATTTACACTGCTTTCGAAATGGGTTCAGAGGCTTGGATTTTTCAGCTTCTCATCACTTCTTCCAACTAATGACGAGGAACGGATCACTACCAAGACTCTGAGAAACGGGAATTCCAGAGGCACTTAGGCTCAAACTATACATTCCATTACTCATGCTTTTAAAGCATGCTTAAACTGGCCACTTGTATTTTGAAGAAAAAGCAGCCATGGGACCCTGATCCGGAATGTGTTCCTAATCCGGATGGGGCTTTTTGCCAGTTTCCTGCAGAATCGCCATCCTGGCGCTGTTTTCCTTTAAACAGCTCCTTTGGGGGGAAAATAGCAGCCACTTAGGGGGCAGGAAACTGGTGCAGCCCCCCTGGTCCAGACTGGCAGCTTATTCTGGATCAGTGCCCTGCTGCTGTTTTTTCTTCTTCAAGATAACAATGGCAAGTTTATGAACACTTTTTATTTTTATTTTTAAAAAGAGTGAATAATATAACATGTAGCTTGACCCTGAAATGGTTTAAACAGTGGAAATGTTGTTGCAGACTTGTAGGTGGGAACTGGCTTTATTTTGCAAAGTTACAGTTAAGCACTCGTGTAATATTTATGTACATTTTATTATTTGATATTTACATTACAGCTAATTTGATTTTCTTTATTGTATCATAAATAATATTTCATTATCTGGATTAGCTAACTCTGAAAAATCACCCTCAGGGTGTAATTTGCAAATAACAACTGTGTTTTATTCTCTTGTTCCCAACCCAAATGAGAAATCCTGCCCAGTGCTTTGGGGAAAATACAATCCATTAAAATCTTTCAAGGCACCGAACCACAGCATCTTGTCAGAGGGAAGCAGGTCACTAACTTTCCCCCAAACCTTTGCCTTGCCTTGCCGGCTTGCCTTGCCTTTGCCCTGCTTTGCCTTCTGCAGCCCTCACATCAAAAACCTCATGACATCACATATAGTGGTAGGGTGTTCCCGGAATTTGGTATGCCACTGTGTCCATTCCCTTCCTTGATGCTGCAGACAAAGATCCAGGGTGGTTGTTGACCTTGGTGCTGACAGCTAGAGAAAGGGGAAAGCAAGAGAGAGCAGCTCCTCCTGACCAGCCTCTGGCTCAGGGCACTAGGGCATCTAAAAGCCTATGGAGTTGTGAATGCAGATATGGCTAGAGGCCCCTACCTGGTCCTCTGAAGAGGGTGAGCAGGAGACAATGGAGAAAGAAGTGAGGACTCCAGAAGGCAAAGCAAGACAAGGATTGTGGGAAAGCCAGTGATCTCCTACCCCTTGACAGGACACAGGGGTGAGGTGCTTGAAAGAATCCCAGTGACACCCTAATACTGCATATGATGCCATGAGGCTCTTGAACAGGGGTGGGGCAACCTGCAGCCATTGGCCTAATTTCAAAAACCCTCTGCATGCAGTCAACACAGACCTCTTGCAGAAGAAGTGAACTTTCCCTCCCCTGGCAGCTTGCTGGATGGAATGGAAAAAGAGAGGAAAAGGTGGGTGGCAGAAAGAGAGGCAAAAGGAGGTGGCAGAAAGAGAAAGAGAAAAGAGGTGACCCAGCTACACTTGGCTCTGACCCTGCCCCCTGCTGGCTTCATTCCCCCTCCCCGCACCATGACATGATGTGGCCTCTGACAGTTTACCTGCAAGGGAATGCAACCCTCAACCAAAAAACGGATTCCCACCCCTACAGTCCTGAAGGAACAGGAGAATATAAATGTACTAATTTGCAACAAGTAAATACAAGCCAACTGGGAGCATGGAAGATTGTCCATGCAGGTATATTTTTAGTATTCTCCTTTGCTAAGTGAGAAAAACAAATCGCTATCCCAGAGGAAGGCTGAGGACCGATACATCAATACAGTCATGCCTTGGATTGAGAGCATAATTGGTTCCGGAAACGTGCTTGTAATCCAAAACACTCTTATATCAAAACGAAATCCCCCCCAAAAAAATTGTACAGAGATTTTAAATTTAAGCCGTACTACAGTACTTGTATTGCAAGACGTCGCTTGTATATCAAGTAAAAAAAAATTAAATAAATATTTAAAAATTTGCTTGTCTTGCAAAACGCTCTCAAACCAAGTTACTTGCAATCCAAGGTATTACTGTATTTTACAGTTAATTTAAGAAGTGGTTTTATCTATCTATCTATCTATCTATCTTTCTTTCTATCTATCTATCTATCTATCTGAATACAAGGTAGTCTGCTTTTAAAGAACATTCTCCGAAGAGTTATCTTAGCTACTACTGCTTAATCCTCACTTGAAACCATAATCCTGTTTTCATGATATATTGGCACAGGTTGTTGTGAACAAGGTCACAAATAGAGGATTATATTTGTATACAGGTGAGGAATACATTTCATCCACATATAAGACTTCAGAAACAATAGTTTTCCAAGGAAAGAAGCCATTATCTTGATTGAATCAGTTCAGTATAGAAGAAAAAGGGGTGCTTTTTAAAAACATGAAATCTTGTAAATTTACTTCTTTAAAAATATGTTTTACGCAATCACATCCAAAGTTTAAGTTTGGAAAAAATAATACTACCTGTATTACTTTTAAAGGTTCATAAGAATATGGAAGAAACATATGAATAAACAATATAGTACCATTGTGGGGACACTTGTATGTATGGTAGGTGTCACTGCTCTGTAGCAGAGCATATGCTTTGTCTGTCTGTCTGTCTGTCTGTCTGTCTGTCTATCTATCTATCTATCTATCTATCTCTTTAGGTTCCATTCCTGGCATTCCTGAACTATGTGAGACTCATCAAACAGCCCTGAAAAATTAATTTAGTGAGGCTTACTTTGACAGACCTGCAGAATATAAATGGTTAAAAAAAGGATCAAAGTTAGACTGCTTACAAGCACCTGCGAATATTACACATGCAGCGCCAGCTCCAGGGTTTTGAGGGCCCTTGCACAAGGTACCCTAAATGGGCCCCATCCTCCTTCAGTCTCGCTTCTCACCGACATTGTCACCAACTGCTATTGCTGCTCATCGTCTTGCTCACCATTGCTCGCTCCTCCTCCTTTTCATCACCACCACCGCTGTCCATCCGGCTGGTGGTGAAGAACACAGAGCCATGAGGAGGAGACGGACTCTAGGCCCCATCATATCCCACTGGTAAGCAGGACTTGCTGACCTCTTTCAACTCACAGGGCTTCCCCAGCTTCCCCAGAGGAGTTTCTTTCTTTAAAATATCTCTGTACCACCCTTCATTGCAAAATCACAGGGTGGTGTACAGCATTAATTAAAATAACAATTAAAATAAAATACAAAGATGAAAACAGACAAAAATATACTGGGCTAGGTATTAATGTTCAGGAGTTCAGAAGGGTATGGAAGGAGAATAGATATAGGACCAAATAGAACACAACCGGAGGCTCCGACTTGATTAGTGGTGGGCAACATCCAGGGGTTGGGGGGGGCAGCATTGTCCACTGGAACCCACCAGGGACTGCACCCCACCCCTACCACTGCCAAAATTGCCACTGAATTTGCTGAAATGCTGTGATTTGGCGAGGAAAAAGGGCGTGAAGACAGCGTGCCCTTTGTTTGCAAGAGGAATTGCCCAGGAATGCAATTCTGCTTGCAAACAAGGAACGGTGGCAAATTTGGTAGGGGCGGTGGGGACAGGGGTGGCGGCGCAAAAATAGTCATGGGGCAGACACTTGTTGCCCCACCCCCTGAACTAGATATTACAAGATTCTCAGAGCTGCCACATTGCCTTCCTCCATTCATCCTGCTAATACAGTGTTCCCCAAGCTGGGGTCCTCCATCTCTGTTGGATAGCTGACTGGTGAATTCTGGGAGTTGTGGTCCAACAGAGATGGAGGACCCCAGGTTGGGGAACACTGTGCTAATATGTAGTACAACATAACACATGATGTGATGTCATTGCGCGATGTGTTTTCCTGTCCCCATGGATAGCCATTGATGCGAGGCAGAGGTGGGGAAATCACACAGAATGATCACATAATGCATCATGTTATTATACTGGGTGTTACCAAGAAGAGGAGAGAAATAGAGATGGAATGGAAATCTTACCCTGGTCTGATTCAGCCTCTTGGCCTGCATTTTTCTATTGCTGGATTTAGGCAGTGATTCTTAAATATCTTATTCTAGCACAGTCCAAGGGAAGTAGTGGGGCTATAATGCTGAAATAAATGGTGTGAAGACCACTGCTTTGGATGCTTAAATAGAAATTCAAAGGCCGCAGGGAATGAGGTTGTGGCGGGTTTTGATCTGAAATGGAGCAGCAGTTCAACCTGTTTTTATGAGATTTGCATTTAGAACCAGCTGAAATTATTTACATAATCATCTGAGCCTTTAGTTCCATCTGTAACTTGACAGTCTCTGAACATTTTATGTCATTTCTTTTCATTCATTTATTTTTTAAAAGTCTTGCCACAATTTGTTAATAGATTCAACATTGTTTGTATGATTTATATAGTACCAAGACCTAATAAAAGTATTCTGTTTCTGGTAGGCCCTACAATCCAAAATTACTTATTCTCCAGAGTAATGGTGGCCTAATTTACAGAGGACAGTCCTCTACTTGATTTGCTGTCCAGTTCAAGTACAGTTAAAAGATAAAGAACCATGAGAAGGGGCAGCTGGGCCTTGACGTTGCCCAGTAATAGTCAAGGAAGCAATCCTCCATTGGGGCCTGTCCAATCGCAGCAGGAGTAGGAAAGGGGGGGGTTGAAGAGTGTACGTAGAGTAGATGAAACCATCTCCCACTAAATGGGGGTGGCTGGGGAGGCGGAGATAGAAGGGCAAGACCAGGCGACTGCCTCAGTCCGAGCGTCAATCTCGTCGCACAAACTGGCCAACGAGCCGCGTCATGTGATTGCAGACTTCAGCCAGCTGGGAAGTGGAGCGGTTGTGCAAGCTGAGGGTTGAACGGCCGTCTAACGACGACACGGCAGTTTACCCCCTTTTTCTCCTATATAAATTATATTATAGTCATTATTTCTAAATTTGTGTGCGTCCACATACATTAGTTCATTCCACTTTTATACAAACCTGCCCACTTTTTGTCCTCTTTTTTTTTAGATACATTTCCTCTTTTTTGGGGTGTGTGTGATGTACAAGTAGCCACCCTACTCCACAGCATCTAAAACTCAGAGTCCATTATTATACTCAGTAGGAGAGACCACATTGGAAGTGGTGGTCATGGCTCAGTGGTGGAGCACATGGTTTCTGTATGTCCAAAGTCCCAGTTCTAATTCCCACACCTTCAGTTAAAGGATTTTTCAGATAGCAGGGCTGGAAAAAGTTGCTGCCAGGCAGAGACAGCAGTACTGGGCTTGGGAGACAAATGATATGATCCCATATAAGGCAGCTAAGGGGCTATTGTAATGTGGATAATGTGTAATTTTTGTGAACTGCCCAGAGAGCTTGGGCGGTATAGAAATTAAATCGATCAATCAAATCAAATCAAATATTGTTGACATTATTTTACTTTGACTTACGAAAAAAGTCCCTTATCAGAGACTCCTGAACAAACTTAGCAGTTATGGAATAAGACGAGAGGTTCTCTTATAGGCTTGTAACTGGTTAAAGCAGAGAGTAGGAATAAATGGTCAGTTCTCACAATGGATGCAAGCAGCAGGGTACCACAAGGATCTGTATTGGTACCAGTGCTTTTTAACTTGTTTATAAATGATCAGGAGTTAGGAATGAGCAGTGAGGTGGCCAGGTTTGCTGATAATAGGAAGTTATTTAGGGTGATTAAAACAAAATGGCATTGCAAAGAGCTCCAAAAGGATTTCTTCAAACTGGGTGAATGGGCATTAAATGACAAATGTGGTTCAATGTAAGCAAGTGTAAAGTGATGCACAGTGGGGCAAAAAGTTCCAACTTCACATAAACGCTGATGGGATCTGAGCTGGTGGTGGCTGACCAAGAAGTTGGGGTTGTGATGGACAGCTCGACCCAGTGTGCGGCTGCTATGACAATGGAAAAATTCATGATGGGCATAATTAGAAAAGGAACTGAAAATAGAACTGCCAATATCGTGCTGTGCGATATTGGCACACAAATCTATGGTGTGTCCCTAGGGATGTATGGTCATTTCAATTTGCTCGCAAAACATGTGAGCATGCTGCATGCCCTGTGTGAAGCTCCAAGTGCGAGCATGTGTCCACCAAAAATATTTGCAAATTGTCGAACACATGCTTGCTGCTTGCATTCATCTTGTTCCCAGTTGGATTTGTGCAAATGTCCTACTTTGCACAAATTTCCTCTGTAGACTGAGTCAGCCCTTCAGTCTTGGAGGAAATTTGCACAAATTTGGGGAGATTTGCAAAAATCTCCAGTTCGATCATTGCTTGATTTGTGCAAATCCCTCATTCACGCAAAGCAAGCAGCGATAGCAAATGCAAATGGGAATCGCGCATGAGATGAGCAGCAAGACAATGTTCGGACAATCTTATTGACAGGGATGTTGAAGAGTCCTTGGTCTCGAGTCACAAGTCGAGTCACGAGTCTTTGGACCCAAGTCTCGAGTCCGAGTCCTTGGTCCAAAATGGTGACTCACGAGTCATTCCCAAAGCTGACTCCACGAGTCTCTATTAAAATCAATCGGGTTTTTTCCCAACAAAATAAGGCTATTTCAGATGTGTGGTTGAAATAAATTCTAGGCATAAGTGTGCCTTTTTATTTCAAAACTCTGCAACTGATTTTGGCAAGAACAGACCAGGCAGAAAAACCCAAAAATAACCAGGCAAGCAGAGGAGGCAAGGAACCCCAAAGCAGGCAGGCAGAGGCCTTTGTCTTGGACAATTCAACTGTTGAACTGGTCAAGAAGAGACCAGGCAGGCAGAGGAGGCTGGGAACCCCAGACAGGCAGGCAGAGGCAGCCAAACCCAAAACGTCTGAAAGGTTGCATTTTAGGAAAATGATTTTAAAAAATAAACTTGCTGTACTTATCCGTTGCATTTGAGGAACATGATTTTTTCTAAATTTTGGCCCCCATTCTGGAACGATGAGATCTCATCACAATTCCACCCTCACTGAACACCCGCTCCACTGGTGATGAACTTGCTGGAACCAGAAACACACTCAGAGCAGCCACACAGAGTAATCTCAGGTCCTTCTTCTGCCTCTCCCAAGTACGCAACACATCAGTCAAAATAAATCTTGACACACTCTTGGGGCTGCACTCCTGGTAGCCATCCATAGTGGCCAAGCAGCGGCACACCTCGCTTCCATGCGCTCTTCGCCGGCAATCACGCTCCTCTCCACTCCTTCTGGCACAGCCCAGGGATGTTGAAGAGTCCTTGGTCTCGAGTCCCGAGTCGAGTCTCGAGTCCCATTAAAAATATTGGGACTCGAGTCCGAGTTGAGTCAGAGGGGGGACTCAGTCCGACTCACGAGTCGAGTCCTTGAGTCCGAGTCCCCATCCCTGCTTATTGATCTTGAACATTGCTCGTTCACCTATCTCTAAGTCCACATGTGTATAAAGTTCTGGTCAGTGCACCTAAAAAAGGATACTGTAGAGTTGGAAAAGGTGTGGGAAAGAGCAACCAAAATGATTGGCAATGCCCTGTTCTATGAGAGGAAGGGAAAACAGGCAAAATAGTGTGTCCGCACCTTTTTTGTTTTTTCCTTCATGTGGCCTTTTCTGCTACCACAGGTAGAAATCTTTATTGCTGCAGCTTCCTCCACCAAACCAGCCTCAAAACTCCCTAGGTTTCAGGTATCCACTTTAGGTAGTGTGTGGGTTGGCTGTTTGATGTGGGGTGGTTACCCCTGCCCCAAAAGTGACCACAAAGTTTCAAATAACAAAGTTTAGATTTTACTGAAGAAAAATGTCAACAACCAGGGATAAATGCATCCAGCTAGCCTAACTATACTGTGTTAGTATTTTATCCAGGTCATTTATCAATGCAATATCATACTGTCATTGGTCCAGCTCTCTCAGTCAGTTCTCCAATTTGTGCATCTCTGATACCTTATTTCCTCTATGACTCTGGCCTTCCTTCCTTCCTTCCTTTCTTCCTTCCTTCTCTCTCTCTCTCTCTCTCTCTCTCTCTCTCTCTCTCTCCCTCCTCCTCCTCCTCCTCCTCCTCCTCCTCCTCCTCCCTCTGCTGTTCTGCCTCTCTGCCTTTGGCTTTTATCGTCTAAAATTAATTTTTCCTCTTCCTTTCCCCAACTCCAACTTATCAGAAGGGTAGTTTCTTGTTCATTTCTGCAAACTAAGTTTCTGTTTCCTGAGTTTAAACATCTTTCTCTCCTTCTGACCTTCTGTTGAACTGTATAATCTCCTGGTTCCTGAGCAAAACTTCCTGACCTCTATATTCTTAGTAAACATTTGACTTCTACACTAGTAATCTTTTGGCTGAAACCAATGAGCAGACACACAAAAATGATTTAGCAACTGATGCCATTCAGTCGAGTGTGTTCTGTAAAACTACATACTTGTATGTTGACCACCCAGCTGCCATGCATGTAAGCCGGCCAGCTAACCAATGAAGCAGTGTACGATCATGTCCAGTTTAGCCCATTATTCCATGTGACATATCAGGCAATAAAGGGAAAAATACATTTTCCAAATACAGAAAATGAGTTAAAATTATTTGCAGTTTGAGTACTGGGGAAATACAGTTTGGCTTGAAATAGAATCACTGCTTTGAGGAAGCACTCTCAATTCCCAACAATTATTATTCAATTAAATTAGCATGTGAAAAAATCATCTGGAAAGGGTCTAAGAGTGGAAACAGAGGAAATGGGGATATGAAATCCTTACTTGAGCGAAACCACTGGCATGTTCAATGCAGTATGCAAAGTTGCAAGTTCTTTTAAACTAACCATTTTTCTTTCATAAAGAGCTAATGAACTGTTTATTTTTCAAATCCTTTTAGCATTGATGACTACTACTAAACTGAAGCCTCTATCTATCCACAGATCATATAATGAAATCAGAAGCACTTTGTGGTTCATGTATACTTAGCTTTCTAATAGTGTTTCAGTGATGACCTGGTCAAGCACTCGATTGCTTTCTCTGTCCTTTCCTTCTCCACTCAAAGATGAATGGACACATGTCCATTGCACAGTTGAGCTGCTCCCAGATGGGTGGCTTCCTAGCACTAGTAATCATTGCTCTTCTGCTGTAAATAACATGCAGAATTGCAGTTGACATTCCACACTATCGGGGTTATTGCACTTTTTCTTTATGTTCATTTCTCTATGTTCTGTTCACACATAAGAACATAAGAAGAGCCATGCTGGATCAGACCAAGGGTCCATCTAGTCTAGCATTCTGTTCACACAGTGGCCAATCAGCTTCCCATGGGATCCCACAAGCAGGAAATGAGTGCATCAATACCTTCCTGCCCATGTTCCCCAGCAACTGGAGTACATAGGCATAATAATGCCTCTGATACTGGAGGAAGCCTATAGCCAATCAGGACTAGCAGTCATCGATAGCCTTCTCCTCCATGAATTTGTCCAATCCCCTTTTAAAACTGTCCAAATTGGTGGCCATCACTCCATCTTGTGGATATGTAGTGATCATTGGCATCACATAGTTGCTATGGATGTGGAAAGTGACAGTCCAGTTCATCCGAGTAGCCATTTGCACTTATGGAGATTGTGCTACTCTTCCATCCTTCTCAAAAAAAGTTGAGAAAGTGAAAAGACAGAAGAAGCACTGGGAAAACATGGGAGGGCTACAAATGGATGACGGCATTGTGTGGATCATCCCCCATTAACTATAAGTGACTGAGGAATGGCACTTCCACCCTAAACACTGAGTATAGAAGCACCTTCGTTTGAACTCTTTGACGTGTCTCACTTTCTATGTTGCTTATTCCATTTTATTTTTAATGATATGGTTAAAGCTACATTTCAAAATTATCCTTTCCCATGTTTGAGCTGCTTGGATATTTATCTCTCCTTTTAAAATTATTTTAAATCACTGCTGCTGCTTGTAAATTCTTTTTGTTATGTGTTTTATTATATTTGCTTTTATTATGTATCCTGTCCTGAGCGCTTTGGCTGTAGGGCAATTCATGAACAACAACATAAAATAGAAACTGGAATCAGCTGGTATCACTACCTCATTAGCTCAGACACTGGACAACTTCAACAACATGTCGGGGAAACATCAGTGGAAATCATGGAGCTTGAACCACCACCAGGCCCCATTTTAATCAGTGTGATTTTTAAAAATTGATTTCTATCACATTGAGATTTTAAAAGTTATATAATTATAACCCATTTCCTGTTCTCCATGCTCCAAACTGTTCAGATTATAATCAGGGGCACCATATAGGGAGGGAAACAGGCAAAGCTCAGACCACCAGTGATTATGCTTCAGGAATACCTTCTTGATAAGGCTTTTATAGTGCCAGTACCATGCCTCCTTCACTGAATTCTATGGGGGTTCCAGACAATATTGTCTTCAACTCGTAACCTTCCCATGTTTCCCCACCCATCTTTACTCTTACTGCAGAAAACCTGTTAAGAAAGGAAAGATGGAATAGCTGCACAAAGCCTTGTAATTGGTGGCGCCAGGAGCCCTCTGTCTGGAAGCACCCTATATCTCTGGTGAGCTCACTTGTGGAATAGGTCACTTATGTCCTTTTTGGATGCTCTGTGAACACACATGGAGTGGGGGATACAGTTGCAAAGGCAGCAGGGTTCCCAACTGTGTAGTGTGAGAGCCCTTTTTGCCTACATCTGTCCTTAACCAGGGCTCCCCCTGCACATGTTATAATGAATGCTCATATGGATAGGGAGAAGGCTGCCACTGCCCAGTCCAGTGCTGCTCCGCCCCCTGTGTGCATTCACTCAGTCCGCTTCAAACATCTGAGAAGGGCTACAGCTTGTAGAATATTGTTAGAAACATTTAATTTGGCCTACGGGCTAGGTAAGTAATGCATGACAAAAATGCAAATGGATAAGTTTATGCGAAGAAAAAGGAACCTGTTTGATCAGTGTATGTAAGACTTATAATTCTTACGAAGTGTAAAAAAGAAAATAACCACAGCACATACATAATCTTAAAACATACTATTCTTTATATATCCCACAGCTGGCTCTGAACTTTACCACCCCCAACTACAATCTGTCCCCTGATACAGCATCTTCGACTTCAAATTTAGTGTGTATCTATGTGTCTGATGATTTAGTGCACATAAAAGGATAATTACTTCTGTAAAGGGTGTGATTCCTTTTCTGCTGCTGTGGGTGAATTCATGTCTTAATGCAAATTAAATTTATATACATTTCCTTAATTTCCATGATTGATTCAGCCTGAAAAATGTATTTCCTCTCCCAGTATCTTATTTTTTTTTTAAAAAAATTTTTAGTCCTGTGATAACAGCACATTGATGGAAATAAAAGAGAGAAGGGGGCATGGAACGATGGTGAGAAAAAGAATAAAATAGAGTCTAGAAATCCTGCTTCCCACCAGACTTCCTGAATCACTTACTTTTGTTTTCTGAGCTCCAGGCAGAAACAGCATCCCCATTTTCACTGTTTTCTCCTTTACCATGAAGGCTAAAAGCTTATTCATGTTTACAGTAGAAGCTGAGCTTTTAATTTTTTTAAATAAAAAAAATTGGATTCTCTAATGGCTTGTCTTGGCAGCTGCTTCTTCCATTGCTGGTTGTGTGATTTAGTGCTGAGCCAGACACAGTGGAAGCAATAAGCAGAACAAAGCGACAGCACTGAAGGGTGTGCGTGTGTGTGTGTGTGTGAAGAAGAGTTGCACACCACTTCCTGGGTGTCTGCCCTGTGTTATCCCCTGCTGTACACCTTGGGCTTGTGGGTTAACATGTGAATCAATGGTACATCTGTTGATCCAATGGTTATGCTGGCTGGGGATGATCGGAGTTGTAGTCCAACACATCTGGCGGGCACCATGTTGGGCAAGGCTGATCTATGTGGATCTTACATGTGTCTGCACACCATTGGCACCATTTTCACGGAAAAGCCTTCTGTGGAAGTATCCTGTTATGGCTACAACGTACTTATGGAAACCATATTCCATAGGGAGTAAATATCTGCACTTCCAGCTGTGACTGAGGCTATATAGAGTCCCAGTTCTACAGCCCAATTTGCCATGATATCACATACTTCATATTTTTTTATTCTTTCCTCATCCCCATCCTCAAATCCTAACTGTTTGTGGGTAGGAGATTTGTGCTCAGAAATCCAGCTAAACCAGCAATTAAGTTCTGGCATAGGAAACACTTACACACGCCTCTGCTTTGAAGTAGTTCACCCAAAGGAACACGGAGGATTAGCTGATGGATACTGACAAGGTGTCTCCAGATAGATTTGACCAGGAGAACAAAAGTCTACGGAGACTTGCAACACAGATGAAATAAAATGCGGAGCAGCACTGCTTTCTCTGACATAGGCTGAACAAGGAGTGGAAATGGGGAGTGTTAAAGTATTTGAAAAAAATATTTGAAATTCTTTGCAACATTTATTTTGGGGGGGGGAATTGAAATCCTCGTGGTCTGTGGTTTATATGGAGGAAATTGTAAGTTTAGCATAGAATAGAAAACAAAATTGTAGAGGATGGCAAGCATGGTCTACAGAAACTTTTAAAGTTCTCAGTGCTTTTTTATTTTATAATCTGTATTCTTACTAGATAGGCCTGCCTAAATTTCACATGTCTTCTAATACCCCTTTCCCATGCATACCTCACTAATTTTCCTAATTGCATCTGAATGCTGCAATTTATGCGCACTTGCCTGGCATCATGTCCTGTTGGTCTCAGTGGGACTTTCTTCCAAGTAAACATGCTTAGAATGGCACTGTAGCACTTGTTCCATGCAGATTTACATTTTTTAATTTATAAAACTGTATATCAGCTGTTGGTCCTCTACAAGGCTGTTTTCCAAGTCTAAAGATACTTTTTTAATACATCAGTCTTTCCAACTTGGTGCTCTCCAGATATCTGGGGCCTCAACTCCCATCAGCCCCGGCCAACATGGTAAATAGTCAGGAATTCTGGGAGTTGTAGTCCAAAACATCTGGAAGGCACCAGGTTGGGCAAGGCTGCTCTTATCTATGCTGAGAACAGAGAGAGAAAAAAACGTTCTTAAAAACTGGGCTGACTAGAATTTTTACAGACTAGTGGATCCCTTTGTAAATATGATCTGCTTCCCAGGGAGAGAATGGCAAACAAGTTAAGTAAACAACACTGATGGTTCCAAAGCTCTCAAGTGCATGATTTCAATCCAAACACGGGTGCAAAGGCCATTAGCCGCTTTAAGGGGGTGGGATTCACCTTTGTTTCGATGTTAATGTACAGGGTATAGCAGCATTTCCTCTACGTTAAATGTTATCAGAAAAATAATTCAGGGACACACACACAAGGTCTCTCTCTGGGAAAAAGCATATATCAGGTTCCAAAACAAAGAATACTTAAGCCATCTCTACATTCCTCATGGCAGCTACAGCACAGTCTTGAATCAGGGAGGCAAAAGATCTCCTTCCCCTCTCCTGAAGTGAGGTCAATAACAGTCCAATCACATGCATGGCATTGCCTAACTCCTGTTGCTGCTTTGGGATAAAGATCCCCTTTTCTGAGAGCAGTTTGGGCAGGATAATAAGGGCACTGACTATAAAAGGAGAGACTGAGCATGTTCTTTTCTTGCCAACCCTGCAAGTCTTTTGCATCATGCAGATATCCCTTAATAAACACAATGGTAATATTTACTTTTCTTTATTTCTTTTTTTAAAATTTCAGACTTATTTGGGTGCTAAATAACACATGGAAAAGAATCTGATCCTCTTTTACAGACTTCAGATTTTTCTTGTCCATCTTTTGAATAGAATAATAGAAACTGTTTTTAAATTTTTGTACGTAAAAGATTTTATTTTATGTTCATATATATATATATATATATATATATATATAATTGAATTTTCTAAAACAACAACAAATCATATTTGGCTTCCGCCTCATTGTCTGACAAACATTACCAATCCTTATCCAATCTAAGTTTCCTCTATTTTCACAGAAAGAATTTTATATTATGTTCTGATGTACTTTTGATTGTAATTTTTGTGAACAGCCCAGAGAGTTTTGGCTATTGGGCAGTATAGAGATGAAATAAATGAATGAATGAGAATAATGAAAGTGTGGGCAGAAAAAAAGGGAACCAGGCTTCATTTTGTAGTATTCAGTGTGCTCCATTGCGCCTAAGCATGCTCAGTAGCGTAAGTTAATGTAATCTGATGGGGTATGGGAAAATGATGTTACAGAAAAAACAAACAGGAAGCCAGTGCAGATGGAAGAGGACTGGTGTAATAAGATCTGAATAGCAAGCACCAGAAAACATTTGACAGGCTAACAATGCAATCCTATGTGTCTGCTCAAAAGTAAGCCCTCCTACTGAGTTCAGTAAGACAGCCGATTTCAGGGTGGGTGAAATGGCTGAGAAATGGTCCTGGTCAGTTTGGTTCAGCCCTAATGGAGGAAACCATTTCTTTCCCCTCCCACTTTGAAACCAGGGATGGGGACTCGGACTCCAGGACTCAACTCGTGAGTCGGACTGAGTCCCCGCTCTGACTCAAGTCAGACTCGAGTCCCAATATTTTTAATGGGACTCGAGACTCGACTCGGGACTCGAGACCAAGGACTCGTGTTCCAAAATCGTGTTCCTCAAATGCAACATGGATAGGTTTTAGGAAGTACAGCAAGTTTATTTTTTAAAATCATTTTCCTAAAATGCAACCTTTCAGACATTTTGGGTTTGGCTGCCTCTGCCTGCCTGTTTGGGGTTCCCAGCCTCCTCTGCCTGCCTGGTCTCTTCTTAACCAGTTCCACAGTTTGAATTGTCCAAGACAAAGGTCTCTGCCTGCCTGTTTTGGGGTTCCCTGCCTCCTCTGCCTGTCTGGTTATTTTGGGTTTGTCTGCCTGGTCTGTTCTTGCCAAAATCAGTTGCAGAGTTTTGAAATAAAAAGGCACACTTGTGCTTCGAATTTATTTAAGCCACACATCTGAAGTAGCCTTATTTTGTTGGGAAACCCCCCCACTGATTTTAATAGGGACTCGTGGAGTCAGCATTGGGAGTGACTCGTGACTCATGACTCGTGAGTCACCATTTTGGACCAAGGACTCGGACTCGGACTTGAGACTCGGGTCCAAAGACTCGTGACTCGACTCGTGACTCGAAACCAAGGACTCTTCAACATTCCTGTTTGAAACCACCTCACTTCCTTCAAAACCATTTCACTTCTCCTTTTCTCTGATTTTGGGCACTGTACCCAAAAAGTACGGGAAGCTGTCAAAAAATAGGAAGGAAAGTTTCTTATCTCAATATCTGAAATGGAAAAATAGGAAAGGTCTCTGCTATGAGAAGGATAGCTGAAATATCAAAATGAAAAAGATCAATAATAACAGTGCTGTTCACACACACAAACCCAAACAATAAGAGCACTACTATTGATATTTTTATGTTAACAAAGACTACAAGATTTTAGTTGATTAATTGGTTAGATTAATTGATTTTAAACTTTTTGATTAATTAAAAAGGGTCACTGATTAATGGGGCAGCAGATTGTCAAAACATTGTTAATTATTTTTAATAAAAGTAATTAGAAAAATTGCAAGGAGGCGATAGCATTTTAGAAGACCATATCCCTTCCTCTTTTGCACAAAAGGAAATTCCTTGTCTAAGATGGCTCTTGCTGCAAATGTATGCATATTTAATTGATAGATTAATCAATTAATCAGTAAGCCATTAATCAACTGAGATGTTTTTAATTGGATGACAGTGCCAATTAAAAACAACTAGCCTGTTCTGGATATTAGATATGAATGACCTTCCTTCAGTCCATCCATCCAGTGTGGATGTTCCAATGAAAAAAGTCGAGAACTCAATGTTTTGGTTTAGGAGATTCCATTTTCTCTGATGTTTTATCTGTGGTTTGGGGATAGACTGTGTCAATATTAAGGGTGGGCTGAAATTCTCACCTGTTTCCTGGAAAACACTTTTCTACTGATTTCTTGGGGTGTTGGGATAAATTTAGCTGAAATGTTCAAGGTATGTGTGTTGCCACTTGCCTTCCTTAGCCTCATGAGATGACTGATGGTTTCCCATTTTTTTTACTTTACTTTTAGAACGCCGAGCCATTCACGAGGCACAGCCTCTCCCTGCAGCTTCCTACTGGCTGGATGTGATGGTTTGTCGCTCCTAAGGCATTCCAGAAAGTGTTGCTGGCGGGAAGCTGTGGAGGAAGCCACATACCTCTTTCTGCCAGCTGCACTTCCCAGAATGCTGTAGGAGTGATACGATGCAAAGTGCGGTTGGTTCCAAGGCATTGTGGGAAGCGTTGCTGGTGGGAAGTTGTGGAGAGAGCCTTGTGCCACTGAGCAGTGCAGGGCTTCCCCCCCCCCCAAGTTAAAAAAGCAAGGGGGAAAATGATACCTTGTAAGATTAACAGAGCAATACTATGGTCCCTGGGAGGGATGGTGCAGATTCCCCCCCTCCTGAGGCCATAGACACAGCTATGAACTGGGGTGGGGTGGGGAAAACCTGAGTGAGTGGTGATCCCCCCTATCCCTTCCAGCCACTGTGGAAATGTTACTATTGCAACATCGGAAGAGGAAAGGGGGCATGATGTTGGGCAGAGAGGGGAAGGGAGAGACATGGTTCCGCTAGATCATTGGGTCCCCAGATGTAGCTGGCCTACAGCTCCCAGCATACCCAGCCAGCATGGCTAATGGCAAGGGATTCTGGGAGCTGTAGTCCAACAACATCTGGGGACCCAAGGTTGGAGAGCCCTGCGCTAGATCATCCCAAGCCTCTCTGCCACTCCTCCTGCCCACAGCAAGGTAAGTCAGCTAGATTGGCTGAGAGGCATCAATCCTCCCTCTGAAATTTTAGGAACCCCCCCCCCCCCGAACTTTCAGTATGTGTGTGCTTCACTATGTCCTCACCCTCCCAATGAATGGCTGAAAAAGTTTTTTGTTTTTGTTTTTTAAAAAATTTTGGTCCAGACTTCAGAAAATTTCTGATGAATGTGCCATTGGTCATCTAAGAGGAAAGGATTCTGAATATTGTTCCAATGCATTTAAAGAAACAAATTAGAAATATTTCCACCTTCAAACATTGCATTCACCGAAACAACAAGTTTCCTTAAAAAAATAAATAAAACTATATTGGTAATTGATTTCAACCAGTCAATTTGGATGGACACTCTACTTGACATAAAGAGTGCCAGAACACATTACACAATATTTCTTTTATAGTTGTGCTTTATGTAGCCACAATTGCTGCTTTACACCTGGTTCACTGACACATCTCCTTGTTGCTCACAATGGCTGGAATTAAATGAGATTTTTAACTGCATTTCAGTGAGACCTAACATTTCTTCATCAATCATCAGAGTGACTGATTGAAAAAGGTCAAGCGTTCTGAAGTCTTGGATTCTCACAGAATATACTGCAGATGACTTTACGTCCTATGTCCTTGTTTCATTTGGAAAGAATAATTACTAATCAATAGTGAAGGGCTATGTGACACTGTATGTTAATCTACTAGCCCTTTGCCTCTTGAGAGCTGGATTCCAGCTTAGGTCATGTGCAAAGTATTTCTTTCATGGCTTCAGTCTTGTCCCTGGTGGGTATTTGGCCATATCACAAAAAAGCAAGATGCAATTTGATACATGCCACATGGCTGGTAGTTTGTTCCTAAGAATGAAGCAGCAAGGATGCTGCAAGCAAGGCAAGCCTGGGATGTATTAACACCAGAGGAAAGAAAAGTGCCTCAACATTCGGAACTAGTGCCATTTTGCCACAGGCTGCTTTTTACAGAAGGTGCTTAATCAGTTTTGTAAAATGCCCTGGCATTGTTTTGGCGTTGTGCACATTCAAATACCATTGACCTATATATATATATATATATATATATATATACACATATATAAGAGCCAGCGTGGCGTAATGGTGAGAGTGCTGGACTGGGACTCGGGAGATCCGGGTTCTAGTCCCCGCTCGGCCATGAAACTCACTGGGTGACTTTGGGCCAGTCACTGACTCTCAGCCTAGCCTACCTCACAGGGTTGTTGTGAGGATAAAATGGAGAGGAGAAGGAGGATCATGTAAGCCGCCTTCAGTTCCTTGCAAGAGGAAAAAAGACGGGGTATAAATATAAGTAGCCCACTGAACATAGGATGATAATGGGGGAGACTTTTGTTTGGTCCGCATTTTTAAGTGAGCTGACCTTATTCACACTTCCTTTAATATGCAGATAATAACGCAGTTATCCTTTGGACTGTGCACTTCTCCACATTTTGCGATAAGAGTTCTTGGCTCAAAAATGCATATGAGTAAGGGGAAATTGAATCCCAAAGTGCATATTCTAGGGAAAAAAACCTGCGTATCAAAATGTATTTTAGTGGAAATTGTAAATAAAAATAATTGCGATTTCCTGTGCTTTTAAAAAATTGTAGACTGATGCGGAACTGGAATAACTTAATATTTTAATGTTTTTACTATTTAAAATGCGTTTGTTTTTATTGTTGAAGCAGGGTTTTATTGTTTTAAATTGTTGTACATGGCCTTGATAGCCTTTTAGCAGATGTCGATATATAAGTGTTAATAATAAATAAATAAATAATAAATAGATAATTTTGATTGAACAGATGCGAAACTGACACAGATAGGAAATAGACTGGTTCGTCTGTTCCTGATTTTGATACATAATTGGACTCAAAGCAGGTCACAACTATGACTTTTCTGCTGTTTTCTTGACTGTAGCTATAAGTGGCAGGGACCAAGGCAGGGAGCAGAAGGCAATGTATCTTTGATACTAGAGCATGACCAGGAGATGCAAGCAAAGAATGTACATTTATATATTGGGGGAAGTGTTTGTTTTACATTGAAGTTTTTAAACATGGCTTCAGTTCCAACAATCAACAAATCTGATTTTTATATATTAAGAAACTCTAAAGATTCATTAATTAAGAAAATGAATGAAAGGTATAGATCTCAGAAGCCACTATGCACACATCTTTAGAATAGCTTTAGATTATATTACATTGTATGACAGCGAGTCTGTGATTAGGCAGGTAGGTAGATACATTAAAATTATTTAATTCATCATTATTACATAAAAAAGGCATTTAATTCGTTTGAGCCCTTTCTAATATGTGAAGTATTGCACAGTACAGCCTAAAGTGCTTTTGAAGATCGCTCTTTCGTTTGCTAAACACACATGCTTTGTGCATCTGTTTACAGCTGCATATGTTACATTTTGATGCTAGACACTAGCCATATAGTGAGACTTAATTATTTCTGTATGGTTAACGAGCCTCTGCTTAGCTGACTCTGTATGTGCTTGTGGTGAATGCTTTGACTAGCTTGTTACTAGGAGTAGTAGCATCAGAATGTTCAGACCATCTGGCAATCCTTATTCAGGGGCTGGCTGTCTTTGCCTAGCAACAGGAAAATACCAGGGCAAACACCAGCACTACCGCTTGTTCTACCTCTGTAAGGGAGCAGTACCAGTGTCTATTGCTGCTTGTTGTGACGCCAATTTAAGAAACTACAGGCCAAGCCCAATAGCCCTTGTAGCAGGCTGAAGCCTTTAACTGGTTATTCATGGCAATTTAATGTTCTATTTCTTGATGATAATACACGAACAATTAAAATGTATATCTTAAGTGTATTTCAAAGCAGAATCATAATTTTATCATTCAGATATAACAATAGGACAATCCCCCTAAACAACATAAACACCCCAACTCCTCTCACCTAACATCGAAACTACTTCTTAAGTTCTCCAGAATTTTATAAATAGTTCAGAGGGTTGAGTGAATGAGGAAATTATGTCTTATATTTAGTAGACAAATTTTTGGGGGCACGATTCAATTGGACAGTAGGCACTAACGTAAATTACATTGTGCTAGTGTAAGGGACCTCTAGTGTAAGACCAATAACGTTAGCTGGTGTGATGGGATTTCCTGGAAAAATGGTCACATCAGCTAACACTATTGACATTGATTGCACTAGAGGTCTCTTACACTAGCACAGTGTAATTTACATTAGTGCTAGTGTTCAGTTGGATACTGCCCTTTGATTCATAAGTAAAATCTGAAAACAGATTTTAAAATGCACCATCTACCCTGCTTTTTTTTGTTTTGTTTTGCTTGATACTTTAACTAATCATTTCAGCAGATTGTGGATTTCTTCAGTCTGTTGAGCCCTTGGTGCCAAGTCAAGTAACAACAGTAGAAGTTAGGAACAAACTAGGCCCTATGCCAAATGCGTCACTTGGAGTGCTGTGGTTGTTTAAAATTGCTTAATGGAGCTTGCCTTCTGGAGCTAATAGTCTCCGCAGGGTGTGTGTACAATTTTCATCTAGATTTCAGTGGGGACAGAAAGTTTTAACTGGGTCCCCACATACCATGGTCCTGATGAACATCACCTTGGTGGCTTTTAACTAGAAATGAACAATGAACATGACACTACGAGGTTCAGAACAACATCATTTCTAGTTTGGTCCTTATATCCCCAAGTCCCCAAAAATACCACCATAAGTTTTGAGAACAGAACTTTTTACCTCAGTGAAAAAAATCCCCATCTCCCCTGGACACTAATAGCTTATCTTACAAAGCCTGGTAGTCAGAAAGGCCCCACTTTTGCTAATGTCACCTACCAGTCCAGCACACATGAGTGCTGTGATGTGCATACGGCACTCCCCAAACACATGAGCGATTCTCTTCTATGACTAAATAAAATGGCAAATCTCACAAGACCTGGATAGTAGGTCCATAGCTATAAGGTAATTCCCCCCCAGAAATACCCCCAAGCATAATCTTACCCTCATTTCCCACCCCCCTCATGGTAATGCAGTTGCATACTGGCCTGGGGTCTCCTGGGTCTCTGGGCCCCAGTAAAGTGTACCTGTTTCTCTCCTCCCCCATGCTTTGGCCCTGACAACTAGTGCTTCATCAGAACCCTTCCCTTATTGTGCACCTCATGCATGCCCACACTCTTAAATTAGTATTTATTGGAATGAAAAATTCCAAGAAGCATTTAAGCTTTTTTTTTTCTTTACTGGGAATGATTTAATGTTAACCTGGATATATATATATATATATATATATATATATACACACTAGCTTTTGCCCGCGGCTTCGCTCGCGTGATGAAGAGTGACCGTGCCAAGTTTGCACAGGTCGTCATTTTCCTATAGGCACTATTTGTTCGAAATTCCTTAAGGTCGCTGACCTCTGTCTTGAATCGCTCCATAGGAAAGGTCCCCTGGGACTACATAATGGAATCCTAGCTCCCCCGGGACTACCAGTTCCCCCAGGACTGCACTATGAAATCTCAGCTCCCCCGGGACTATCTGCTCCCCCGGGACTACACAATGAAATTCCTGCTCCCCCCCTCAGGGCTACACAATGAAATCCCTGCTTCCATCCCTGGACTACACAATGAAATCCCTGCCCCCCGGGATTACACAATGAAATCCCTGCTCCCCCCCAGGACTACGCAATGAAATCCCAGCTTCCTCACCCCCGGGACTACACAACAATGAAATCCCAGCTCCGCCCCCCCGGGACTGCACAATGAAATCTCTGCTCCCCCCCCCCAGGACTATGCAATGAAATCCCAGCTTCCCCACCGGGACTATACAACAATGAAATCCCAGCTCCCCCCCGGGACTACACAATCAAATCTCTGTCCCCTCCCCAGGACCACACGATGAAATCCCTGCTCCCCCCTCTGGGATTAAACAACAATGAAATCCCTGCCCCCCCGGGACCACACGATGAAATCCCTGATCCCCCCCAGGACCACACAGTGAAATCCCTGTCCCCCCCGGGACTGCACAATGAAATCCCTGCTCCCCCCCCAGGACTACGCAATGAAATCCCAGCTCCCCCCCCGGGACTACACAACAATGAAATCCCAGCTCCCCCCCCCGGGACTACACAATCAAATCTCTGTCCCCCCCCCCAGGACTACACAATGAAATCCCTGCTCTTCCCCCCCCCCCAGGACTACCCAACAATGTAATCCCAGCTTGCCCCCCCGCCCCCCGGGACTACACAACAATGAAATCCCAGCTCTGCCCCGGCTGTGGTTTATATGAACATTCTGTTTTGACGCAGGAGAGATTTGCATATCCTCTCCTAATTGACCCCAGTGGCAGTTCATATGAACATTCTATATGTCGTTGGAGCGATTTGCATAACCGCTCCTGAATGGCCCCTGCGAACATTCCAAGTGACACCATTGGCTCTCTCTCATCTATTTTGGGCCGTACAGGCGCAGTGAGGGTTTTTCGGAGATTTGAACCCCCCAGTCTTTGTCCTTGGGTGATGGAGAGTATGCGTGCCAAGTTTGGGGCGGATCCGTCAAAACGTGATGGAGCCTATGCGACGACGCCCCGCATGCAGCAGTCATTCAGTCATTTAAAAAGTTTTCCTCCTTTTTCACCCCCTCAGAGAACATTCTAAACGGCCGAGGGGAGATTTGCATACTCAGCCCTATTGGCCCCTGCAGGAATTCATACGAACATTCTAAGTGTCCTATGGGCTATTTGCATAACTGCTCCTATTGGCTCCTGCAGGAATTCTGAGGTGAGGCCGATTTGCATAACTGCTGCCCTGTTGTTTTGCCCATAGGAGATATGAGAGTGGGGTGATTTTGCCCCCTTTTTTCACCCCTTAGGGATAGAATTTCCAAAAATCATTCCTTAGTGGGGCTCTACGTCATAAAAGCAATGTCCCTTCAAAATTTCACGTTCCTAGATTAAACAGTTTGAGCTGGGCGTTGATGAGTCAGTCAGTCAGTCAGACACTTTCTTTTATATAGATAGATAGATAATTGCTAAAACTATTAACAGTGTTCCTCTTTTCTATTATGACTTTTCGGTGATAAACCTTGATTATTGTCTTGTACTATTTTTTTATATCATTATGGTAATATATTATACTGAAATATTAATACAAGATATTTATTAATTAAAAAAGTATCCTCAAGCATGATCTACTATTTGGCCTCAGTTTTCCTCATGGTGATGGAGTTGCCACCCCTCAAACTCTCTGGGCCCCAGTAAAGTGTACATTTTCCTGCTCCCACTCCCATGCTTGTTCCCTTGTTCTGAATAGTACTGAGAACTGTTGTGGGGAAGAGAAACGAGGAAAAGTTGATTCTTCTGGTGTGGCATTCATTAGAAGCTCAGGTAAGCACATGTTATAGTTCTGTCTATATCTATCATCTAACCATCTATCCGTGGCTCACCATCCTATGTATTTTTAATTGCCATTTCTATCTGACTGGTTTATTGGTAGTTTGTAAAGTAAACTCAGCATGTAGGTCATAAGTTCACAGCTAACGAATCCCTGGTTGTTTACCAAACACCGGAATTAAATTACATTTGTAATTGTTTTGCAAATATTTTGGCCTAACTAATTAAATAGGAATGGCTCTGCACATCTCTATTTAAGTGCAAGGAATATTAAAGCCTTCGCTGTGGAAGGAAGTAATCAATGGTCTGTGGACCACGAATGTGATGCAAAGAAGGCAAATGCAATTTCCAGGAGGTATGGTGAAGTATCGAGATATATAATGTTCCATATCTCTATGATCATGTATGCATACCAGCCTTCTTAATTGCTTTGCTGGCCCACGATGAAGCATAATTTCTGGAAAGTTCAGAGGAAGGCAAGGTCCAAGGCTGGGTTTGGCCCTTCTGTGACACAGCACCTCAGGAAGATCCTCTCAAACACCTGAATCTTCTAGGAACTGCAGAGGAGAAATACATAGGGAAACTGATGGGGTATTCTAGCTTCAGTGCATTCGTGACTCACCAATGATTATCTTTCACATGCTCATTAGCATGAATTTAATTCCAAGCCCTAACTGGAAAGGCAGCTTGAAACCACAACTGATGCCAAACAACTGACTGGTCTGCATTCTTGGTTTTTAACCAGCTCACATCTGCTGGAGCCAGTTCTACATCGCTAAGGGAACCGCTTGCCGAGCAATCCTGATCTTATTATTAGTATTTAAAATGCACCATTGCAAAACATCTTGGAACAGAAGCCCATTGTGCCCAGAAAGCAGTGGGGGAAGGGCAGTGTGGAGGGAATACAAGCTAAGAGATGGGGAGCTGGCTCTGGACTAGCCAAGGAAAGCAGGGAGAAGCAAGGAACAAGAGAAGTGGGGTGGTTGTTGCTGGGATCTACAGGAAGGAACCTGAAGGCAGATGAGGCAGTGGGCAAGAGCCAAGCGGTTCAGAGGAAGAAGAGATAGAGAAGCAGAGTCAGAGGAAGAAGAGATAGAGAAGTAGAGTGTCCACAAGGGAAGATGTTAGGAAACAGATCAGGGACAAGGAAGGTGTGGAAAGCCAGCTGGGAATGGAGAAGAAAAGCAGGCAGGGCTCACCGTTGGTGGGCACCTTGCTACTTATTAAACGGCTACACACAAGTGATCATTTATTTAAAGCACTGTGTCCAGTTTTGTTTACCTATATTCAGGAATAATTACTTAAATTGCTGTTACTACAAAGAAAAGCAGCTAGAATGACCGCAACAATGGAGAATCTGTCTTTTAAAATTATTTTTTATGGGAAGAGATGGAAAGAGCTGGGCCTGCTTATTTGTTTGTTTTCCTTCCACAGAAACATATGGCTGTGACTTGGCTCATATCCTTGAACTATGTGGATGGCTTCATTAAATGAATCTTTGCCTTGTGCCATCTTTCTTTGTCTGCCCAGACTGAATGTGCCTATGGCAAGAGAAGTCACGTGAGTCTGCCGTCAGCTTTTTGCCAGAAGCATGCGAACCCATGAAGCGTGGCCAAAAATGCTTCCAATACAACTTGGATCACCACCTGTCGCACTCATGAACGCAGATCAACATGGCTCTCAAGCTCACACTTGGTACGTCTATAGTGGCTGGCTTCATAATTTCATGCAACAGGATGATCAAAACCATTCCAAAGAGCTTCTCAATGACAGCATAAGACAATAAGATGTTCCTGCTGGCCTCACAAAATGTATGCAGTATGCAGCAGTTATTCTCGATGAATAACTACTGCAAACTGCATGCGTTTTGAGAGGCCAGCAGGAACATCTTATTGTGGGAAGTGGAGAATGACAGAGATCATAATAAGTGGAACAGAAGCACCTGCTGGCTCATTGTAGGGGACGAGGGAACTTGTTTGTTACATTTATATCCCACTTTCTTTCCTTCAAAGAGCCCCATGCGATGTACGTGATCCTCCTCCTCTCCATTTTTATTCTTACAACAACCCTGTGAGGTAGGTTAGGCTGAGAGTCAGTGACTGGCCCAAAGTCACTCAGTGAGCTTCATGGCCGAGCGGGGACTAGAACCCGGGTCTCCCGAGTCCCAGTCCAAGACTCTCACCACTACACCACACTGGCTACTGAGCTGGGGCCCTCGTGGCCCTTATTCCCTGCACTAATGGAGCAGCGCTTGGTCTGAAGAAGCTTTCGGCCTGATATTTGCTGTGCAGCAGTGCCGCCCAGCTAAAGGCAGCTAATCAGCCCGGGTGAAGCCCAGCTGGAGTGATCTGGGGAGTCAATAGGGACCTGGCTAGACTTATGCAAGCTGTCACGAATGGCAGTCAGCCGTGCCAGGCCTCCAGGGTAAGTCACCAGACGCATTTTAATGATTGGTGAAGGGGTATCTATGGCTTTGGATTCTGTTGTTCTGTCAGTGTGTAAAAATATGTGCCAGACATTCCCAAACCTCTGACCTGTTGGCATAGTTAAAGTGGCTTACACTGGCTCAGCTGGTCTGAGTGTGGAAAGCTAAGCAGGGTCAGGCCTGGTTGTTACTTGGATGGGAGACCCCTCCTCTAGTTTCCTGCATTGAGCAGGGGGTTGGACTCGATGGCCTTGTAGGCCCCTTCCAACTCTATGATCTATGAAATCTATGAAAACCTCTCATTCTCTCTCTTAGCTGCCACCACTAGTTAACCCAAGCTGAACCTCTCAGGCTGTGTCACTCAGGAGTTGACAGACTGTCAGCAGAGACTCCAGTTTCCTTGAATCAGGGCCGGATTAAGAGCATTACGGGCCTGGTGCTGAGGATTTTGGTGGGCCTTTTTATGGAAATAAATAAAATGAAGACGCAATTTTATATTAAAACAAATTAAATATTTTAATTACCATTAAAGTGCCAAAACAGAAACATATTGAAAATATTTCTTTTTTTGTAAACAATAAGCTTGTTAACTCAATAAAACCTGATGGAAGTGGGCAGTGTCCGTGAAAGCTTATGTCAGAATGAATGTGTTGGTCTTTAGGGTACCACAAGACTCTCTTGTTGTTCTTGCTGCAATAGACTAACACAGCCCACCCCTTCGGGAATTATGCAGACTGTTAGGCAACAATGTACACGAACCGAGCTCTTACTCAGCTGCCCCCCCCCCCACGTGCTGTATGGAGAGAATGCTATTGACCTGCCTTACAGGGTTGATGTAAGGATTACAACAGGGGTCCTCAAACTTTTTAAACAGGGGGCCAGTTCATTGTCTCTCAGACTGTTGGGGGACTGGACTATAGTTTTTTTTAAAAAAAGAACGAATGGATCAAGTAAAAAAAAAGGACCTGGGTCATTTTTTTTCACTTGATAGGGGTGAATTTTTTTTTCTTAAATAGAAAGTAATTATAAATTAATTATAATGTTAACAAGTGATTAAATGGAGGATGGAATGTTATTTTGATGGCAAAAGTGGGTAGAAATTAATGATTTATTTATTTATTTATTCCATTTAAAGCCCGCTCTTCAGCCAGAAAAGGCTCTCAGAGCGGTTTACACAGATTACCGGTAATAATAAGACATTCCCTACCCTCAGGCTCACAATCTAAAAGACATGACACAAAAGGAAAAGGGATTGGGGGCGAGGAGGAAGAATGCCAAACATTATATTGGTGCCTGAGTTTGGCATTCTTCCTCCTCCCTCCCAATCCCTTTTCCTTTTGTGTCATGTCTTTTAGATTGTGAGCCTGAGGGCAGGGAATGTCTTATTATTAATCTGTGTAAGCCGCTCTGAGAGCCTTTTCTGGCTGAAGAGCGGGGTATAAATGCAATAAATAAATAAATAATAAATGATTAAATGGAGGATGGAATTTTATTTCGATGGCAAAAGTGGGTTTAAAAAATAAGAATGTACTACCTTTTTTGCTGTCTAAAATTGAAATACATTATAAAAGGCTACCTACAAATTATAAGCGTGTTTTGCTTTTGAGAGGATAAAGTGGAGAGAAGGAGGATTATGTAAGCTGCCTTGGGTTCCTTGAAGGAAAAAAGGAGGGGTATAAATATAATAAATAAATACAAATTATAAGCGTGTTTTGCTTTTGTCTGGCTGCTCTGTGTGTGTGAGTGCTTTGTGTGGGGTAAACTGCGGGTGTTTGTGGGCTGAGTGTGTTCAAGGATCTGTGTTGGGGGGGGGAACCTGAACTTCCCAGGATCTCTTTTCAGATCGGGTCCCCCACTCACCAGACCAGTGAAGGACGCGGCTCCGCCGGTCAGCTGTGTGGTGGCCGCCCGCTTCCCGCTGAGAGCGGCTCCGCCATGTTCGGCAGCCGCTCACTTCTCCCGTTTTCACCTCCCATCCCAGCTCTTCGGGGGGGGGGGGAGGCTGCCGCTTCGTGCCTGAATCCCCGGGCCTGCCTTTTTTCTCCCGGGGTTGTGCTGGGCTGGGGCGGCTGCCGCTTCTTGAGCGGCGCTGCAGGCGTGCATGAGGGCTGACACAAGACACTTTGCTCCCCGCCCTGCCGAAGCGCATCTCCCAGCATCCCCGGCAGGAGAAGAGCGAGAAGAGGGTGGGAAATACTCAGTTACTGGACTTTCAGGGCACCCGCAATCAGCTGCCAGGGGCGACACCTCCCTCTGCCCAATGGTGGGGCCAGCCCTGGGCGGGGGTGGGGGGCACCTCATCCACCCCCCTCGGCCCAATTGGGTTTGCTTAGGGCGGTCCCGCCAAGCCAGCCCAGAACCAGGGGAGCATCTCGGCCACGCGCAGAAACCCCTCGGAGGAGCCGCGTTGGGGAGCCCGGAGCCACAGGGCCCGATTGGGGGGTGGGGGGCAATGATTTTACCCCATGTCCAGGTGCACAGAGTCCACGAACCTGCTGGATTCCTCGCAGACCTCCTTTAATCTCCCCCCCCCAAACCAAAAGACTCTCCTGGCTTTACGGAGGAGGAGAGAAAGAAAGAAGCGCCCGAGCTTGGGGGGAAACCTCAAACGGATCAGCCTGTGGGTTGAAATGGGTTTTTTTTTTCCAGCTTGCACCTTCCCCCCCCGCCATGCCCCCCTCCCCTACTGCAGCCCAGGCGGCGTGTGCCTCCTGTCGCCATTCTGCCTGCTGCTGCCACGGAGATCGGCAGTTCAGGCCATGGGCCAATAGGGCGGCAGCTTGTTGAGCAGCCCGGCAGTCACACAGCTCTGCTATTCGGCAGCTGTAACACGCGTGGCCCGGTGATCCGTTTCTTTTTATCAAAAGCGCTTTCTGAGCGGGCGGGATCGGATTTGGGTGTCCTCCCCGGACGTGCAGATGCCGAGGACTGCGCGCGTGTGGCTCTCTCTGCGGCTCTCCGCGCCGTGGCGGGTCCAGGCATTGTGGGCCTATTTTGTGGTAGGGGCCTGGAGCTGCAGCTCCAATAGCCCCTATCTTAATCTGGCCCTGCCTTGAATCACTGGGTAAGCATAATCCCAAATGGTGTAGCGGGAACAAACCAACTCTCGAAGGTGTAAATAGGAAACCAATCCAGCTGAATAATCCACTTAAGAAAAGCTTAAAAGAAAGATAAAAACCAGGTTAGTGAAAGAAAGCAGTGAGTATGCACAATAACATAAGAAAACAATATGCCATTCCAGATTTGTGGCCTAAGTGAGTAATCTACGTAGCAATTGACTGATATTAGGGTCTCATAAGTATTTGGCTGAGTCTCTCATGCTGGTTCAAGAACGTTGAAGAGGGGGCAAGAAAGAGACAACTCAAAAAGGGCATTTTGCCATGTTTCATGTTGTTTGGCTAGGGGTAACTTTGATTGACAGAAGGAACTGAACTGGCCAATGAGCAGCAGGTCACGTTGGCAGGATATGCCCAAGGAAGAAGACCATTTGCCTTGGGAAGGTGAGAAGAAGTGGGCAAGGAAAGCCTAATCCTTTCCTGTAAGACGGCTTTGCATATCTGAGAGTCTGCAGGATGAGACATGACAGGACGGTTTGCACCAAATGCAGGCTGCTTTTCCAGCGATGACACGGAAACCTAAAATGCCAGGTTTTAGGGCATCATGACACATGCTTCAGGCTTGTTTCCTCAGTCTGAACAACTTGTCAACACGTAGCCATACAGAATCTGTTGCCTTCCCTCGCCACTCTTTTCTGGAAGTGCCACCTTTTGGACCTGGTCGCCTGGACCGGAATCTGACCTGGATTATGTGCTCAGCTCTGGTCCTTCCAACTGACTGCTTGTAGACCTGACCACGCAGGGCCCTGACTCTCTCTTAGTCAGAAATCACACACATTAAAAACATTCACAATCAGGGCGTATTCCCTGCACTCTTATTTAATCTTTTAGCAATAGATGTGGGAGTGCAAGACATCGTCACTTTAGGAGCAGAAATGATGTGACATGGGAGAACCGCCACACTGGCACTGGTCCTGCCCTGAAGAGCTTCGGCTATTGGGCGGTACAGAAATAAAACTATTATTCTTATTCTTATTCTTATTAATAATAATAATGGGTGCTAAAATGCCACCTTCACTCAAGCTGCAGTGTACATGGCAGGACAGCACTACGGGCGGCTGAGTACACTGCAGACCATGCTGAATGTGGACTCATGCCACCCTTATAGGATTGTCCACGCTTATCTGTTCTTTAAGCAAGTAGGAACTTACTTACATATGCATCATATTTTGCCCATTCAAAGATAATTCCTTTGATAGATTCCCAGGGAAAAGGTGTCATGTGAATGTTGCAGTTACAGGAACTGCTCTCCAATGTGCCTTTTAAAGAAGCCCTTGTAGGAGAGAATGTGGATTATATTTTGAATTCTGACTGAAAGTTGTGTCTGAACATGGTGAATTGTTCCATTATACAATGCAGTCTTCCACCTAAGTGAGAACATGCTTTTCAAGGCAAGGGAAGTGTACTGTCAAATTGCTATTTGTGTTTAGGTACATAGGTAGCCTGAAGGAATTCACTCGATATTTCTTTTTCCTCCCCCCCCCCCCCAGAATCTATTTTATATACACTTCAGTTTATAGCATATTGGTGTGTGTTAGGGAACTGATTTAAATATAGCTCTTAATTTTATTGCTCGATGGTGAGCCGTAAAAGTCAATTATACGATGGAGTATCAAGGGGCTATATTTTATATTTTTAAAACATAATGTTCTGATTCCTCTGTCGTATATTTAATTTGTGCTCTGGCCTTGACTTGTTCTGCATTTACCAGATAGAGTAGAGCATGGCCTTCCTTGAAATACAGAGATTTGTGCCAAGAAAGTTTTTTTTTCAAAAAAGAAAAGCCTAAGTACATTCATATTTTTTTCCCCCCAGGATGGAGCTCTAGCTATTTATATTGTTTTGTTTTTTTAAAATGCCAAATGAATGACATTGGTCAACTCTGATGGTTTTCAAATCTCCTGTCTCTTTTCCATCTCCTTTTATCCGCTATGGAACCCCTTTTAAATTAGCCCTTTTACATCAGCCATAGAATTCTGCATCTTAAAAAAGCATTCTGGATGTACATTCAGTTTTCTGATGCCCTGTGCAAACTAGCTAGAAGTAGGACCTGGAACATGGAGCAACAGTCTCTTCTAGCTGTATATTGAAGGTGGAAATCAGCTACTGTAAACAAGCTGCCATTCGGGAAAAGTTGTCCACAGTGTTTTCTCCTGAACTTCCTTGAATTAATGGTCCACAGGTTTTTTGTATTTGTATTTATTTTTACATTTATATCCCACCCTTTTTCCTCTTGCAAAGAACCCAAGGCGGCTTACATAATCCTCCTCCTCCTCTCCATTTCATCCTCACAACAAGCCTGTGCAGTAGGCAATGCTGAGAGTCAGTGACTGGCCTGAAGTCACCCAGTGAGCTTCATGGCCAAGTGAGGATTAGAACCTGGATCTCTTGAGTCCCAGTCCAACACTCTAACCACTGCACACGCTGGCTGTTAAGTTTTGGTGACTTAACTGATTTAATTGCAGGGTTATATCCAGCTTGCTGGCAGAGGCAGAGCTGCTAACACACACTTGCACAGTGTTTATCCTAGTCCAGGGATAGGCAACTTGGTGCCCTCCAGATGTTTTGGACTACAACTTCCATAATCCCTGACAATCGGTCATGTTGGCTGGGGTTTTTGGGTGCTGTAGTCCAAAACATCTGGAGTGTGACAAGTTGCATAACCCTGTCCTAGTCTAAAGAAAGAGAAAGGAGGTATAGAAATGAAATAAATAAATACATGCCTGGACCCAAGCATTTTGTATTATATTTTAATTACTTTGAGTTGCACTGGGGTCTAATTTTTGGTTGCCAAGCAGGGTGGATGGACATATTGGGAGGGTTCAGATGTCATGATAAGCTGGGGTTCCTTCATCATTTATGAGTAGCATGCTCGCAAACACTGCCCAACTAGATGATTTATGTGTGCCAGCCTTTTGCCCCTTTCAGGTTTATTAATATGGTTTCTGTTTGAGTCACGATAGGGTGACCAGATGCTATAGACTCGTTGACAGGGGTGGGCAACTTGTGGCTCTCCAAATATTTTGGCCTGCAACTCACATCAGCCATAGCCAGTATTGCCAATGGGATGATGGGAGTTGTAGGCCAAAACATCTGGAAGGCCACAAGTTGCCCACTCCTGAGGACCTCTGGGCCACTGTACCTTTCATATTTCTGTATTTCTGAGGGAATTTTGGCAAGTTGAGCTCCTCCTGCCCTGCAAGCTACGACTGCCCAAAATCCAATTTTCTATCCAGCCATTCAAGTCAGAGGGCTTATATCCCCTGCTGCATGAAGTCTGGTCGACCTACGTGTCTGTCATTTCCCCTTGACGTTTTTCTTCCTTAAGAGCAATGCTGCCTGATGTACACCAAATGAATCATAATTTCGTGCTGCAAACAGGAAATCCAAATTCTAGCCCTCAAAACCCAAGCAAAATAAAATCCACCAATGAAATCCCTGTGCAAATTACGCAAATACAGCACATGGTTTAGGAAAGATATAGTAGTATTAGAATAGCAGAAGTGACTAATCATTTTAAATAGTATGTTCTAATTGCACTAACCTCTTCCTTTGTAGCAGCCTTTGCTAAGAGATAATTGACCTCTTTGTCTCTTTAGCACTTTCACATTTGGCTTAGGATGTGCCACTTATGTCTCAGCCAATTACCTTCTTCTGATATAGCCTGCAAAGAATCTTGACTATTGGAGTATTGCTACATGGTGGGATTTTGTAAACAGTAAAAATAAAAGATTTAAAATTCAGTGAATTTAAATATCTTCATCTTCTTATTATAAAATCCCGGCTGGATAAAAAGCTCATATAGTTTGACAACCTAGATCTGATTTCTCTTCTTTCCTGGCCTTCCTCCACAACTCCCCCACCCAAACAAACAAACAAACAAACAAAATCCTCCAGAGAAATAAAACATCCCTTTCAGTTTATGAAGGCAAATCGCAATTTAGAGAGCAGCAGACAATAGGACTCTGTTAAATATTGCTGCTAGTCAGTCTTGTGTATAATGCCTTTGAAACTGGATGGGCTCTTCCGCATAATAGGTTGTTTCATAAAGAAGATTCCATGTTGTACAGCATAAATAGCTATTATTATTTCAAGAAGGCTTTTTTTGGGGGGGGGGAGGTTGAGATGGATCTTTAACAATGAGTGATTCTTTCCTGTTTTAATTAATTAATTTCAAGGTTGTTGGCATTATAGCAGGGAAAAGGGATTAATTAATTTATTTTCTTTGTTAAAATGTCTACAACCTTGAGAACGGCATCAATTAAAATGCCATGTTTTTAAAAAATAACATAAAAATAAACCCCAAACCTCACCAGACTTTTTGACAAACTGCCAGAGAAAGCAGGTTGTATGGGCAAAGATTCCTTACTGAGCAATGCCCTGCTGTTAGTTCTGAATAATCATACAACAATGGTTGACAGTAATAATTGCCCACTGAGTCACAACCACAACAATGGACACTATACACCAGGTGAGAAAGAATTAAACAGGGAGACAGTTACAAATTACAAATTTGACAGTTACAAATTAGAGAGCCAGTGTGGCGTAGTGGTTAGAGTGTTGGACTGGGACTCGGGAGATCCGGGTTCTAGTCCCCGCTCGGCCATGAAACTCACTGGGTGACTTTGGGCCAGTCGCTGACTCTCAGCCTAACCTACCTCACAGGGTTGTTGTGAGGATAAAATGGAGAGGAGGATTATGTAAGCTGCCTTGGGTTCCTTTCAGGAAAAGAGGCGGGGTATAAATATAACAAATAAACAAACTGTTGTTCAAGGGCCAGAAAAAATGCCACTTTCTTGCTTAGATCATCTGTTTTTAACAAGGGCAACCTTCCTAGATCTGGTGCCCTTCATATGTGTTGGACTACAACTCCCATCAGCCCAGCAAGCACAGGTTCTTCCCTTGCCATTACTCCAGTGCCATTACACCAAAATTTCAGTGCCCAAACAGGCAATGTGTGTCTAGCAGCTATGTCTTCTTTTCATTTTCACTCTAGAGTAGGCACAGGGGCCCCAACCTATAAAGAAATAAGAAGAGCCATGCTGGAGCAGACCAAGGGTCCATCTAGTCCAGCATTCTGTTCACACAGTGGCCAACCAGCTGCCCACGGGAAACCCACAAGCAGGACATGAATGCAACAGCACCCTCCTACCTATGTTCCCCAGCAACTGGTGTACATGATAGGCATACTGCCTCTGATACTGGAGGTAGCACAGAGCCACCAGGACTAGTAGCCATTGATAGCCTTATCCTCCATGAATTTGTCCAATCCACTTTTAAAGCTGTCCAAATTGGTGACCATCACTACATCTTGTGGAAATGAATTCCATAGTTTAACTATGCACTGTGTGAAGAAGTACTTCCTTTTATCTGTCTTGACTCTCCCACCAATCAGCTTCATGGCTTCATGGGATGACCCCTTTGGATTCTAGTGTTATGAGAGAGAGAGAGAGAGAGAGAGAGAGATGTCTCCCTGTCCACTTTCTCCACACATGCATCATTTTGTACACCTCTATCATGTCCTTATCTTTAAAGCCACCATAACCCCCCCCCCCACTAGGGTTGCGATCTCGATCGGGGGCTCTGTGCCTACTCTAGAGAAAAATGAAAAAAAAAAAGAAGATGCTGCTGCTAGACATACATTTGAAGTAGTGTTTGTTTTGGCCCTCAGTTCAGTTGCATGTAGATCTGATAAGAGGGAAAGATCAGGGAGTTTTTCCAGCCAACAAACACTTACCATGTATTGCAGCTGTTATGAGCACATCTGCTTCTGTTTTCAGTCACAAATGGATTTGGGAGCTGGTTTTGCCAGTCAATGTAAACTAGAGGCCTGTAGCCCAAGATATGGCTGGCTATTTCAAACCAACATACAAACCTCAGTCTTCTTCTCCTCTGCAGCTCCTGGCTCTGTGCCACTCCCCTCTGCTCATTCTCTCTTCCCCTCCCAGGTATCTCACCATGGTCATGTCCTCTTTTCCTCTTGTTCTGCTCCACTAACTCTTAACCCACAAGTTAACCCTGCATGCTTCCCTCGCCATGTGCTTTCCCAGACTACAGCCTACTCATTTCATACCTGAACAATCTTTTTTTTATGTGTACCGTAGGTGCTTATGCCTGCCCTGCCCTTCTGTAGGAGCCAAACAGGTCAGACAATGGCAGACAGAGACACTAAGGCTTGTAGCATCTGAGGCAATGATATTGATAACCAGTGACATTTATGATGACTGAGAACAGCCGAGCCAGTGGTAAGGAGGCCTTCTGACTAACCAGCCCCTCTGTGAGACAGGGAGGTGAGCTGAACCTTTTCTTCTCACTGGCAGCATCTTCACTACCACCACCACTGTTGCCACAAAATCTCTTAGGCTGCAGTCCTATGTCTCCTCTTCTGGGACTAAGTCCCAATGAATTCAGTGGGACTTGCTTCTGAGTAGATACGTATTGCACTGTGAGTATATTCCATTATGCATGTTTAGCAGGGATGTGCATCGGTTTCAGGCAAAGCCCAAAGCTGAAGCAGAATTGAACCACTTCAGTCCTGTTCTATTGCTCCCTGAGTTGGTGGGCTTCCCTCTGAAGGCAACAGAACTGAACCTGCTCCAGAACGAGGCTTGGTTAGCAACTCATGTTTCAGAGAAGCAGATGTGGGAACTTCGTGTCTCCTGCAATATAGTGACTTTTATGAGATAAATCTAAAACCTGGTATGGCTTCATGGCAGGTTGGTATTAGAATATACACAGGCTTTGAGTAGCTTGAAGACTTGCACATGATTATACCAGCCTTCACCAACTGGTGCTTTTCAGATATTTTGGACCATCTCCCATCAGCCCAGCCAGCATGGTCCATAGTCAGGGATTTTGGGAGTTGTAGGCCAAAACATCTGGAGGGCATCAGGTTCAGGAAGGCTGGACTGATTGGGCAACTGGGTAGAACAGTCTTGAAAATAATGGCCATAAGCACCATTAGCTCAGGCAGAAAAATAAAAAAAAAATACTTTTTAAACTTCTCCTGCTAAACATTTCTGCTTTGGTGTTTACCTTGTAGGAAAAACCTGCAATTGCAGTTGTAGATTAAAACAGACTGCTTGCTGTGAATCTCTTAAACCTTGAAACATGTGCAAATATTTCTTGGCAAATATTCGTTCTGAGAGAAATACAAATTCACCGTGTCTCCTTAGCTAAGCAAATTTCCAGGGGATGTACTCTTCCCACATACAGTATCAAATGTGGATATCCTCCTTATGTGCTGCCATTGCAGGGGCAATAGGAAGGTTAGCAGTAGGCGCATGAAATGTTAGGAAGATTTTAAATTGTTTGTCATCTGCGTCAAATCTGCATCAACTCACAGTGCAGTTTAGGTTCAGTTTCTTTTTGCTGCATTGCAATGATAATGAAAAAGTTTGTGATTCAATCTAAAGCAAAGGCTTCAAGCCTGTGTGCGGAGACTCCCCCTCCCAATATTTTGCCCCCCTCTCATTGATTAACACTGCATAAGGGGGAACATGGGAATACATCTGTTTGCCCTGCCCCCTTCTGCGCATCCCCACGGCCATCCCTGAAGTCCCGTTCAAGCCACGTGGTTGAACGTGGAGTGGTGAGAGTGTTGGACTGGGGCTCAGGTTCTAGTCCCCGCTCAGCCATGAAGCTCACTGGGTGACTTTGGGCCAGCCACTGACTTTCAGCCTAACCTACCTTATAGGGTTGTCGTGAAGACAAGATGGAGAGGAGGAGGATCATGTAAGTGGCCGTGGGTTCCTTACAAGGGGGGTGGGGGGAAAGGCAGGATAGAAATGTAATAAACAAACATCTGCAGCAGGGACCTTTCTCTACTTGTGTAGCCTCCCTGTGAGATTTAGAACCTGATCTTCAAGGGTTCCACACCGCACGGAGAGCCTCCTGAAGTAGAAAAGGATCCCTGCTGCAGACGTCCAGGCCCCAGCATGTGGAGAGTTGCAGGAATGGCAATGGGGGACATGCAGAAAGGGCAGGGGGCAAACATTCTCGTCTCTGCTCTCTTCCTTACATGATGGTAATTGTGTACGTGTGTGTGTTGGTGGGAGAGAATGCCTGAATAGGACTTTTGTTTTAGACAAAATTGAAAGTGCTACACGGTAAGACACTAATCAATTATCAAAGAAAAAGTGCTATTTGTTCTGCACTCTCACGAGACTTATGCCCTGATCCAACAAACGTTCTCAAGTCCTTCCTGGCAACATGTGAGGGACTGAAGCTCAGTGGTGGAACTCATGCTTTGGATGCAGAAGATCCCATATTCATTCCTGGGCATCCCCAGTGAAAAAGGATCAGGGAGGGAGCAGGTGATGTGAAAGTTTTCTGCCTGAGACCAGTGCCAGTCAGAGCGTACAGGACTGGGCTAGATGGAGAACTAGTATAAAGTACTGTAGTTTCCTGTGGCTGATGGGCTGCATTTGGCTTGGTGGGTCACAAGTTGTTCAGGGCAGATATTGATCCATATGACTGCTTCATTGAGGCCTACTGTATTGGAATCGAAGTGGATTAGGTTCACACTTATGCTTACCTTCATGTGCATTAGTCTCCCAACTGTGGGGGGCGGGGATTGCAGGTAATTGTCCTTCCAGAGAGGTGAGTGAGAACCGGACAAAACATCAGTCAATTGATTGGCCTTGGTATGCATGATTTTTAAAACATTAAGAGCCAGCATTGGTGGTGGTGGTGGTGGGGGGAGCAGCCGTGCCAGACTGAGATGGTGTGGCATGAGTGGAGGGGAGCATTTGCCCCCACCATGGTCCCATGTCTACTATTCACAATGGTAGGAAAGCTCCATTGCAAATACAGGTGTGTATGTGTTGGGGGGGGGGCACAATTCTGATTGGGGACATGGCAAAGGCAAAGGATCAAAGCCCCCTCCCTCCACACCATGGTCCCATGCAGCCCTCCCCCTTGCAATGTTTCTGTTTTAATAATCATGCACATCAGGCCTAAGCACATGACTAATGTGGCATCTAGGCTTTGGGACTAGATTGGTAGAAAGAAAGACAGACAGACGGACAGACATAGAATGAAGAATGGCTGTAATGACTTTGGGTACTTCCAGACAGAGGGCTCCTAGGCCTTCTATTGCATCTTTTCTTCCTTAACTGACAGAAGAAGTTGTGGGAAAACACGGAAGGGCTACGAGTAGTAGATGTCGTCTGGACCACCCCGTGTAAGGTAGTGCACTGTGCGATTGCACAATGACAGCCTTGCCTGGAAGCACCCCTTATGGAAATGGCCTCAAAGCCACAACTGCAAAAGAGGCCTCTCATTTTAAATGGTTATATGATTTAAAAGGAAAAATGAAAGCAGCAACCAGACATCTATACATATAAAATAAATGGGGAAAAATGGGCAGAAATAGATCTAAGTCACAGGCTAAGAAAATGAATAAACAAAATCAATCACTGCAGAGACCTCCATGGCCAGGGACAACTCTTTCTAAGGACATGTTTACTAAGGATGCATGAGAAATTCATTTCAGTTCATTTTTGACCAGAATTTACCCAGTTTGCACCTTCCAGAACTGAACACGGACCTGAGCACAATCAGCGGTCCAAGTTTGTTCATTTCCAACAGAAAAAAATGTATTCGAAAAATGCGTACATCTGAGAAGTACATCTGAAAAATGAGAACTTTTCAAAAATGTGCACAAAGACATCCTTATCAATGAGAGAAAAATGTATTACATTTCAAAATTGATGTGCCTGTTTGGAAAAATGCACACGAAAAGATGCACGAGTTTTCATGCGAAAAGAAAAGAAACAAAGCTCCCAATCTTATACGGACATAAGTTGGAACGAGCTTCAAGGTGGAATTCAGAGAACTTCAACGAACTTGAGTTTTTCTGCTTCACACATCCCTAAAAGGCACTTAATAAAAGGGCTTAGGTGCACTGTTATATTGTATGTGCCTTTGCAAAAATATATGTGCAGCATGATTCATCCCCTACCAATTCCAGCACCAGCTCCCTGCCAGTCTGCATAGCTGATGGGAATTATCATGAGAGACATGTGGTTTGCATGGTAGGTGCCTGCATTGGTTGTGAAGTATCCTGAAGTAGCGGAGGGGACAACAATATTCTCCATTGTATGCTACATTGGCCATAGTGAAGGTAGATCTCATAATATGAGGAAATATTATCTCATGTTGAGAATAATGGGGGAAATTGCCCAGTCTATAATTTATGGATGATTCACTTCGCAGATGGCTCAAAATAGAACCTTTAAAGACCATGATGTGATTCTTTAGTTTGATTCTGAAACCTGAGATTTGAATTTGGCAAACCCAAAGACATAATTCCATCTTGATCAGCCAATTTATGTGGGAAAGTTGTATTTCAGCTGTTTCTATTTATGCCATCTTTTCTTCAATACTGCAAATTTCTTACTTCAGTTAAAAGTTCATGCAGTTAAAGGCTCATGCATGTGTCACTCACAGTTGTACTGCATCATAGTTTGTTTAGTTTTAAGGCTGTGGTATAAATCATTGTTCTTACACACACATGTTTCCCACTGATGCTGAACATGATGCATGTTCTCGCACATGCTTGAAAATGGTTTGGCTCAAAAGGATCATTAAATATCTTGGGAAACATAGTTGGACAAAATGTTTAACATCTTGCAATAATATATAATATCTATGTAAGAGTGACTTATAAGTAGGCTTATCAAAAGTATGGCAGATTTCAGAATGGCTGGTAGAATTTGGAAGTGACAGAACCACAATATAACCAAAAGCTCCTGGATTTTTATTTCACTTGTGAGTCTAATTTGGGTCTGTGGCATACTGGGGCTACAGTGTGTGGTATTCCTGTTATTTATCTCTGTTTTAATTTTAGAACCCAGGGGAAAAGAAAGGTATATCTTTAACAAATCCCAGTATGAATTAAAGCTTCAAATAGTGATATGGTGATAAAGGCGGAGAAATAAGATATTGCTTATTTCAGAAATAAGCACGTTAGCTGCCTGAGTAATATAAAAATCAGAAGTAACAAGGCACAGTTATTAGCTATGATCCTAATTTACCACTCAGTAAGCCTAGTTTCTAATTATAATTGGCAATATTGGAGCTAAAATAAAATCAGCTAAAATAAAATTTCAGTTATACACAAGGCAATGGAAAATTGCTGACATGGGGCTGAATAGGAACCATCAAAGGTGTTTCTCCTCCTCCTCCTCCTCCTCTGAAATATCCTCTCTGGAAGAACATTTTAAGTCACTAAGAGGTAAAGTCCAGTTGATGGTATGCATGCTAAATTGTGCCTAATGCTTCTTCATGAAATTGATGGCGTTGCCCACAATGATATTGAAAGATCTGATTGAAAATTTGTCCTTGAGACCTTGGGAAATCTTCTCTGCATGTTTATTAGCAAACTCTTCTACCGCATGTGCATTCTTGGATGAAACATCACCATGAACCCTTGTTCTGCTACAGTCCCCCCACCCCCAATCTACCTTGTGGTTATCTGTGCATCAGTAAATGTTCTTTCATGATAACTCTCAAGGTTAATGTGCATAATGATTCAAGATGTTCAAACACTGTGACAGTTTTAGCTCAGACACCCTGGACTTGCTCACTAAGGAATAGATTTTCAAAAATGATCAAAGCTGTATCTTCATACCATCAGTAGCCAAAAATACAGCCAGGCTTCCCCCTGGGGTTTAGCTCCCATTTAAAGAAAAATATATGGTCAGCATGTTGAGCTGCTTTTGCCAATTATACTTTTAGGTGCTCTGTACATATTGGTAAAGGCTCGCCCTTAAGAATGTTGGAGAAATCCTCAATGGATTCAATTCAGTTTGAATTTCTATGAATCCAACCTGCAGATTCCACAGTGGAATGGCTTTTTCCAAGTTGCACAGATTCAGCGGACTTGAGGAACAGTTTTTCTTTGGGGGGGGGGATTTGCGCATGTGCACATTAGCATAAGTGTGCATTAGCACTAATGTGCATTTGCAAACAGGAACAAAATTCATGTATATTCCTAAAAATTCTGATTCTTTCAGTGAGTGGACAACGGAATGAAAGATGCCTGACAATCTGCAAAACACAGACAGATTTAACAAAATCTGTACATCCCTACCATGCAGGACAATTTGAAAGTGTGTGAAAGTCGACGTAAAAATTAGTACTACTTAATTCATTATTTATTTAATACATTTACATCCCACTTTTCTTCCATCATGGAACCCAAGGCAGCGTTCATGCAGCCCCCAACTTCTTTTCATACAATTAAAAAGTGGGTGAAATTGACAAAAGATTTTGCCAGTGATATAGTGGAAGAGGTTTTTAGTGTACAGTAAGTGAAATTGGAAATTGGCATGGCTAATGTAGTTCAGCCTTAATCAAAAGGATTCATTAAAAATGCTCCCCCCACACCTGGTACTCTTTGGGGTCTACCTTAAGCTTCTGCTGTGCCATAAAAAAATGTTCCAGGCAAGGTGAATATTTGTCTATCACACAGTATCAGGTAAGATCGATAATGTGCCTATAAAATGACAGCATGCAGGTGGGAGGTTGATATACACCATTAAACACCCATCTGTGTACCTTAACTTTGCTCTTCTAACTTATATCTGCTCTCTGAAAACCTTACTATTCACTTCTCTAGCACTACTATTTAGACTTAAGGAGTAATCTTATGCATGTTTAGTCAGAAAGAATTCCAGAAAGAAGAGTTTAAAGATGCATAGGATTGCACTCTTAGAAACTGATTCTTACATGTTACCAAACATTGCAAAGTGTCTTTGGATATGGGCAGCACTCACACAGCAATAACTGTTGTAACATCTAACATTGCAGTCCTATACATACTCAGAAGTATGTCCCATGTAATTTTATGAGGCTTCCTTCCAGGTAAGTGTGTGTATACAATTCCAGCCTCTGAATTAGAAACAACCAGTGTTTAAGATCCAATACGCAAACCTTTGAATCACACAGAACTCCTTCCTCAATCAGGGTGGCCATAGATCATTTTGAACATGAACTGAAATGTAAAAATTAACTCCTGTTCTTTGGACTGGAGCTTTTTTTTTTTTTGTAAACACACAGAGCTAAATCTGGTTCAGACTCTTACAGTGCATGTTTCCATGTTTATTCAGAAGTAAGACCCTTTGAGTTCTATGGGAGTTACTCCCAGCCAGGTAAGCATATATAGGATTGCAGCCTCCATATCCCTTCTGTGATCACCTGCAGGATAATGAAGAGCATGATTTAGCAGGGATCATGTCCCATTGGTATGGACTTGGATCTTCAGCATGAGGACTATGATCACAGTAGCTCAAGAAAAAGATACCCTCGACTGGGCAAATCACAGCAGCCATGGATGTAGGCCTCATGTGGAGCTGCTGGCCATGGATCAGCACCTTCATCTGATCCTGGATGCTTTGAGAACCCACTATGACACTGCACACTCTCACTGGTGATCAGTGGTGTGGTGGTACATTTTGAAGCCATACTCCTCATGACAATCCCCAGAGTCCAAAAGTTCAGGCAGCTGTGTTGATCCATATCAACAAACCAGTCCTAGCAGTTTTCATCTCCACCAGGAGCTCCACCTTTTGTAAAGTGAATGGGTCTTAATTGCCCATTCAAGTCCAAGCCACCCCACAATACTTTGCAGTACAACAGGGAACAATATACGGGTGCTGAGAAAATTCATCCCCACACCCACAAACTTCTGTGGGGGTTGTCGCTAAACTCAAAGGGAATAAGGATGTCGTGTGGTTGTGTTGTGTTGTGTGTGTGTGCAGATTACATCAGTGTCCTTGCTAATAAAAAAGTGCTGGAGCTGCCTCCTTGTGTGCCCTGGCTGCACTATGGCACTGCTGGTGATTGTGTGTGTGCCTGTTCAAGACCAGGTTATCAAGTTTGGAGCGGTCACAAGAGCATGTTTGGTGTTTGTTTGTTTTTTTGCCTTCGGAGGCAAAGCGGGAGAAATATTTTCATTCCTTCTCAAAGTCACCTAATGAGGGAAAGCTTTGAAAAGTGCACCATTATATTTGGATGACAAACATTCCCAGCTGCCTGGGTACATGATGAGATGACAACCGAGCATTTCATATATTGGAATAAGCTGTGCATAGATGTAGTAGACACTCCCCTGCACTTGCGTGTACACACACACACGCACACACACACACACACACACACACCACCCGAGACACTAAGGAAATGGTAAATGATTTGTCAGTTTTGAGGCAGTTCATTTTTTATAGCTCATTTCCTCGACAATGTAAAAATCTATAAAAAGCCTCCACGAGGAAGTTCTATGGGGATGAGGAGGGGGTTTCATTACTGGAGATGAGTTACCCTGTGGCCATTCCTTGCTGTTAATCACAATGCGACAGCATTGCTAAAAATATAAAAGGGTGATTATTACCAACAGATTATTTATCTCCTCTCCGCACAAGACAAGGGAGCTAAAAACACACAACAACAAGCAACTCGGGCTGTTCATTGTACGTAGGCTTTAATTTGTATCTATGCTGTGTTCTCCTCACTTCATTAGCCCTAGAATTTGTATTTGAACAGCAGTGTTTTGGGCAGCCCGCTGCATAGCTGGAGATGTCAGAAGCAATTACTTTCACAGATTTAAGATTTTATCGTGCAAGTTCTCTTCTTAGCTATCAGACTGGACAGCGCAAACAAGCCCATTAAACATTTCATCATATCTTATCAGCTCTCCGGAGCTTTCATCTCAACCAGAGATTATATCTCACTTTGCATGGGAACAAGAAGGGATGCTAGAACCTTGGCGAAGCCATGTCAGTCAGGCACGTGAAATATTTCTCTTTTCTTTGGGGGCCTCTTTCCTGACACACTGGAATATTTTCCTTGGGCAGTAGTGGCAAAAGCGACAGTTGATGACGAACGTTATGTCAAAAATCATGACACGGAGCGCACAGAGATTAATTGGAGCCGGGGCTCGCCAAGACTCAGCACCAGGCCTTGTTCTCAATTCCAGTGTTCAGAGATGGTCAGCGGCTCATTGTCAACTCATGTTTGAATGAACCAAGAACTGGTTTGGGGGCCACTGACAAACTCCAGCTTAAACTGAGATATTGACTAAGGACTCTTCTTTAGCACTCTATCCCTATGTGAGCGGCAACAGTTGCTTTTATAGTTCCCCACCTTATTAACATCTTATTTATTTCAGCTCCTCCTGTGAGGGCCAACCTACATTTGATGTATTTAAACATCTGTTCTGTTCACACGTAAAGCATGGTTGGGGTGGATGGGTGCCATTCTAAGCACAAAGCAGTGCTGGCTCCAGATTTTGGAGGGCCCTTAGGCAAGACACCCTCAATGGGCCCCTCTTCCTCAGTGAGTAAACTTCTCACCAGCATTGGCGGCGGCGGCGGCAGCGGCGGCGGCTCCTCCTCCTCCTCCTCCTCCTCCTCCTCCTCCTCCTCCTCCTTGCTACCACCAGCTTGCTTGCCAGGCAGAGAGCCAGTGAGGAGGTAGGTAGTGGAATCTACTGATCTTCCTTCACACCACCACTGTTGTCTGGGCCTGAGTGAGTGGTGGGTGGTGAACATGCAGGTTGCAATGGTGAGGAGCAGGAGCAGGTCTGGGGGCTCTTAACAGTGGTCCCTCTACTGGGGCATGGGCCCTTGGCAGGTGCCCAACCATGCTGGCCCTTGATGACAGCCCTGGTATGTGTGTTTTCTGAACACACCCGTCCTAAGCGCACCATTTTTATACACACAGCTACTCAGGGCTGCTTTTTGTTTGTGCCCAACTGGGTTTTGACCTCAGGATATGGATTATGGAGGAAGGGAAAGCACCAGAATGGGTGTGTGTGCGGTCATACTTCCCGCAGTCTTCTTGGAGTGTCTGCGGGCTGGTGTGTGCAGTTTGGCTAGACAGAATCTCCCTTGCTTTTCATGTAGGGAGGAGGTCCATTGCCCGTGTTTCAGAGGTGTGCAATAAGGGAAGACCTCTGAGAAAGCACTGGTTGTGAGGGGTGCGAGGATGTGGGGTGGTTGTGGTGGGGAATGGGAAGGGTACACTTTACTGGGCCTGGGAAATCTGCCCCCCTTCCCCGCCCAGACTGCAACCCCCTTACCATGAGGGGGGGAAATGAGGCTAAGGTAATGCTTGAAGATATTTATGGAAGCACATCTCCCTGTGTCTATGTACCTGTTGTCCAGATCTTGTGTGATTTGCTGGAGCCATCAGAAGCAGTGTTCAAGCAGGATGAGCATATTTGTGAACAGTGAGATGCTGGCCCAGGCCTTTCACTGGAACAGAAAATGTGCTTCTGCTGTTAAACTAGGATTTGTCATTTGAGAGACAGAGAGATTTGTCCACCTCCTATGTGACATGCTCTCTCAAGAATGATCAGACCCAGACTTCCTTGTGCAGAGGCAGGAGGGATGGACAGCTGGGGGGGGGGGGGGGCTGAGGTCACCCAGGCTTCGGGGCTGAACTGAACCTGGAAGTGGAAATATTTTCAGGTCAGAGGGTGTTGCGCCCAGTCAGAATTGAGGTCTAGCATCGCTCTTAAAACAATGACAACTGCTACTACTACTGTACTAGTTCTACTGATTGAGAAGCTATTGGTATAATCCTTTCACTTCTGCAAATGGTGAGAGGTTCAAGGGGTGCAGTGCTTAACCACGTGTGGGACCCTTTGGAAGGAGGCTACTGGAGGCATATTGGCATTTTGTAATATTTTGAGTTTATTTATAAATATTCAGGGTGAGCACGGGCGGAGGCTAGGGATGCTGGAGAAATCTGCAACAGATTCAAATGAGTTCAGATTTGTATGAATCTGACCTGCAGATTCTGCAGCGGACTGGCTTTTTCTGAGTCATACAGACTTGTGGGCCAGTTTCCCCCCCCCCCCCAATTTGCACCAATTTGCATTAACTAATGCAGATTAGCACATATGCACAAGTGTGCATCAAGAGAAGTAGAAAAACATTCTGGTGAAAAAAAGATCTGATTCCATCAATAAGTGGATGACGGAGCAAAAGACGCCTGACAATCCTCAAAATGCAGACTGATCAGATCTAACAAAACCTGCATATCCTAGTAGAGGCACAGCTTAAACATTCCAACATACAGCCAAAGTCTATTGCTCCCACGTGAGATCTCTAGGGGAACAGCCAGTCCCCTAAGATACTTAGGGCCAAAGCAGATATTTTAAATTTTTACTCAGTCTGGATTGGGCCCATGGCAGGGAAGGGAATGGCTTGATGTCCCTACTCCACCATGTTAGATCAGGTCCCCTGCACCTATATAGAGTAAAATGGGGAAAAAAGACATATGTCTGTTGCAAAACTGCAGTCTCTCTTCACACAGAGACACCTGGATCATTTCATCATTAGCTGGGGGGGGGGGGGATTCTGCCTTTTGCCCCTTTCCAGGTATTTCCTAGCCATTCAGAAAATGTAAGGGAAATGGTCTAACAATTAGTACTATGGAAACAGAAAGGGCTATGAACACTTTCCCCAAATCGGAGGCTCTGGCCAGGTATTATTTCCAGTATCAGAGGCAGTATGCCTATGTTCTCCAGTTGCTGGGGAATATGGACAGGAAAGTGCTGTTTCATTCATTTCCTGCTTGTCGGATCCAATGGACAGCTGGTTGGCCACTGTATGAACAGAATGCTGGACTAGATGGACACTTGGTCTGATCCAGCAGGGCTCTTCTTATGTTCTTATGTTCTTATGATCTCAGGGTAATTCACACTGGTAGCCCTACTCACAGAAATCTGATAGGCAGCCCATAACAACATACATACCTAGTCATATTTCTCCTTTAACTCTGCCTTTTTGTTAGCTTTCTAACCAGCTTCATCTGAAGGGCTTGAGGCAGAGAACATTTCAAGCAAAGGGAAGTAAAACTAATAAAATGAAATGTTCCAACACCAACTGCTGTATACTATATCAGAAAGATAAAAGAATCCCTAGATTGCTTGAACATCAGCCCCAAGTAAGCAGATCCCACAAAAATGAATGTACCAAACCCCTGATAAATACTCAGGTGTTGACTTTGAGCCATGAGGGGGAACAGAAGTCCACAGTGGTTGGTCAGCCACCAGGAATGTCATAATGCAGTTTTGGGGGCACAGATGGAAATCATGGAACAGTTGGGGGAAATTGTATTTTCAACAGAGATTGCAAAAGAACATAAAAGAAGGTGTGGCCTATGAGACATGTAGGTATTAGGATGTAATCCACTTAGGGCTTTGCAGGTCAAAATCAGCACCTGCAATTCTGTCTTGAAAGCTAAAGAGAGGTCACATTGAAAAACAGTAGCCTTATCCTTTGATAGTAATAGACAGAGATGTAAGATGCTTGGGGAGAAAAGCAAAGAGACAACCAAGAGGCAGAAAACCTAGTGTCTAAAGATAATAAAAATGCAGTTGAGTGGTGGAAGAGAAAGAAGGTGCAAGTGAAACAGGTTAATGAAGAACAAGTTCCAGTTACAGGGACAGAGAGTGAACAATCCTAGAGGACAGCAAAAATAGCAGTGCACTCCTATACCTGTCTACTCAGAAGTAAGTCCCATTGAGTTCCCAGGTAAGTGTGTACTGGATCGCAAACTAAGCAGATAAATAGAGCAGTGAGTTTGGGAGGGTTTGTGTAGAAAGAATGATATGTCTTTAGTAAAGGAAGTTTTTCCAAGAACTATTAAAAATGAAGTATTGGTATAAAAAGTAGAATCTGTTTTGTGTATGTATAGGTATAGGTGTGTGCACGTATCATTTCAGGTTGACTATCTATTCTAGGGATGTGTGAGGAATCCATTTGGGTGGTAGAAATCCATCAGAGTTAGTTGGTTCGCCCCCACCCCGATTCCAGTTTGCTGCCCATGCACTAGCGCCAACTTGCTGCACTGCAAGTCCAGCCAGCTCACGGACTTCCATCTGTAAGAGATGGACCACAGTTTGTGGTTGTTGTTTTTTCAAACCACCAATGGAATTTGTGCAAAACGATGTCTGGAAAGCATGTGGTTTTAACACGACTTGTGCAAATTTGTGCAAATCTTGCTAAACCACGTGCTTTTCAGGTGCCGTTTTGTGCAAAATGGTTGCTTTTGTGCAAAACGGCACCCAGAAAGCATGCAGTTCTAGTGCGATTTGCACAAATCACGCAAGCCACGTTAAAACCACATGCGTTCCAGGTGCTGTTTTGCACAAATTCCATTGGTGATTTGAAAAAAAAATTACACAAATCACGGTCTGTCTTACAGGCGGAAGTCCGCAAAAGAAACTCAACTTGGCCCGCTTTCGATCATTGGAACGGAAGCAGGCAGGAAACCCAGCAAGCTCAAACGAGCCAGATTTCCCTGTTTCACTGCATCCCTACGTGTATCAGAGGAACCAAGGAGTTCCAAACTATCTCTAATTATGTCACAGCTTCTCCTTTCAATCTTTCTTTGTGGTATCTTAGCAAATGAGAATCTGGGTTTGGAAGAGTGTACAGCAGGGGTGTTGAACCTCTTTCTGTCTAAGGGCTGAATTCAATCTTGGGGGGGCACATTCCAGTGGTGGGTGGAGCCAAAGGCAAAAGGGGGTGAAGGCAAAAGGGGGCAGGGCCAAAATGGGGGTGGGGCAGGGACCCAGCACATTTTAGCTTGCAGCTCTTACTGTCAGTAGCTAAGCCTTAGGAGAGACATTTCAACCTTTTAGAAGGGGGGACGGGACTGTGCAAAAGCTGGAAAACCACTAAACTGACAGTTGGGGGAAAGGGAAAGGGGGCATGGTCATCCAGGGAATACCAGGGGGTCAGATTGGAACCCCAGGCAGTCCAAATTTGGCCTGCTGGCCTGTGGTTCAACACCCTTGGTATACAGAATGGCAGAAGACAGAAGAAAAGTGCCCAGAATTGTGGCAAGAGAGGAGCTGAAATAAGAATTCACAGAGTAAAGACAGAGTAGATTCAAGCGGACTTGAATGCAGGGCCGGTGCTACCACTAGGCCAACTAGGCAGCGGCCTAGGGCGCAGGGCGAAAGGGGGCGCCAGTCAGACAGAACCGAACGGGGAGGGCTTTCCCCGACCCTGCGCTTTCTCCGCTGTTGGTGCTACTGCTACTGCTGCTGCTGCTGCTGCTGCAGGCCGCTGGGTCGGAGTAGCTGAAAGTTGTGCCAGTCCGGGCGCCCCCCCCTGAAGATTAGGGTGACGGGAGGGAGAAGCTCTGCTTTGCCCAGTCTCTCACACTTGCACACCCCCTCCGTCCCGCCCTGAGGCTCCCTCCCTCGCTCCCTTTCCCGGTCGTCTCCTCCCTCTCCTCTTCCCCCTCCTTTTCCCCTTCCGTTCCCCCAGAGTAGCCGCCGGAGGAGCAGGCAGGCAGGCGCTGAGGCAGGCAGGCGCGGTGCTCCTGTTGTGTTTCTGGGTTGTCTCCTCGGCCCAGCCGCGCCGCACCTGCCGAAGGAAGAATCCCCCCCTCCCCGCAGCCACGCCATGAGTTCTTTTCAACTTCTTCTCCGGCAGCGACTTTCAGAGGCTCCGAAAGTCGCCATCGGAGAAGAAGTTGAAAAGAACCGATCCTCCCAGGGGATCCCATTGCATTGAGGTTCAGCGGAGGGCTGTAATGCAGAAACACCTCAGCATGGAGCGTTTCCGGTTGTCCGTTGCTCAAAGGGCCTGCCTGTGCTCTGGCTATGCTCAGTTGCAGCCACTGAAGCCTTCCTGCCCTTTTCTTTGCCCTCCCTTGGAATCAGATTTCTCTCCCTCCCCCCACCCCCAACAAACCATTTCCCAAACCACGTGGCCCAGCGCCTATTTTAAGGGAGGCAGAGACACGACTTAAATGCAGAGGGACATACTGTTCTGAAAAGATATGGAGGGTGTGCTTGTTAATTCTGAATAATCTGAATTAACAGACCACTCCGAGGTGGTCTGTTCGGGCCGGCTCCGAAAGTCGCCTCTGGAGAAGAAGTTGAAACGCTACGTAACTTACATAACATAACGTAACGCTACGTAATGTAAGTGCCTTTTCCTCGCTCCCCCCTCCGCCTCGGCTTGCAGCAGCTCTCCGTCCCTCCTGTGTTTTTCTTTCTCATTCCTTTCTTCATCCCTCTTTTCTTTTCCTGCCTCCGCGCTCTCCCTTCCGCCCCCCCCCGGCTCTCAACCTTTTGATCCCAAGTTTAACAAGGGGGGGGGCGCTAAATATCTGATCTTGCCTAGGGCACCAAACTGCTTTGCACCGGCCCTGCTTGAATGTCCAACTTTTGCATACAGACCATAGAAGGCTCTAGGGCTGTGTGCTAGGGCAGCGGAGACACACCCTTCCATAGTGCTGTAACTCACTGGGGGCAGCCCTGTTTCCACTGCCCCTACCTGGTTAATAGGAAAGCACTCACAATGCTTTCCTGATGCTTCCAAAGCCCTAGAAAGGTCTATGAGTTTATTGTCATGTAAAGGTACCTTCTAGGTCCCCTTTGGCCAATTGGTTTTGTGAGTAAGTTTGAAGACACAAAATTATGTTCCAATGGACAGTAAATGAGGCTACAAATCATTAATGGGCAAATCAGGTAACCTCCAAGTTCAAAGGCAAGTTAATTTTGTATGCCAGTTGCTGGGGGGAGGGGGACAACAACCAGGGATAGTGGTTGCCCTTGTGCCCTACTTACGTGTTTTCTGCATGCATCTGACCGTGACCGGCCATGGATGGATCCATCATCTGAACCAGTTCTTCTAAAGATAATATTTTGTCATGCACCCAATGATTATTTATTTGTCAGGACTATTTTTTATCTGTGAAGCATTTTGATTTTTGTTTTGCTTTTGGATGTTGTCTTGGCAATTTTTTTTATTTTTTTTTTGGGAAGAGACTACTTGTGGCAAAAATAACGGGATATATTACATGAATGGTGAGCATTCTTGGAAATCATATGACCAATGAAAGCCCTGGAAAATAAAGATTTTTTTTAATTTAAAATAAAAATAGGGAGTTTATTTGATTCTCCCATTGTGCAAATGGATTTTATGGACTTTAAAATGAGATAATTTTGATAGATGCATGAGTGGTAATAGAGACATGGTTACTGGAGCCAGACAGTATGAGTTTTCTTCTTCCGATCCTTCTGCTGAGAATTGCTCTGCTACTTAAGGAAGCCCGGCCACAAGAAAATAGACAGAAAACACAGAAATCTAATCCAGTTAAAGATAAATCAAGAGATAATTCTGATGAAACAAAGCTTTGTAACCCTTGGAAAGCAGCAGCAGCAGCAGCAGCAGCAGCAGCAGCAGCAGCAGCAGCGTGATAGAGTATCCCAATATAAAGGAAAATTACTTTGCTCTTTATACAAGCCCAGCATTCATCTTTTCATACTGTTGTTAGTGTATCTTAGATAACATTAGTATGTAATATTTAATTTGGCTCATCTTGTGAAATCATCATATGGCAGTTCAAAGGAGAGGTGGTGGTGGTGGGAAGCCATATGAGAGCTTATCAAAGCAGCTGATGGATCACGCTCTCAACATGCAACAATCCAGTGTGAGAACTGTATTCATGTCCTTCATCACTTGATTAGCCTGAGACTGCCATTCATCACAAGTTTACCGCTACCACAGACAGAGATTAGTGGCGTATAGATTGGGAACCTGGTTTTTAATAGCGTCTTTTATGAATTTATGACAGGGGTAGTCAAGTAATGGGTTGTCAAAGGAGAGTTTTGAGCAATATTTTTCTTACCACTCGCTGCACCAAAGTTACTGCTACCTCCTATGTTAATTAGTTCTATCAGGCTAGTCCCAAGCCTCACCAATTCCCTGGCCCTTCCTCCTTTAACCTCCGGGGCAGTATCCAAAACTGCCTGTGCGCCCCTCTGCTAATTATGTTGCGCCACTGTCAGCACAACAGGAAGCTAGCATTTTTGGAGCAACCCTGGAAACAAGCCGAAATGCTCATTACCAGAATGGGACAGATCAGTGGAGCTCCCTTCTGCAAGCTCTGTTGACCTGTTCCGTTCCGGAAATGGGTGATTTGGCACATTTCTGGTTGCTTTAGGAAGAGCTAACTTCCCGTTGCACCGGCAGTGGGGTCCCACTAGCGCACAGGCTGCATTGAATACTGCCTCTTGCCTTTATTTATTTAATTTATATCCGGCCTTTCTGAGGCTAACAATAATAACATGCAGAGTAAAAACAAAATCTTAATTCAACCATAACATAAGAACAAACAAATTAAAAACAAATCAATTAAAAGCACAACTAAAACCCCACATAAAAATAATATACCATTGTATCCCCAAATTCCTGATTCTTGTTCTACTATCAAATCAGTTATGATTCCTTCAGCCACCCCAAAGCCTCCCAAATGGTAGTTGTCACTGTCCAGCAGTCATGTTCTTCCCACCCGTATTTCTTACCAATAATATACCACATCCAATCTTTTACCATTTTCCAGCTTCGTACTCTATGGTTCCTCATTTTCTCAATTTCATGCCTTCTCTGCATGTCTTTTCTTCATGCTGGAACCATCTCTATCACTCTTCCCTCAGCATCCAGTCCACTGTTGGATCCTTAGCTTCTTTCTTCCTGGGACTACATCTCACCCAGTCTGCTCACTATGCTAGTCCCTAGATTCAATGTGAGGTTTTAGTTCCATCCAAAGTGAGCCTCAAAGAACACTGCCTGTTAGGATTTCATACTGCCTATTTCATTCTCAGACTTTTAGAGTGTTTGCGAACATTCTAATATTTTTCTAATATCCCCCTCCATGTGTTTACTAAGGGTGGAGTCGGGAGCAGTATTGAGTCTGGTGGCTCAGTCTACTGTTGTGGGCCCTGCTGGCCTTTCCTGTAATATTTAGCACAGTCACTGAAAAGGACAGCCTACACATTCAGGCTCTTACACCACTGGGAACCTCCAATCACATGGGATTCCTGATTGCATGGGAATAATCACATGTACATGCATAGGTTCCCTTTTACAGATGCTGCCCCGATTGTGGGGACGTCAAAGGCTGGGACTGGTGTGGAGCATGACATCAGGGGTGGGGTGATTACTTATAGCAATACGGTGTTGTGTAACTTTGCATATGGGCATGAATCAGGACAATCCTTTAACTGGAAAGGTCAGGGATTGAACCTGGAGTTACGTAGGTAAAAGAAGTGCTCCAGTATTGAGCTACAGGATCCTCCCTGAAGAAGTAGATTTCTTCTGGCCGTGGAAGAACTATTTAGCTAGCATGGTGAATGGTCACTGACCCAGTTCGCATGTTGCAACAACCCACAGTTTGTTAAACTATGGGTTGTTGAGAATGAAGTGGCCTGGGACTGAGCAAGTGTGCTAGCTGGGCAGGACTAAATATGTTGGAGGATATAGGAAGGAGTCTGTCCTATACTGGTTAGGATGAGCAGAGTTTTCTCCCTTATGGGCAGCCTGGTTATTGAAACTGGTTGTCACCACATGGGTTGCTAAACCTTTGCTAAAGGCTCTTTAAAGGAACGGAGATTCCATACAAGGTTTAAAACTAATAAATACATTTATTAGTTTTACTTACAGTCTGTTTATTCATATATGCAAGATGCATTTAGGCAGATTAGAATTTTGGGTGTTAAGAGTCCGCTTCATTGGAGATCACTGGCTGGAAGCCAGCTCAGACCATGTGTACATCTGGTTGGAGAGGCAGGGAGAGAGAGAGAGAGAGAGAGAGAGAGAGAGAGAGAGAGAGAGAGGTCGGAAGTAGGGAGGAGGGGTTACAAAACATGCACCCTGGGGATTGTTCAATTAACCCTTTCCTCCCACTGTAACTAGTGGTTATATTACCTGGTTGATTTAAACAGGCAATATTAAAATTTCCATCAAAATAACCCAGGGACACTCTATCCATGGGTGGTTTATCATGATGTCTGAACCTGAAATTATAGGTTGTTGGGGCAGGAACAACTCTGACTTGTAACCCATGGCTTGTTATTGGGTTACAAGTCTGGGTTTTTCCTCCCCCCAACAACCTACAATTCCAGGTTCAGACATCATGCTTAGGGATGTCCACAAGCCTGGGGGGGGGGGTGCCCTGCCCCGCCTTGCCTCTCCACGGCGCACCCCCCACTGCTCGATCCTCCATGGCACGGAGTGATTCTCTGCGCCACTTGAGCCGGCCGCGCTGGTCCTGTCGCGTCACTTCCGGCTGGCCAGAAGTGACGCGCTGGGACCCTGTGCCGGTGCGCCGGGACCCCAATTCTACGTATTTTCCGTAGAAACCAGGACAACAGGGCTTAACAGCTGGAAGTGACATGACGGGACTGGCACGGGTGGCATGGCTGGCTCACCGTGGAGAGGCGAGCGGCTGCTAGATCCCGGTAAGGCCCGCTTGCTTCTTGCGGGCGTGAGCGGGGCCAATTTCGGCTCCGCTACGCTCGCTCGAGGCGAGCGGATACATCTCTAACATGCTTAATGACTCAGGGATGGAGCGTCTCTGGGTTGATTAGCCCGGGGGGGGGGGCTGTCTGCCTGGAGCCAGCATGCTGCCCCCCTCCTGCTCATTCACAACTACCCAGGGTTTGAACAAGGGAGTGAACAGGGCAATTGATGCATCTCTCCTTCATGAATTTGTCCAATTCTTAAAAGCCTTAAAAAAAAGAAGTCCACAGCAAGTTTGTGTTTATACTTCCAAGAAAGCTAGTGTAGGGGAATTAATACATAGCTACGTGATTTTTGCTGCTAAAAGTGATTTTCTTTCCGCTTTTAAAATATGGTTACAGGGCAAACCATGTCAAGTCCTTCAGAAGGATAGTAGATGACAAGCAACAGTGAGAAATGTTATAAATGGGTATTCAAGAAGTTAAACTTTTAAGGAGATGTAGAGAAAATCAATCAATGCGCAAGCTAATGAGGCTGACAAGAGACAGAGTTGCTTCAAGCATCATGAGACAAAAAGAATGCACCATGAGATGATGCCTTGTCTGTGTGTGAGACAGAAAATTGCTATATTTCCTGAACAGGGTCCTCTGATGGTGCTTCCATTATCATGGTTGTAGCTATAGGGATCCTGAAGGATAATGGGATATTTGTGTTTTCACTGAAAACATAGTTATCGCAAAATGTGGTGGAGGTGCAGATGGCTTTTTTTTTTTAAGGATTGGGCAGATTCAGAGAGGATAGGTCTGTTATAAGACCTTTCAAAGAGTCTGCTAAGATTCCACGCTGCCTGTTTCATTCTCAGCCTTTCAGAATGTCTGTGAGCATTCTAATATATTACATCAGCTCTAGCCATATTTGTGCATTCCCATACCTTTGGATCAGACCAAAGCCCTGTCTAGTCCAATTTTCTGTTTCCACAGAGCCCAACCAGGTGCTTATGGGAAGCCCACAAGCAGGACACCAGAGCAACATCAGCCCACTCTCATTCAGGTTCCTCAGCAATTGGTACAGAGAAGCATACTGTCTCTGATACTGGAGGTAATATATATATCCTTCCTGATTATCCTTCATTGATAGTGTTAGAAAAGTGAACATGGTACATACACAGAGTGTAAGAATAAAATTCCACCATACACGTGTAATAAACAAGGCTGTAAATAGCACGCATTGTAGAATGAACAAATCTCTTTGTTCCACTCCCTCCTGGCCTAAGCTGACTAACCTTGCCCATCTGCCTTTGAAGAATTATATCGCTTTTTGTTGTATGCCTAGTGCCGCCATATCTCTTCCTTGGCTAGAGTGTCATTTCTCTGAAATGTATTTTCTTATGCCAGCGCCAGATGTACCGGCGAAGGGGAATTTCTTCAGTTGATAAAGAGTACCAAGAGTAGCAGACTCATAGGACACCTGGGGCCGGTTCACACGACCCAGGCTGCCGGCGGGGGAGGAACCACGGGGACGTCCGCGGGGTCCGGCGGGGCACCGCACACGACCGGCGCCCCGCGCGCGTGGGCAGACCCCGTAGTCCCCGCACCGCAGTGCGGGCCTCCCGGCGGTAGGGGGTGAGGCCCGGGATGCCCAGAGGGGCCGTTTGCCCCTACAGGCTGGAGCGGCGGCGGCTCCGGCCGCTCTGGGCTGCTGTCTCTGTGGGGACCCCGTGGGACGGCCGCCCGCTGTTCCGACGGCACGGTGACCACGCGCAGTAGGGGCTTACCCCTCTACCGACCATGGTCACTTTGCGAGCGTCCCACGCGCGGCTCTCCCGCGGGGACACCCCCGGTCAGCGTGCACACGACACGGGAACCGCGGGGGACTTGCGGTTCCCGTGTCGTGCGAACAAGCCCCTGGTGTCTCAAGCGCAACCTAGCCAAGAAAGGAAGGGATAGATAGCCTTAAGTTTCTGATTGGTTTTTACTACGTTCAAATGAAAAAGCCCCTAATTAATTGTTGCCATGTTCAAATGAATGTACATGATTGGTTAACGTGTTTAAGCAATGTGTTTGATTCGCTGAAGCCATGCTGTGAATGTAAAGTATAAGAAGACCTACACGTGTCCTCTTTCCTTTGTTCAGCTTCTGATCCTGGCGTGAGCCACAGGGCTGGGCCTTTTTGCAAAAATAAAACCTTTGGAAAAAACTCACACTGGGTGTGCTGCTTCGCTTTCCTGAGTATTGGTTCTCTAGGGAAAGAATTCAGAGCATATTTGTGCAACACAGCCTTATCCTTCATGAATTTGTCTACTCCTGTTTTAAAACCATCCAAGCTGATGTCCATTGCTACATCTTGTGGAAGAAAATGCTATTCATTGTGTAAAGAAGTAATTCCTTTTGTCTGTCCTGAATCTCCCACCATTTAATTTCACTGGATGGCCCTGGCTTCTAGTATTATGAGGGGGGGGGACTTCTCCCTGTCCACTTTTTCCACATCATGTGTAATTTTATATATCTTTTATCTTGTCTCCCCTTAGTACTCACTCAGTCTATTTATTTATTTATTTATTTCAGAACGTTTTAATCCACCCTTCATCCAAATGGATTCCAGGGCAGTATACAAAACATAAAAATTCAATTTTACAAATACAATATTATAAAAACAATTTAAAAATAACCACAATGGAAACAAATAAAACAGAGAAGCAACAAGCCATAACGCAGTTCCACAGGTAGAAGCAATACAATCCATTAAATGCCTGGGCAAATAAAAAGGTCTTGACCTAAAAAGTGTGATTAACAGTGCTAGCCTATTCACATCTACTGCATAGGAATTCAGTGGGACTTACTCATGGGTAAGTGTGTATAGGATTGTAACCTAAGTTGTATTAATGATACTCTTGGATGGGTGAGCTTGGAGCTCTACCCACCACCACACCAACTGTGTATTACCCCCCATTTTTCATTTTTCTTCTTCACCTCTCTCCACTCCTTTCTGTCCTGTCTGGTCTTCTCATGTGTCTGTCATTTAAATATGGGTATGTTGTTATATTTTTGGGGTGGGCAACTTTAGGAGGTCTGGAGGCAATTTTTACCCCCCTCGATTGCCCTGTGGGCTACACTCCAGCTGCCATGCTGTGGAAGTTATTGGTGGCGGCTGCAGGAAAAACATAGGCAGTTTGCCACTGAATTTTGGCAGCAAACTGCTACGGAGTGTTAAAAGGGCCAAATTTAGGTTGACCCTCGGCACTGGCAATGGGGGGCAAGCAGAGGCCACACCAGGGTACAGCAGGGGGCCACATGTTGCCCACCCCTGTTATATGTGTTGGGATGAGAGATTGGGATGAGAGATTATATAATATGTATATATATATATATATAGAGAGAGAGAGAGAGAGAGAGTGAGAGAGTGCCAGTGTAGCGTAGTGGTGAGAGTGTTGGACTGGGACTCGGGAGATCCGGGTTCTAGTCCCTGCTTGGCCATGAAACTCACTGGGTGACTTTGGGCCAGTCACTGACTCTCAGCCTAACCTACCTCACAGGGTTGTTGTGAGGATAAAATGGAGAGGAGGAGGATTATGTAAGCCGCCTTGGGTTCCTTGCAGGAAAAAAGATGGGGTAATAATAATAATAATAATAATAATAATAATAATAATAATAATAATAATAATAATATAAACTTTCATCGATACATGTTGGGGAGGGGGAGAGTTGTGTCTTTCTCTATGTTGTAATTGGAAGAAACTTCATAATATAAAATTTAAATAATTAAAAAAAAGTTTTGACCTGGTACTGAAACGAGTATAGTGTTGGTGCCAGTCGTACTTCCTTAGGGAGGGTGTTCCGAAACTGGGATGCCACCACAGAAAATGCCCTGCCTTTGCATGTGCATAATGTACTTCTCCTACTGATGTATATCAGATGCGACTGGACACACAACAGAAGAAGGGCTTCATTTCCTGCTTGGGAGCTTTCAGAGGAAGCTGTTCGGTACAAAATGCTGGTCTAGAAAGTTCTTGGTCTGATGTAGCAAGGCAGTTCTTATGTCCGTGCCAGTAAGTGGAACTGAAGATCCTGTTAGGGTACATTCTGTTATTGTTTGTTTGTATATACAGTAATACCTTGGATTGCAAGTAACTTGGTTTAAGAGCGTTTTGCAAGACAAGCAATTTTTTAAATATTTATTTAAATTTTTTTTACTTGATATACAAGCGACGTCTTGCAGTACAAGTACTGTAGTACGGCTTAAATTAAAAATCTCTGTACAAATTTTTTTTGGGGGATTTCGTTTTGATATAAGAGTGTTTTGGATTACAAGCACGTTTCCGGAACGAATTATGCTCTCAATCCAAGGCAGGACTGTATTGGATAAATATCACTTTGGGATTCTGACACATATTCCTTTCTTTTGCTTGCCCCTTCGTAATTTTTACATAATTATGTAACAGATTTCCTGGAAAACAGCCTACATTCCATATGTTTGTTTCTGTGCAATGGTTGGTTTCCTAAATCACAATATAATCGGCTGGTTGGAAAAGTTCAACTGTGTATATGCACCCAGGTTTTTTTTAATTTTATTTTAAAAAGCACATGCTGTTTAAAGGAGAAATCTCCAATAGATCACTGTGCACCAGCATAGGGGATGCAGCATATTCCTTAATTATTCACATTACTTAAATATGTGTTGATATTTGTTTGCTAAATTGCCACCTGCAATTGATTTGTACTAACAAAAAACAGTGAATTCTGAAGGCTTGCCTCACATTTATTTTGTTTTTGTTTTTGCACAGTAGTGACCAAACACTGAGATTATGGCTTGGTTCACACATAATGTTAAGCCATAGTGTGGTTTATCAAAATCTGGCTTGTTGTTGTGTCTGAACCCATTCCTGCAAACAAGCCATGGCTGGTTAACCAGATATAAACCACAAATAGTAATTATGATTTGTCGTTGGTTTACAAAGTCTGGCTTGTTTAAACCATAACTTGCTATGATATCTGAACCCCAAACTGTGGTGTAAACCTTGTATAGCTGGGGAGAAGTTTGCACCGCGTGTGGGGAGGGGGGCGAGAGACAAACCACAATCAGGCCAATGCCTCGGGCCAATCAGCCCAGCGGGGGGTGGAGTGACGGGGCCTCCATTTAAGACCCGGCATCTCCGCCCCGAGGCAGTGCTCTTTTCCCTCCCTCCCTCCCTCCCTCCCTCCCTGTGTAGCAGTGTGGGCTTTGCTGGTCGTCCTATTGGGGGCCGTGTAGGAATTTTGACCTGCTGTCCTGATTGGCCTCGGGCAGTGGGTGTGTTTCGCCTACTCCACACTGTGAAGCAGGGTTGGGTTAGCTTTTGACCTTCGGTCACATTTTGCGGGAAGTGCAGAAATAGGCAGGCAATTTAGGGTTTGGTGATCATCCAATGGCACCTTTCAGGTGACTGGCGATAACCTGACGCTCTCCTGGCTGTTGTCCCATGGCGCAGCTTGTGGGAGGTTGGGCCGCCTTTGGCATCTCCCCTCCTCACTCACCGGTTGTCCTGCAGCACCAGGCGGAGTGGACACTGGGAAGGCCCTCCAGCACCAAGTGGTATAAAGCTTTGGGGCGGTGAGTCATTGTGCAACCCTTTTGGCTTGGATGCTTTCGCCTGATTATGATTATATACTGGCCATGGGCCGGTTTAGTTAGAACCGCACTCCTCCCTTCGCGGATCTTTGATTGATTAATAAATGTGGCCCTGATTTGATCCCATACTCTGTGTCTGGTCTCTTCATTTCCTCCCTTACACGTGCAAATGTAACAAACAGGGCCGGTGCTACCATTAGGCCAACTAGGCAGCTGCCTAGGGCGCAGGGCTAAAGGGGGCGCCAGAAACGCCTTGAAAAAAAATACAGTGCTCTCAAGTGGGAAGGGGGCGGGCGCTAAATATCTGATCTTGCCTAGGGCACCGAACTGCCTTGCACCGGTCCTGGTAACAAACAAACAATGGTTGCCAATGCTAGTTTCTTGAGGGCTTTGGGCAAGACACTCTCCATGGGCTGCCTCCCTCAGTGAGTTTGCCTTCTCACCACCATTGTCACCAGCTGCTCTTGCCCCTCCTCCTCTTTCTTATTCGCTCGACAGGCAGTGAGTCAGTGAACGAGCAGGCAGTGGGCTCTGCTGCTGCCGCCGCCGCTCCTCACCACTACCTTTGTCTGGGCCAGAGCATGAAGCAGGTGAACAAGCAGGTTGCAATGATGAAAGAGAGGAGCAAACCCAGGGGGCTCTTGTCAGTGGGTCCCTGCTGGGGTGTGGGCCCTCGGCAGGTGCCCGACATAATGCCTACCCCCCTGCGAACGAGGCAAAGGGGACCTTGTATTTGCTCAGATGGCTGTGTGCAACGCCTCCTCTCTACTGATTTTCATTTCATTTCTTTCTTTCTCCCCCGTCCTTCCATTTAGCAGCCTTGAGGTGACTGTGACAAAACCATGATTACAGGCATTGGACAACTCAGTAGCGCTCATGTTTATTTAGCTCCACACTAATCTGTGAATCTCCGGGCAATGTTGACCTTTAAGCTTAGGCTGACGTTACGACTTCACGAGGGCCAAATTAGACACGATGATAGCAGACATCTTTCTTTAAATGCAGGTCTGGCCCCCGTTGAATATACGCTGTGTGTGCGTGCAGGGAGGATGCCAATGTTAAGAGCAGAAGGGGTGCGGAGATGCCAGGCACTGGACCACGCATCCTTTGCTTCTCTGCCGCCTGTCCCTTGATGTCTCTTTTCCAGGTTCTGATTCGGGAAGTGAGGCCGGTTATGGAGAAAAGCGGAGGGGCATTCAGGTAAGTCACCTCAGCATCTCCCATCCGCGTTCCCTTTTGCTCTTTAAATTAGGCCTCCTGCAAAGCCCACAGATCAAAAGATGGATTGGCTGCTGCTGCGGCTCCTTTGGCCCTCATCTATGCCATGCAGTAGATTTGAGAAACAGCCACACATGTGATGGTCACTTTAAAGTTGATCACCTGAAGACTGCTTTGGGTTGTGCTGCACCTTGCTGCTGCAGCCCGTCTCGCCTGCAGCTCTGCAGTGGCACTGTGAGGGCTCTTTTACATTATTGTACCTCAATATGAGGGATCAAAAGCCGTGCACAAAAATGAGAAAATATTTATCAAAATGAAAATATTAAAACCAATGCCTGTAAGTGGGTCTTTGGGTTGGGTACAGTTTTTAATAATATTTTTTCCTGTAGTCGTTATGTTTTATTTAAATTGTATTTTAATGTATTGTTTTATTGTTTTGATCAATTTTTATTGATTCTGTAAGACACTTTGAGTGCCATTTTTTGGTAGAAAGGTGGGGTAGAAATAATTTAAACAAACAAACAAACAAACAAACAAATCAATCACTGGACACTGCAAGCCAGCCTAAACTTCGGCTGTGGGGTGGTATAGAAATAAATAAACAAACAAACAAATAAACAACAATGTGTTCTACTGTTAGGGATGAACAAATCAGACTGCTTCCAGTCATAGTTCATTTCACATGCATTCAGTCACAAGTTTGTTTGGTCCAATTTCCACATCATTCTGTGATTCTCTTTAGACAACAAAGAATGAAAATTTGCATTCACTCTTGTTTGCAACTTTCCCCAATATATGCATTTTGTACACATTTCCCCCCATAATGTACCCATTTTCGCATGTACAGATGCAGAAGAAGTGGACAGCAAAAGATGTGTAAGTGAGGAAGCGGGCGTGGGCTGGGGCAGGGAGATCTTTGTCCATGCGGAACAGTAGATTTGTGCAACATTCTCCACTTTTGGGCAGCATTCTCTGTCTGAAATATTGATACTAGGCTGCTAAAACATTGACATAAAACAACGAACTCAATCCAGCAAAAGGAAAACATGTCGCAGGAGCAAGTAATTAGCAAATGGTATGAACAAAGAGAGAAATAACTCCTAGTTAAGTAGAATATTGTAAATAATGGATTTTATTCAAACAAGCAAGAGTGTGAATTGCTATAAAGTAAATATCAATTATTCATGCCGTTTAATATTTTATTACACCTCTCATAAACATTTACATTAGAACAGCAGTGAGCTGCACCCTGGAGATTCAGCCTAAGCAAACAAGCCCTCCTCTCTTTTCCTAAGCTCCCGAGCTCACTGTCCATCACCACTTAAGCCCAGGATGAAGTGAGCTGAAAATTGCACCACTTCTCAAAGCTCCAAATCATGTCTTGCTGCTTCGTAATGTAGGCAGCTTTAGGAGTATCTGAGACAATAATGTCAAGCTTTGAATGAGACCGGGGCTGGAATAATCGCATTCTAAACAGTTGCCCTGATCCAGCAGCTCAGTTTCTAATGTTATAATGAATACACACAGCTCCACGAGAGCCAGGTCTCTGCGGATTTAATGCAATGGGTTCTTGTAGGGTAGTTCAGCTTGTGCTGATCAGCCAATTTGCCCATTTAGGCAGTACAGGAGTGCACAGTGCAATGTGCAAAGCTAGTTTCTAATCTTTGGTATATGGGAGGATGGCCAGAGTGCCTAACTTTTCCATGGACATTTCTCGTACTTCTGGTTATGGACCACAGTATTGAACTGGGAGTACAGGATGTGCCTCGGCTTCTGTTCTGTGTTAAATCAAAACCAAGATTGTAATTGCTTTATTAGGACTCTGCATCACTGTGTGGCATATGCATGCCACTATGACCTACGGCTGGTGAAGAGGTAGTCTTGTTCACTTTAGTTTATCATTATCTTCAGGAAAGCACCAAGGAGGTGTCATGTTTAACAGATATCTCTTTTCCCCCCAGGAGACTTCCTCCTTTTGTATTCAACAACATCAAGCTCTCAGCCCTTTTGAAGTCTCCCAGCCAGCAGAGCTTTGGAAGCTAGATGCTAAAATACTCTACTTATTCAGGGCATGTAGTTTTGCTGTGATAGGAGTTTTGTCTTGTCTGCTGATTACTAGGGTAAGGTAAAGTCTGGAGAACCCTGATCTACTCAGCTTCCCAATCTTTCTGAGCCTAGGGGCATTCCTCAGTACTGGGCCTCTCTCCTCTTCACCCCTGCTCTGAGACCCTTGGCCACAGTTTCCATTTATGGGTTGGCTCATGGCTTGGAGGTGTCTGTAGCTGATGTCAGATCCAGGTGTCACGGACCATGACTGGATGTGCTCCATGGTGGAAAAGGGATGGACAAGAAGTTTGGCATTCCACTATATCAGCCTTCACCAAAGCAGTGCCCTCCAGAAGTTTCGGACGTCAGCTCCCATCAGCCACAGCCAGCAAGGCCAATGGTGAGGGATGACAGTAGGTGAGGGTTGATAGATTGTATTAGGAATCACAAGCTTCTTTTCTAAGAGTTGGACAGTGTACTAGGCAAACATACCTATCACTTCATGATAGTAGGTAGAAGGAAAGTGAAATGTCCGGCAGTCTGATGGTAAGGTGTATCAATTAATGAGCAAAGAAGGGTGGAGTAGTTCAACAAGAAAGGTGTTGAGAAGATGTATGTGCTGTGCAACATGCCTTTTTGGAAAAGGGAAATGAGTTCTTTCAAGATGACTGGCCCTGTTTTTCTTTCATCTCAGCACTGACTTCTGGAAGATAAAATTTCCTGAAATATCTAGTAACTGGGTGACTAATAGCATATAAACTAAAGTGCATGTTTGGTACTCTGCACTGGAGTTGCAAACCAATCCATATTAATGTCCTACTAGTGACAGCCAAGTGGGAATATTTCCAAGGTACATGGAAACGATGTGCCAGAGTCCCATCTGTCCAAAGGGGAGGGATCCAAGCCCTAGTGTCTGATTGATTTTGAGTAAATGATAATGGAAGCCATGTGTATCGATCAAGGTTAATATATTGCTACAATTGCTTTCACTTGGGTAATGTATACTGGTCAAAGGTAAACATCAGGATTCTATTTTTATATTTTTTTCAACAGATATATGTTCTGGAAATAGTGTGGGTTATCTCTCGTGGGCTTGATCAGATGAGGCTTTTAGTGTGCTATTGCCTTACCTGCTTGCATGATTTTGTCAGCTGTCCTCACAACATCGTCATGGTCCTGCAGCGGCCCCGTGATTTCCCCCCACTTTGCCCGCATTTTTTTCACAATGAGGAAAATTTGTTTTCTGGCACATCACAGTACCATGAAGAACCACTGGTGGGTGTGTAGTCCGTTTTCAGGACTTTGTGGCATATCTGTGCGGGCGTGGTGGTTGTGATGTTTCTGAATGGGTGTGTCCATGCAGCACAATTTCACTCCCCTTTGTGTCATTTCATTTCCTCTTGGTGTAGTATAAACACGTCTGTTTCCCCCTTATTTTTTTATTTTCATGTTACAGTACTTGCGCACTTCTGGAGTTACCTGCTTTCGAAAATGCACATTTTCAAACTTCCACCATAACAGTCCCGCACAATTCCTCCTCCTCATTTAAAAAAAGGTGTGTGCACAGGTGAATTGACTTACCTATATGCATGCCCACAGAGGGAGACAGAAATAGGAGAAGGGAAATGGCAGTGGAGGGGTGGGGAAGAGGTGGCGGGGGGAGGGACGAAAGGTAGGTATGTGGATGGGAGATTGCATTACATACTGGGTGCAGGAGGAAACTTTGGCAGTGGAATAGATACTGTATCATGAAATTCTGCATCTAAATAAAAAAAAACAGAACACAATGAGCTGCCCCCGCAAGAAGGCTACTGTGTGATCAGACCCTTTCTGCCTGTCTTTTGGTTAGTGTGAGCCCTGCGGACAGGAGATAATCTCCAACACAGGGTCCTTGCCATCAGTCAGCATCAGAGGCAGTAGTATGCCTATGTACTATGTACTTCCTGGGGAACATGGGCAGGAAGGTGCTGTTGCACTCATGTCCTGCTTGTGGGATTCCGTGGGCAGCTGGTTGGCCACTGTGTGAACAGAATGCTGGACTAGATGGACACTTGGTCTGGTCCAGCAGGGCTCTTCTTCTGTTCTTATATCTGAAGGACACCAGTTTGGGGTTAGGGTTCTTATGTTCAATGCCCCTGAAGGATGGGGCCTGAGACTGATAGGCAGCAGTACTGCTCTTTTCATTGACCAGGCAATGGCAGAAAAGCAGCTTCTTTGTATTATACCAAACCCAGAGGCCAATGACAGTAGCCAGCGTTGGACATCCCTGTTCTTTTCTGTGCCAGCAGGAGAGCTCTGGGACCTCAGTCCATTCAGTCCTTGTAGCTTTCTATGCTTGGTTGAAATCTTAAGGCCATGGAGTTTTCTTTTCAAACCCGGTACCCTTTGGAATCAACCAGTTAACTAACAGGCCAAGATTTGGGCTGGGCAAAGCACCACTAGTCTTATTTCTGTAAATTAAAAGTAAAACAATGTTAAACCATCTAGCACAGGGGTTCTCAACCAGGGGGAATTCCCCCCAGGGGGGGAATTTTAGGGTTTCAGGGGGAGGAATTGGGACCACAGACTCAAACTGTTGGAATACTGATCTTTCTACAAATTCTACAGATTGTACATGATCTACAGGACATCACACCTTATTGCATGGCACAGATTAAGTCAGACAATCTTGGAAAGGGGGGAATGACATTCTGACATATGGTGAAAAGGGTGCATGGGGCAAAAAAGGTTGAGAACCACTGATCTAGCAGCAGCAGCTATGGATGATGCTGTTGTTGCTGTTTGCAAAGTGCTGGTGGGGAGGCTGAGTCTCATTACAGCAATGGATGATGAGTGATACTGGTGTTTCTTCTACTTTTTTGTCTGGCCAATGCGGACCCTAGCATAGTCTTGATCTGGCAGAAGGGAAAGGATTCTAGACCTCAGAAAAAAATATTTGTAATGCAGACCATCAACCAAATTCTTAGGATACAAGGACAACTCTCTTGCGCAGTGGTGAGTGCAGATGCAACATCCAACTTCGCCCATTGCATTGGTATGGTTCATTTTTGAAGACTGAGTTTCCTGTATATTAAAACTATCCAACTAGATAAAAGAAGAAACTCTTGTTCCAGTACAAAATTTGTCTGTGTAATAGCCTCCACCCAAAAAGAAGCAACTACTGGACATTGCCAAAATATATGTTTAAAAGAAACATTAGCTGTATCGCACCACCAGCAATTAGCCAAATTAGACAATCCCTTATTAAAGAGATGTTGTGTGGTCCAATAGACATGAAACAAAAGTTTTAGCTATTAAGACACAGCCCAAAATCCATAGATACGACAGGTAGATGCCAAAGTGGCAATCCACTGATTATGCATTTTGTGGTGGTGACCACAGCCATTTCTCAAATTCCCAAATTGCCCATGGGTCCAAAAAGTTTGGGGACCCCTGCCCTAGATGTCTGCAATATGGCTAGCTTGCCTGAGCTATGTGTTTTAGTCTAACTATACTATTCACTCTGAAATTGTTCCTGGGATATTTCTACCAGCTTTATATAAAGTGGAATCTGTGGGCCAATCTATTAAGGTGCTGAGGTAAAGAGGATCCAGCCTCGATGTAGGCATTTTGGCTCAACATCTTACAGTTGAATTCCTTACTTTCAATTCTATGACTCACCATAGCAGTTGCGTGAGGACTCACAATACTTCAGGATGAAACCTAGATTTTAATTTTGATTCCTAGCTCTAGTTCAGAAGGGGCTACAACAATTCCTTTGGAAGGGGCTACAGATCAATGGTAGAACCTATGCTTTGCACGAAGAAGGTTGCAGAGGTGATCCCTGTTGTATCCAGTTAAATGGATCAGGCAGCAGCTAATGGAAAAAACCTCTTTCTGCCAGAGACCCTGAAGAGCTGCTGCCAGTCAGAGCAGGCAATACTGGGCTGGATGGACAAACAGCTTCCCATGTTTCCATCCTTTCTGTTTCAATTGAACTGCATGTAAAAGGGGGAAAAAAGACACCACTGTTTATTTTATAGAACTGGGGTTGATCAACTTAAATTACGTGCATAGCTCATTTAGATCTTATCATGTTACATAAAGAGAAATAATTTTTAAAACCTCAAATGAGTGGCTTATGCTGGCTCAGCTTGTCTGAGTGTGCAAAGCTAAGCAGGGTCAGGCCTGGTTATTACTTGGATGGGAGACCCCTCCTCTAGTTTCCTGCATTGAGCAGGGGGTTGGATTTGATGGCCTTGTAGGCCCCTTCCAACTCTATGATCTATGAAATCTATGAAATTATTATTATTCTTGCGCAACTTATCTCTTGTCAAATTTGTTCTATTTCATTTGGCAGCATACAGTTGAAGAAAAGCATTCCAGTTTAATGCTCCTGCATATATTTAACAAATTTGATTTGGAATCTAGTCTGGACTCTGAATAAATGTGGTTTTCATGTTGCTTTGTTTTTTAGCAAGCATAATTGTAAAACCAACAGTGTAACTTTAAGACATTTTTACAGCTTGTTTGTTACTAACTTAACTTTTTGGGGGGCGGGGTGGGGATATATTTAGCAAAACTTGCTGCACCGCAACCCCTTCTTCAAAAACAAAACATCAACAACAAGAAAAACTCCATTCCTCTATCAAGGGCTAATCTTTAATACCTTGGTAGCTGTCCAGGATTTTGTTTCACCCAAAAGTCATATAACAGTCCTATGTCTGTAAAATATATTACCGGGTACCCTAGTAGGGTTGCACTGAATGTTCTCCAGCAAACATTTTGAATGAGAAAAAATGGTGTTCCTGGGGCTGAACGGTTTCCTGAAAGACACACAAAAGCATGATACTTTCTCTCACCAGTCTCCCACTAGTGTTCACACAACCCTACGTTGGCTGCTGCTATGGTGCCATTTATAAAAAAACTGGCCCTCTTAGTAAGTGTCATGATCACATAAACTCTCTTCAGCAGCACACACACACCCCCGCCATGTGTTAAAAGAACACATGAGCAGAGAACAGCCAATCAGGGTCCCTCTTCATGTGGATGAGTCCTAAGGATTACGGATTATTACTCTTTAGCATGGAGATATATATTTTTAACTTTGAAGCTGGAATATGAGAATATGATTTAAAAAGCTATATTCATGGACTGGTACTACTAGAGACAGTTTGCTCATCTCCTTTGCTTGCTTATTTCTTTAATTTATATGTCGCCTTTCAGGGAGAACCCTCACAAAGCAGTTTTCAACAAGTGAAAAAAACCCCCCAATTAAAAAGCAATTTAGACACAAGAAATTAAAATGGAAAACAATTTAAGAACAGCAGGAGATAAAATATCAAGCCATTGAAATCTTCACTAAAAACCAGAATGGAATGAAAATATTTTTAAGGTCTGTTTGAAGGAAACCAAAGAGGGGACCATGCGTACCTCCCAAGAGAGGAGAATTCCACAGTTGACCATCACCAAAAAGGCCTTGTCCCTGGTACCCACCAACCTGGTATAAAACTGATCTGAAAACTCTTTTCCAATTGTGTTATCCCCTGTTCAGCTGATCCCGTGGCTGTACGGATTTGTTTAAGCAAGAATAAGAATTCTGTGTATTCTAAATGCTTGCAAGATAAAAGCTATAATCTGAACAATTTTAGTTATCTAAAATTTGGGGCCAACCTCGGTTGAAAAGTGGGATACAAATCCAATAAATAAATGAATACATAAATAAAACAAGAATGTAATTATTACCAGATCAAGATTAGTTCATTTGCTCTCAGCATTCTGTACCGCCACAGTGGACAGTCAGAGATGCCATTGTGCACGTGACGGCAAATGTTAGCCCCCAGCCTCTGTTGGTCAGAAAAGTACCTTGAATATGGAGAGTGAACATATCGCTAGTATCCACCAACAGATCAATTTTCATGTGTTTCTCTTATCATCCACGATAGTGGCACTCACAATAACCTGCGCCAATAGATTCTGGGGACAAACAGGAAATGGTTGCTGTCTTCATGTCCTCCCAGAAGCATCTGGCTGCCCATTTCTGGAAACAGAACCCTGGACTAGATAAACCGTTGGTCTTTCCTATATGCCAGTGTCAAGGGTAGACATGGTCAGTCAGCCAAGCCCCAGCAGAGGCTGACTGACAAGAACCCCCTGGAGTTGCTCTTCCTCTTCACCATTGCAACCTGCTTGTTCACCTGCCTCTTGTTTTGGCCCAGACAACAGTGGCGGTGAGAAGGAGGAAGAGTCGATGTCACACTGCCTACTTGGTTACTGGCTCTCTACCTGTCAAGAAGCAAGCGGCAGCAATGAGGAGAAAGAGGATGCAGAGTAATACCCAGGGGTAGCTGATAATGTTTTTGATCAGGGAAACACCTGGGTAAACTAGTGTGTCTTCAGTTGTTGACGAAAGCACTTTACACTAGGAGTTCACCTGATCTCAGTGGGGAGATCATTCCACATGATGGGCGCCACAACTGAGAAAGCTCTCCTCTCCACACCATGGCCAAATGAGCCTCAGTAGCCACAGTATGTTTATCAAGCCCTCACCCTCAGAACACAGAGACTGGGATGGCCTATATGGAAGAAGGCAGTCTCTCAGATAACCTGGTTCTTCTGAGCTGTTTGGGGCTTTATAAACCAGCAACAACACCTTGAACATGACTCAGCAGCTAATTGGCAGCTAGTGCAGAGCTTTCATCACAGGAGTCCAATCTTGAGGTTACCAATGCATGGATCAGGAATAGTTGTATCCATGCCCAGGAATGGTTGCAGCTTTCATCCCAGCCTAAGCTTGTGGGAGAGAACAAGGCTTCTTTGGGTCAAAGGAGCCTTAGCTATTGGGCTGACGGGATTCTGTTTATATGTCCGAAATCTGCATTTAATTATTAAAACTCAAACAATGGCTAAAATCCTGTCTTTGGTGGCTCATCGAAACTAAGATGACTTAAAAGGTGTTAGTTTTGAAGTAAACTAGACTGACAATTCCTCTTCCTGAATCCTGGCTTAAGCAGAAAGGTAAAGATTGACAAACTGCTGAATACAGTTACCTGTTGACTCTTCTTCTAATGCTGGCATTGGGAGTCTGATTGCAATTTTGGAAGTGACATCCAGGAAGAGGAAGAGATCAAGGCATGAAGTCTGGAGAACAATGGTCATGCCAGGGCGATGAGGACCTTGTGTCATGTACACAGTTCTGCTTTGAGAACTAGGCCTGACTTCTAAGATGGCAGGCTTCTCCTGTGCTTTCCCCCAAACTGCAATGAAACCTCCTTTTCCAGACAGGGACTACCAATTTAAATCTAAAAAAATATATATAGCAGGATATCAGGGTGTTGGTAACATATTGATTCAAAAGCAACAGAAAATCTCCAAATCTTTCCTGGCAGACAAACATCTCTTATCTACATACCCATGATTCCAGGCATGAGGAAATGTTCCCTCTCCATTTCAACATCTTTTCTCTTTTCTTTATGTATGACTGACAGATAAGGGTGGCAATGACAATGCTGGTGGCAGTTAGGGAACAGCCACTGCTGTCACTTTCAATCAGACAGACAGCAGATTTAACAGACTGTAATGGATATGCACCTAGAGCATGTGACTGCCCATTTGGTGGTTTGTTTGTTTTTTTACGCTGGTTTGCACTCTTGCACAAAAAAGTGAAGGTATCTGTGTTGGCCATAAGGAAACACCCAAAATCCATATTAAAAATATTAGGAAAATACCTTTCTTAGCCAAACTCTGGGTCTCAAAATAGTGTGCAAGCTTCTGAATTTCCAGAACTCTTTATCCAGCAAGAAGGTAAACAAAGCAAAAGAAAAGAGAAAACGGGGGGGGGGGGGTGATGTTCAGTGGAGTCTCCATTAGTTACAGTCTTAAGATGGAATGTGGAAGGAGGCTGCATACATTCAAATTAGGTTATACCAGGTGCTGAGATGGTTTCAGGCTGCACCTGGGACCCTCACTGGGTTTGCTGGGAAGAAGCAGCAAACAAACAATGGTTGAGCCCCCGCTTCTAAAAATATAAAATATAAAACTCAGGTCAAATCACAACTGGGGGATCACCATTTACTAGTGTCACACAAAAAGAGAGAAAATAGTGGGAAAATACACAAAAAATATGCATGGATTTTCATGTGAAAAGAAAAAAACAAATCTTGCAATCTGATAGGAACTCAAATCGGAACAAGCTTTGAGATGGAATTTGGAGAAATTCAGCGAGCCCAAGTTTTGCTTATTTGCACATCCTTAATTCTGGATTCCAGCAGGGCTGGAGTCACCAGAGAGATGGGGAATTGAGTACAGTAGTTGACTTGAAGACTGGGAATATAAAGACCATCAATTAATTGGGATTTTTTCAAGATGGTGGGAGGGTCCCCGCACCAAACATTTGGTCTCATGTGATTTGCTTTTGTAAAGGTCACAAATACATGATGTACGATGTACACTCTGCCCTTGGGGCATATGTGAGGAGCAAAATCATCACACAAGGTCATAATACCCTCAACTGAAATTGCATTCAGGCAGCCATTCTGATAGTCAGCATTATTAATACATGAATTGTCCTGTTACTGTTGTTGGGCTGGTTCACACGACCCAGGAGGCGAGTGGGGGAGGCACCATGGGGCCATTCACGGTGTCCGGCGGGGCGCTGCAGACAACCCATGCCCCGCACGTGTGGGAAGACCGCAGTTGAGCCGGCAGCCCCCGCGCCGTGGTGTGGTCCTCCCAGTGCTAGCGGGCAGCAGTCCGGGAGGTCAAGCGGCTGCGGTGCGCCGGCCACCCAAGGGCGGCCGTGCTGCTGCAAACATGGTGTGTGCAGGTAGCTGTGGTGCTGCGGCCAGCTCTGGCCGGTGGTGGCACCTTGCCCGATCACTGTGCGCCCTGCATGCCGGCATCCTCTGCTTGGCCAGCCATGGGGCCATTCTCTGTGCGGCCATGGGAGGCCCACGTGGGGGGGCACCCACTGTCCGCATGGCACGGCAGGCACACGCGGTAGGGGCTTACCCTCCTACTGCCCATGGTAGATTTCGGCACTTCCAGCGTGCGGCCATCCCGCGGGGGCGTGCTGGGCTGACGTTCACACGACTCGGGAACCGCGGGGGATGGCCGCTCCCCCGCAGTTCCTGTATCGTGTGAACTGGCCCATTGTGTCCAACCAGGTGCTGCACCTATGCGGATGCTGCGTTCTTCCTCTGAATGAGGTAAGCAAAAAGAACAGAACACTAGCAAGAAAGAGCAAACTTCAATCCCCTACCACACAGTGACATATATTTGTGTCTGCTGATTGGACATGGTGGAATAATGCAGATAAATGAACAAGGTCCTTATATCCCCTGAATGCGAACTTACTACGGGGAAGGAGGGAGGAGACGGGAGACAGGAGCAGGCGTAGGAAGCACCAGGACCTGCTTCAATTGGACTGTCCCCCCACAACAGGGCCAACTGACATCAATGGAGCAGGTACTGGGAACATCAGGGCCTGCTCCAGTTGGACTGGACTGTCACCCCCCCTGTACGGATTGGGGCTTGTTTTGCCACAGGTTCCCCAAAAGGGATTGGGCAAAGGTTCTTTGAGGGATTTTCAGACCATAATAATACTCCTCCAGGAAGTTAAAGCCAAACATCTTTATTGCAAAGCTGAGCATGAAATACAACAATGCTATGCCTTCCCCCAAGTTCCCTGGTGGAACTCCCATCCCTTAGCTACACAGTCACTGTATTATTTCCAACCAACCCTGCTAGTTCCAGCAGCTCTCCGCCTGGGTATCAGCTTTCAGCGTTGGGGCTTCAGCAGGGCTCTCTGAACAGCTTCCTCTGCTCCTCTCCTTGCTCCTTTCAATTTTTCAGCACTCCACCACTACACAGAGAACCAACCAACCACTACCAACCACCACCACCACCACCTTAGTCTGCATTTGCTAATCTTATATACTTTTCTAGCACCAAACTCCATGGGCTGCAGACCTCATGCTTAATTGGTAGCACCTGGGCTGTTGTGCAGTGTCATTCCTCTGGCCTGCAGCCAGGTCACATGCCAGCAAGTTGCTGAAGATTGCATCAGCCTGGCTAGCAGCCAACTCACAATTTAAGCAAGGTCATGCCTTGCTATTACAGAGCAAAATACAGGGTATAATACCATACAGAGCATAATACAGAGCATAGTATCATACAAAGCATAATACAGGGCATTGAGGCAGGACTGTTGTGCAACACTGCACTCCTCACCATCTTCCGCAACTCCCATTACAGGGCTGCACTTGCCTACACTTAGGTAAAGAAAACGATCATATATAGCTCCACTATGCATAATTAGCTGAACATTTAGTTTGGCCTAAGAGGAACTATTTGCTTCCAGTGGTTCTTACTTCTGTGTAGACATGTGCAGGATTGACCTGTTTGGTGTCTCTTCCCAGAGTTTCTTGTGGCAGCTCAATCATCTACCTCTCATTGCTCCCCCTGAGCCGGCAAGCTCCACAGTGTCAGGTGGAGAAGGAACAGCAGATAGCCAGAATCATTACAACATTCTTTCTGAGGCAATTGCTTTACAACACTGGTCTCAACCTTTTTTGCCCCATGCACCCCTTCCACCATATGTCAGAATGTCATTCCCCCCTTTCCAAGATTGTCTGACTTAATCTGTGCCATACGAAAAGGTGTGATGTCCTGTAGATCATGTACAATCTGTAGAATTGTAATTTGTAGAAAGATCAGTATTCCAACAGTTTGAGTCTGTGGTCCCAATTCCCCCTCCCCGAAACCCTAAAATTCCCCCCTGGGGGGAATCCCCCCCCCCGGCGAGATCCCCTGCTTTACAATGTCCCATTTAACCAGGAAATACAAAATGAGAATGTCAGTTGCTGTATACTACTGCACTTTTGAATCTTCTATTCACTTTTGATAAAATAATAATAGGGCTGAAACAAGTTAGTAGAAGGGAACACAGATAACGATCTTCTAAAACGGATAGCAGATTATTGCTTTAATTCATCAGCTAGACTTTGTCGTGCGGTGATAACGGCTCTTTCAAAAGATTTGTTTTACGAGATGAAGAATTTAATACTGCTGTCCGTTAATTTCACTTTTTTAATGCTATGCAATATTATCCTGCCCAGCAACTTCAACATCGTGACTCGTAGTCTCTGGGTGACTTGCTCTGGGCATTAATCTTAGCGGCAATGGCTACGTTTTCCTTTGGTTTCACATTGCGAGAACTCCACAATGCTGCCAGATTTTGGAGGTGCTCTGTGCCAATTTAATTGTATGACATTGCATATCATATTTGTTTCCTCATCAACATGTATCATTTTGCTGTATTTTATCATGGTCTCTAAATATAGGCTTCATTCAGGTTTAAATTGTGCTTTCAACCACCTTCCCCCCCTTTCCTACTCGTCTCCTGCCACACAGCGACCACTTCAGTGTTCCCACTCACTCTCTTCATTGGTCCTACCTCATTGGTACTACTGTGTTTGATTATCTAGACCAGGACTTCAGGCCTGGGAGCCAAATCTGACCCAGCCAGGGTCCTCTTTCATCCCTTGGACCCACCCTTTCCCCCTCAACCACCGATTGCTTGGTGGTTTCCCAGCTTTTGTGCCTATTCTACAAGTTGAAATGCCTCTCCTGAGGCCTAGTTACTGCCAGTAAGAGCTTTATGCGAACGTAAGCTGGCATTTTTGTATTTTGGCCCCGCCCCTTTGCCTTTGGCCCCACCTCTTTTCTCTTTGGCCCCAATGGCAGCCCCTGACAGCTTCTCTAAAATGGAGTTTGGCCCTTGGGAAGAAAGAGGTTTAGCAGCCCTGCTCCAGACAGTGTATGCCAAGTTAAAAATGAAATAAAATAAATGGAGTAACTTGGTTACAAAAATTAAATGACATTTACATTTTAAAAAATGTTGTTTGAATTCTTTTGAACAACAAATTAAAGATGATCGGTCTTTCTATCACAAAAGCTATGTTCTAGTTAAAATGAAGCAAATATATAAAATATATAAATATATGAAGCAAATATATGAAAATATTCAGGCAGTTTGGAAGGAATTATGGGTTCTACATATACGGTAATAGAAAAATCCAGGTATTTAATTTCAGGGGGGTGGATGAGGTTTGTGACTATAGCTGTGTCATAAATATATTTTAATAATACTGTTATGCTACCTTATCAAGGAAAATTTGTCCTCTTCTTAAGAACTTAGTATTTAAATCCTAGACAACTATTTTTGGTGAGCAAATGGATACGAAAAATAAATAACTGGGGGCTGGAGACTTTGGCTCCTGCATTTAAGCCACACTTTATATATGATGCGAATAAATGGTTTCTGCTTAAAGTGAAAGAAAAAGTGCACTGGAGCTCAACATTCACTCCAAATTTCATTTGGACATATAGGACATCTGGAGAGAAAGATAAAGTGGTTTATCTTAGGTTTGCAACCCTTCCCATCCAGAGAAGCCAATATGCACTTGGAAAATGCCTTCTAGGCACATAACAGCTCGACTCTGCAGAAGGATGCTGTGGGAGGGGACCCCACAACCAGGACACAGGATGTATGTGTGGTCGTGCTCCTTCACTCTGGCATTTCCGACGGCACTTCTTGTTCTCTGCGCTAAGATACTGAAGTATTGCCCAGGGTATTATCTCAAGAGGATTGCATCAAGTATATATTTCACTATAACATGTGCCCAGAGATTATAACTCCAAAAGACAGGATGTGGACAGTGTGTGTGATAAGATTATCACTGCCATATATTTGATCTATGATCAAATTCAGAGAGTTTGGAACAGGAACTACTTGCGGTGACACATAATACATGTAGGGTTGAGCCCAAATGCTCCTGATTCTGCCATCAGATTTGCAGGTGGCGAAATGGGAGGGGCATTTCAGTGATTTTGTGGAGGCAGGTGAAATGTAAGCCGTAACGGCGGGGGGCGGGGGGCGACTACCCAGTGCAGGCTCCAGGTTTTTGAAGACCTTGGGCAAGACACCCTCAATGGCCCCCCTCCCTCAGTGAGTCCACCTTCTCGATGCCATTGTCACCAGCTGCTCTTGTTCTACTCCTCTTTCTCATCGTTGCTATCGCTTGATTGATGGGCAGAGAGCCCGTGAGCAAGCAGGCAGTGGCATCTACTGCTCCTCCTTCTCACTGCCACTGTTGCCTGGGTCAGAGTGAGAGGCAGGTGAATAAGCCATTGCAATGGTGAAGAGGAGGAGCAAGTCAAGGGGACTCTTGTCTGTGGGCCCCTGCTGGGGCGTGGGCCCTCTGCAGGTGCCCAATCATGCCTACCCTTGATGCCGGCTTTGGACATACCAGCGGTGGTAAGAAAAGCTCTTCTTGGAGGCCCACGATCTCCCCACCAGGTGGGAACATGATGTAGTGTGGTTCCCATGTTGTTTATGAGGGGGGAATGGCACCTGTTAGCTTGTCTTGGAATAAGGGCTTTTCTTGCCACCACTACTGTGAAACCTGCAGAGATTTTGCTCGCCATTCTGTACCCTTACCTTCCACCCCAATTTTGGGCCCATCTGAGAACTTTCAGTTCAGCACTAACATGTACACCCAATCCTAGATCTTGGGGGTGCTGTGTCAGGGGGCACCTGCTGGCAGTGAGTGGGTCCAGAGTCACCCCCTCTCTCAATATCATCACCAACCCACACATTCTCTCTTAAAATTAAGAAAGAGAGAGAGAGAGAGAGAGAGAGAGAGAGGAGTGGTGGTGGTGAAGTTCTTAGCATGCATTCTCATTCTCATTCTCTCTCTCTCTCTCTCTCTCTCTCTCTCTCTCTCTCTCTCACACACACACACACACACACACACACACCTCATCCTGCCGTCCCATTTTCTCTGTCTCTTGTGTACCCATATTTCCTGCCTTCCCATTCTACTTGTTTCTTTACAAATTTTCCCCACCCCTTGCCCTTCCATTGGGAAAGGTGAGGTGGGGGAAAGCCTCTCGAGCCACAGCTTCAAGCTGTGTGAGGTGTCGGGTGGGGAGCTTTGGGTGGGGTGGAGATGTGCAAGGGTGGGGTGGAAGTACAGGGTGCCAGTAGGAGAGGGCAGGGCCAAGGAGGCAATGTGGCACCTGTGGGCATCATCGCAGTCTTGGACACCCTGTGAGGCTCCGAATTGCCAAATGTGCCAACAGGCCAAAACAGTTGCCTACTCCTGCCTTACATTCTGGAAAACATCAGTATCTTAAGGGTTAACCTTAAAGAGTAGGCACATTAAACTATTTGCTTTACAGATTCTGTGGAGGATTTTTTTATTTCTTCAAACCAGAGTAAGTCTGGTAATTATCATGTGTTTTTGTTTTAGTCTACTGTAGATACTGAGATGAGATGGGGTGAGTTTAAGGAAGTGTGATTGGCAGGAGGGAAACCACAGCTAAAATAAACACTGTTTACTTTTTAATGTTCTTCTTTTTTTGCAAAGTCATTATGTAGGAAACTGTCAGGCATGAGGGAAATGAAATGAATTTGTGTTTTCAGTGCCTTCTACACAACTCTTGCTTCCTACATAATGCACACGATAGCTAATATGATTTATACGTTCTATGTGATATTCAGAACTTGTTTATGAACATTGAACAGCATTGATTCATGCTTTGGCAATATGCATCTATGTGTTGAGGTTGCATTGCAGGCGTTGCGAGTGTATTAAACTGCTCTGGTTGCCTGAAGCATGACTGACAACACTGTTTTTTCCCCTCACTGGTAACAAGGTCAGTTGGCTACGTGACCGAATTAAATATACTGTGTGGGAATTTGCAGCCTACACATAGCAGTGAGCTATGAGCAGAAGTGGGTTTTACCCAGTTTCTCTAGACTAAAATTCAACCTTTGCCCTCAAGTGCTGGTAGCCGTCTCCCTCTGTTCTCCACTTATGGAAAATGAAAAAATTGTAAATATGCGGGCCATTTACACTCTGTCTTTCACTTTCATCTGTACATTATGTAACAAAATGAATAACTCTGACAGAAAGCATCATTGCTTGCTTGCCTTTTGTAAGCCCAAATCTATGACACTGGTATATTTTTCGTATATTATGTTCATATGTCCCATTCTATCTAGTTACAGCAGAGTGAGAGCGGGGAGACGGAGCTACTCCGTTGGTTTTCCTGAGTCAGCAGCTCCAATGGGCTCTTCCCTCCCTCAACTGTCACCTGGCAACAGCCATTCCATCAGGCTGCAGAAGAGGAAAAAATGGGAAGCTGGGCCACTCTATCAGCTCTGCTGAGATCCATTTGTCTCTTCTTCTGCCTGACTCCTTTTCCAGCTGGTCATTATAAGAACTGTTATGCAAATATAAGAATTAGTGCCTGAGTTTGCTTGTTTTCCTCTTCCCTCCTTGTCATGTTTTCTTTTTGTGTCCTGTCTTTTAGACTGTAAGTCTGCAGATAGAAACTGCCTTGTTTTTATTGATCTTATGAACTGATGTTAGCCTTTTCAGCTGAAGAGCAAAGTCAATATGCTTTCAATAAATAAATAAATAAGGTTCATAAATATTATGAACATTCACTTATTGAACTAATCCTAAATATGCTTTTGGCAGAATTCTGAGAGGCCTTTCCTAAGAAATGTTCCATGAAGTTAGTTCCCCACTACATGAACCAAGGAGATTTAGGGACCTTTCCAAGCTGTGCCTTCATTCCTAAAGCCAAGGCAAATAGTTATCACTATTTGAAAAGGCTATCTACTGGAGAACAGTCGGTAGGGATGTGTGAGGAATCCGTTGGGGTGTGTGTGTGTGTGTGTGTGTGTGTGTGAAAGCTCGATGAACTTCCTCAGCTCAGCTGTCTCATCTTCCCTCTGATGGCTCCCACTCGCCCTGGTGGGAGCCGAGCTAGCAGGTGGTTTCCACTTGCATTTTGTTTAAAGGCAAAGTAGCTGAGCCCTGGCTGGGGCTCCTTTCTCAGTCAATCTGAGAACCTTGCAAACAATAGGTACACTCTTTACCTCTCCTCTTCTCTTAATTCAAGTCGACCTTGTGCCACTGATTGGATACTCCTGTGTTTTAATGGCTGTGTAACAAAAGGGCATGCTTTAGCTGGCTGGCCAGGTTGCTGTCATAATTCAGCTGGATAGGCAGAAGGTGTCTCTTTTTCTGCCCGGAAAGTATATAAAAGCCAAACTGTCACAGCCTATTTGAAAGGGAACTGTAGTGGATTAAGAAAGAATCCCCCCCCAAATCAGCAGTTTCATTCTGAAATGTTGAACAACCGTCATAGACCTGATCCCTGATAATTTTTTTTGATCTAGCACAGATCCTCATGATTTCATATGATTTTGGGCTAATAGTCACTAGCAGTGCAAGCCTATACATGTTTACTCAGAAGTAAGTCTCAGTCCCACTGTGTTCAATGCAGCTTTCCCCCAGGTAAGTGGATATAGGATTGCAGCCTTCATCTTGGATTTTATTTCTTCAACTCACCAGCATCTTAGAGCAGGGGGCACAACTGCACAGATGAGTTGCCCTGAGTTAAGCTATTTGCAAGCAGAGCTCTTTAAGTTAAAATCTAAGTTGGCCTTCCCCAACCTGGCACCCACCAGTCATGTTGGACTACAACCCCCATCATCCCCAGCCAACATACCGACAGGCCTGCTGGCTGGGGTGATGGAAGTTGTAGTCCAATACATCTAGGGGGCACCAGGTTGGGGAAGTTGGGGCCATGCTAGCATGGGATGATGGGAATTGTAGTACAATGAATCTGGTTGGAGAAGGTTCTACAGCATGTCTTGTGAGAGTCAGTACAGCCCTTTCAATACAAGAGATGTAGCAGGGCGATGGTTGACTGTAACCCCAAACTCCCTCATTTTGTAAAGTTAACTCATGTTAATTAAGGATGGAAGCTTCAACCACGTTTATGAGAGAATGAATTCCATTGAACTTAGAGGGACTAATTTCTGAGTGTGGAACTCCTCTGCCTTCTACAGCCCATTTTGCCTAAAGCCACATCTGACATGCGAGTCCTAGTTGATATAATTTGCATCAGCCTTTGGCCTGCATAACTGGATATGCTGACTCAGAAGTTACATTTTAATTGGCGAGTAGGAAAGGGCACTCGGGCTATCTGTTGCGCTGTCATTGAAATCTCTGTTGTTTCTCTGTATCTTGCACGGCACTGGCTTTTTGTGTTTTCCAAGATATAAGCAGGGTCATAGGGGAAGCCAGCGTCAGGAGTGAACCCAACCACGACTGCTGTATCTCTTCCCATCAGCCTGTCTCTCTCTGTGCAGCCTCCCATGTGGCCAAGCTTAAATCTTTTCCATGAATTTCATATGTTCTACAGAAATAAATTGACCCAAATGGGTCGGGGGGGGGAATTATGCAGTTATAACAGGCATAGCAAATGACAATTTTGTTGTCTTTGCCTTTTTACTGAAACTGATCTGCATCATGGTTTTAGCAATAGATACTGTCCATAGACAACTGTATATGAAGGATAAAGTATTTATTTCAATATCCATTCATTTAGCCTCAAAATATTTGTTCTGTTTCTATAAAAACCCCAATGCATTTTGGGTCTATGACACTATTTTCAAGGGCAAACCAATTTAGCAAGTTCTAGTCACCCTTCACAGAAATATCACCTTTTCTCCCAGTGACAATGGATCCCTTCCTACTGAATTCCAGCTATGGTTGCCACTTGTTCATAATTTTTATGGACATTGTAAGTAGAAAACTTCCCTGTGGGTGCTGTAGCACTTGCCTGCGGGGTAGGTGGAAATGAAAAGTGAACAGGCTGCTGATTTCCCTCAGTATTATGTGAGGCTTTGGGCCTGATCACTCAGTTTGGTGAGAGGTCAAAGTATAGTCTGGCCCTGAATTCGGGGCCAGACAAGCACAAATCTGCTTGCCTATTGTCAGGGCCCTTGAGCAAATCTCTTCAGAGAAAAACAAGGGTGGCAATGGATATAGTGCCAGCTTCTGCTTTTTGAGAGCCAGTTGGCAAGACTGTATGGGCTGTGTGGGAAATGAATCCAGGACCACTTGCACTCAAAGTGAAAATCATGTCCATAGACAAACAAGCCTGACTTTCAATCTGCAGATCTTATCTTGGGGCATGGCACCTATACTCAGTGCTTTTTTTCTGGAGAAAAGGGTACCGGAACTCTTGGATTACATTTCCTCGGGAGTAGATGGCAATTAAATTGTAATGCAATTAATAGAAGAAAAGGTGCTGGAACTCAGTTCCGGTGAGTTCCACCAGAAAAAAAGCCCTGCCTATACTCATTATACCAGGGGAGGGCAACTGCTGACCCGCGGGCCTAATCACGCCTATGGAGGTTGCCCATCTGGCCCGTGGAGCCTTCCTAGATTCCTTCAGGGGGGCCCTGGAGGAATCCCTGCTGTTGCCAAGCAAAGAGGCAGGGAAGGAAGGAGTGCCATTCAAAGTGACAGATGCAAGGTGCGTAGGATGCAAGGTGTGTGGAATGGCTTTTGAGGTATGGGGTTTCTGTTATTGGCTTACCTGTGTGAGATGCAGGGCCGGATTAACATAGGGGCTATTGGAGCGCCAGCTCCAGGCCCCTCCCCAAAAATAGGCCCACCAATAGGGACGCGCGGCGCGGGGGAATGAGGGTCACGCGGCGGCCGAGAGCGGGATCGGCGGGCGGAGAGAGGGCAGGGACGGAGGGATGCCTCCGGCGCTGGGGCTGCCCGCCTGCTGCTGCTGCTGCTCGCAGCCGGCCGGGAGGGCGCGCTGAGCCAAGCCCGAGCCCGCGCCAGCATGTCCCGCAGGAAGAGCCCCAAGAGCAAGGGCAGCACCTCGGCGCCCTCGTCCGCCCTGCCCGCCACCCAGCAACACGCCGATGCCGGCGGCCGGGGCGCGGCCCGGGCCAAGGGGGCAGCCGGAGCGGCGGTGGCGGTGGCGGCGGCGGCCTCCTCCTGCTGCGCCGCCAACGGGGTGGCGCTGCCCAGCAGACCCTCGCTCAGCAACAGCGGAGAGTTCTTCTATGACGTCGCCTTCAAGGTGAGCGGGCGGGGGGAGAACCGGGCGGGTGGGCACGCGCGAAGCCCCCGGCATGCCTGGGGGCGTCGTCCTCCTCCTCCTCCTCGCCAGGGGGGGCTGCCGCGAGGTGCGCGCGCCACGCCCTCCTCCTCCTCCTCTTCCTCCGCTTGGACGCGGGGGGGGACCTGAGCATGCTCCCCAGAGCCCCGGAGCCTTTCTCGCCGCCGCCCTCCAAGTTTATCCATTTACGTCTCCCTCTCTTTTTGCCTCAGTTTCCCTCAATGTTTGTCCAGTTTCCCTGAGGGAAACCCGAGGCAAAAAGGAAAGCAAGGCTGGCACAAAATGCCCCCCCCTCACACGCAGACACTTCCGTTCTCTTTCTGTTTCAGCTTCCCCCAAAGCACCTTCCTTCTTGCCTCAGTTTCCCTCAAAGTTTGCATACAGTTTCCCTCAAAGTTCGAGGGAAACAAGCAAAAAAGAAAGGCAGGCAGGCAGGCACAAAGTGGGTCCCCCCCCTTCTATTCCCTTTCTCCTTCCATTTCTGCCTCAGCTTCCTTCAAAGTACTCTCCCTCCTTCCCGGCATCTGCCTCAGTTTCCCTCAGAGTGCCCTCTTTCCTGCCTGCCCACCTGTTTCCCATACAGGCGCTGCTGCCTTTTCACATTTATTTTATTTATTTATTTTATTTGTTATATTTATACCCCACCTTTTTTCCTGCAAGGAACCTAAGGCGACTTACATAGTCCTCCTCCTCCATTTTATCCTCACAACAACCCTGTGAGATAGGTTAGGCTGAGAGTCAGGGACTCTTTTATAATGTATTTCAGTTTACCCCACACAAAGCACTCACACACACAGAGCAGCCAGACAAAAGCAAAACACGCTTATAATTTGTAGGTAGCCTTTTATAATGTATTTCAATTTTAGACAGCAAAAAAGGTAGTACATTCTTATTTTTTAAACCCACTTTTGCCATCGAAATAAAATTCCATCCTCCATTTAATCATTTATTATTGATTGATTGATTGATTGATTGCATTTATACCCCGCTCTTCAGCCAGAAAAGGCTCTCAGAGCGGCTTACACAGATTAATAATAAGACATTCCCTGCCCTCAGGCTCACAATCTAAAAGACATGACACAAAAGGAAAAGGGATTGGGAGGGAGGAGGAAGAATGCCAAACTCAGGCACCAATATAATGTTTGGCATTCTTCCTCCTCCCCCCCAATCCCTTTTCCTTTTGTGTCACGTCTTTTAGATTGTGAGCCTGAGGGTAGGGAATGTCTTATTATTACCGGTAATCTGTGTAAACCGCTCTGAGAGCCTTTTCTGGCTGAAGAGCGGGGTATAAATGGAATAAATAAATAAATAAACCACTAATTTCTACCCACTTTTGCCATCAAAATAACATTCCATCCTCCATTTAATCACTTGTTAACATTATAATTAATTTATAATAACTTTCCATTTAAGAAAAAAAAATTCACCCCTATCAAGTGAAAAAAAATGACCCAGGTCCTTTTTTTTTACTTGATCCATTCGTTCTTTTTTTTTTTTAAACTATAGTCCGGTCCCCCAACAGTCTGAGAGACAATGAACTGGCCCCCTGTTTAAAAAGTTTGAGGACCCCTGTTGTAATCCTTACATCAACCCTGTAAGGCAGGTCAATAGCATTCTCTCCATACAGCACGTGGGGGGGGGGGGCAGCTGAGTAAGAGCTCGGTTCGTGTACATTGTTGCCTAACAGTCTGCATAATTCCCGAAGGGGTGGGCTGTGTTAGTCTATTGCAGCAAGAACAACAAGAGAGTCTTGTGGTACCCTAAAGACCAACACATTCATTCTGACATAAGCTTTCACGGACACTGCCCACTTCCATCAGGTTTTATTGAGTTAACAAGCTTATTGTTTACAAAAAAAGAAATATTTTCAATATGTTTCTGTTTTGGCACTTTAATGGTAATTAAAATATTTAATTTGTTTTAATATAAAAATTGCGTCTTCATTTTATTTATTTCCATAAAAAGGCCCACCAAAATCCTCAGCACCAGGCCCATAATGCTCTTAATCCGGCCCTGGTGAGATGCCTTGTTGTTGCACCCTAGCTGCAGTAGCGGAGTTGGGATTTTTGGCAGGTGTTTGCACCTCTAATGGATCTGAGAAAGCAGGTGTTAGCAATGTGTATCCTTTCCACTTTGGTGTGAGCCTTAGCTGCTTGCACAAAGTACTCTTTCGTCAGTGCTCTTCCATTATTAAATTCCCACTTGCGTGCTTTCAGTTCTATGGACTCGAGGACGTCTTGGGTGTATCCCTGTCCCACCCATCTTAATATCGACATCTGTCTTCTCTGTCTGGTTCTTATATGCCCCCGGTGTTGTGCCACGAATGGCTGAAGAGTTAGTTGGATCCCTGTCCTCCACTGCAGCTGTGAGGGAGAACAGGGAGGATGAGGTCAGTCAGTTGAGAGACTCCCCGTTTATCACAATGGGGATGCTTTAACGTGTGCCATCTTTTTATGTGCTGACAGCTGAAGGATGTTTCTGCTAAGCACATCTTTCCATAGTAGAATATTTAGTTCTTCTCAGCAACAGCAACAGTTTTGAAACTTTATTGAGTGAAGGCCACACTAGGCACTTGACATTGATGTGGCCTTCCCTCCTTCAACACTGTTATCTGCAATTATTAAATTGCCTTGAATATTACCTCGCCATCATTTCCTCTTTTGTATAATTATGAAGTGAAGATGAAGGCATATTAGTAAAGTGCCTTCCAAGAACAAAATATAAACTGTTGGCTTTCAGAACGTACTGCTTCATCATTCTGCATATTCTGCTTCGAAACTCTATTGAGTCAAGTCCACTCAGCACTTGACACTGAGTGTATGGGCTCTACCCTCCTTCCGTACCGTTATCTGCACATATTATTACATTGCCTTGGATATTACTGCACCATTTCCTCTTTTGTATAATTGTAAAGTGAAGATATTAGAAAAGTGCCTTCTAAGAAAAAAAATATATATAAATGATTGTCTTTCAGAATGTGCTGCTATGTCATTCTGATGATAGCCATCTTTACATTTTATACTAAGGGCTACTTCACCCACTACATGGTTAGGTGCGCATACATCTTACTGATATGCCTTAAAAAATGTAATGTATGCAGTCGAAAAACATGTGATTGTAAACCTATGACTCGTGTTATGACAGATAATCTGGGCATTAGATTCCCTTAAAGAAGGGAGGCTAACCCCACACTCTGGCAAAAGGTTTAGGATCTTTGGCTGGGTTAAAGACGTGCGCAGCTGGGTGAAGTGCGCGCTTCACCCTTTAACACCAAACACACATACACCCACACTGACGTCAGAAAAAAAGTTGTTTATTAAAGATGAAATATTTATATAGAGCAGGTACAGCATCTTACTTCTGGTGGTACAGTAAATCCAATGATTTCAGGCAGCAAAATACACTTATGCTATTCTCAAACACACTCTATAACTCTAAGAGAGCAAAGAGTCCCTTCTGCCTATGGACAGAAAGGAGTGGAAGAAAGGCTTCCATCTAAAGGGATAGTCAGAGAAAGAAGTTCCAGTTACTACCTTGTCTCTTGGTGGTCCCTGCAGTGGATTCCCAACTGTAGTCCAGTGGAGGCAGGAGGTGAGCAAGAGGTCTGCATCTCAACATGCCAGTGTGCTAGAAGGCTTAGGATGACTCTCTTGACTGCCTTCCAATACTAAATCCTCACTTCTTATACCTTTCTCTGAGTTCCCTGCTACATGAGAGGGGCAAGGGTCTTCTTTGTTTCCCTGATGTTCTTAATCACTGTTGATCACCCTGTTGAGTGCCTGCCACCTTAATCTTTGTGCAGCTATTACTGAGGATGTGCTGTCCTTTGTGTGAGGTGGTGGTGGGGGCTTGATATGTGAATGGGTGTTATTGATAGGGGGAAGCCTTTTGTGGGCTCCCTTTACCTGATTAATGTAAGACTCTGATTGAATCCTGCCATTAGTTGGAGGCCATCCTTTTGCAGGGTTGTTTCAATTTCTTTTCAGGAGTCTCTCTCCTGTGCCTTTAGGCCATGTGTGTTAATCTGATCATTGCAAGACTTCAGCCATTCATGCCCTCATCTACATCAGGAGATGGACTCCAATCACTCTCCATTCAAACCTTCATTTGCACCTTCTCTCTGGTCCTGCCAGTCCAGCCAGTGGCTTAGCTACTCATTTCCCACAAACCCAAGCTTAACCAAAGTGCTGCTGGGGCCTGCTGTGGTCTTCCTTGTGAGTCACAATCATAACCAATGGCCAAGATTATATCTACTCATAACACATACAAGTACAACCATCAGGGAGATGGTATTGCTTGCAAATTCCAGTTGAATGCCTTACTGGTGGCAATCTTGGGTTTGACTTTGAGTAATGGGTCTAAAATCTTGTGTTTTTGTCCTGTTGCCCTTACAGATTCTTGATTTGTCCCTTTATGGGTTGATACAGGGAAGTAAGGAGGATATGAGGGGCAAATCAGGGAGATTTGTGCTTCTGCCACACATTCAGGGGTTTCATGCCAGTTCAAAATTTATCCCATGCTAGGGTTTCCCCCCCAAGAACATTTGTCCTTTGATTCTGCTGCAGCAACACAGTATCCTTTATAATGAATGTTTCAGAAGGAATTCCATGGTTCATGGCATTGCTTTGGACATCATGCTATGTGCTATCTAGATCATGGTAGCTGGAAGTGAGGTAATGAAGTGAGGTAATAGAGGAATCTTTGTCCACCAGAAGCTGCTGGAAGAAACTGAAGAAACCAATTGGTAGGGAATTTGCTGGGCAGAAATATAATGTGCATAAAATAAATTCAGTTACAATAAGAACAAAATTGGTAGATCATCAGCAAAAATCAGCAGTTCCTTAAAATGCATTGCTTGTTATATTTCATTTTTTATTCACCTAAATACTTCAAAAAGACTACTTTCTTGTTTCTAATCCCCAGCAGATTAAACATTCAAAGATTTTGTAGAATATATAGCAAAATATTTTATTTCAGCACACTCCAGGTTGACAGCTACTGCAGTCATCATACTCTGGCTATGGTTGCAAGGGATTGCATTTGGAAATCCAGTTAATAACAGGTAAGCTCCATCCAGCTGAGATTGTGCTGAGGAAACTGTCAAACGTTTGCTATGGTCCCTGCCTTTCCTCTCACATTCTCTTTTAAGATTCTTTTAAATATCTATACTCCCCTTCCCCTCCTTATCTTGCCTTTCTTCTTTCATGTACCACCCGTCCCATGTACCACTCTGCAATATAGGTCCTCATCTATGATAGTCCACAGGAATTTGCCCCTCCCCTTAAGTATATACAGAGAACAGGTCTACCGTATCTGGTGACTACTAAGTAGCAGTCAGTCCTACCCAGGTTTAACAAGCTGGATAGACATAGATAGTGAGAAACTTGTGTGGATGGAAGATTATGCCATAATAAATGTGTTAGTCTTTATGGTGATACAAGATACTATTCACTGTTTTTGTATACCAGGTTTACCCCTCTGTTGTGTCTCAATGGGTTGACCTGCTGTCCATCAGTGCGTAGAGCTGGTATCTAGATGAAGTCTTTCCACTAAGGATGTGTGAGGAATCCACTCCGTCAGATTTTTTAAACATATTTTTCAAATCGGCACCACCCGAACCTGGATGTGGGCCTGGATGCACTTTGCCATGCATTCCATGGAATGGGAAAAATGTGTCCAATAAATGCACACTTTTGAAAAGCGCACAAAGAAAAATGTGTACATTTTAAAAATGCATACACACACACTTTAGTCAAAGTGGATGCATACAAGAATGAGTATAAAACGTGTGTACAATCTGAAAATATCTGAAAATACCTACAGTAATGCACACATTTTTTTTTAAAAAGCACAAAATCCATACGTAAAAATCCCACCGTAAAACAAACAAACGAACGAATGAACAAACAAACAAACAAACAAACAAACAAACAAACAGGAAGACTCCCCCATGCAGAACTATCATGAAACAGACTTGGAGGTGGGAAAAAGAGGTAGTCCATGGAATTGGTTTTGACAGATCTGCCCATCCATCTCTACTTTCCACTGAAACCCTCAGTTATTTTCCTTTCTCCCTTCAATCCTCTAGCCCTTTAGTCCAAATCAATTGCACTGCTGCTACGATCAGTTTCACACCCCCCCCCGCTGGACAGCAACACTGGACTACACTGTAGGGTTGTCATATGCTACTCTAATAGATTCATAGATCAAAGAGTTGGAAGGGGCCTACAAGGCCATGGAGTCCAACCCCCTGCTCAGTGCAGGAAACTAGAGGAGGGGTCTCCCATCCAAGTAATAACCAGGCCAGACCCTGCTTAGCTTTCCACGCTCAGACCAGCTGAGCTAGCGTGAGCCACAGGCCTTAGATAAATCCCATCTCACCCAGAAAAATGGGTATAACAACACTGGGCTACTTCAAAGCAGTGTCGTAGCTCATGCTCTCTCAGCCATGGCCCCAAACCTTGCAATATGGATATAATAATGATGTATTTTATTTGCATGCATTGGCAGGGTCATTTTGCCACCTAGGGTATTTGTGTATAGGTGGGATATAAATTGAATAAATAAAATAAAATAATAAAATTTTCAAAATGTTTACAAACTTTGGGGAGCAAAACACATTTTCTAATAAGACATGAGTTCTGCCTTTGAATTCTTGAATTCTTTGAGTTCTGCCATGAATTCTTGCCTTTGTGGCTACTTCCTGGTTTTTTTGGGGGGTAGACACACTCCTGCCCAATCACAGCTACATTAAAATCCTGGATTTATGAATTGTTTTGTATGGGGCACCAATAGGGTGGCCATGTGTGCCCTTTTACAGAGGAAAGTCCTCTATCTGAAGGGCTGCTAAACAACTATCCTATCCTCTATTTGAGCTATCTTCTCTGATTCCAGTTTAAGAAAAAGAACCATAAGAACTGTTGGCAGTCACCGGTTAGCACTGGGACATCAGACTGAACAGACAGGTACACAGATCACCTCCTGGTCACAGTCTTCCTCACTATGGTGAGATGAACTGCATTTTTATTTAAATTATAAAAATTATTTCTATATTTGCACCTATACATATCAATTAGCATATGCAAAGTTTATGCAAGTTGCTGCCCTCTTTTGTCTTCTTGCTTGGCAATCCATAAGTGGCCACCCTTGGCAGCAATCACTTCTCCGCCAGGGAAAACCAACAAAATGGCTTAAAAATGAACCAGGAAGTTCCTTGTCCAGAGAATCACTGCTAAGACTCCATTCATTTGCTAAAAACACCGAAAGGCCGCAGGAGCAGGCGAGTTTTGCACAAAATGAAGGGGCAGGCTCCGTTTTTTCATTGCTGCCTGCTCCCGAACACTTAAAAATGGGTCCCATGCAGTTGCTGGAGCCACTGTGGGGACAGAATACTGGACTAGCTAAGCCTCTGGTCTGATCCAGCACAGCTCTTCTTATGGCTACCTAGGCTTGAACTTGTGTAAGGTTAGGACTTCGTTCATAATGGATCATTTCCGGAACTAGGGTGGGGCGTGGGGTTAATTTCTGAACCCTTCCAAATGTTGTGAAGCACAATATGAACCTTTGCTGTACTGCTCTCACATAGTTGAAACATTTGACAGCAGCAGCAATGTCAGAGCTTTTAAAACCCATTTGTCATTCTCGCTACATATTCAGTACCTCTGCAGATGTTGGTACTGACTTCTGAAGAAGACTAAATGCTACAAATGCACAACAAATGGCATTCCTGAAGGTGAAACTTGTGGAGACATTTCATCCACATTCCAATCCGCTCACCATTCCTGTCAGTTCAGAAATGTGGTATCAGGCCAGACAACCACAGTGATGAATGGATTAGGTATTGACAGCAAACAATGTAGAGCTGAGGGAAGGGAGCTTTTGGAAACCAATCAGTCCACTACTTCTGATTGCAACACTTGATAAATTACAAAAAACACATGATTTTTTTGGGGGGGGGGGAACTAAGGATTAGCAACTGTCGTGTCGGATTGGAGATAGTGACCCTGTTAAACATTAGGAAGGCTCTAGTTTTAAACAAGTAAAGACATACATAAAACAGATTAAAATGCCATGAAATTAAAAAGCAAAGCAAAGCAAAGCAGGATCCCATGATCAGAGGAGAAATGAAGAATGATAATTTCAAGGGGACGTGGTTTCCGTTTATAACATATATTCATGGAGGCAGGGGAGGCTGGTGACTCCTATTTCAGTGGGGCTCCTTTTCCATGGCAGGCTGTATTTGGAGCTTCATGGGACCTGCTATCCGTGGTGCTGGACTCCACCCCCAGAATAGGTTCACCCCCATGGAGCACCCTGGATAGCTCCTATGACGCTCCGAATAAAAGCTAAAGAAACCTGCAATGGAAAAGGAGCCCCACCAAAAGAGGAGTCACCAGCCTCCCCTGCATGAAGGTTCATCTGGGTTATCTCCCCCAGTTTCCCAAACATCTTTCTGGGCTGGTGCACTCCTCTAAAAGCAAAAGGAAAAATATATATACCGTACATATGTCAGATTCTGAGGGATAATACATGTACACGTGCAACTGTTAATAAAGGTACTGTATCTAGTACGCCTTTATTTTCTCTTTTTTATTGTTGAAGTTCCTGTTTTGAGTTCCATTCAAGAACATTGTTTTTGGTGATCATATAGTTTGCATTTAGAAAGACAAGAAAGGATGATTTACCAAAAGAGAAGATTTTTTAAAAAATTTAAACTATTTTTAGGCTTATTTATTCATTTATTATATTTATACCCCACCTTTTTTCCTGCAAGGAACCCAAGGCGGCTTACATAATCCTCCTCCTCCTCTCCATTTTATCCTCACAACAACCCTGTGAGGTAGGTTAGGCTGAGAGGCAGTGACTGGCCCAAAGTCACCCAGTGAGTTTCATGGCCGAGCGGGGACTAGAACCCGGATCTCCCGAGTCCCAGTCCAACACTCTCACCACTTTAGAACCCTTTCAAAGTGGCATACAAGCAGGGCGGGCTCTAGGTTTTTGAGGGCCCTTGGGCAAGGCTCCCTCAGTGGGGCCGCCCTACCTTCTCACCATATTGTCACCAGCGGCTATTTCTTCTTCTGCTCTTTCTCTTCCTTGCTATACCTTGCTTGCTTGGCAGGCAGAGAGCCAGTGAGCAGGTAGGCAGTGGCATCTCCTGCTCCTCCTGCTCACCATCACCATTGTCTGGACCAGAGGGAAAAGCTGGTAAACAAGGAGGTTGCCATAGTGAAGAGGATGAGCAAGTCCAGGGGGCTCTTGTTAGTGGGGCCCTGCTGGGGCGTGGACCCTAGGCAGGGGCCCAGCAATGCCTACCTTTGATGCCAAGATAAAAACAATACAAAGAATATGCAAATATAAATATAAAGGCAATAAATAAATATTCAATAAAACACAATATATCACGACATAAACAGCTAACACCTATAAAACCTGCAGCCCACCAGCCAGAAAAAACAAGTGATCCTTCAGAGCCTTCCTGAAGACCTGCAAACTAAGAACAATGGATTTAAATGGTGAAATGCTGGTCTTCAGCCAAGACTGAATATCAACCTGTCATCTGAGCAGTTCACCCTGCGAGCTCAGTTCAGTGGCAATTCCATTATGAGCTCTTGTGTGAAAATCAAATCCATACATATGAGCAGCTCACCAAGTGGATGTACAATCTGCAGAGATGGAAAATGGCTGCATGGATTGACAAACTAGTTTGGGGTACTGGGAATCAGCCTCCAAGAAGGCTGCCTTCATCCTTGCAAAAACAACGGAGTCTTATGGCACCTTAAAGACTAAGGGCACAATCCTATGCCCTGTGTTTAGAAAGGAAAAAAATCCTACAACTCCCAGTATTCCCCAGTCATTCATGGGTATTGTAGGATTTTTTTCTCTCTCAACATGCATAGGATTGCACCCTAACACAACTATTCTGGTATAAGCTTTCGTGGACACTGTCCGCTTAGTAGAATGCGTGAAGTGCTGCTCTCATCCTTGCGTTCTTCCCCTACTTGTATTCACTTATCTTCTCTCACTGTGGATTCCATCTCCAAAGCCAAAGTATGCACATGACATAGGCACTCCTGCATTTCTTAGACCTGCTTGCATGCAATATTGTGCCCCCTGCATATATGCTTTAATCCCTGAGTTATGAAGCAGTATTCATGTCAACAGGAGTTTATTATAAAGCTCTTCAGTGGTTATTTGTATTTAAAATACCACTGGACAAACCAAGGTTATCTTTCCCTGGGAAAATCATTGTATATGCCAATACAAGTATGTGGGCATTTCATTCAAAGATAGCTACGCCAGAACATTCTCTTTCTTTTTCGTTAAGGGATGGGGCAGCCCTAGCTATGAAGTGCATTTTGAATTTTAAAATGGCAACAAGGAACACTTGGCATGTATCACCCAGTCATGCCACCATGTGCTTCCTGTATGAGCTGGAAGAAATCCCAGCAGGTATCTAATATCCCCTTCCTCATCAGGAATGAGATATTGTTTAAATGGTTGACATTCCATTTTACCTGTTGATTGGGCGGAATGGATAGCTTTCGAGTGAATTTAATCTTGATGAAGATTTCTTGAAAACTTGTGCTGCTTCACCAACTCTAACACTCTGTGTGTGCATGTGTGTGTGTGTGTGTGTGTGTGTGTGTAAGCACCACAGTCACACAACAAAGAAGATAGGAAATTGCAGAAAAAGGGGAGGGGGAGGGGGAGGGAGTCCCTTTTAAAAACACCCCAAATGTTAAAGGCTCCCCCTGCACTCTACAGTGTACGCTACAGTACACATGTTCATATATTTTCTCAAAAGAGGATCATCCATCCACTCCACTAGGAATAAAACACATTGTTTCTGTGACTGTGTGGTCAGGAAAAACCAAACCAACCAACTCTAAAATTGTTTTTCACTCAGCATAACTCCCTAACCCCTCCCCTGGTCTGTTTGAAATTTTGCAGATTTCTTATTTAGAGCACCTCTACAATGTATCCATACAAGTTACCCACAAAAACACAGGGGAAAGAGGTGAATGCCCTTTTAGTTCCCCATCAAAACCAACTTTAAAGGTGTCTAGCACAAACCCCCTGAACCTATCCATCTGGAATGTTGCAGGTTTCTTTCCTAGGAACACCTCTATGATGTGTGTTATTTTTGTACAGATTGCCCCCTCCCCTCCACAAAACCAGAAGGGTAAGCAAATCCCTTTTTGAACCCACAAATGGAAAGGTCTGCTCTTGTACAACCCACGCCCCCTTGCACCTATCTATCTGAAATTTGGCATGCTTAATCTCCCCAGGAGCATCAACTAAACCTGGAAATTTAATCCAATACGCCAAGAAATCAAGTTACCAGCAGATCCTGTATTTCTCTCTCTCTCTCATGGTGCCTAGCACAAGAACCCTGCACCTATTTGTCTGAAATTTGATAGGCTTCATCCTCTCAGAAGAGGCTATAATGCCTGCCTGTACATTTCATCCAGTTCTGTCAAAAAGCATAAAAGTTATAGCTGCTTGTTGATTTATTGATAGATAATGGAGAGTTACAAAGTTTTTGATTTCTGGAGTGAGATTCTGATTCACTGCTGAATAAAATCAGGCAGCCTCCAAAGTGACCCGAGTTTAACTGGACTGTTTTCCAAATCACTGGATTGGGGTCTGAACCAAATCCTGTGGTTGGTGCACAGCTCTAAGTACAAACTGCTCATACACATGTTCCAGTGCTTCATTTTTATGTGCATACAAGATGCATTTGTGTATGAGGAATAATTCATATGAACAAAGCTTGTCCCTGGTCACACACAGTGAATTCAATATGCGTTACTAGTTTAGAGTGAAGTGGTAGCTGATTACTTCATTGTACAGCCAGCACACGACGAGACCCCACTCCCCCCGACACACACACACACACATCTCATCATGTGCTGAAAATCCATCTGGTCTCATGATGATAGAGCAATCAGTTGATCACTTCACAGCATGGGCAACTCTAAATTGCATGTTGAGTTTATCAGACAGCCAGACTGATTTCATGTATAGCATAGCAACCTGTAAATCCCAGACCTGTGCAAATCTGCCGGGATTGGGTTGAGCATGGCAAATATGCTCAATATTTGAGCATGGCAAATATGCTCAAATATCTAAGCATGGCAAATACGCTCAATGTTGCACTGAGCACTGAGGCAATCGTGGTGGTTAAAAACAGGCAATCATTTACCAAGTGGTAACTTACTATATAGTGCCAATCACCTGTAATGTTCTGGTAAGTAATGAAGATAATTTTACCACTTTCCAGATTTCTGATCAGTTTTGAATCTATGCTAAAATCCATCTGCTTTGGCAGGATGATGTTACAGATGACCAGCTTACCTGGTTGTTGCATGCACTCTGGTAAGTTACCGTACCACTTGATAAATTGTTGTATTTGGCCAGACAGCTGGCTTACCAAGAGGTTAGATGCACATCATGGTATGTTTCCATCTGACTGTCTACCATGACCAAAATCAGCTTAGATCTACTATACCCACTTTGTTACTATACAGATGTGATCATGTGAATTGACCTTCACATAGGGCTTTTTCGGATCAGCTATGAGGAAACACATTAAAAATAGACCCTGGAGGTTGATCTGAATGACTCCCCTGATGTGGAATTTGTCAGGCTGGCTGTTGCTCTGGTAGTGAATGCATGCTCCAGTCCATTTCATGGCACTATTGTGGTATGAAATAAGACACAACAGTATATTAATGAAACTGGAACTTGGACTGTGTACTTTATAGGTTAAATTGCTTTACCAGAGTATCCGGAAAATGCTAGACGTTTAGAAACATTATATTAGTCATATCTATTTGTGTTATAGAAAATGTCCAACGGTTAAAGCTAAAACTCTGCGTGAGTATCCTGTTCCTGATGTTCTGTTTTGTTTCTGGTATTTTTAATTATTTTATATTTCCCTTAATTGTGAGTTTTCAAGGATGACACATCTATGTTCCGGTCATTGTTCAGGAAGAGTGTGTGTTCATTTTCTGTTTGTTCCCCCCCCCCCCCCGTTTTTAACTTTTCAGAACTGCTTGCCAAAATAGCTTTTCCAAACAGGGCAGAATAAAATTGGCATTTTCCCCATGTACACAACTTTCTAGAATGCTGTGTCTTTAATAGAATAAACTGTTCCACTGTAGCAGAAATCACTCAAAGCTGCTGTGAAGATAGAGTTGGAGTTTACAGGGAGTTGCTTGCAGCATTTATGTGGAAGGATAAAAGCACATTTCCCATCTGCTCTTGCTTCATGTCTACCTTCCTCCTCCACAGCCAGTCTCAGAAAAGAAATATTGGCATGGCTCTTCACATGCAGTTCTTGTGCGGAAGTCCTCTTTGGGAAAGGAGTTGGTTTTGGAAATGATGTGGAAGAATGTCAGATCTTGTTTCCATGGCTTAGTTCTCTTACTAAGTAGAGATGAAAGGGTAAAAACTCCCTAGGCTTCAGGGAGTGCTTTAAGGTGCTTCTTAAAATCTGAATGAAGGATTCCAAAAATCTGTATCACCATAATATCTACAGTAATGCCTTGGATTGCAAGTAACTTGGTTTGAGAGCATTTTGCAAGACAAGCAATTTTTTAAATATTTATTTAATTTTTTTTTACTTGATATACAAGCGACGTCTTGCAATACAAGTACTGTAGCATGGCTTAAATTAAAAATCTCTGTACAAATTTGTTTTTTTGGATTTCATTTTGATACAAGAGTGTTTTGGATTACAAGCACGTTTCCGGAACGAATTATGCTCTCAATCCAAGGCATGACTGTATTTGGCCAACTCAAAGGTCACAAAATACTGTGCAAGCTTTTGAGCTCTCCAGAACTCTTCATCAGACAAGATGGTAAACAAAATGATGGGTGGGGAGGGAAAGTGTGGCTGATGGAGTCTGCATTTGGTTGTAGTCTTAAGATGCAAAGTGGGAGGAGGCTGCAGACATTCAAATTAGGCTCCAGCAGGTACAGAGATGGTTTCAGGTTGTAGGCTGGGACCCTTCCTAGGATTGCTGGGAAGAAGAACCAAACAAACAGTGGTTCATCCCCCATTTTTGAAAATATAACATCCAGCTGTTAGTATTTGAAAAATGTCTCCATCCTTAGGTGAAACTCACAGGTTCCTTTGTATGTAGAAAACAGGAGTAGAGAGAAACTGGACAGTTGTCATATTAACAACACTGCAGATAATTTTAGGCTGTATCCATGATACAGATTTTGAATGTTTGTCTTTTGGCAACATGGCTGCCTTCACTTTTTGTGTGACCTGGAGAATACCAAATGTAGCCATCCAATAGCATATCCTACAATGAAGATGGCCTTATACCACCTGAAACTGGGGCCAAACTAAACATTCTACTAATCATGCATAGCAGCACCATGTGTGATTGGCTTACTTACTTACTTATTTTATTTATTTATTATATTTATACCATGCCTTTTTTCCTGCAAGGAACCCAAGGCGGCTCACATAATCCTCCTCCTCCTCTCAATTTTATCCTCACAACAACCCTGTGAGGTAGGTTAGGCTCAGGGATGTTGAAGAGTCCTTGGTTTCGAGTCACGAGTCGAGTCACGAGTCCTTGGACCCGAGTCTCGAGTCTGAGTCCTTGGTCCAAAATGGTGACTCACGAGTCCCGAGTCACTCCCAAAGCTGACTCCACGAGTCCCTATTAAAATCAATGGGGTTTCCCCCCAGCAAAATAAGGCTACTTCAGATGTGTGGCTTAAATAAATTCTAGGCACAAGTGTGCCTTTTTATTTCAAAACTCTGCAACTGATTTCGGCAAGAACAGACCAGGCAGACAAACCCAAAATAACCAGACAGGCAGAGGAGGCAGGGAACCCCAAAGCAGGCAGGCAGAGGTCTTTGTCTTGGACAATTCAAACTGTGGAACTGGTTAAGAAGAGACCAGGCAGGCAGAGGAGGCAGGGAACCCCAAACAGGCAGGCAGAGGCAGCCAAACCCAAAATGTCTGAAAGGTTGCATTTTAGGAAAATGATTTAAAAAAATAAACTTGCTGTACTTCCTAAAACCTATCCATGTTGCATTCGAGGAACATGATTTTTTCTAAATGTTTGCCCCCCATTCTGGAACGGTGAGGTCTCATCACAATTTCACCCTCACTCTTCGCCGGCGATCGCACTCCTCTCCACTCCTTCTGGCACAGCCTAGGGATGTTGAAGAGTCCTTGGTCTCGAGTCCCGAGTCGAGTCTCGAGTCCCATTAAAAATATTGGGACTCGAGTCCGAGTCGAGTCAGAGGGGGGACTCAGTCCGACTCACGAGTCGAGTCCTGGAGTCCGAGTCCCCATCCCTGGTTAGGCTGAGAGTCAATGACTGGCCCAAAGTTACCCAGTGAGTTTCATGGCTGAGCTGGGACTAGAACCCAGATCTCCCGAGTCTCAGTCCAACACTCTCACCACTACGCCACACTGGCTACGCCACTTACATGAAGGTAAGCACGTGTGGTCCCAATTTGGATTGGGACCATGGTGATTCAGGAGGGGGGATTTAAGCTTCCCCCTCCTGTTTTCATTCAGCAATTCCATCCACCCACCTGCAGGGAGTTAAAAACATACAGACACAGACACAGACACAGACACAGACACACACACACACACACACACACACGTATCCATTGGAATCAGTATGTTTAGAATGTTTCGTTTGGCCCAGGGACTTTGCTCTCTGGGAGTTCATCCCCTTGAACTACTAGGTAATGCTACCCAATTTGACTTCTATTGACTTTTTTTTAACCTAGCACACCATCTAAAATTATCTCCAGCTTTGTTAATATAAATACTGTCTAGTTTCTCTCTACTTCTGGTAGTCCAGAAAAATATTTTGTTGAGGGTCTTCAAAAAGGAACCCCTATACCTCTCATTGTATTTATTTAACACTGGAGCTAATATGTGCACATGAAAAAGATCAATTGTGGTTGAGTGCATAAAGAATTGAATCTGGGAAATCTTAAAACCTAGGAAATTTGACTTTAGCTCCCATCTCTATCATGACTCATTGGGCAAATTTGCATGTCATGCTGTGCCACCTGCGAATAAGCCATCGGTGGGTTGTTTGTTTGCTGAACATATCCCAGTGTCCTTTGCAAGAGAACCCATGTTGTCTCCCCTCCCTGCTACAATCACTACCCCTTTTTGTTTACTGCTGGTTTTTCAATTTTATTTTTCAGAGTCTTAAAAAAGTGCAATTGGGGTCATATTTTCCCCCCGGCCCCTGGAAAGTGTGCAACTGTGTTTGTAGCTGGGTTTTTTTATATTTTTTTAATTATTATTATTTTAGTCATTCTTTCGCAAGTGCACAAGTGCACTCTTACAGCTGTCCAATAAATGTAGTCTTGCCTGGTCAATTTCCTTGTCTGTTTCAGCTGTCAAAGGGAGCGGCGAAGTGGAGTAGGTAACAGATTGACAGGGCGAGACAGCATAAAGGCTAATTAGTGCACAGTTGCGCACCAGTAAAGGGGGGGGGAAGCTGCAAAGGAAGGTGCAGCAAAAGGGGCGGGGCAATATGTAGCAATGTGATCCTCTAAATTTTAAGTGTTGAACTGACAGTCCTCAGTATCTTCCACCATTTCAACACTTCCCTGACTCTCCAGCTACCCCAGAAAGAGGAGATATTAACTCCCCCACTTTTTGAAGCTCCTTTTCAGAGCACTTACTGCTGCAGTTTCTGTGTTTCCCTAACAGTATATATATATATATATATATATATATGCAGAAATGTACACAAGTTTAATGGCTGGGAAGTAAATGGGGGGGGGGGGAACTTGTGCAAATTTAAGAGCTGGGAAGTAATGGAAGGGAAATTTTCCAGCTGCAGGAACTGCTCCATTACTGCTGCAGGTGCACACATTTCATGTTTATTTTTCATGAACAAGCCACCATGGGTATGAACAACCCTAAAACAAGCCATGGGTTCTCAGGGTGGCTTGTTCATGAAAAATAAGCCACCCTGCAGAAAATGTGCTGGGTTTGCACAACACGACAACCTACCCTGGCTGATCACCCAAGATGGGTTATAGTGTCATGTGAACAGGGTGACTGCGTCACCTTCGGAAAATCGCTATTAGCAGTAGGTGAACACTCAGTTCCGGTTAAAAAATAGTGATAAGGGTTTATCGGATTATTTCCCCATGTATATCTGGTTTTTATTCTGGAGCCTAAATTTTGTCTGCTTAGGCCCTATTGCACTTTGATAGTGTCACGTCCAGAAGAATCCAGGAGCTCTGCTCCTTTTGCAGGTTGTGTGGCACATCTTGGTCTTGCTGCCTTCCCTGAGGATTCCAGAGAGCACAAATGATACTGGGCCCAGGACCTACACACCTCTGTCAGGCCTAATGCAATGAATACTTGGGGAAAGTGTTGTTCTACTCCCAGGTGTAGCAGCTGCAGAATTATAAAGAGGAAGAGGAGATGATAAAGAGAGAAGATAAAGAGGAAGAGGAGATAGTCCCTGTGAAAAGAAATACTCGTATAGCAGGGGTGCACATTTTTGGATCTGAGGGCCACATCCGGTGTCAGCTAGGGGTGGTGGTGTCAGGAGCTGCACATATGCACATATATACACTCTTCACACACACGCCCCTCCCTTCCCAGCCCTCTGAAATCTAGGGAGCTCTGGGGTGGTGGTGGAGGTAAAAGTATCTCCAATCCCCTAGCAATCACCACCAAGACTGCTGTTTCTTTGCTACTACTAGCAGGGGGGGGACAGAGATTGTAGAAGCCAGGGAACAGCGTTCACCCCCTGCAGTCCAGCTGATCAGGTGGGCGGTAGGGAAAAGTGGATGGGGCCTTCCAGCTTCAGGGGATGCACAGGGAGTGACTAAGGACTGTAGGCAGGGCCGGTGCTTCCATTAGGTGGACTAGGCGGCTGCCTAGGGCGTGTGGGCTAAAGGGGGCGTGGCCAGCCCACCGGCAGCCGGGCGGGATCCGCTGCCACTTTCCGCGGTGGCTCCTCTCCAGCTCCCTGGGCGCACGCCGCCAAACACCAGCACCGGCGGCGGATGGATCCGGACTTCCTAGTCCTCCCCAGGGGCGGGGACGCTCCTCTTCCTCCTCTGCACCCTTTGCGGTGAGGGGGGTGGGGGGAGAGCCAAGCCACCGCCCCAGAACTACCGCGGGTTGAGCAGGAGGAGGAGGAGGAGGCCGGGCTGGCAACAGCGAGGCTCGGAAGAAGATGGCGGTAGGCGCGGCGAGCTCCTGGATCTTGCCCTCCAAGAAGGGCAGCCACTTGCGGAGGTGAGCGGAGGTGGCAGGAGCCGGGCTGGGACTCCTCCTGCCGGTGCGCTGAGCGCTTCCTCCCCGCGTGGGCTGTGGGCTTTCTTGGGCATAGGGCTGGAGGGAGGGAGGGAGGGCTCAAGTGGGAGGGGGGCGCTAAATACCTGAACTTGCCTAGGGCGCCAAACTGTCTTGCACCGTCTGTAGGTTGTGCTCCCCTGTCATAATGTTTGGGCTGTTGGAAAATTAGGATAAAGGAAATCCAGGTAGCAAGGATACAGGGATTGGTTAGTGGCAGACCACACTGGGGGAAAGGGACAAGGAGCACAGACTGACAGCTTTGCAAACAAACAACACGGGGAATGAAAATGTTTGCAAAGAGTACACCCAGGGCCAGTTTCAGTTCAACACTAATTTCTGCATCCCCTCTGCCATCTTTTAAAAATGTTATAGCATAAGTGCAGGGGAGAAAGAGTGTCAGATCTGCTTCAATGGCTTCCTGAGGCCTAGTTCATATTCATTCCCTCGCACACATGCACACAAACTGTATCAAGCCCTCCTTAATTTCTCAGTCTTTTAAGCTTAACCATTATCAATGGTTCCTTTGTGAAGGCCATCGGCTGGTGGATGGCCTTTGTCCTCCGTGTTCTTACAACAGGCCTTTGTTTTGGGTTCTTTCCACATACCCCCCATCCCCAATTGGTTGGGGCAATATTTTCTCCAGATCATTTCTTCTACCTTAATGGCAGCTTAGGTGAATTATGAGGTGTCCTTTGAAAAACTCACAGACGATTGTACGGCCACAACCCGCCTTGGTGGGGTTTCTTTGTTTAACCACTGTGTAGTTGTTAAACTTTTCTCTTTTGAACCTGAATGAAATGCAGTGTACTTTATTTAATTTCTACAGCTTTTGTTAGCATAGCAGAGTCAAGGGGATGGCTGCTTTGTCTGACCTCCCCTCCATGGGAATTGTAACTATAATGGGTTTAATTAGCTATGTGGTATTGATGTGATTAGTTATCCTAGCGATTATACTTCTTTAATAAAAGCACTTCATTTGGGATGCATTTCTGCTCAGCATTTGTGGAGCTCTTCCACCTATATTTCACAAGTGTCTAGACATCAGAACCATGCGCATATTTTAACATCAGAGCCAGAGCCAGAGAGGTTATCTTCTGTGGCTTAAGATAATTGGGAAGTAATGATTTTGCCCCCTGGATTCAGCAAGGCTTGCCTTGAAAGGGCAAAGGAACTGTGCAGAAGGAAGCAGAACATTTAATAGGGCAAAAAGCTGAGTTTTGGAAATGATCTGCTCCAAGCTTGTGTCTCTCTGCAAGCTACCATTCCCAGGGACAACAAAAATATCACAGGATATATGTTTTATTCATCAGTGAAACAGGTGGTGATGATACATCTATCTCAGATTACAGAGACTTATCTATACTATTAAAGTATAACTTGATCTATGTGTGCCTAGGGGATGTGCGAATGGAGAGAAAGTTGCTCCACCAGTGATTTTCGGATTTTCAGGTGACTTTTGCTCTGCTGTCTGCCGATTTGCAGACTCGGAATTTGCGCAAATGCATTCACATGTATCTGCACAAATCTCTGGAAATTCGCAGTCCCCAAAATGCGCAAATCAGCCAAAAATGCACAAGTCCCCCATAACATGTATTTTCCTGCTTTACTCTGTGGGGGGACTTGTGCATTTTGGATCAGTGGTTTTTTTTATTTTGCGTATTTTTCTGCGACTAAATTTGCACAAAAATACGCAAAATAAAAAAATAGGTCCATAAGCCGCATGAACTCTGTGCAACCTGGGAAGCCAGTCCACTGTGGAATCCAAGGGGAGGACTCCAAGAAATCCAGACCGATGTGTGCCATGCCATGCTGTACACCAGGGATGGGGAACCTTATGTCCGGGGTCCAAACTGGCCATTCTGGGTTCTCCAGATGACCACACCCTTCCCCTGGACCCACCAGCTTCCCCCTGGTTGTTTCCTGGCTTTTGCACAGTCTCCCGCCCCCCTCTCCGCCTGCCCATTCTGGAAGGTAGAAATACCTCTCCCAAAAGGCTTACGTAGTTACCGGCAGTAAAAGCTTTAAGCTAAAATGCGCTGCTATTTTTGGCCCTGCCCCCTTTTGCCTTTTACCTTGCCCCTGTTGCCTTCAGCTCCACCAGAATGCAGCCCATGAGAGCTTCTCCAAAACTGAATTTGGCGGCCCTCTGGCTGAAAGAGCTTCCGCAACCCACTGTATGCTGACCAGATGAATAGCAACGTCATCCAGGAAGGTTTCATTAAATTATACAACAAGTGTAATGCTGGGCTCTCCAACCTTGGGTCCCCAGATGTTGCTGGCCTACAGCTCCCAGCATACCCAGCCAGCATGGCTAATGGCAAGGGATTCTGGGAGCTGTAGTCCAGCAACATCTGGGGACCCAAGGTTGGAGCGCTTTGGTGTCAAGGGCGTAGGTGTCAATGCAGGCAGTATATGCGATGGGATAGTTGACCCTGGTGACTTTCTTAACATCATGTAGGAAGATGGTTCCTGCTGACATGTGGACACAGTACAGATCACACTGACCTTTCTTAGGTGTGCTCTTATATTTGCTTCCCTGATATTATGGAGAAATCCAGTAGTGTGCATCATTCAAACGAATTTTAAACTTTAGCCTAACAGAGAATGATCATTTTTATTTTTGATAGAATTCTACTTAGGGATGGTGTGTGCAAAGGGAACCAAGATGACCTCCTTTAGTTAATCTTTAATAGCATTAATTCAACCATTATTATGTGAAAATATGAACTATATCACATATAAAAAGGAAGAAAACCCCACAGAAGGTAAAAGAGATCAATGGAGGAAGAGTAACTGACTGTGGATGAATCTAAGCAACAATAGCATGGAAGCTTTTCACCACTTTGAGAGGGTTCTACCCTTAAAGGCAGCCTAAAAATAATTTAAAATAAATATATAAAAATTAGAATAAACTTACGTTGCTATTCAGAGCTTGGGCACTGTGGGTGGGTACGGGATTCCATGCTCATAAAATAAGTTAGGAAAATAATGAAGTCCACCCACAGTTATTTTGTAGGCAGAAGGTGTCATTCCTCCCCTTCTGCACAGCATTATGAATCTGAGTGTGAAGAACAGTGTAGCACGCCTGTATCTCTTTGCCTCTACCTCCCACCTTTCTCCCCTCTTCCTTTCACATTCAAAGACAAAGTCTGAATGACTGCAGGTGGTTATTTGGATGTCTCGCACAACACAGAGCAACACAGAATGTTAAGGGTGACCCAGTGACAGCCAAATATATAAACAAGGCTGAGCATAAACAGTGCCGGCTCCAGATTTTTGAGGGCCCTTGCCTTGAGCAAGTCACCCTCAACTTGGGTGGCTACTTGTGAAACGCCAAGAAGGAGGGCAAAAGAGGACACTGCTTTGCATAAAAGTTTGCATAGCCTGATTTATACGTATAGATGCAAATTCAGAAATAATAACTATATTTTAAATAGAATACAGTACATCTCACCATGGTGTGGAAGACTATGACCAGGTTGGTCTGAGTGTCTGATGTCCAGGTGCTGTTGATGGGCAACTTCAAAGCCCAGCTCTTCCTTCTGGTGGTTCTTTAACCAGACTAGAACTGGACAGCCCTTCATATAGAGGACAGTCCCATGGCAGCCTTTCAAACAGAGGAGTGTGCACCGTAAAAGAGGACACATGGCAAACCCTACTCTCAATGGACCCCTCCTCCCTCATTCAGTCTACCTTCTCATCACCATTATCACCAACTGCTTTTGCTCCGCATCCTCTCTACTGCTCTTCTTCCTTCTCCCCACCTCTGTTGCCTGGGCCAGAGCAAGAGGCAGGTGAGAACAAGCAACGGTGAGGAGGAAGACGGATTCCAGGGGGCTCTTGCCAGTAGACCTGTGCTGGGCTGAGAAAGGAGGAAATACATGTCTGGGAGATGGTACCTGTGAGACCCTGCATGCTTTCTTTAATCACCAGGGAAACTTCCTTCTCCCCACAGCTCATTAAATCAATAAACTCAAGTGTCCTTTATTTTAATCCTCTAATTCAGTAGCAAGGAGAGTGAAAGCTAGGTTTTTTCAGATCATTGTTTCAACCATAGGATAACATTGACAAAAAGCTTGATTCCTCTACCTTGGTGTTCATGAAAATGCTAAGCAGCAAGCTGGCACTGGGAGTCTTGCCATTTCCCTCTATTACACTCTCTCCATGATAAAAAAAAAAAAACCAACCCCCCCCCAAACAAAACTGAAAGAAAGAAAAGAAATCTGTGACAGCCAAGCAACAAGGACAGCCGCTTTCTGAGACATTTTGTTTAGCTTGATGTTGTGCAGGTGTGATGAGATAGTTGGGGTCTGTTATGTACTACCTGCATGAAGCTCTGGATTGACAGTTTACAGTCTTAGATCTTCTTTCCCCCCCCATGAATGGGGTACAAAAACAAACAGCTCATATGATACAAAACTGAGAAATACATGAAGTTCACAAAATAAGCATTTAATAGAAACGGAGACAAGGACATTTTAACTGTATTCTCTGGGTACATGGTTAGGCACTGAGTAAAATCACACACACCAACAATGATTTTCTCCCCGAATGCCTGATGTGTACATTTTTGTCACTGCAAATTATATTTGCATCTGTTCAGACTTTCTAAGCTGTGCCCACCTCACAGCTCCTCTGAGGCAGGGGCACAAAAATAGCATGCTATCCCTATTCCCTATCCCTACTGTTGCAAGAATATGGTAAATGGTCATAAATGGTAGGTGGTCTTTTGAGTATTTCATCCTTAAAAAAATAATAATCATGTGAGATGCCTTTTTGAGCATGGGAACCGAGCTGTTCACTTCATCTGCACAATATCATCATGCTATGTAGGCCGTGCATTTATTTCTGATGTAGTGCAAATAGATTTTCCCTTTGTGTGCAGAAGGGATGGTGCTTCTCCGTTTGGTTAATCCCTCCTTTTGAAGTCTCCTGGAGGTGCACCCTATTCCCTTGCAGCATGGCTACACCCACTGTTGCCTTTGATTATCCCACAGAGGTTAAAATATGGTCAGAGCACATTTTAAACTCATTATCTGGTTAGATCCAGAGTTTCAGGTACTACTGCTATCACTGCTACTACAGTTTTAGCACCACTAGAAACTCCAAAAGACAGTGATGTACCAGTATAGCGTAGTGGTTAGAGCGTTGGACTTGGACTCGGGAGATTCGGGTTCTAGTCCCCGCTCAGCATGAAACTCACTGGGTGACTTTGGGCCAGTCACTGACTCTCAGCCTAACCTACCTCACAGGGTTGTTGTGAGGATAAAATGGAGAGGAGGAGGAGGAGGAGGAGGATTATGTAAGCCTCCTTGGGTTCCTTGCAGGAAAAAAAGGTGGGGTATAAATATAATAAATGAATAAATAAATAAATAAATATTCCCAGGATTAAAAATGGTTCATGAGGATAAGGGCAAGGTGGAGGATTCCTACCTCCTAGCTCCCAAATAGCTCCCAAATAGGAGGTAAAAATCTAGCTTGTAAGGGCTGTGGCTTTTCTAGTTTTTATTATTTCTTTCTAATTTGCCTCATGCCACAGCTTCAGTTTTATTTGACTGTTTGTCCCATGGTTTACAAATATGGTTACTAGCAGAGTCTTCCCAATCTGGTGCCCTCTAGAAGTTCTGGACTTCAACTCCCATCAGCTCCAGCCAGCATGGCCCATGGGCAGAAATCCTAGGAGTTGTAGTCCAAAACGTAGCGGATTGGATCCAGATTTATGCTGGATCAACTACACAGATGCAAATGGATTTCCCCGCCTTCCCCCAACAGCCCCTCCAGACCCCTAAAAATCCTACACAGGGGGCTGGTTCACACAATTGCCAAAGCACAGCATGGCTTCTTTAAGCCATGATGGGTTGTGGCACATGCCGGTTGCCCTTTTGAATATTCAAGCCACGGTGGGCGGCGCCATGGCTTATTGTGTTGTGCGAACCCGGTGAGGGTAGCTTATGTGAGGGTTAAACAATCCTAAAACAGCCCATGGTTTATGCGAGGGTTATTTAATGGCTGTCCAGCCTCTGCTTGAATACCTCCACCACCTCCCTAGGCAGTTGTAAATAAGCCATGGTGGGCTGCGGTGATCATGGGAACCTGATCAGAGAGTCAGGAGAGCCTGTTGAATGGGGCGAGCTGTGGTGTGTGAAGGGAAGGAGGATCCCCAAAAATCGCATGGAGGGTCCTTCCATGAGCCAAGACCTTTCTCTTGTAGAAGGCATATACTGAATCCAGCCCCTGGAGAACACCAGGTAGGGAAAGGCTGGCTTACCAGGTCACTAGTTGCCCAGGGCATGGTCTGGAGCCATATGATGTTTGTGTGGAGAAAGCCTGACACGAGTCTGCACACACACACACACACACACACACACATCCAGTCGCCGCCCAAGGGAAGGGGGCGAGGAGGGGGGATGAGGTCACAGGGGAAGCAGCCAGACAGACCGGCATCCCCAACAATGGAGAGTCTCGGTGGAATTCCACAAAACCCAAGGAAGGACCATCAAGAACCATCAAACTATCAGGGCAGTCTCAAAGAGCTGTACCCAGTACGTTACCTTCTTCCCGGGCAGGAATAAGCCCACCTGATACGAAGGGGCAGGCATAAGCCCCACCTGACCTGGAGGGTGGGGGGAGCGGGAACTCAGGGGTAGAAAACCCCTCTCCCTTCCGGTAAAGGGTTGTTGGGAACCCAGGGTACTTCGGAACCAGATTCGTCCTCCAGGCGGCAGCTGGAGTAAGCCATTCCCATCCCCGGATCGGCCGACCCGGAGCCAGGCTGACATTGACTAACGTAACGTCTTTGGTCTAAGGTAACTGACTAATCCCACTGCGCCAGCCTGGGAGCCTGTTTCATTGATAAAACGCAGAGGTCAACTGAGGTTGTGTTGACACTGTAGTATTCCTAGAAAGCTGTTAGTTCCGCTCCATATCTTGTGTAAACAAATAAAGCCTTATTTGGTCATTTAAAGGGCTCTAGTTTCCTCTTGTGCGTACGGACCTCCCGAGCGGTCTCCTGGGCTTGTACGGGCTGTAACTCAGTGCCGGTTAACCCGTTAAGCGCCGAACTCACGCAAAAGATCCAGTTGTTGATCCTTCACAGTTTGTTGAAGCAAAGCCGGTATGACTGCTGATTAAGGAACCTGATCTTTGTTAGTTACTGGAAACAATGGTTAGTTACCAGAGCCAACCAAAATGTGTGGATCACTGGTTGGTACCTTAACAATTGCCTAGAGTTGTGTGAGTGGGAGCAGAATATAGAAAGCGTGGAATTTTATAGAATCAGTCATTGGAAAGGGCCATTTCATAGATTTCATAGATCATAGAGTTGGAAGGAGCCTACAAGGGTATCGAGTCCAACCCCCTGCTCAATGCAGGAAACTAGAGGAGGGGGTCTCCCATCCAAGTAATAACCAGGCCTGACCCTGCTTAGCTTTCCACACTCAGACAAGCTGAGCCAGTCCAATTCCCAGCTTGGTGTAGTTTAAAGGATCCCTGGCACATGGCTGTCGAGTTTCTGCTTGAATACCTCCAATGACGGAGAGCCCCAGCACCTCCCTACGCAATTGGTTCCATTGTCTGACTTGCTCTGAGTGTTAGGAAGTTTTTTCTGATGTTCAGTCAAAATCTGCCTTCCTGTAAATTAAGCCAGTTATTTTGAACCCTACAGTCTTAGATAATAGAGAACAACCCTCTTGTGTATAACAACCCCTTAGGTACTTGAAAAGTGCTATTGTATCCCACCTCGGTTTCTTAGATCAATTTAAGATGTTCTGATTTCATGTAGCATTCTCTGCTTTGGATTATGAAGAAAGCTGTTACTTTCCTTTAATTAGATACCTGCAACAATCAACATGTGTGTTTGTCATCACAATCTTTCAGGGAATAGGTTCTTGTGTTTATTACAGTGAATGTATACACAGAGGGTAAGAACACATATGCCCTCAATACAGGATTTATAACTTGCCAGTGAGGACAGATGTTTTATGACTTGCAAATTGATGTGTCCTGGTGGATTACTCTCTCTCTGATTCTCCTCATCAGGACAGGTAAATGATATACAATATGGGGGTGGGATTATCAGATATAAGAGCAACAGAAGAGCTACAGGAAGTTCCAAATAAGGGTATATTGTCGATAGAATATATTCTTGCTTAGTTTATATGATCATTTCTCTGTGGGGAATAGCTCTAGGAAGGCAAATTAATAGTCACATTATTATGAATAACTGATAAATCAATTTTAATTTACAAAGTGTTTTACATTTCATATTGCATCCATTCATGTAACCAGCAAAGTGGTGTAGTAGGACCCTATCGTTTATTCTTTCACACAAAGATATCTGAGGTTGAGAGGTACATGCCTAAAGCCTCCAGAACAACACCTCCTTCCAACAATTGTGTATGGTCGCAGAACCTCTGATGTGCCCCTGCAAAGCCACTGTCTACAAGAGCATCCCCATTTATCATAATGGTGGGAATGGATCTGCTTGCACATTCTTTTGTGCATGTCTGTGTGGATGAGGCACCCCCACTGTAAATAAATGGGAGGCCTGCACATGCAGGAACCCTATGCGTGAGTCAGGGTGAGGAAGTCCAAAGGTGCACAGCAATTTGGACCAAGGACTCTGAAGTCTAAGTTAAAATGTGCTGGCTTATAGACCAGTCTGGAGCTAGGGTACATCACAGAGACATTTTACTAGGGTGGCCATGTGACCTACTTTACAGAGAACAGTCCTCTTTCTGAAGGTGTCCGCTATCTGAAAGGCTGTCTGTTCTTCTAAGTCTGGTTTAAAGGGAAAAACACACACATCCTAAGAATGGAGAACACTGGCCTTCAAGTTTCCCATGAAAAGTTAGCCCTTGGACAGCAGACTGAGATTGAGTAGGCTTACAGGTCATGTGACCACAGTCTTCCCCACTGTGGAGAGATGTATTGTGTTTCTATTTAAATTATAGTCTTCATTTCTATATGTGCATATATAGATGTAAATTAGCATCAGCAATTTTGATGCAAATCTGAGTTTTGTCTTCTTTTTTTGGTCATGCATTTCCTCTTTTTTAAAGCAATGTGTAAGTGGCCACCCTACACTTTACACTTTACAGTGGTACAAAAAATATGTACTGTGAAAGCTGAAAGGGATTTACATGTGTGTAATCTACTACTTTCCTCTGAATAGATGGAAGAGGTGATCGGGAAAGCACTGTCGTCCCACACTAATGCATTCTATAGGGGAAAGTACTTTAAAGAAGTGTGCACCCTTCAAAATTGACATCTTTGTATTTTTGTATTCAGTTATCTTCACTTAGCATTACCCAGAGCGTCCAACTGCTTCACATGCATTAGCTGATTAGAGAAAGTATCCTTATCCCCATATTGTTTACGGGTAGCGGGGGGACGACGACTGTGAAACGATCACTAGCCTAACACCAGCTAATAATGAGTATAGGGCTAAGGCAAGATTTCATCCAAGGTCTTCTTCTTGGCTCATAGCTGACGCTCTGATTGAAAAAAACAAAAACAAACCCAGGATGAAAAGTAGGCAGATATCTGCACTGGCATATGCTAATTTACATGTATAGCTGCACATTTAGGAAGCATCACAAAAACTTAAATAGAAACACAAAACGGCTCACCATAATGGGGAAGAATATGACCAGTTGACCCATGTGGTTGCTCAGCTTGCTAACTGTTGAAGGGCAACTACAGGCCAGTCAGTCCGACATCAATCTCTGTGAAAATTCTGAAACAGATGATAAAGAAGTCAGTCTGCAGGCACCTTGAAAACAATGCGGTGATTACTAGCAACCAACATAGATTTGTCAAGGACAAATCCTGCCAGACCAATCTGATCTCATTTTTTGATCAGGTAACCGCCCTTGTGGACGGTGTGAATGCTGTGGACATCATATATCTTGACTTCAGCAAAGATTTGGACAAAATGCCTCATGGTATCCTGAGCAAACTAGCTAAAAGTGGGCTAGATGGAACAACTATCATGGATCCACAGTTGGCTACAGAATCGGACTCAACTAGTGCTTATCAATGGTTCCTTCTCAAACTGGGGAGAGGTAACGAGCGGGCTCGGTCCTGGGCCCAGTGCTCTTCAACATTTTTATTAATGACTTGGATGAGGAGGTGCAGGGAATGCTTATCAAATTTGCAGATGACACAAAATTAGGTGGAACAGCTAATACTCTGGAAGACAGAAACAAAATTCAAAGTGATCTCAATAGCCTGGAGCGCTGGGCCGAAAACAACAGAATTAAATTTAATAGGGATAAATGCCAAGTGCTGCACCTAGGAAAAAGAAACCAAATGCACATAGGAATGGGGGATACTCGGCTCAACAATACTACTAGAGAGAAGGATCTCGCTGGGAATTGTTGTAGATCACAAGCTGAATATGAGCCAGCAATGTGAATGTGATGTGGCTGCAAAAAAAGGCAAATGCTATTTTGGGATGCATTAATAGAAGTATAGCTTCCAAATCATGTGAAATACAGTTCCCTTCGACTCAGCACTGATTAGGCCTCATCTTGAGTACTGCATCCAGTTCTGGGCACCACAATTTGAGAAGGATGCAGACTAGTGATGTCCACAAACCTGGAGGGAGCCCCCGCCCTGCCTTGCCTCATCTCTCTGCGGCGGCGGCCCCCCGCCACTCAATTCTCCACGGTGCCGAGTGATTCTCCATGCCGCGCGCTGGTCCCATCGCGTCACTTCCGGCTGGCTGGAAGTGACATGACGGGTCCCTGCACCGGTGCGCTGGGAACTCTCGCTACGGATTTTCTGTAGAAACCAGGGCAACAGGGCTGTTTAAGCCCTGTTGCCCTGGTTTCTACAGAAAATCCACAGCGCGGGGTCCCATTGCGCCGGCGCAGGGTCCCATCGTGTCACTTCTGGCCAGCCAGAAGTGACGCGATGGGACTGGCGTGGCCGGCTTGGTGCGACGCGGCGAGGGAGGCCCGGGACCCGGTAAGGCCTGCTCGCCTCAGGTGGGCGTGAGTGGGGCCGATTTTGGCCTGCTACGCCTGATCGAGGCGAGCGGTTACATCAAACTAGAAAAGGTTCAGCGGAGGGCAACAAAGATGATCAGGAGACTGGAAACAAAGCCCGATGAGGAGAGACTGAAGGAACTGGGCATGTTTAGCCTTCTGAAGAGAAGACTGAGGGGAGATATGATAGTGTTCTTCAAGTACTTGAAAGGTTGTCACACAGAGGGGAGCCAGGATCTCTTCTTGATCATCCCAGATTGCAGGACACGGAATAATGGGCTCAAGTGACAAGAAGCCAAATTCCGGCTGAACATCAGGAAAAACTTCCTGACTGTTAGAGCAATACGGCAATGGAACCAACTACCTAGGGAGGCAGTGGGCTCTCCCACACTGGAGGCATTCAAGATGCAGCTGGACAGTCATCTGTCATGGATGCTTTAATTCGGATTCCTGCATTGAGCAGGGGGTTGGACTCGATGGCCTTGTAGGCCCCTTCCAACTCTACTTTTCTATGATTCTAACTCCAAGGTCCCTGCTCAGCCTTTTTATGATTCTTCTATCTTTAAGATAGACTTGGACCTGACAGCCCTTCAAATAGAGGGCACTTTCAAATAGAGGACTGTCCTCTGACCATTTGACAGCCCTTCAAATTGAGGACTGTCCTCCATAAAGAAGGACACATAAAGTAGGACTCCATAAAGTAGAGGGTCACTCTAGCTGCAAATTGACTGAGGACCTGGGGAAGAGGTGAAGGATGCGTAGGGGGTCCTGCTTTGAGGCATGGTCTATCCTCGATGAGCACCCCTAATTCGTTTCCTTGTGTGGGGTGCCTTGTCTTTGCACCCCTAGTTGTAGCAATGGCACTGAGGCTTCTATTGGCTGTTTGTATCCAGAGTCAGGATACCTGAAAGGGGTTTGGAGAAAACCATAGTGATTCATCTGGCCATTATATTTTGGTCTGCTTTGTTTGCCCTGACTTAGGGGTGCAGGAGAAATCCACAATGTATTCAAATGAGTTCGGATTTCATAGATTTCATAGATTCCATAGATTATAGAGTTGGGAGGAGCCTACAAGGCCATCGAGTGCAACCCCCTGCTCAATGCAGGAAACTAGAGGAGGGGTCTCCCATCCAAGTAATAACCAGGCCTGACCCTGCTTAGCTTTCCATGCCCAGACAAGCTGAGCCAGCGTAAGCCACAGGCCTCAATTAATCTGACCTGCAGATTCCAGGACAGACTGGCTTTTTCTGAGTTACGTGGATTCTGCGGACTTGCGAACCATTTGCCCCCTGTTTTTTTGGGGGGGGGATTTGCAGAAATGCATACTTGTGCTATAATGCACATTAGTGCAAGTGTGCATTAGCACTAAGATGCATTTGAAAACAGGAATTAAACTTCTGTACATCCCTTTTAAAAAGATCTAGTTCTCTCAATGAGCAGAAAGAATGACACCTGACAATCCGCAAAACACAGACGGAACAGATTTGACAAAATATGTGCATCCCTACCCTGACTAGCCTTGTGCAAAGCGCTTCCTTTCTCCAACATTCCCACTTGTGAGCTTCCTTGTTCTCTAGATATGGGGACAAAATGCTGTAGAATGCAGTCCCCTAAGATAAGAGATCTGCTTCCACTTCTGGGCTACGGTATATATTTCCATATGAATGTCTGTTGAGTGAATTGGGATCCTGTCCTCCAATGTGCGGTGGGGGGAGGTTGGAGATAAGTGGAGGCACAGGGGTGGAGGCATCGTTCTCATGTATGGTTGAGTAAATACCGGCAACTGCTTTTTTGTTGTTGTTGTTGTTGTTGCTGATGTAACTTTTTGCCAGTGGTGGAGGTGGAATCTGGGGAAGGGTGGGATCCTGACTGAGTTGGCTACTCCTTTCCCACATGTCTCCAAAGTGCTTCTTTCCCCATCTTACGCTGCCATGGTTACAATGGCCTAGCAGTGACATCGAACTTAACGTTCCCATGGCAAGAAGACCTCATAGCGTCACTCTGCAGCTGTAACTGGGAGTTATGCTATCCTCATAAGGGATTTAGTAGCAATCCTATCCTCTTCCAATTGGCATAACTTGAGGATAGGATTGCACGGTAAGATCAATATGAGTAGAACAGCCTTCCCCAACCTGGTAGAACAGCCTTTCCGGGGGGAGGAGCCTGCGCTGGCTATGGAGCAGTAGCTTTTCTGCCGAGCTCCCGGAATGATTTGAAAACATCTGCAAATACACAGGAGAGACAAAGCGTGAGTTTAAATTCCTTTGCTGTTTGCTTTCTGGAAGGTATGCAGATATAGAGCTAACAAAGAAATAACAAGAATAGCTTTCTTTTGATGTGCTTCGCTCTGGATTGTTTATGAGCTCCAGACGGGTGAAAAAGTCCCTACCCCCTCTTTGGAAACGCGATCGGGCGCATCCCTCGGATAACAGTTTGAAAAGGCTAATTAGGATCCTTGACACTAAAGATATTGAATGTTCTTATCAAACTGTGCAACTGGGTCCTGATAAGAAGCCACGAGGTAGTGAAAGTTTCGAGACAGCGAGGGGGAAGGGCGGAAAAATGGCGGATTCAGCTGGCAAATTCCCTGCTGGTGCCAAGCCAAAGTCAATATCTCCAGCCAAGCTTAAAGGGGCAGCACCAGATTGGGAGAAAATTCTATCACAGTTTCAAAGCTCTATGGAAGCAGGCCAGCAGAAACAAATAGAAGCAATTGAGAAATTTCAAAATCTGCATCAAGAGGATATGAAGCAAATGCGAAAGTCCATAGATCATTTAGGGGTTCAAGTTAAAGAGCTGCAAGTTAGAGTGGATAAGGTGGAAAAACTCCAGGTGAAGGATGAAAAAAGTTTTGAAAAGTATGAAATGAAATTTAATGAGATGGAAATACAGATGATTAACATGCAAGACAGGCAACGTCGTTCCAACATTCGGATCAGAGGCTTCCCCATGGAGATGGGGGAGACTGGATATAAGTTAAGAGGCAGTATTTTGGAATGGATGAATGAAGCTGTCTCTGGAGAAACAATTTTTTGGGATGATATGGACATTGAGATTGTGCATAGAGTGGGAGCATTAAGGCGTGGTATGACATCCAGAGATGTTGTACTGAAATTTGCAAATTTATACAAGAAGGATGTCTTCATGAAAGAGATTAGAAAGAAAGGTCAAGTAGCTTTCAAGGGGGCTACTTTGCAAATCTACAATGATCTTTGTCAGCAAACAATAAAGTGGAGGCGAAGTGTTAAACCGTGTACAGCAGTCTTGATCAGAAAGGGATTACAATACAATTGGGGTTACCCAGTTTTTCTTACTTTTGTGTGGAACAGTAAGAGATACAAGATCTCATCATGTGATCAAGGCATGGGCCTGCTGGGAGAGTTGGGGCTTCATGATGATGCGGAGGGTCCAGAATCGATGGGTCAACTGGAAGAAGAAGGAGCCAGTGGAGGAATTGTATAAGAGGTCGTTTCAACACGAGAAGAAAAAAGAAATAGAAAATGTTTTATAAAGTAGTTATCCGGGAGGGAATGAGGGGCTGCTGTTCGGGCTGGTGATGGGTCCTTTCCCCCCCCCCCTGGGATAGGTGGGTAGGTTTAGGGTGGGGCAAGTTGCCCTGGCTAAGCAGGGGGGATAGTTTAGATGAATGTGGGGGTGGGTTAAGGGGTATGTTATTGTGTATTATTTTCACCTTTGGGGACCAAAAAAGAAAAAATGTTGTTAATAGATGGATTATAAGTTAAGAATTTCAACTTTAAATGTTAAGGGGCTAGGTTCAGTTACTAAGAGAAGGCGAATAGAAGCACTTCTTAAAAAGGATAAGGCAGATATTATATTCTTGCAAGAAACGCACCAGGCAAGGAAAGGAGTCAATGAATTGAAATTGAGGTGGTCTAGAATATATGAGATAGCATGTGGATCATCTAAATCGCGAGGAGTAGCAATTATAATTTCAAAGAATTGTGGTTTTAATGTTCTAAAGGTGAAAAAGGATGATACAGGTAGATATATTATAATGTATGGGACCTTGGGAGGGGAAGAATATGTTATTGTTAATGTTTATGCTCCCAATCAAAATCAAGGAGAATTTTATCAACATGTGTTTAAAGAAATGGGTAATTTTCAAAATCAAAGGGTTATTATGGCTGGGGACTTTAACATGGTATTGGATAGAAGAAAAGACAAATCCAATCCGACGAGAGAAGATCAGAGAAATAATCTAACGATCTTGAATAAGTTAATTAGTAAGGAAGGGTTGCTAGATGTTTGGAGAGGGGTCAAGGGGAATGAGGAAAGATATACATTTTACTCATCAGCAAATAAGAATTATTCTAGGATAGATTTTATTTTTGTGTCCAGGACACTGTTTTCAAGGGTCCTGGGCACAGAGATAGGAGTGATAAAAGTTACAGATCATGCTTTGGTTAACATGGATTTGAAGATACATAAGGATTATAGAGAAGCGAAAAGATGGAGATTGAATTGTAATATTTTTCGTTATAAACATTTAACAGAGAAAATAGAGAAGGAATTGAGGGAAATTTGGGAATTTAATCAAACAGAAGAATGTACTGAAGCGATAATATGGGATACAATGAAGAGTGTAATGAGAGGAATAGGATTGAGAGAGGCAATAAATTTGAGGAAACAACAAGAAGTTTTTTATCAAAAGCTAGAGGGGGAGATTAGGGATTTGGAAAAGAAGTATTTAGAGAAGAGGGATAAAAAGATTTTTGCAGAATTACAGGGTAAAAGGAAAGAATTGGAGAATAAAGAACTGGACAGGGTACAAAGGAATTTGATTTACACAAAAAGGGAGTATTTTGAGAATAGTAATAAAAACTCTAAAATGTTGGCTAGATTAGCACAAAAAAAAAGAAAAGAAAAAAGCTTAGTGGGGATGATTAAAGATAAGAGGGGTAAAGAATATAATCTAGTAAAGGATAAATTGAAAATTTTTCATGAATATTACACGGAGTTATATAAGGCAGGAAAATGGTCGGAAGCTGAGAGTAGAAGATATATCGAGAAAAATTTAAAAATAAAAATCCAGGATGAAGATAGAGAGAAAATGGAGCAACCATTCACAGAAATTGAAATAGAAAGTGCTATAAATAAATTAAAACAGGGGAAAACGCCAGGACTGGATGGTCTGGGGGCGGAATATTATAAAGTCTTTAAAAAAATGTTAATTCCGAAGTTAAAACGGTTGTTTAATGATATTTTACAGGGGGGAGAGATCCCCCCGTCATGGAAACAGTCCTTGACCATTTTAATCCCGAAACCAAGAAAGGATTTAGCAGAACCAGGTTCTTATAGACCAATATCATTAATTAATCAAGATGCTAAACTATTGACAGCAATTTTAGCTAGAAGAATGAATAGTTTTCTAAATAAGTATATAGGGATAGATCAATGTGGGTTTATTCAAGGAAGACAAATGGCAGATTTAACAAGAAGGGTTCTGAATATAATTTATTTAATAAAGAAAAATAATTTGAAAGCGGGGGTTCTTGCATTGGATATTTTTAAAGCCTTTGATTGTGTGGAATGGCCTGCATTAAAGATGTTAATAAAAACTATGGGGTTTGGAGAAAAATTTATAGGTATTACTAACCAATTATATACTCATAATGTCACGTCGGTAATTGTAAACGATGGAATAACAGAAACTATTAGCCTAGGCCGGGGAACTAGACAGGGTTGTCCCCTTTCCCCAGTATTATTTGTGTTAGTTATGGAATTGTTAGCGAATTCGATAAGACAGGAGAAGAAATTATTGGGGATAGGAATAGAGACCAAATGTAAGATAAACCTTTTTGCAGATGATATCTTGTTAACATTAGAACGGCCTATAGAAAATTGGGATTGGATAGAGAAACATTTAGATGAATTTAGAGAAGTAACAGGGTTAAAAGTTAATTGGGATAAATCGGAGATAATGACATTTAATTATAGTAAACTGGAGGAAAGGGGATTTAAACAAAGGGGAGTGGATATAAAGATAAAAAATATAATTAAATATTTAGGTATTGATATATTAAAAGATTTGGATAAAATAGGGGAATGTAATTTTAAAAAACTAAAAGATGAAGTTAAAAATCAAATAGAGGATTATAAAAAATTGGGATTATCGTGGTTTGGTAGGATAGCTTTGATTAAAATGAAGATTTTACCGAAGTTTAATTTTTTATTTAGAATGATACCATATAAGATATCAGAGAAAGAAATTAAAGAGTGGCAAGTAATGTTAAATAGCTATTGTAATGGGGGGGAAAAATCAAGGATTACTAAGAATAGATGGTATAAAGCTCAAAAAAATAGGGGGACTTGGTCTCCCTAATTTAAAATGGTATTATATAGCTAATCAACTTAGATATATCATGGATATTATTGTTAGAAAAGATTTTATGTGGTGGGAAATAGAAGCATTTGAATTGGGTAATAGGGTGGATAAATTCTTATTTACAAAACAAGGACATATTATGACAAAAAGATTAGAAAATCCCTTTTTAAAAAATATGTTAGAAATTTGGGGTAGAAATAAGGAAATATTTTTACCAGGTATATCCCCGCTTACTCCAGTGGTGGTTATGGAAGACTTTCCCGAGAATGTTAGACATTTAGAACGAATTTTTAGAGAGAAAAAGGTGATAAGTTTAATGGATTGGCTGGAAAAAATGGAGACAAGACAGCAAATAATTGATAGGGTTGGGGCAGGAAGAATTTCTTGGTTAAATTTAATTCAATTAGTACAATGGGGTAAGAAATGGAAGAGGAGACATGAGCATGAAAGGGATTTCACCGCATTTGAGCAGTTGGTTATGTCCAGAGAACTCGTAGAAGGAAATGCATCAGCTAGGGGTCTTACAAAGATGTTATATAAAATGTTGCAGAAATCAGAAGAGCAAGCAGAAAATCTTAAAATAGTTTGGGATACAGAGTTTGAAGAGGAAATATCAAAGGATGAGTGGAATAAGATTTGGGATAGGCGAATATTGAAAAATATGTCTATAAGAATTAAAGAGAATTTTTATAAGCTAATTTGGAGATGGTATTTGACCCCAGTGAGATTAAATAGAATAGATAATAAATGTTCTCCAATGTGTTGGCGAGGATGTCAGGAATTGGGTACATATGCTCATATGTGGTGGAGTTGTAAAAATGTAATGGATTTTTGGAAAATGATTTTTGAGGAAATATCAGAAATTGTTGGAGTTGATTTAGAGGTATGCCCTAAACTAGCTTTGCTAACAATAACGGAAAAGGTGATCGGTTCACAAAATGTTAAAGAATTAATCATAAATTTGTTAACGGCAGGTAGACTAATGATAGCAAGGAAATGGAAAATCCAGCAAGTTTTCACTATTACTGAATGGTATAAGGAAGTATGGGATATGGCTTTGAATGATATGTTGACTTGTAATATTAAATGCAAAAGGGGTCAATTAAAGAAAAATAATTTTAAGGATATTTGGGGTTTATTTTTGGAATATGTGTTTAAAAGGGGGAAAGGGAGTTTACCCTGTCAAGATATATTGTATTTTTGGAATAATGAACAATTATAGAGTTATTGGATTGTTTGGTCCCATGGTGATGGGAGCACAATATTAGTTATGTGTGTATGTTATTTTCTTTGTATTGTTTTAAAATTTAATAAAATATTTAAAAAAAAAAGAAAAAAAAAAAAGAACAGCCTTTCCCCAAACAAACAACCTCCGGAAGTTTTTGGACTACAAATCTCATCAGCTCCATCTCCAGTTGTTGGACGACAACTTTTATCCCATCAATGATCAGGGATAATGGGAGTTGTAGTCAAAAACAACTGTAGCAAATTATATCTTCAGAAAATTAATTGGCCTCGACTTGGCTCTTTTAGAAAAAGACAAGTCTCCATGCCAGCTTCAGACTCTTTTTCCCATCTCTCCTTCCTCAGTCTATTATATTCCTAAGGGACCAGGGGAGGTGGGATTGCCTTGTGTACGTCATAATGCCTCTTACCCTTTCTCTTCTAAACACATGTACATCCCTTCCCCCATCTCCTTTGCTCATCTTCTGCTCTGGATTAGGACCAGCAAAACAATGGAAGGCTCAGGAATGTTTTTGTTGCAATGTGAGTGTCGAGCAGTCAGGTGATCTCATGCAGGCATTCCCTAGGGTCTTCAAGTACCTATGCTTTTTCGTTGTTGTTCTTTTGCAGAATTTACTGGAGCAATAAATCCAGTGCAATCATCGAGAAAAATTAAGGCAGTGGATCTCTGGAGAGGAGGGGTGGGGGAACCAAGCACAAAGAGTGCAAAAGCAGACACATAATGGCTGTGCTACTTTCTTTCCCTTATTGTCCTTTCGCATGCTTTGCAGAAACGTTTCCTCATAGTGGAAAAGGGAAGGGAGAGGAAGTAGGGAGGGGACATTTTGGCTGCTAAAAGGAGTGTTGCGGAGCACTGCATGGTTGCACAATGTCCATATTTCTCCGGATCTGGATGGTAAGCATTTAAGTAGGTTATCCGATACCAGGGGAGTCACAAGGGTGGCACAGTAAATGATACCTTTGCCCGAGGCGAACAATAAGGCAAAGATAATCGTGGTGCCTAAAGACACAATATGTGTCATGCTGAAGAACAAAGAAATACAAAGCCCTCAGAGTGTGTCAAAGAAGAGAGACCTTTTCAGTTCCTTTCTGACAGATTTTGCATGCTTGATCTGACAAAAAGGTTGCATGCCCTTATTATTGATGTAGCAACCACTTTCCATTCAGGTTTTTCTATTATGGTGCAAAAAGCCCTAGGTGATATTTTAGGTTTGGTTTTATTAACTTTGTAAAGAGTGGGAATATATATATATATATATATATATATGTGTGTGTGTGTGTGTGTGTGTGAAAATTAGTAAGTCAAAGAAAAGGGTAGTCTAGAACCTTTCTCCCTTTGGAGATAATGGGTTGTATCCAATGTTAGTCTGACATGAGTCCCATTCATTTCAACAGGTATACTCTAAGTAGTATACCTATTGAATACAATCCATATTTTTACATGGAGGTGTATTTGGTCATGTGAGGTTCCATCTGAAATGGTTCAGTCCAGGCACAGGTTTATCACCTCTGTGAGAACGAAGCCATAGTCCTTACCTTGTTTTGTGAGGGGGATCACAGAGGGAGGCAAATCTGACCCATGATTACTGTTTGTGAATTCAGCTGGTGCAGGAGTACTTCCCCGTTGATTGTGACCCAGATTAATTATTGGAATGGTGAGATGCTATTTGGATTTTCTACAAAAACGTCTAGAATCAGATCTGTGTACATGGAGTGAAAATGGCCCCGTAACAGCTCTCACGGAGCTAATCTAATCTAGGACTGATATGTGTGCTGTAAAAGTACAGAAGAAGTTTGATTCTGCATTTCTTATTCGGCTTTATTTCTCATTATCGACTTCGTTGCTAAAGGCATGCAAGCAGGATCAGACTGAGAATGTTTATTTGGTAACAAATACTTCTATCACAATCAGCTGGTTGTACCTCACTTATTGAAAAGACTGCTGAATTTGAACAGAACAACCAACGGAGTCCTTTGTCTGTTCCCTGGGCCTATGAAATAAATGTGATTTCTTGATAAGCCTTTTGTTTGTTTCTGCATATGCATGCAGTCAATATGTACAATGATCTTTGTCAGACATACACCAAGGTGAACAGCATGGCGTATTTTCATACTCTGCCAGGAAGGAGCTGCTTTGGTGGATTGCTGCCTGAATGGTATCATATCATCCAGCTTTTGTCTCCCTGCTGCACTGCACAGGATAATAATGTGGAAGAAATCTTGTAGCATGTGGGGGGAAGGGTTTTAAAAGCATCATACTGAGACTGGGCAGCCAGCCAGGGGAAGGGACAGAAGTGAAGTGCTCCTGGAGGTTTTCTTTTTTTAGACAATGATTACTGAAGGGGAAAAGAAGGCCGGTTATCCTTGCGCTCCTTTAGAAATGAATAAAGTATTTACTGTAGATTCTTGGAAAATCCTTAAATCTCTTTTAAAGCAAGACTTCTTATGTCTGCATAATGAAATGCACAAAACTGCTAGGGTGGGTGGTGGGTGGGAAAGAGCCAGTTTCCCTCTGCCCTTGCAAAGCTATTACAAACCAGTGCTATATATGTGTATGCAAACACACACACACACACACACCCTCCGGTGTATTGTCTTCCATAGGAGTGCTTGTGAAACTGTTCCCACAGCATATGGAAAATGTTATGTCAGGACTGGTGGGGTGGGGGTGAAATCCTCATGGATTTTTCAGGAAAGCTTTGTCAGGGAGAGCTGGCAGAGATCTAAGGCTTTTTCAGAGACAATTGCTTTATTGTGCAATAAATGCTTGGTTGTTACTCAGTTGTTGCTGGGAATCCAAGTAACTTGCCTCAAGTGTATGCATCTATTGCAGGGAAACTGAAATTTCCTAGTGCCCTACTGTTGTTACTGGGAACATGTGACTTCCTACACCCCACCAGACTCTACACACAATTGCCTGTGTTATGTTAGTAACTGCTGTGTGGATGATGGTTGCATCTAGGCGTGCGCGCGTGTGTCTTTATGATGTGGGTATCCTGTGATATAATATCCTGTGGATGGATCCTTGCTAAATCAGCCTTGGGGATTTTCAGTTCTGATGTACCGTTTTCTACAACAATCCCAGGAGGATGGAGAAAACAGTGTGTTGGAACTTGCCTCATGCACTCTCTCTTCCAGACTCCTATACCTTGGCCTAGTTGATAAGTACCAATGGAACCTCTTCCTTGGGCTCATGTGTTCCCTTTCTGCTTTCCCCCTCTTTCATGTAACAATATGAAAGAACTGCTGGATTTGACCTGGATGGGGTGTGCTTCCTGGGAGGAGCCAGGAAGTGGTTGAGGGCAACACCCAGTGCTTCTGGCCTGAGGGGAGAGAGGCCACAGCCTGAGAGACCTCTGTGGAAAAGGCCTTGTTTAGGTTTGTTTGAAAGGCAGAGTCTGTTTGAGGCTGTGGGGTGCAGTCCACCAGCTTTGAAACACTTTGTGAATGACGGAAGGAAATTTGAAGCTTCCATTCACAGTTGGCTACTAACATCCATTTTTGTTCTATCTGAACCTAGAAATGGTGGTCTAGAAATTAGAGGTAATGAAGATGCCCCCACCCAGTTCATAGTTCCATGGATATGGGAGGGAGAGGGGCACATTTTGGGGAATGGGGAAGAAAATTATCAGAACTGTTGAAGCACTTTGTGTGGGTGGCTGCCATGTCTGAGTTCCCAGGATACACCATTCTGAGGGGCATTCTGAAAACCTCTAGCATGGTGGCTGCCAGTACAATGAAGCTTCAAGAACTCCAGTAAGTTTCAGCACCCTTCCAAAATTTGCATTCCCCTGAAATGCAAAAGAGGGGAGGTGACTTTACCTCCTCGAATTTGGTCCAAAGTTTCAAAAGTCCTCCCAGCACTAATTCAAATCATAGTTAACAAACCAGGATATCAACAGCTTCTCGTATATGGATGACATTAAAAACTGTGGTTCTGTTTGTTACTAACCGCAGCTTCAAATTTCCTTCCTCTTTGCACAAAGGAGGGGGTCTACTGGGCAAATACCCCACAAGTAATTACTTTATTCATGGAATAAAGTAATTGCTCATGGGGGTATTTGCTGGAATTGTACGGCAGCATTATCAGAAGTTATTTTAAAATGTGAGGCTGCAGAAAGCTTCTCTCACACTGGAAAATTCAGTCAACTGAGAATTAGCACATCAAAGGAAATATGTAAATGTAAAAAGTATAGACTGAAGCTTTATATTGGGAAGTGAGGAGGTTCTGCTTATTTTGATAGATGGTGATTGAAAGGACGCCATCTTGACTGGAAATATATTCATTCTTTACAGGTGTTATAAAAGGAGATTTCTTGCATTATTAAACTAACATTAGCAGAACATTTTGTGCAGAGTGTTTGTCCTTTAAGACAGCTGAATTTTAAAATCTATAAATGGCAATGCTTCAGGAAGGAATAATGTCCAAAATTTGTGCAAACACTGGAACAAAAGCAAGCACCGGAGAGTGGCTTCACACAAGATGTGGAAATGGTGATGGGAGGAGCAGGGAGTCATTCCCACTTCCTCCCCCGCCCCCATATTACTGGGACTTGTGCAAAGAGGGGACATGAATACTCCTCTTATGCTGAGATCTCCATTCTACCCGCAGACGAGGGGATGCCGAGAATGAGAAGAAGCGTGAAACCACTGTGCTTCCTTGCATCTCTGGTCCAAGAGACTCACCATAAGCAAGTAGAGAGTTCTATTCATTTATCGAAACAAACAAATGAACAAAAAACAAACAAACAAACAAGAAACCAAACAGCTTGAGTAAAATGCAGGTGGAAGTTTTGGATTTAAGTTTATTTTGTTTCACTGCAGTCCAGTACAATAATATCCAACCCTCCCTTGCGGGCACCATGTGTATCCTTGAAAGAACAGCAGTTAGAGCAGCAGCTAGTGCTATCGAAGAACAGGGCAGAGGACCTCTATTTTCCATAATATTCCCACTAGTGCAGTGTTCTCCAACCTTGGGTCCCCAGATGCTTTTGGCCTACAACTCCCAGAATGCCCCAGCCAGCTATGCTGGCTGGGGCATGCTGGGAGTTGTAGGCCAAAAACATCTGGGGACCCAAGGTTGGAGAACACTGCACTAGTGCCTTCATTAGGCACACCAGTGCCCTATGTTTATTGTCAGTTTTTCTAATTGTCAGCTTCATTGGAGACCTCTGTTGTGAAGCAGAATGTAAATATTTTATAAATAAATGCTTATGGTGTATGTGGCTCTCTGGGCATTTATTCCAGATTTTTATGCAGTGACTGACTACACTAAGTTGCAGTTAAACCCTTTCTTGATATTAACAGTGCAAATATGTATTTGGATAACTGACTTTTTATTTGTAACTTTCAAGATATGAATGGGCTCTATTTACTATCCTCCTCTAATTTGAGCAGTAACTTGGGGGGGGGGGGTTAAGAACCACCATGATTGAGCAAAACTGTGCTTTGATACTTTAAGAGATTTTGTGGTAGCTTTGCTTGTCCTTTGAATCTTGCATTTTAAAGGTGGTGTATTTTGCTTGCACGTATGATTCACATTTGAAATGTGTTAAGCCACTAGTTCATAAGACAAACTTTTCCCTGAACTTTTTTTTTTTTTTTTTTTGGCAGTTTGACTAACAACATACATGTCTGGAAATGCACAGTGGGAAAATCTGACAGACAGTAATGAGCATCCTCTAAAGGGTTTCTATGGTACTGCTGACTGCTACAGATGCCTGGGATACTGAAAACGTCATGGCCGAGCTAGTAAAGGGCACTGTATTTTTAGCTTCTGTGAGCCAAGGGTAACCATTAATGGTATGAAATCTTATGACTCAGTAGAGATGCAAATGAGCAGTACAATTCCATGAGAAAACACTGAAAATTTTTATTTTAGTGAAAATCTAGAAATATTTACACACACACACACACACAGGAGTATGAAATTTATAAAATTTAAATTATCCCATTTCTGCATAGTCCAGGCTATTAAGAGGCAAACTAAACCTGAAGATCTTTTTCAACATTGCCAGTCGGGTTGTGCAGCTCCCCAAGTGCTGTGTAGCACATGGACTGACTATGAGACTGAAAAGGCTTTCAAGAACATCCTCCAATATCCTCTGTATGCTCTGGGGTTCTGTATCAGTTCAGGGAATGCTTTCCCTAATGAGGAAGTTTGAAAAACATGGAATAATGAGGTATGAGGCACAGCGCCAGAGATCCAGTCATGAGGTAATCTGTGTATGGGAGCTTGTTTCCATGTATGGGTTGCCCCCACTATGGAAAAAGTTGCTATAGGAGTATTAAATCGCAAGAGTCCACCAGACTGGCTTTCATACAGAGAGGGGCCATCCAACTGTATTTCCACTGCAACTGTATTTCCTAGGGATGTATGAGAATTTTGTTTTTGCTTGCAAAACACGAGAGTACGCTCTGTTCCAAGTGCTGAACGCGGCGCAAGCACGCGTCCTCTGGAAATATTCGCAAATCGAACATGTGCTTGCTCTTGTCTCATTCCAGCTCCCAGTTCGATTTGTGCAAAGTTCCTTAGTAAACTGAATCAGCCCCTCTTTAGTTTATGGAGAAAATTTGTGCAAACTTGGGGAAATTGGTGCAAATCCCCCATCCGATCGCTGCTCGATTGCGCAAGTTTCCCGTTCGCACAGAGCGAGCAGTGATCACAAACATGAACGGGGAATTTGGCATGAGAGGAGTGGCAGGGTGATGTTCGGGGACTCCTGGCCATCTTGAACACCGCTCGTTTGCCCATCCCCGATCTTTACTTGAAAGTTTTCTCCAACAAGTCGAAACGTTGTGAGTTATATCCAATCATGTCCATCCACCAGCAGAATAGACACCACTGGCAGGACAGCCCCCCCCCATCCCATATGCTTCCCCCAATCTGTTCTAGATGGACAGTGGAAGTCTGCTTGTGTAATGTTGGATGTGCTTGTATCCTTGTATCATCTTTGTTCTATAAAGCAATTCTGGAAAGCTTGCAACATTCCAAGTCAGTGCTAATAATACCTTGAGCTTGGCTTCGTGTACCGTTATTACACAATGACACAGTATTAGCAAAGCCCTGAGATGTGCTGCTCACTAACGAGTAACTTGGCGCAAAGTTTTAGAATGTCATTCGTGACACCATTTTTTGAAACTGGGTTACTGCTGCTGAACATAGCACCATTCCACAAAGTAAGTCTGCTTTATACAAGGACCAGCTCCCACTGCTGGCTGTACGCACTGGGAAGAGAAGACAGATGGAGCCTGGTCAGAGGCAGACTTTATTACCATTTCACATGTTCCAGGGCTGATCCTGACAAGGGAAGTAGGTTTCCCTTCTCGGCCTTGGGAAAAATGTTGACATTACAGAATGAAGAAGGATCTTGTCATTCATTAATTGGGTTGGATGTCATAATTATAGGACAGGAGTAGTTGCAATCCAGTATGCACTTCTCTCATTGAACTCAACTGGACTTTCTTCTGAGCAGACATGCATAACATTGCACTGTAAGGCTTTTATAAGTCGGGGTTAAGAACGAAGAGACCAATCCTATACATGTCTACTCTGGAGTGCTGGGCTGAAAACAACAGAATGAAATTTAATAGGGATAAATGCCAAGTGCTGCACCTAGGGAGAGGAAACCAAATGCAGAGTTACAGAATGGGGGACACTTGGCTCAACAATACTACAAGTGAGAAGGATCTTGGAATTGTGGTAGATCACAAACTGAATATGAGCCAGCAATGTGATGTGGCTGCAAAGAAGGCAAATGCTATTTTGGGCTGCATTAATAGAAGTATAGCTTCCAAATCGTGTGAAGTGATAATTCCCCTTTACTCAGCACTGGTTAGGCCTCATCTTGAGTACTGCGTCCAGTTCTGGACACCACACTTTAAGAAGGATGTAGACAAACTGGAGAAGGTTCAGAGGAGGGCAACAAAGATGATAAAGGGACTGGAAACAAGGCCCTATGAGGAGAGAGTGAAAGAACTGGGCATGTTTAGCCTTCAGAAGAGGAGACTGAGGGGAGATATGATAGCACTCTTCCAGTACTTGAAGGGTTGTCACACAGAGGAGGGCCAGGATCTCTTCTCGATCATCCCAGTTTGCAGGACACAGAATAATGGGTTCAAGTTACAGGAACCCAGATTCCACCTGGACATCAGGGAAAAATTCCTGACTGTTTAGCGCAATAAGACAATGGAACCAATTACCTAGGGAGGTGGTGAGCTCTCCTGCTCTGGAGGCATTCAAGGTGAAGCTGGACAGCCATCTGTCAGGGATGCTTTGACCTGGATTCCTGCATTGAGCAGGGGGTTGGACTCGATGGCCTGGTAGGCCCCTTCCAACTCAACTTTTTTATATGATTCTATGATTCTAAGTAAGTCTTACTGAGTCTGATGGGATTTACTTCTGGATGTGGATATAGGATTGCAGCTTAAGGATGTTGACGATTCTTTTTCTCTTCTTTCCAAGCCCTCATGTTAAGCAACTAGAAGGGATTTTTTTCTATTTGCGGATGTAGATATACAGTGACATCATAAAAGTTTTAAAAAGCCCTTTTGAAGAAAATGTTAGGTGTCCTCCCCCATTATATGTGTGTAAAACAGGGGTGCACAGGCCGTGCGTCCTTCAAGGGTGCTCTGTCTCCCCTGTCACCCCTGAATTTCCTCCCCCAGTGATCCTGATTCAAATAACTCTTTCCTTGCCAGAGAGCGAGCTGTATTAGGATCGCCAGGGAGGGGGTGGAGAGAAGGCTTTGCAGGTTCCAGAAACCTTCATACAGATCACTCTTTCCCTGCTGCTGCTAGTAGTGAAGAAAGAGCGATCTGTGTCAGGATTACTGGGTCCAGTCAGTGTGTGTGTGGGTGCATGTGCGCCCTGACCCCAGAGCCAGCATCACATGTGGTTCGTGGGGCCAAAAAGATTGTACAGCCCTGGTGTGAACCTGTAGGACACAATCCATGTTTTTTTTTTCTTGCTTTGCTCTTTATCTATATATATAAAAGAAGAAGTCCTGATCGACTGACTGACTGACTGACTCACTCATCAACGCCCAGCTCAAACCGTTTAATCTAGGAACGTGAAATTTTGAAGGGACATTGCTTTTATGACTTAGACCCCCCCACTAAGGAAGGATTTTTGGAAATTCCGTCCCTAAGGGGGTGAAAAAAGGGGGCAAAATCACCCCACTCTCATATCTCCTATGGGCAAAACAACAGGGGAGTGGTTATGCAAGTCGGCCTCACCTCAGCATTGCTGCAGGAGCCAATAGGAGCAGTTATGCAAATAGTCCATACGACACTTAGAATGTTCGTAAGAATCCTTGCAGTCAGAGGCGTAGCGTGGGGGGTGCAGGGGGGGCCGGCCGCACCGGGCGCAACATCTGGGGGGGCGCCGAGTGGGCGGAATGTCCGTCATTCCCTCGCACGGCCAATTGGACATTGAATGTCAAGGGAGGCTCAGGCAACGGCAACGCAACGCTATTCTCGAAACGTGGATGCGCCGCCGCTCGCGCGGCGTAAAGTCCAGCGCAGGGAGAGGGAGTTGGTGGCGGCGCGTGGCGCAGTTAGCGTCGCGCAGGCGCGCGCCGCGCAGGCAGCCGGAACGGTGGAGAAAGGGGAGGGGGCGAAACGGACGGTAGAGGAGGAGGCGGAGGAGGCGATGTTGGTGGCGGTGGGTGTTTGCTCCTGAGCCCTAGACAGCGTGGAGGGGATAAACAGAGGAGGGGGCCGAGGAGGACTCGGGTCCCAGCCAGGCCGGGGCTGCGCAACCTGGTCAGCTGCTCAGGCTGCCGCCCAGGCGCCCAGCCACTCACCTCCTGGAGGGGCCCCTGCCCTGGCACAGGGGTCGGGCCGCCCCCCTGCATGGAAGTTCAAGGGCTTCGTCCAGTCCACTGGCTGCTGCGGCTGCTGAGCCTGCCCTGAGGAGGCCTGACAGGTAACTCTCCCCTCCCAATCCCCCCCCCATCTTTGTGAGGGAACTTGCCTCCCCCCTGATCCTTTTGTAGGCCAAAAACATCTGGGGACACAAGGTTGGAGAACACTGTTCTTGTCTATCTCTTCCCCTACCTCTGTTGTCTTCTCCACTGGCAACATTTAGATGGTTTTTTCTTCACTTGCAAGCTTTTTTTTTTTGGCACCTGCAAGCTTTTTTCCCCACTTGCAGAACTCTGTAAAGTGCCTAATGATAACAAGAACAATAACCATAGGCAATATACAGGCCCTCCTACTGCATGCATTTTGCTAAGGAGTGTAATCTTAGGGTGCAATCCTATCCATGTTTAGACAGAAAAAAGTCCTACAACTCCCAGCATTGGGAGCTGTAGGACTTTTTCCTTGTCTAAATCTTCATAGGTAGGTAGCACTGTTGCCCCTTTAATAATAGCCATGCAGAAGAGGGGATTCCAACAAGCGTGGTCTTCCCATCCGTGTATGACAAGCCACACTTGCCAAAATACTGAATTCTACATAACTCTAAAATATACAGTAGGATGGATGTGGCTTAAATCAGGGGTGGTGTCAGTCAGGGGATGGCCCAGTAGGTGTGGAGCCCCAAATCTTTCATTTGGATCCCCGAATCTCTGGGAGGCCATCTCCCCCCTGATCCTTTCCAGAGGGGTAGATGCTTCTTCCCATCCCATGACACCTGATACCGTGTCCCCCCCCACTTTCTTGCCCCCATAACCTACTATTGGCCCATAACCTGCTTCTCCCCCCCTTTTTTTCTTGAGGTGCCTTTTCCCAAGCTAAATCCCAAAGGGGCAGCTGTGTTAGTCTGTCCCGGCAGCTATCCCCCCACCCCACCCCCAGAAGAGAGAGTCTTATGGCACTTGAACGAGCAACAGCTTTATTACGGTGGAAGATTGTTAGGAACGTAGGGACTGCCTTCTATTGAGGCAGGCCATCCATCTGTCTAGCGCCGTATTTGCTACTTCACGGATTGGCAGCACCTCCAGAATTTGGGAAAGGAGTCTATTCTTTAGTTTTTGTTCTTGATATTTTTTGTCGTTTACGATGGTTGTGAGACGACATATAATAGCATGGCCCATGCTAGGTTACTACATTTGTAGATTTGTATTCATAGACCTGCTGAAAATGTGGAGAATGTGTAATGCATGTTCGCACTCAATAAAGTGTTTGAAAATAAACTTGTATTTAGATGCATTTTACTTTAATTACATCAGTATTTTCATAACAAACAATACATGTGCTTAGGGGGTAAGGGTTTCTTTAACTAATCTAGTGGAAGAGACTCGAGTGCTAAAATCCACGGGTTAGGGGGCGCAAATTACTTGCCTTGCCCCGGGTGCTGACAACCCACGCTACGCCACTGCTTGCAGCGGCCAAATAGGGGTGGGTATGCAAATCTCCCCTAGGCCATTTAGAATGTTCTCTGAGGGACAGTGGAAGTGAAAAGGGAGGGAAACTTTTTAAATGACTGAATGACTGTTGTGTGGGGGGCATCATTGCATAGGCTCCATCACGTTTTGACGGATCTACCCCAAACTTGGCACGGTCACTCTTCATCACCTGTAGACTCTCAGGATTAACCTGATTTTTCTTTAAGACCAGATATTTCTGTCAGAAACGTTTTCTGCTGCCAGCACCCAGCCTAAACGTTACACACTTTCAGAGACATTGTATCTTTTCCATTGTACCAAATCCTAAAATCCATGCGAGCGCTGCCGCAGGAAACAGCTAGTATGCCATATATGAAAGCTTTACCTGGTGATTTCTTGATAGCTGGCTTCAGACAACACGATAACCCATGTTTCAACAACCATGGTTCAACCCACACTCAACCCATTCTCAACCCTTGAGTGTGGGTTATCGTGTTGTATTAACCCAGTCATTGTGACTGCAGAGTTAGCCCATGCTCATAAAAAAAAGAGATGTGCATGTGCCTTGTGCAGTTTTTTACTCAGAAGTAAGTCTCACTGTGTCCAATGTAGCTTTACTCCCTGAGCTTGTGTATGTGTGTATATCAGTCTTCTCCAACCTGATGTCCCCCAGATGTCTTGGATTACAACTCCCATCGTTCCCAATCCCATTGGCTGTGCTGGCTGGGAATGATGGGAATTGTAGCCCAACATATCTGGAGGGCACCAGGTTGGGGAAGGCTGGGGTATAGGACTGCAGCCTAAATCCAGACCTCAGAGTGGCTAAATGGAAGTGTGCATCAATTAGGGATGGGTGAGAAATCTACTCCATTGTGGTTGTTGCTTTACAAATTTACCTGATCTGCACCACCCAGAACTGAACATGGAATGGATGCAATCTATACATTTCTCAGTTTGTGTTGCGTTCTGCAAAAGGAAAAAGTTTGTGATGTTCGACAACATGCGCACATTAGAAAAATGTACAAAAACAACTGCATTAATTCCTAAAATGCACACAAACCCGCTTTAGTCAGTGGGGCCATGTGTCCATTAATGCAGGCATTTTAAAAATGTGCACAAAAATATGTACAGATTTTTTTTCCCTGTAAAAAGAAAAGATCCACACACAGAACTGGCACAGAACAGAATAAGAGGGTCAGAAAAGGAGGAAATCTGTGGAAACAGACTTGACAGATCCACCTATCCCCAGTGTCAATATTTTTTTATTCAAAATCATTTTTAAAAACCCACATTTTCCCTCCACAATATTTTTATATCTAAGTGGAAGAAGATATTCAAAAGTTGCTTACAAAAAGTCTTTTTCTTTACCCCATGACATCAATTTCCACAGTGCCTTTGAAAGTTAAAACAAAAATGGTCTCTGTCCTGAATACGCTAACTTCTAATCTAAGGTTTGACACTGGGAAGCCAACAGGAGAGGGAGAAAGAAGTGTGGGTAAATGGGGGTAAGAAATACTTTATAATATTTCTATTATACTAATGGAAAACATGTCTCTCCCCATTTGGATTCATTTCTAGACGTGATGGAGTTCTTTCTTGGACTATAAAATGGCCTGTACAGCTAATATGGGTGTCCTACTTTACAGGGGACAGTCCTCTATTTGAAAGGTTGTCAGAGGACCGTCCTTTGTTTGAAGGGCTGTCCAATCTAAGTCCAGTTTAGAGGTAAAGAACTCTAAGAAGGTTGAGCAGGGGCCTCAATGTCATCCATCAACAGCATCAAGCTGAGCAGGTGTACAGGTCAGCTGGCCACAATGTTCCCCACTGTGGTGAGGTGCATTTCTATTTTAATTATACTCATTATTTCTAAATGTGCATATAAATTTGCATATGCAAATATCTTTGGTCTTCTTTTAGTGATGCATTTCTCTTTGTTGCGTAAGTGGCCACCCTAACAGCTAACAATATCAGCACTCCTTTCTACCACAGTTGCAAAGCCTTCCCCAACCTTATCTATTTTACTGTCCTTTATGGCCTTTAGATGCCAGGTTAAAACAATGGGCCAGTTTGCACAGCACGACAGCCCACCGCGGATTAATTTACCCACAGGGGCTGTCTCATCGTGCCAGGCGACTGTGGGTGCCCGGCTTGCCATCGGTTGTTGTGCCGTGCAAAGCCAGGCAGCAGGGGTGGTTTGAAGGCTAGACAACCCTCAAATAACTCATGGCCTGTTTTAGGGTTATTTAGGGTTATGTCTAACGCACAAACAACACCTGCTGCCTGGATTCACACGGTACAACAACGCATGGCAAGCTGGGTGTCTGTGGACGCCCAGCACAATGCAAGAGCCCCGGCGGATAAATTAACTGACAGGGTGGGCTGTAGTCGTGTGAACTGGGACAACATTCTTTTTGTATGCTTGTGTGATCTCTTCAGTATTGAAAAAATGCTCCTTTTCTGCTTCCATGTTTTATGCTGCCTATTTCCATGCTGCTTTTTTCCTACTATCTTTCTACTGATTAAAGTGGCTTTCTTGTTAAAGTGTATTGATAATGCTTGTAAACTGCTTTGGGGGTCTTGGGGTGTCAAGAGGCAGAACACCTGGCATCACACTGCTTCATGCCCCTTGTCGGCTCACAGCTATTCCAGCTGAGGAGTGGATGGGCCAAGGCTGCTCTTCTAAGAGAGATTATTTTTATTCACTTGTGATGATAGAGCCAGTGTGGCGTAGTGGTGTACGTAGTGGCGTAGTGGTTAGAGTGTTGGACTGAGACTCGGGAGATCCGGGTTCTAGTCCCCGCTTGGCCATGAAACTCACTGGGTGACTTTGGGTCAGTCACTGACTCTCAACCTAACCTACCTCACAGGATTGTTGTGAGGATAAAATGGAGAGGAGGAGGATTATGTAAGCCGCCTTGGGTTCCTTTCAGGAAAAAAGGCGGGGTATAAATATAATAAACAAATAAATAAAAATAAAAATATAGCACAGGGGCGGGGAATGTGTGGCCTCCCAAGATGTTGCACTACAACACCCATCATCCCTGACTGGGGCTGGCTGGGGCTGATGGGATTTGGAGTCTAACAATCTCTAAAGGGCTGCCCCTGCCAGAGCATAATTATTCAAATTCAGTTGGCGCGTGTTGCTTGATCTCTGCATCGGAAATGGTTTCTCAGTGCAGAGTTTTCATGGAATAGCCAAAGCAGAAGCGCAAGGGCAGAAAAATTGTGATTGTGCCCACCGTGTGCGTGGGGAGGGGGGAGAAATGGGGGAGACCACATTGCAGAGCTGGGCCACAGTTACATGAACTGTACAACTGATTTGGCATATGGGAAAACCCAAGAGGAATAACAGCAGTGGACACAGGCTTGATGCAGGGTAATTTTGTGTAGGAACTTGGAGAAGAGGCAAAGAATATTTAGAAGGATAATAAGCAGGAGCACACTGAAAAGTTGATTTAGGCAGGGATGTTGCAGTTAAAGTGTCATTCCATATCTCTACACCAGCCTTCTCCAAACTGGTGCCCACTCCAAACTACGACTCCTATGATCCACTACTCTAATTATAGGGGATGATGGGAGCAGTAGTCCAACCCATCTGGAGGGTGCTGGGTTGAGGAAGGTTCCTCTACACCATCCTGTCCTTTTCCTGAATAAGTAAGTTGTGCTTAGTTCAATTAAGATCCATCCAGGGAGCAATGGGTGCCAATGGGCCAACACTAGCATCTGGTGGTACAGTTGGCCCAAGGGGCTGTGCTGTGACTGCTGTGCTGTGCTGTGACTAAAACAAAATTGCAACTTTTGCCTTTCTTTGGCTTCCAGAAACTTTTGAAATCAAGTTAATTAAAAGCATCTTATTTAACACCTTGCGTTTGATTAATCATCATTTTAAGAATGTGTGAATGAGATTCTGAAGTGTAACAAAGACCGATGAGGCAAACAGCCGTGGTGCATCTTCAATTCATTAGCAATTCTTTAGTTAATTATAAAGAGCATTTTAATTTACTTTAGCAAATTTCTCGTTTGGTGGAAACTTTGGGAAGAGGTTCACGGAAGAAAATGAGCGGAGATGAAGTGAGTGCATTTTATTCAAGTGTTACATAGGGTATCAGATGTTCTGTTGAAAATATGATGTGGATAATAGCTCTAGTTCAAGGTTCTGAAGAACTTCAAAACATAAACCACTGCAGAAATGAAAATTGTCAGTTTATGCACTGCTAAATCTCTTTTGCAAAACAACATAATTTGCCCTTGCCAAAGGAAACACGAACACATTTCTACCATAAGGATCCAATGAGGATTCCTGTCTCTTGGGAATGCAGCAATGAATAAGGCATGAGGACTAAAATGTAGGGAAATATATTCGCGTTTTTATTTTAACCAAAGTGTTATGTAAGAATATTAGCTTCACCTTAAAGCTAACGGGAGATAACTTTCAGAAATGAACACACATTAGATCACACATTAAGGAAATATATTTGAGATACATAAATGGCCAATCTCACTGGGAGACAACTCAGATCTGAGGCAATCTGCAGAGAAACTCCAGTATACCAGAAGATGCTTGGAGGCCCTGGAACTGAGAATAGCCATGTAATGCAGGGATGAAAAACTGACCGCTCAGGCCCACAGGTCTTATTGGAAGTAAGTCCCATTAGTTTCCTCTATGTCAGGGGTGCAGAACCTCAGGCCCGAGGTCCCACTCTGGCCCTCTCAGGTTCCCCAAAGGCCACACCCCCTTCCCCATGCCCCACCCTCTTTTCCCCAACCACTGATCATTGGGTAGTTTCTTGGCTTTTGTGCAGTTCTTTTGCCCCATTCTAAAAGGCTGAAATGCCGCTCCTGAGGCTTAGTTACTGGCAGCAAGAGCTTCAAGCTAAAATAGGTTGGTATTTTTTGTATTTTGGTCCTGCCCCCTTTGCCTTCAGCCCCGCCCACCACTGGAATGCAGCCCTTGAGAGCTTCTTCAAAATGGAATTTGGCCCTCAGGCGGAAAGAGGCTCTGCACACCTGCTGTTTCCCCAACCTAGTGTCTCCCAGGTCTGTAGGATTACAACTCATTCCCAAGAGCCAGCATGGTGTAGTGGTGAGAGTGTTGGACTGGGACTTGGGAGATCCGGATTCTAGTCCCTGCTCGGCCATGAAACTCACTAGGTGACTTTGGGCCAGTCACTGACTCTCAGCCTAACCTACCTCACAGGGTTGTTGTGAGGATAAAATGGAGAGGAGGAGGAGGATTACATAAGCCGCCTTGGGTTCCTTGCAGGAAAAAAAGGTGGGGTATAAATATAATAAATGAATAAATGAACTCCCATAATCTGCAGAAAAACTCCAATATACCAAAAGATGCTTGGAGGCCCTGAAACTGAGAATAGCCATGTAATGCTATTGTATTATTGTAATAGCCATGTAAAGCCATGTAACCAATGCTGACTGGGGATGATGGGTGCTGTAGTCCAACACATCTGGCGGTTGGGGAAGGTTGCACATTGTTAACTGTCCTAGAATTAGAGGATCGGCTGCAATGAACAAATTATGTGCTGAGCATTGTCATTGAAACATTCTCATTCTATCTATATGGGTTTTCCTTGGTGTGAGAGTAAAGATATAATCATCGGAAAGAGATCATCCTGTGCAAGCCGAGCTCAAAGCAACTTGAAGAAGTACCAAGGGCAAACCACAACATTGGACAGCATTTTTTAGATTCCAGAATGACTGACGTATGCGAAGAATCAGATAAAATGGGTGGAGGGAAAGACTCAGAAAGGGGTGGTAATTTATGTTAGGGGATGTGGAGAAGGCACAGTACTACCACCCACAACTAAAAGAACAAGCTGCAGCAAGTTGATGAATCTCAACATGGGGGGTGGGGAGAGGGCCTAGAAACTGCTGAGACAGTCAATTGGCAGCTTGTTCATCACATATTGACAGGAGATTAAACGAACAAACCTCCAGACAATACAGATTAAAGACTTTAAAAGAAAAGCAGGCTGGAGGCTGGAGGCAAGAAGCCCCTGCAGCCTCACCAAAGGGGGCTGCTGGTTTTGCCACAGTTAGCAGGATCTCTTTATTTATGCTTTTAGAAAGTCAGACAATAATGGATGGGTTTTCTGTGCTGTTCAGAGAGCCCCCCGATTCCTTTAAAAGAAAAACCCACAGGTTTCACTGAACAAAGAATTCTGAAAACCTGTGAAAAATAATAATATTATGGAAGCCAGGAGTTCTCACAGGAGTTTGCTTTTTCCTAGATTTATAGTGCAATTCTGTACATGCCTCCTTGGATGCAAGTCCCATTGAGTTCACTGGGGCTTATTCCTTGGTAAATAGTAAAAGGCAGAAGCCTTCGGGAGATTAATAATCTGAGTCTCCCCTGGGAACTTGTTCACATGTTACTTTTGACAACTTTCCTTATTCATGGGGACATTTGCTTCATCTGTTACACAGTGTAACGTAGAAGCCGAGAACTCATGGATCTCAGGAGTGGCAATTTCTGTGATCAATCAAGTGTCAAACTGTACATCCCAGATGGTGAAATTTGCCAGAGTTTTGACCTGTGCCTTGTTCGTTATAGCGCGCACACAAGTCACTTTCTGTGAGTGGGAACCTGTGGTGTGATGAACAGACAAAAGGAAAGCACACATTTCAGGAGGTGGCACTCTTGCACATCTCTGGCATAGGGGAATGTCATTTTTTATGATCCTATAGGCAGGGATGGGGACTCGGACTCCAGGACTCGACTCGTGAGTTGGACTGAGTCCCCCCTCTGACTCGAGTCGGACTCGAGCCCCAATATTTTTAATGGTACTCGAGATGAGACTCGGGACTCGAGACCAAGGACTCGTGTTCCAAAATCGTGTTCCTCAAATGCAACATGGATAGGTTTTAGGAAGTACAGCAAGTTTATTTTTTTAAATCATTTTCCTAAAATGCAACCTTTCAGACATTTTGGGTTTGGCTGCCTCTGCCTGCCTGTTTGGGGTTCCCAGCCTCCTCTGCCTGCCTGGTCTCTTCTTAACCAGTTCCACAGTTTGAATTGTCCAAGACAAACGCCTCTGCCTGCCTGCTTTGGGGTTCCCTGCCTCCTCTGCCTGTCTGGTTATTTTGGGTTTGTCTGCCTGGTCTGTTCTTGCCAAAATCAGTTGCAGAGTTTTGAAATAAAAAGGCAAACCTAGTGTCTCCCAGGCCACACATCTGAAGTAGCCTTATTTTGTTGGGGAAAACCCCCATTGATTTTAATAGGGACTCGTGGTGTCAGCTTTGGGAGTGACTCGGGAGTCACCATTTTGGACCAAGGACTCGGACTCGAGACTCGGGTCCAAAGACTCGTGACTCGACTCGTGACTCGAAACCAAGGACTCTTCAACATCCCTGCCTATAGGAGAGGCCCCATCAAATCAGCTAATACAGTGGGAAAAAACATTAGTTTCAAAATTGATTGCTGTGTAGATTATACAGTAATACCTTGGATTGCAAGTAACTTGGTTTGAGAGTGTTTTGCAAGACAAGCAAATTTTTAAATATTTATTTAATTTTTTTTAACTTGATATACAAGCAACATCTTGCAATACAAGTACTGTAGTACGGCTTAAATTAAAAATCTCTGTACAATATTTTTTGGGGGGATTTCGTTTTGATATAAGAGTGTTTTGGATTACAAGCACGTTTCCGGAACGAATTATGCTCTCAATCCAAGGCATGACTGTATACAACACTGCTATAATGGCCCTTCTTTTGGAATCAATAGGCTAGCAAAAGTAGGCTAGCAAAGTTTGTGGGTTTCACAGAACTGTTCTTCAGGCAGAGATAAGAAATCAAAAGCTGAACTGGATATAAATATAAGTGAGAAGATTTACAAGTTAGCCCATAGGTACACAATTTATATGCCCCCCCCAAAAAAAAAGAAAAGAAAGAAAAAAGAGTGAGAGAGTATAATCATGAATGATGATTTAACCTCAAACACCATAGTGCTTTCCCACACCCATACCTAGCGAGTTTCAGTGATCTAGCTCAACTGAATATGATTTTCAGTACTCAGGAAACTGGGCTTCAGTGACCTGCATCTGTCTCCTTGCCCAGAACAATCAAAATCAGACAAAATAAGGAAACAATCCCAAATTGTATAGGCTTAGATCCAGACTTAAGCCATGCTTAGAGTACACCCACTGAAATCCATAAACCTTAATTTAGCCATGACTAAATCTGGACCCAACCCAATATGTACAGGCCACAGAATTCTGCTTTCCTTGGCACTGAATGTGGATTTCACTGGGGCAGAATTTGGGCACACAGAGCCCTGCTAATAATTCTCTCTTAAAAATCTCTTTCCTGATTCATAATGCACTTTCACTGCTCTCCTGCTCTGAAGTGATTTAATTTGTTTTTATCATCACAGTTGCTTTTAACAGCAGATGCCTAAAATACTTGACTCCCTAGGATGCTGAAATAATGGGCTTTGGATGCTGTTTTTCAAGACAACTGTTAGAAAGCATTCTTATCGCCAAGAAATGATACCATATTGTGGTTTCAATAGAACTTAACCTCTTGTTTACACTGAAGAAGGAAAAAGGGTAACACACTTTGCATTAGATGTAACAGTTTTGTCCTCATCCCACCTCTTCATCTCCCCAAATTTCTGGGGGAAAGTATCAAAGACCCAGTAATCCAAAATAAAAATGCACAGAACTAGTATGGACTAGCTTCTGCACCCCTATAAAAGGGTTGCTCCTCCTTTTGACATTTCAGGTTTCTTCACCTTGAATCATGATTTTATTTTTTATTTTTTATTTTATTAAGATACTTCTATATCACGTAATATATTAAAATCCCTAAAGCGGTTCACATTAAAACAACATAACAGTATTATTCAGATGAGGAAATTTTCAAGGGTGCTGCTTTTCTCACAGGTTGCACCTGCCAAAATCCCCTCTTCTACATTCCTTTAAAAAGAGGGGGGCGGATGCATTCCCTCATGGCTCCATTCCCTCGTGAGTAACCTTCCAGGGACTGCATGCCAGTGGCGGGCAGGGCCAAAGTCACATGCCCCCCCATCACACAATTCATCCACACACCCCAATTCACATATATTCATACATGCAAACACCCAGGGGGCAGCCACTTCCCTGTTGCCCGTTCCCAAATCATAATAATGACAATAATGGAATAATCGGATTGTTCCATACAATTAAACTGGTGGATTGGGTGCATTTGTGTTGCCTCTGGCAGTATGACAGAGTGGTTAAGTGGGGCTTGCAGTAATATAGGGTCAAACTGAAACCTAACCCATGTTTACCAACACTGCAGGGCAATGTTTCCCGCCCTCACTCTGATTTGTCTTCATGGTGATGCTACATAGTCAATGAGATTTGATTACATGCTGATTTCTGAAGCCAAATGAGAGCAAGGGTGCCCAGATAGAGTGGGGAGCACAGTCACCACCACAGGTAAGTGGGGCAAACACTTTGTTCATGTTCAGAGCCCCATCTCTTGAAATCGAGCAAAGTGGAGCCTTTTGTTAGCAGCCTGCAAGTGAGGTGGCAAAAATTAGGAGCATTTTGGTTCACTCCTCATTAGCTCTTCGCATACTGGATTACAGTTTGGATCAGGAGAGAGGAGACTTCCTGGAGCAGTAGCAGGAACATGCTTCCTATATGCCTTATAGAATGCTAACTATATTTACTAGTATATAGTCAGGGTCACTCATAGAAAGGGTTGTCAAGATAGTTAAGACACTTCTACAATAGAAAGGCAACCAAAATTTTATCAATATGACTTGAAAAAATGGCAAATAGGACATATGGCTCCCTGTCCCTTGAATTGTGGGAACACAGGAAGCTGCATTATATTGAGTCAGACCATCTTAGCCCAGTGTTGTTGACGCTGACTGGCAGTAGCTCTCCAGGGTTTCAGGCAGGAGTTTTTCCAGCTCCATCTGGAGATTCTAGGGATCAAACCTGGGACCTTCTGCATGCAAAGCAGGTGTCCTATACCGCTGTGCGTCAGCCCCTCCCTTCCCAAAGTAATGTAAAATAAATAAATAAATAAATAAATATAGTGTCTGCTTCATTATGCTGGCCAACACTTTGGCACAGAGCCAGCCAGTATACAGATGGGATAGAACAGCCCTCCAGATGTGTTTGACTACAACTCCCATCATCCCCATGCTGGCTGGGAGTTGTAGTCCAACACATCTGGAGGGCTCCAGGTCAGGGGAAGGCTGGGACAGAACGTTGGGCAGTGGAAATTCCAAACCTGGCTCAGATTGGGACGGGCGGATTTGCTGTGGTAGCCAGGAAGATATCGGGAATTCACATGCTGTAACAAATCCCAGTGTGTGAAAGGGGGTGGGAGCCAAGAACCGATTCTGTTGAAATACAGCAGAATGCAAGCTGTATTTACAAGTTTTATTATAAACATGTTTATTTTTATAATCAGAAAGCATACATTTAAATATGCAGCATTAACACACACAAACCAAACAACTTTATAATACCATGATAGAAATCACAAGTGAATGCTGCTGAGGAGGACCCTTGTTTGTCAAAATTGCCCCAAGGCTGTTAACTAACACATCAGGAGTTACCATGGTGTGTATGTGGATTTTTTCCCCCTTAAAGTAATATTTTGTATTTATTAATTTATTAATAAGGGTCCCTAATTTTACTTAGGTGTCCAGGAGATCTGAACAGCTTAAGGGTTTGTCTTGTAGATGTCTGTTTCACTGCCAAAATCTTTTCCTCCCTCTACTCAGCCTCCACCATCTGAGAAGCCTGAAAAAAATCACTTGGACAAGCCAAACAGGTGTGACCAAAACTGCCACTCCTGAAGATTCTCAACCTGCTGGTGTCAGGATGAAACAAGTCACACCAGTCTAGACCAATTGAGGCTTGCTTCCCTCCCAGTCAGTACTTCAATAGAGGCGTCACATACAATGGACTGTGCAAGAACTCAGGAAAGGGACTTGCTCCCTTCCCCCCCCCTAGTGATCCTTGAAAACAGAGCAAAAAGGAAAGTCTTGCTGAATATTAGCCGTGTTGGAGGGTCTGGAAGGCAGCCATACTTCTTATGGGAACCAGCTGAGCACTTTCAATTCACTTGGGGAAACGGCTATGACAACTACACCCTTTCTGTTTGGTTTAGCAGGTTTAAGGCAGAATCCTATACATATTTAGACAGAAAAAAGGCCCACAACTCCCAGCATGCCTCAGCCAGCATGGCTGGCAGTGGCATGCTGGGAGTTTTAGGCCTTTTTTCTGTCTAAACATGCATTGGATTGCGTCCTTAGAGAACTTTTTCTAATATTGCAGAAAGTTTTAAATATTGTTAAAGCTTTGAACTTTTGAATATATCTATCTATCTCATCTATCTATCTATCTATCTATTCATCCACACACACACACACACACACACACACACACTTATCCTAATTGAGACAATCAGTTCCCTCTCATTAGTAGCAGTGAAGAAGTGGCAAGTGGGAATGAAATGTAGATCTTTTCTTTTTCAACACTGTAATAATTAGATTGCTGGATAGGAAACAGTTCACATGCAAAACAGAGAGGTACCTAAATATCAGTAGAAGAAACTGGTGGTGTATGTTACATTACATTTATATCATTACATTTATAAACCACTCTACATCTAAAAGAAGATTTCCGAGTCCTGAAAAGTGTGTGTGTGTGTGTGTGTGTGTGTGTGAATAAAAATACACAAGGATAAAAATATTTAAAATCAAATGAGAGCAATAAAACTATTGCTGGCCTTTCACTCAGGGAAGGCTTGTTTAAATAAAATGTCTTTAGCAGATGCCAAAAACAGAGCAGCTTTAGCACCTGTCTGATAGGGGACTTCACAGAGAGGGAGTCAGTACACTAAAAGCTCTACTCCAAGACTACTCAAAATGGACCTGGGATCTATGTGGAACCACCAGGACCTGAGGTCCATGTGGAACTCATCCAATGACCTCAATGACAATGACTGGGCAGGTTGATAATGGAGAAGTGTCTCTCTCTAGTGTACTAGTTCCAAGTTGTTTGGGGTTTTATATACCAATAACAAAACCTTAAACCTGGCCCGGTCGTAAACAGCCAGCCAGTGTGGTTCCCTCAGCAAAAGTCTTACATGCTGAAACAACAGCCAAGCTGCTGCATTAGTTGAAGGTTCTGGAACAACCTTAAGGGCGGCCACACATAGAGCCTTGAGGTTACTAGCATCTCTACCACTGTGGCCAAGCTATCCCTGTTCAGCTGAAGCTGGTAGAAGGTTACTCCAAGCCACCATGGCCCCTTGGGTTTCCAGCAACAGAGATGGATCCAAAAGTACTCTGGAGTACAGACATGTTCTTTCAGACAAAGTGCAGCCCCATCCAGAACAGGCAACAAGTGTATCTCCCAGGCTCAGCAACCACTCAGGGCTTCTGTCTTGCCAAGACTCAGCTGCAGTTTATTGCTCCTCATCCATCCCATCACTAAGTCCAGACACTGATCCAGCCTCACATGATTCAGATGTCACAAGGAGACAGTGCTGTGTGTCATCAGCATACTGATGGCACTTTGCTCCAGATCCCCTAATATCCACTCCCAGTAACTTCATATAGATGTTAAACAACATTGAGGAAAAGAAGGTACCCTGAAGAAACCCATCGCTCAATTGCCAATAAGCCAAGGAATAGTTACCCAATGTTACTCTTGGAAACTGACCCCGCAGGTAGGACTGTAACACCAATTATGTAGAAATTGGTCTACATAATTGGTATCTTCCAGGAGTGCCTGCAATTGTCCCACCACACCCTCTCGAGTACCTTCATTTTTCACTTCTTGAGTACTAACTACATTTATACATAGGAATAGCTTGTAAATACAGTAAGAAGCATTTCATTCAATTGATAACAACATAAGAAGAGCCATGCTGGATCAGACAAAAGGTCTATCAAGTCCACCATTCTGTTCTCACAGTGGCCAACTGGATGCCTATGGGAAACAAGAGGACACAAATGCAATGGGACCCTCCCACTCATGTTCCCTAGCTACTGGTGTACAAAAGCATAATGCCTCTGATACTGGAGGTAATATATAGCCTTCATGACTAGTAAACACTGATAGCTGATAGCCTTATTCTCCATGAATTTGTCTAATCCCCCTTTAAAGCTATCCAAACTGGTGGCCATCATTGCATCTTGTGTGGGAGCAACTTCCATACACTAAGTATGGCCTGTGTGAAGAAGCTCTTCCTTTTATTTGTCCTGAATCTCCCACCATTCAGCTTCATGGGATGACCTCAGGCTCTAGCATTATGAGAGATTATTATTATCCACTTTTGCCATGCCATGCATAATTTTATGCACTTCTCCCATGTCCCCACCCCCCAGTTTTCTAAGCTAAGAAGCCCCAAATATTGCAACCTTTCCTTGTAGGGGAGTTGCTCCAGACCCTTGATCATTTTGGTTGCCCTTTTCTGCAACTTTTCCTACTCTATAATACCCTTTTTGAGCTGTGGTGACCAGAACTGTACACAGCATTCCAACAGTAGTTGCACTATAGATTTGCATAAAGTTATTATGATATTGGCAGTTTTAATTTTCCATTTCTTTCCTAAGGATCCCCAACATGGAAGTTGCTGTTTTCTTAACAGCCGCATGCTGGGTTGACATTTCCATTAAGCTGTCCACCACAACTCCAAGATACCTTTCTAGTTCACTTCACTGCTCATTCCTAATTCTAGATCATTTATGAATAAGTTGATATTATGCTGACATTACTATAGATGTATTCATGAGGCTTAAATAATAATAATAATAATAATAATAATAATAATAATAATAATAATAATAATAATAGCAGCAGCAGCAGCAGCAGCAGCAGCAGCAACAACAACAACTAGAAAATTGTGGGATGGGAACAGGAGGAAAAAAGGTTCCACATAGACACTGATCCTCTTCTCTGTGTGCAGCAAAGGACCATATCTATTAGCTTAATAGATTAGCTGCCACTGAAATAAATGGACTGTGGGAGCAATCCTATGGCCCCTAGACAGCATCTGAAGGCCCATAGGATATACTTCAGATTCTCAGCTCTGAGATCAAAGGTAGCACTCCAACCTCAGAGGAGGGAATCAGAGCTCTGGCCTCCCTCTTGCAACCAGCACAGAATGAACCATGCTGGCTGCTCTCCGAGGTTGGGAGAGTGACCTCGGAGAGGGGGAAATGGAGCTGCAGAGGCCAGGGTATAAGCTATTCTGTTCTGGGGCCTTTCCAGCCTCCTTCCCTCCCCCTCTGAAACGCTTCAACTAGACAGGCAAAAATGCCCATCTAGCAAAATATGTAGGGTGGGAGGATGGGGAGGTGAAAATCACCTCCGCCACTCCTCCCATCTTGCATAGGATGCTCGTAAGCCTCCATGTTTGGGATTACACCTTAAAAGCCTTTAACTGAATCATGTCCCAAATTTAAACATTCTATCCAGAATGGCAAAGCAAGCAGTTCTTTTGAAAAACAAAACAAAACTACTGCTAATCACTTTTACCTTTGAAGCCTAAATGTCCTTGTAAAATGAAGCAGAGTTATCTGTCAGCAAATCTGTAACTACCTGCTTGTTACTGACACCATCAAGATTTATTTTTTCCCTGAAGTTAAATATGGACTTTAGGTTTGCTTTGGTCAATATTTGTCAGATCAATAAATCTTAGTATTGACTTCCACTGATGCCAATGTTCTGTGTAGTGTTATTTCTTAATGGTTTATGCTGTTGCATTCACTTTTATTATATATATATATATATATATATATATATATAATAATTTTTATTTTAATTTTTTTCAAACAATATATAAAACAACTAAATAACAAACATACAACTTATATAGTGCTCCCGTCACCACGGTACCGTATAATACATTCTATCTCTATAATCTATAGTTATTCATTATTCCAAAAATACAACATATCTTGACACGGCATACTCCCTTCCCCCTTATTTAACACAGAATCCAAAAATAAACCCCAAATATCCTTAAAATTGTTTTTCTTTAATTGTCCCCTTTTACATTTGATATTACAAGTTAACATATCATTTAAAGCCATATCCCACACTTCTTTATACCAGTCAGTGATAGAGAAAACTTGCTGAACTTTCCATTTTCTTGCTATCACTTTTATTATATTGTTTATTTTCATAGATCAACATTCTTTGCACAAAGTACTTCATATAAAGCCTTTGGGGGAAAAAAATCTTATTTTGATCTTTTTATAGGGCATGATCCAGCCAGAGTTAAGCACTTTCAAGTTCCATTGATTTCAATCGAGCACTTGCTTAGCTCTCTGTAATTCAAACCAATAGGACCTAAAAATGGGACCATTGATTTCAATGACAGAGAGTTAAGCACGTGCTCCCAATAAAATCAATCGGATATGAAGGCCTAATTTTGGCTGGATCATGCACTAAATTATCTATTATTCTCCCGCTTTTTTATTTTAAAAATAAAACACTCAATGCATCATGTGCATGATACATGTATACATCATGTTCTCACCAACAGAACTGAACAAAATATATTTTTCTCTAACTTGTAAATGCCAGTGTCCCAAAGGCCAGACATTAGATATCTCATTATAATGTATTCTGCATTTTCCTTCCTCCATAAAAACAAGTCTAATAAAGATTGGTTATTAGTTTATTAATTATTCAAATACGGTAGTTCTGTTTATAGGCCATGTGCAACATTATGCGAACGGACCTCTGCTTGTGCTACAGGACTTTCCCTTGCTCTTTCCCCCCATGCACTACCTGTGCCCCCCCCGAACTGTTCTGGAGGGTCCCCCAACTTCCACAGTGGATTTCAGGGTGCGTGGGGAGGGGGGCTGAAGGGGAATCTATTCCACCAGTTTTTCCCCCTTCTGTTCTGCTGGTGGATAAATAACATTGGATACAACCTGATAACTGAGCAAGTGTGGTGAGGACTTTGATAAAACTCATCCATTTAACATTGTTTGCTTGTATGTTTGTAACACATTACTTCCACTGAGCATTGAGGAGCTATAAGAATTCAAAGCTGAGAATTGTAGTCTTACTAAGGCTACAGTTCAAATTATTCATGAATGTAGGCTGGCCAGGTGTCTTATTTTACAGAGGACAGTCCTCTGTTTGAACAGCTGTCAGAGGACAGTCCTCTATTTGAAGGTGTCTTCTGTTTGATGGGGTCTCCTGTCCAAGTTTGGTCCAAAGTCAAAGAACCATAAGGAGGGAGATCAGGGGCCTTGAAGTTGCCCATCAACCGTAACAACCTGGATGGCAGACTGAGCAGGCACACAGGTCACCTAGTCAGTCTTCCCCACATTGCTGAGATACATTATATTTCTATTTGAAGTATAGTAATTATTTCTACATTTGCATCTACTGGTAAATTAGCATATGCAAATGTTATGCAAATCAGTGTGCTCTTTTGACCTATTTTTTGGCGATGAGTAAGTGACCACCCTATGACAGCTGAATTTCTCTACCACTCCATAGGCTGTTTTCCAATCCACTTTCATCAGTACAGTTTGAAAATAGTGGTTGGTTCTGGTATTTGCTGTGTCTTAGAGAACTATACAGTGCACTTCCAGAAGATTGTGAAAAATATCTTAACTCATCATATGAGGATCTATTCACAATATGAAAATGGCAAGATAAGGGTACTCCAAGGTAGCTTTACTACATCCAATTTAGAGTAGAGATTCTCAAAAGGACACAGAAGATCAGAAATACTCCTACTTCTATCTCCACTATATCATTCCTTGGCCAGCTTCCTCTGGCCTCTCCATTAGTATTAAACACCTTCAGAGTTCTATGGAATTTGAGAGCTATGTTGACATTCATAGATAAGAAAGAATGTGGATGTAACGTCAACCTTCACTCCTACGTTAATTTCTTGCAAGTGGTGGTGAGTGTTCCATATCTGTGGTATATGAACTTTGGTTTTTCTAAAATGTCTGTATTCAGTTAGTTAAACTCTATTTACAACTGTCTGCAGACTCAAATGGAGAGCTAATCTGATGAAGTCATAAATTAATGACGAAACAGGAGATACAACCGGATTCCTGTAATGACTGTAATAGCCATCAACAGCTATTTTACTATTCTCCACAACATTATATTAGTCTGTTATATCTGTGTGCTTTTGTTATCCAGTATATTATTTGTATCTTTGTACTCGGTTTATACCAGGCTGTAATCTTTTTACATGTTTATATCATCATTGGTGTGAACCTTGAAGTCTATGTTTTGACTCACTATATAAAGTTACTATTATAAATTACTTATTGGTGCATTTTGCAGTTATGTGCACATATGGCACTCCTTTTACTGTTGACTTGTTATCAACTGCAGCCTGCTTGGTTTTTTTGGACATTCATAAATATTCCTGCACAACACAAGAGCGTTTTCTCTCTCTCCTTGCCCTGTTGCAGCATGTTGTGTCGGATTGGGAATGTACATATATAAATTACACAGATGGAAGGAGCAAATGGGAAGGGCAAGCAACCATTATATGTATATTTCAACAGCATAGTAGGGAGTTTCAGGCAGTCTTGTTATTGGTGGCATTGTGGTTGGGGCAATATGGTCTTGGAGAGAGGCAAGTATGCTGCCTTTAAAATCAATAAATAATCCCTTTATTATCTGTGATGTAGTATGAGAATGACAAAGTTTGGAATAAAAATAACAAAGAGTCTCGTGGCACCTTAAATGCTAACTGATTTATTATGGAATAAGCTTTTGTGGACCGTAGTGTGTCCACTCTTGTCCGACGTTTTTATTCCAAACTTTGTCACTTCCTTTGATGACATTTGTTGTTTTTGCTGCAACAGGCAGCCGAACCTGGCTACTCCTCTGGAAAAAGTCTGGAATGCACTTCACAAATGGCAATGGCTGGACTCATTTCATATAATAGCTGGCACCACAATAAGAATGAAGGAAGCCAGCTGACAACAGATCACAAGAACCTGAATTTTAGTCATCCAAAGAGGATGCAATCTTCTGTATCTCAAGAACCCATTTTTCAAAGATGATTGCTAAAAGATTTAGTCCCATCTCAACTGTATTTTCTCAAGAAGGAGCGATTTTTCTTTTCCTCCCTTAGAAGAAGCAGGTTTAAAGGGAACTTTATGCAGTGTTAGTGTCAGATGCTGATCACTAACATCAATGGTACTCTTGCTGCTTTTCATGTCCCTGTGATTCTGGAATGCTGACTGCCTTCCTCTGCGTATGTGAGTGTGTGTGTGTGTGTGTGTGTATGTGATTATTTGAGCATGTGCACACTGACACAGTTTTTGCATTGGCTGTTGCATGTAAACAAATGTTTGGGCTCTATGTTTTTTACATCTCACCATCATATTTTTAAGCTCACAAATTTTCAGACATGCTATTTTTGAAATTTAATGAACTACTTACAATTTTCATGCAAAGATGAGTTGAGGTAGGACTGAATGGCCCTCCATATTATCCATCCCCTTTTAAGGTGACCACAGGTCCTACTTTACAGGGGAAAGTCCTCTATTTGAAAGACTGTCTAGTCTTTAAAGTCCACTTTAAAGATAAAGAACCATAAAAGGCTTCAAGTTGCACATCAACAGTTAGTACCTGGACTGCAGATTGGGGAGGCATACAGATCACCTGGTATATTGTGAGATATATTCTACTTCTTTTTAAATTATAGTAATTCTTTCTACATGTCCATGTATAAATAAGCAATTTTAATGCAAATTTATGCCTTCTTTTGACTTCTTTTTTGGTGATATGTCTCCTTTTTTTTTTTTTATGATGCTGAGTAAGTCTGCCACCAACCAGCCCCATGGGATGACCCTGGGTTCTAGTATTATGAGAGAGGGAGAAAAATGTCTCCCTATCTACTTCCTCCACTCTATGCACAATTTTGTACACCTCTATCACTTGTCCCCTTACTCACCCTTTTTCTAAGCTAAACAGTCCCAGGTGTTTTAATCTTTCCTCATAGGGCAGTTGCTCTAGCCCCTTGATCATTTTAGTTGCCCTTTTCTGTACCTTTTCCTACTCTACAATATCCAGTGACCAGAATGGTAGACAGTATTCCAAGTGTGGAAGCACCATAGATTTGTATAAGGAACCCAGCTGTAACCAATGTAGCCAACGAAGAAGCCAACCCAGCTGCAACTGGTCAATCAGGGGCAGCCAATATATACGGTAAGCCCCGTGTCTTTCCCCAGGCTCTGCTGGGTTAACAGCTCTCATTGAGCTACTTTGCTGCAGCTATAAGCTCAGGACATACCAGAATGATTATAAACCTCCAGTTAAAGACTATAAGAATTAGTGGGATAAGACCAATGCTTTTTAACAAGGTGTCTGTCTTTGTCCACACCAGGAGGCTAAATTCCCTGGATGGCTAGGTAGAGGCAATGGCCAGGACTGCCTTTTCCCAGCTTTGGCTGCTGTACTCGAGATTAGAAACCAGGCTTGACCGTGCTCAGTCATACTGCAGTCATCTTCAAGATGACTAAGATGCATTTTATGCTCGTCCACCTCTGAAAGCAGTCTACAAACTTCAGTTGGTCTTTAATGCTGCTATTAGGATGTTCATTACAGCTCACAGCTTAGACTGTATAACTCTGGTCTTAAGCCAGAGTTAAGCCATTGGTGACCAATTTGTTTCCCAGCTATATTCAAAGTGGCCTGGGAACAGGGTTTCTTAAGAATTGCCTCCACCCAGGTGAACTTGCCTGACCCTTATGTTCATCCACTGAGGTCTAAAGTGTTCAACAGCTCCTCCATTCCACTGATTTCTCTCTCAAAATTACCCTCCCCTGCTAGGGTGGCCAGGTGTCCTACTTTACACAGGATGGCTTGAAGGGCTGCCAGGAGACAGTCCTCTCCTTGAAGTCTGAGTTCAGTTTAAAGATAAAGAACCCTAAAAAGGTTGAGCAGGGCCTTGGAGTTGCCCATCAACAGTTAGCACCTGGGCAGTAAGTTGAGCAGGCACACAATCTTCCCCACCATTTAAATGATAGTAACTATTTCTAAATGTGCATCTATACATATAAATTTGCATATGCAAATATTCTGTAAAATATATGTCCACCCTCCCCACCCTTTTTTGGTGATGCATAAGTGGCCACCCTACCCCCTTGCATTACCATTCACTAGTAAATGTGTGTTAGGGTAATGTGTTTGCCAAGTTAAAGAGCTATTTTGCCCTTCAAGTTCTGGGATTGGCAACTATGGGCAGCTTATTTAAGATGTATCTGGCACAATTTTAGAACTCTCAGAAGGTGAGTCTGAAAAGGCTTGTGCCACTGCACCCAGTAAATATAATAAAGCCAGCAGAGCAGCCAAGACAGATGGTTGCTTATAGGTATGACTGCTAGTATGAACTTTTAATATTTTCATTCTCAGTTGCAGCCCTTGGGCTGAAAAATAATATAATTCTTTACAAAGAGATCGTTTCCTGTTCACAAAGGAGACACACCAGGGTATGATAATGATAAAGTTGTTCCCCAAATTAACTCACATCATTTACTGAAATGATCTTGTTGTTTTTGTAAGCCATTTTGTATACATACATGGCAAAAATGAATGCATGTTTTTTTTTTAACAAGAATTTGTTTTCCATAGGGATGAAGAACAGGAAGAATCTGTCCATCATGTCCACTCTAGGAGGCTAATTAATTTTCTTAATTAATAGTGCTTGGCACTGTTCAATCTTATTATTTTTGAAGCTGGGAAAGACAAAAGAGGAGTTGGAATATTTTTTACAAACTACAAGAAGTTATGTGATAAAAAGAAATGACTGGTGAAGATCTAATTAATGTATTTGACTTTTAAAAACAGCCAGTGGGTTGAGAGCATAACTGGCATAACGTTAATTATCTGATCATCAACCTGGAAGACATACGATAAGATGTTTGGATATGTGGAAATGGCTTTTTCATTGGATTAAAAAGACATGAGACAATACATTGCCTTTTGGAAGTCAACCAAGGCGGTTTACAAAAAGCATCATGCTGTTAACTTGTAACTCAGGTGCCCTATTCAGGTGTTCTGAACCCAAGTAAGTAAACATGTGAAGAGAGGCAGTGTGTTAGCCATGCCCCCTCCTCACATATTTACATTGCCCTCTACTCATGAAGGGTGACTTTCTGGAGAGGGGAGCCTCTTGTATCCATGGAGGCTCTCCACATGATCCAGAATGAAGCGTGATCCATGACCGCTCATGCCAGAATAAATGTGCTTGTCTTTAAGGTGCCACAGGACTTTTTGTGGGTTTTGCTGCAATAGTAACATGACTACCCCTCTGGTGATTTTTGTTAGCTGCTTTGGATACTTTTTTTCCATAGAAGTGCAGGAAATAAATACTTTAAAATAACATAAATATAAGGATGCAGGTATCACTTGGTTGCTTCCAGGTGATGACCAGGTCTATCTAGAAATACCAGTCAGGCCAGAAGTGTAATGAAGAAGTTAAGGGGCTCCAATCAATCCTCCCATTTTTCAAAACGGACCATGGAAGCTTGCGGAAGGCCTACGAACTGCAGAAGGCACAGATCTGGAGGGCACCAGGTTGGGGAAGGCTGCTGCAGAGTTTTCAAGGTGACCTGTGTGTGTGCTCTACCTTCTATTTCAGTTTTCAAACTGAGAAGACCACATTTGGCTTGATGCCTGACTGGATTTTATAGACGGGGATTATACAGCTCTACCACGGTTCTATATCTGTTGCTTTTAATATTTTCTTTTCTGATCAGTCTTTTGAAAATTGGAGTGTCACATTTATATGGCTGTGGTACACTTCCAACATATACTTGGAAGTTTCAGTTAATATAACCAAATGGAAAGGATCAGCCTAAATTTGTGTGTGTGTGTGTGTGTGAGAGAGAGAGAGATTTGCCTACAATTAAAAACTGCTCCCAAATATCAAACCCACACTTCAGTCACAGATAAGGTTAGGACTTGGTAACCCTTTTCCTGCTTCCTGCTCATTTCTTTCTCACTGCTGCAGTAGTTTCCTTTCATTTGTAAATCCTGCTCTCTCTCTTTCCCCTCCAGGAGACTTTCTTCCTTCAAAGCTACCTACAACACGCCTGTCCTACTTTACAGATCAACCACTGCTGCTCTGTGGATGATTCACTGACCAATAGTTTTGTGCCTGCAATTTTATCCTCTTCCTGGATTATCGTTTGCTCTGTCAGTCCAATTGGACTTCTTGAGGAGACAGCACGAGTGCCTATCGCTCAGCCTGTTCTCCTTCTCTACACCATTACAAAACTGTCAGCATTTTGAGCTGTAACAACCTAACAGGTTTGGGTAGGTTGTTGTTTATTTACTTTTAGATGTATATACCACTTTGTTGTTGTTGTTGTTGTTGTTGTTGCTCCAATAAAACCGTTAATAAGATTGCATTTATATTAGCACATTTAGCACATTTTACTGGGTCCTTGTCACAAAGGGTGTCCCCTCCCTTGAAGGCAATGTGTCTTTTCCTGCTGCCTTCATCAGAAAATAACAACTTTATAGATCCTTCTTACCTCTCCAGGTCATTACAGTGCATTGTTGCAGGATCAGGACCACTTCTCAGGTTACTATGGAAGTATCCATGTGATAAGATGGCATGGCCTGGATCAATACTGGTAAGTAATTACAGAACCAGGAAGAATGTCTGTAGGTGATATAGAGAAGTATAAGCAGGATCAGGATTGAGGTTCACTTGACTGAGGTAAGTGACTGCAGCAGCAGGGCCAGGCTGAACATATGCAGGTGATACTGGTAAGCAGCTACACCGGGATGAAATTTCACTGAGTGAGGTAAGAGGATACAGGACCAGGCTGAATGCCAATGGGATGATATGGGTAAGTACTTGCAGAAAGATTGCCTATATCCTGAAGTAAGGCACCAGTAAGTGTTTGTACAGTCAGGAGGAACCATTACTGAGTTTGTTACAAAAGTGGCTAAGTCTTTTCCTGTCCCCTCCTTTTTGTATCTGTCTGCTCACTTCTGTCTGTGCTGGGAGGGCTCTCCTACAGTTTCTAGCAGCCAGTCATCTGTTTCACTTCTTTGTTCTTCTGGGAGCCAGCAGGTGCCTTTCCGGCCGGGCTTACTACCCATTTTTGTTCCTTCTGGCCTTAGTTCCTTTAGTGTTGCTCCTCCTGAGCCTCTTTACTCCTGTTTTGGCTCCCCCCCCCCCCAGCATTCAGGCTTTTATCCATCGCTTCTGCCCTGCCTCCTCCACCTCTCTCAGAGTCCTTGAGCCACTGAAAGAGTCCTTGTCCTGATTTCCCTTATCTTCTGTTCAACTAGCCCTAGCTGTTGTTGCAGGCTCTTGTCACTGGGTAACTGGGGACCCCTGACTGCTTCTCAGAGTCCTCAAGAAGATTTGCAACAAAACATAGTTAAAAGACTAACATTAATGCAACAACAGCAGCAACAGGAAACAAACAAAAATAATAATAATCTACAAAACAACCTGCATGATCAAGTAAACAAAATGTGATAAAATACAATAAAAATGGAAGCAAAATTAATTGAGGGAATGGCTAATAGAGGTGAGTATCCACTTTGGACAAAGCTTGAATTCTGAGCCAAAGCAGCCTGCTGTCTTCATACACCGTCTGAACTGAAGCAACTCTGATCCGAAGCTGGCTGATGTCTTGGATCCAAACTGAAGTGTGATGTCTATGTGAAGGTCTGAACTGAAGCCCTCCCTGCCCCATCTGAAGCACTGAAGTGGCTTCAGAACCACCACCACCACCCTGTGCATATCCGCAATGGATACCTTTGCCATCCCCCAAAGCCCTTCTAGACAAAATGATCTTCATGGCCCCTCTAAAAGTACAAAGGGAGCTGGAATAATCCTGTTTCTTATGCTCTAGCCACTTTTTTTTTTTTTTAAGCTCTGCAATTTCATTTCTGTTGGCCTCTCTGACTCCCGATTAAATAGTAAATGCTCCTTGCAGCTCTCTGGACTAACACCCAGAAGCCAGCAAAAGCACAGGGCATCTATAGCCAGCGCCCTTCCCTCTGTTCTCCTCCTCCTTCTCTCGCCTTTTTATTTTTATTTTAAGATGTGTACAATGTCACCTTAGTGAAATATCGCAGCTTGGAATTATTTTTATGTAGGCACATTCAAACAAAAATTTTAATCGCTGTTTCTGCAGGTACTGGGGGAAATGACGGATCCCTGCAGTACCATTACTAAGCACGGGAACGGCGGGGTGTATGTATGCACTTGTGTATGTGGCTGGGTAGTTGATAGGGGTAGCCGTGGCAGGAGGAAGACATCAACAGTGTCGCAATTATGGAAGTCATGGGCAACCTCCAGCCTGCGGGCCTAATCCAGCCCTCAGAGGGTTGCCAATCCTTCTCCCCCAGACCAATTCAGTGCCCTGAATTATGGGGAATAACAATAGCACAGCAAGTGTGGGAAGGAGGCAGATTGCAAAGAGACCGAACCACAGGGAGAGAGCAATTAGCTTTCCTTAATATATATATATATATATATATATTAAAAAGGCAGGAAATGGAGGGCAATGAGAAGGGCAATGATCAATGGCTCATGTCGGTCCCTCTCCCCGCACGCTTCAGAGGATCCGGGGTCAGGGGGGAAGCAAGGGGAGAGAAGGAGGGGGATGAGCCTGGCTGACCGGCAGCAGCAGGAGGAAAAACGATAAGTGCTGCCTTCCCTCAGTCGAGAAAGCGAAATATATGATGGCATTGCAAAAGGCCAGCCGCTCTCCTTCTGGTTGGAGGGAGGGGAGGGAATTGAAAATCTCCCTCGCCTAGCCCATCAGCCACCGTCTCCTCCATGTGTGATTGTGAGAGGGTGAACCTTAGTGGTCACTTTGGGAAGGAAGGATAGAGGAGGAGGTGGAGGTGGAGGAGGAGGAGGAGGAGGAGGAGGAGGAGGAGGAGGAGGAGGAGGAGAGGGAATTGTCTCTTTCCCACCCACCCCGCTAAATCCCACCCACTACTGTGGACGGAACTTAACCTAGCGGGATAAACGCGCACATACAATGCGTTGCACCCTCCGAAGCATGGAAAGGCAAGTCAATTTCAGTTTTGCATGTAGCTTTCAACAGAAGAGCAAGGAGGGCTAGGGGCCCTCCATCTGGAAGCACCCATTGTGTTCTTTCAACGACATTGTGACAACGTCACGGTTTTATTAAATGTTGTTTCATGGTGCAGTGTGCAATGCCATAATAGATCTATAACAAGACGTAATGCCCATTTCCGCCGAACTGTGAGTATACTACTATGAGATGTTTTTTTGTTTTAAAATGTTTGGGCGATTTCTTGATATCAGGACTATCTTGATTCTAAGCATATTTATTTATTTATTTATTACATTTATACCCCACCTTTTTTCCTGCATAGGATGGCAGCCTTATAAAGAGTCAATGCATTCCTGCTCCTCTAGATCACAGCCAGTGCAGTTGGGAAGGGGCCGTAGCTCAGTGGTAGAGCACCTGCTTTGGATGCAGAAGGTCCCAGGTTCGATCCCCAGCATCTCCAGGTAGGGCAAGGAAAGAATCCTGCCTGCAACTCTGCAGAGCCAATGCCAGTCAGTGCTGACAATACTGGGCAATGGGCCAGTGGTCTGACTCTGTACAAGGCAGCTTCCTATGTTGCGATGTTTTCAGATTAAGCATAATTAGAACTTTTCTATGGTTGGTGTTGGCGTGTGTGAGTGTGAGAGAGAGATTATATCAGGGAGGAATTTTTTTGAGACCCAGCCATTCAGATTTGGAATCAGATCCAGTTACTTTTAGTAACATACTTGTTATCTCCTTTTGTTTATTTGCAATAAGAAAGCATTTCCTCTTCTTCTCTCATCCCCCCCCCCCCGCATTGGTTTTGGTATAGCACAGTCAAATCAACCTGTGTCAGGTTGGTTTTCATGGTTCACTGAGCACGAAGCAACAATGATTTCTTCCCTCGGCCATCTGACGGAACATTATTTTGCTTATCATTCAATTTAAATTGCCCCTCTGCAAAAATATAACCTATCAGTAGAAAGGGGATTTGTTGCCCATTTTTGCTCTTCTAACTTCACCTGGGTCAAAAAACAAAACAAACAGTTACTGCCTGCTGCCTGCAACACAGATTGGTTAAAAGAAAGGGAAAAAAGGCCTGAAAGGAAAATGGGGGTATACTAAATGACCTATTTAACAACCCTAAATGTTATCTTAGGATATGTCTGCATTGATCAATTTTCACATGATTTCTTCTCCTATATGCTATTTGAAGCTTGCACAGTCTTTATTTAATACTGTGTTCTGCTGCAATTTTCTCTCATTTCGCTTTTCTTGTCACTGTCCCTACCTCCCCCCCCCAAAGGAATCTTACACAATAGGAATCAACTATGATGTCCCCTTGTAACAGAAAAGCTTATTAGGAGAAACATGTTGGTCTTCATTCTGTCCCTCCCATGGTTCGGATACTTTTCAATTTGTACAACCTGAAGATGTGGACAGGATCCTTGGGGAGGTGAGAGACACCACGTGTGTTCTAGATCCTTGCCCTTCCTGGCTCATTAAGGCAGCCAGAGTGGGACTGACTGAGTGGGAAAGGGGAGTGGTTAATGCCTCTCTTCACCAAGGCGGGGTACCAACCTGCCTCAATGAGGCAGTGGTGAGACCCTTGGTAAAAAAAAAGCCCTCCCTGAACCCCACTACATTGGATAATTATCGGCCAGTCTCCAATATTCCTTTTCTGGGCAAGGTACTGGAGCATGTGGTGGCCTCCCAACTCCAGGGATTCCTGGACGGATTATCTAGATCCATTTCAGTCTGGCTTCAGGCCTGGTTATGGGACAGAAACAGCTCTGGTGGTCACCTTGATAGATGACCTATGCCAGGAACTAGACAGGGGGAGTGTGTCCCTGTTGGTTCTACTGGACCTTTCAGCAGCTTTCGATACCATTGACCACATGGTATCCTTCTGGACTGCCTCGCTGGGATGGGTCTTGGAGGCACTGTTTTACAGTGGCTCCATTCCTTCCTGGAGGGGCGGACCCAGAAGGTGGTGCTGGGGGACTCCTGTTCACTCCCTGGCCATTGGCCTGTGGAGTTCCTCTGGGTTTTGTCTTGTCCCCCCTGCTATTTAACATGAAGCCGATGGGAGAGGTTGTCTGGAGTGTTGGGGTTTGGTGTCACCAGTATGCTGATGACACCCAACTCTATTTCTCCTTTCCATCTAATTCCAAGGAAGCTGTTGCGCTGCTAAACCGGTGTCTGTCAGTGATAATGGACTGGATGAGGGCAAACACATTGAAGCTTAATCCAGACAAGACAGAGGTGCTCCTGGTCAGTCGGAAGGCAGATCAGGGAATAGGGAGTCAGCTTGTGTTGGATGGAGTTACACTTAGAGGTGTACCATCGAGCCTCGCGCGGGCAAAACGGGGCCGAATCGGCCCCGCTCATGCCCGCGTGAGGCCTTACTTTGACTTTGGGGCGGCTCACCCACTCCACGGCGAGCCACCTGCGCGGCCCGTTCCGTCCCGTCCCGTCGCATCACTTCCGGGATCGGAAACGACGCGCTGGACCCCTGTGCAGGCGCGCTGGACCCCTGTGGCACGTTCTGCGCCTGCGCAGGGTCCTGTCGCGTCTCGGAAGCGACGAATGGGCCGGAGCAGCCTGATTGAGTGGCATGGTGCGCCGTTCAGAAAATAGAGTCAGGTCGGCGCCAATCCCGGAAAATTGACTCGGAGGCGCGACCTGGCTTGGATCCACCGCTAGTTACACTCCCCCTAAAGACACAGGTTCACAGCTTGGGTGTACTTCTGGATTCAGCCCTGAGCCTGGATGCCCAGGTTTCAGTGGTGGCCAGGAGTGCATTTGCACAGTTCAAGCTAGTGCGCCACCTGCGCCTGTTCCTGGAGATGTCTGATCTGGCCACAGTGACACATGCCTTAGTTACATCCCGTTTGGATTACTGTAACACGCTCTACATGGGGCTGCCTCTGAAGAGTGTTCGGAAACTTCAGCTGGTTCAAAGAGCTGTGGGATACAAAGGCGGGATACAAATAAATATAGTAGTAGTAGTAATTTCTGAGCAATCTGCAATGTCCACCCCAGAGGCCCCAGTTATCTGTGGGAAGCTCCACAGGCATAAATCTACCACTAGTGGTGTTCCCTCCAGCAGTCGGTTCTGCAATGGGGTGTTCTGGAGGTGGGGCAGAGTATCTTTGTATCCAGCAGATCCATTCCCCCAAGCAAGACCCACATTGGACCCCTCAGCTACACCATTGGTTCCCCCATTGGTTTCAATGGGGGGCAGAATTTCAAAGAAATAAGGTCCACTGGACCAAAAAGCCTGAGAAAGCTGCCTTATGACCTTCACCCTGGCCAGCATCTCACTAACCTTTTAGAGTTCTTTGAGAGTGTCATTAAACATGTGGACGGGATTTCATAGATCATAGAGTTGGAAGGGCCCTACAAGGCCATCGAGTCCAACCCCCTGCTCAATGCAGGAAACTAGAGGAGGGGTCTCCCATCCAAGTAATGACCTTGCTTAGCTTTCCACGCTCAGACAAGCTGAGCCAGTGTAAGCCACAGGCCTGTAGTGATCCAGTACACGTTGTTTCCATGGACTTACAAAAGGCTTTTTACAAAGTTCCTTGCCAAAATTCCAGTGCAAACTTAGCAGTCACGGGATAAAAGGAGAAGTCCTCTTATGGATCGATAACTGGCTAGAGAAGAGAAAGCAGAGTGGGATTAAATGGTCAGTTCTTCCAGTGAGGGATGTAAACAGTGGGGTCCCACAGAAAGCTCTATTGGGACTAGGGATGTATGGACTTTGTTAAACCTCTTCCCTCTGCGTTTCGCAGATTGTCACATGCCTTTCGTTCCGTCATCCTCTCATTGATGGAATCAGCTTTTTTCCATTTCCCAAACTTGTGTTCATTTGCACTTGTGCAAATTTGCAGTTGTACAAATTTGCACTTCTGGAAATGTGCAAATCCCCCCCCCCCATGCACAAATTCCTACCAAATGCATAGTTTACCGTTTAGCCTATGGGGGGGGGATGTGCATTTTTGATGGGTTTTTTTATTTTTTGTATTTTTCTATGGCTAAATTTGGATAAAATTCTGGAAAGTAAAAACCCAGTCTGCAAACCATGTGGCCCACTGCAGAATGCACAGGTCAGATTAATAGAAATCCAAACTCATTTGCATCTGTTGCAGTTTCTCGGACATCCCTATTGGGACTGGTGGTGCTTTTTAACTTGTTCCTAAATGATCTGGAGTTAGCGGTGACAAGTAAGGTGGCCAAGTTGTTTCCAGACAATAACGAATTATTTAGGGGGTTGAAACAAAAAAGGATTGTGATGAGCTCCAAAAGGAGCTCTTCAAAGTGGAAATGTGGGTATTAAAATGGCAAATACAGTTCAATGTAAGTCATGCAGTGTAAAATCATGCATGAAGGGGCAAAAGATCCCAGCTGTCAAAACTTGGGGTCCATTTACACATGGGTTTTTGAGTAGGAATTGGTTGGATTTGGACTAACTCTGAGGTGCGGGGAGCTCTTTTAGCCTTTCCCAAGCCTGTAGAGGCTCAGGACAAAGTCCAAAATGTGCTCCCCCATGGATAATAAAGGGGGAAACCCCCAAAAGGTTGCTGAGAATGAGGGGCAAATCCCAAAGAACTCCTGCTTCTCAGGCAAGGCTCCCTCACAGCTTGGTTTTCTCTTGACAGCTCACCTTCTGTAAGATGCCAAGAGAAACCAAGGGGGCGGGAAAGGATTTTGAGGCTCTTCTGGGCAATGTCCAGGGTTGGTACCTGCTGCCCCTTGGCAGCAGGCACTCCCCCGGGCGTTGCTCCAGCCTGGGCTTGAAATCCATGCAGCAGTTGCACTTAAGTGAATGAGCGCATCTGTGTGCAATTTTTTAAAAAAATAATGCTAGGCAGCCGTGGGCAGCCCCTCCGAGGGGCTGCTGGGGCACTTTGAAGGGGCTGCTCATGGCTGCCTGCACGGGGATTGCAGAAGTCGGTGTAACAGCCAGCTTTGGTGATTAGAGGTGGGCAATCTGCTGCGGCCTGTCCCACCTCTGGCTCGGTGGACCTAACTGCTGCTCCTGCTGCGCTGGGCCGAAAGTGGGTGTGCACTGCACAGCTCGCCAGACTTCCAGGTTCCCAGCGGGCTGCTGTTTACACAGAGATGCCTTAAGATATGTCAAAAGCGGCTGCAATTTGCACAAATTATGCAAATTGCGGTCGCTTTGGGGGCATCTTAAGGCATTTTCTACGTAAACAGTGGCCCACCGGGAATCCGGAAGTCGCTTCCCTGGCTTGACTCAGGAGAACGTGAGTCGATGCCGGGGAAGTGGTATCTTTGAAATCTCCAAAAAATAAAGGGGGGAGGGGAGGCACAGCAAGCCAAAATGGCTTGCAGTGGTGGGGAGGGGGGAAAGTCTAATTCCTCCCATGCTGACCCATGGGATACCCACAGGAGGACTGAGGAGGGAATTGTCTTTCAGGCACATCAGGCGCAGGGTGGCTTATAAGCCACACTGCGCAGCTTGCTATGCAGTGTGGCTCATTGTGTTGTGCAAACCCACCCATTGAGTTTGGGTGAGGACATGTGTCCTTCTGCTCACCTTTTAGATGTCCCATTAAATAGAGACCTACGACCAATTTGAGGGGGAAAGGATTGCACAAACACACAATCTTGGACTAGTATAAAGACTTTTTTTTTTGCTTGGAATGTCTAAGGCATAATGAACTTGTTTGACCTTCAAATCCCAGATTGTTTGCAGAGTTGGCATCTAGCTTAAACTTCTATTTACTTATGAACTGAACAAATTTCATGTAGAAATAGCTGAGTATTCTGGGTTGGAATACATTTTAGATCTGTTATGGTTGTATTCATAGGCCTGAAATGTATGTGTTTAGCTCTCGAATGATTTGCAGCTACTCCACTTTAGTTATGGTTATGAATATGTGTATGGAAGACTATGGCATTTTAAAATGCCATCAACTTTATTATTTATCGTTTCTATAGCACCTGTTGTTCTGAGCATAATTCTAACAAACAGCATTGCTTAGGTAGACTTCATTAACTTAAGCTTTCTAAAATAAAGAGTCTGCTGAGCTTGGTGTGTGTGTGTTTTTTAAAAAAGCATTTGCCCTATTTGTATACATTTGTGCTGTTTTCAATCATTGTAAGCCACCCTGAGAGATGCATTTTGTATCAGAAGGATGGGGTGTAACTTTTCTAAAAGAAAAAATACATTAAAAAAAAACACTTAAGAGGGAATCAAAAGCAATTTTCTGCAATGCAAGCTAGCTTTTTGCACAACTCTTCTTTACATGTAAATTAGAACTTCAAAGAACATTGACACGTAGTTACTGTGGGAAAACCCATCATGTGATCCATTAGCTTTATATATTTCAAGTTTAATGGGGTAATCCTTTGATGATGGAAAGAAAGGGATTCTCCAGAACTCTGTCCTTGAAACTTCCCCAAACTCAGTAGGCTTGACAACATGCAATTCTAAACCTAGAAACAAATTTCCTGGCACAAACCCTTGAAATATTCCCAGGGATTTCCCCCCAAAATCTATCAAAGCATGACCCAAATATATGTTTTTCTACTGTGCAACAATCCTGTGTGTTCTATATACTACTTATTATTTATCTGAAAGTGGGCCGGGTGGGGGAGATCTTTAATATAAGCTGGTAGCTTTGCTGCAGCTTGAACAGTCCTACAGCACTCCCTAATTTTTATGAAATGCATGGCTATGTCAGCCTTTGAATGGAGGGAAGAAGTTAATCTTTCTGTGTAAGACTTGTTTTTCTCTTATTAGAACCACAGTGAGAACATTGCTTATTGGGCTGATTAGAAATGTAATAAATAAAATGAACAAACATTCTTGCAATGGTGCAACACAGGAGTGGACTGCTTACCCAACAAAGAGGAAGAAGCCATGTCGGAGGACAACAACAATACAAACACATCTCTACACTTTTCCTGGAGGCTTTACTTTAGCTGGACTAAATGCTAAAGTGAAGCTGACAATGCACTTCTCAAAAGTTTGCCTTAACACTTTGTCTATTTTCCTCACTCCCCCTCATACTGATGTTCAATTATTGCCTCCAAATATTTTTTTAAAATTAAAAATGTTTTTAAATGGCTTAAAACATGGTTCTCAGTGAGTGATAAACTCGTGCTTTGACTCTATCATGTCAGACTGCAAATGCTCCCAGTCACCAAGAAAAGATTCCTACACATAGAAAGCTAATATATCAGGGAGAAGGCTAGGCTTGAATCCTTATCTCTAGTTCCTGGTTTTCAATGCTTGTAAATATTACTAAAGAAGCACCATAAGTCTCCAGTGCTCTCTCATGCAAAGGAAACCAAATGTGGACAGCACACTAGTCCTAGAATTTCTCAGTGCTTAGGCAATTGTGCAACAATATATACCACTTTATTTCATTTATAACCCATTTTTCCATTCAAGAATGGGGCTCCGGACTGCTAACAATAATAAACTCAAGATTAAAACAGAACTCAATAACAAAAATATGCTTTTAAAATTACTATTAATAAAACTTATTCTTGCTATAACTACTGTATAACAATTTACATGCTTTAGCCATGACTTCACAGAACTCTTGTCTTGTCCTGATTGAATAACCTCAAAAATAACTGAAGCAGTTAACTGAAGAATAGCTGAAGATTTTTCTTGGCAATTCTTCTCTGGACATATTGATCCGGTTTGCACATAGGAACTACCCAAGCGTTGTTTAACCATGAGTAGTCATGACTGCATGGGAGGTGAGCAAGTATATTGTCTCCTGACCACTCAATGCTTCCACTTTCCAAAGCAACCCGTTTTTCATTGTGACATACAAACCCAGCACTCTGGGATGTTGTGGGAGAAGCAACCCAGATTTTTAACCCATCAACAAACCATGGGTTAAAACTCTGGGTTGTTTGTCCCTCAACAGCCCAGAGTGTTGGGTTCAGACATCATGGTGAACAACCCAGGAATGGGGCGTTCCTAGGTTGTTTTCCAAAGCAGAAGCCGGAGAGCAGTAGGGAGGCAGTATTCTTGCTTGTTCCCATGGTGTGATGACTACCCATGGCTTAAACATCCACAGGTAAATGTTATGTACAAACCAGGTCATTCCAAGTTTTATTGTATTTTTTTAAAAAAGTGACTCATCTGCAGTAGAGTACAGCACTCTTAAAATGTATTGTCAGTTTTACATAGCATGATATGCCCTATTTAATTTCTAAAGTATATAGTGTGATAGATAATAAGACTATACCACAGACTAAAAAGTGCTTTTAAAAAATGACAATGCTTTTTTTTTGTAAAAGTTTGAAATTTGATGTAAATTGCTACAGTGTCATCCGTACAATATATCTGTTTAAAGAATTTATGCAAATGATTAAATTCTTAGTAAACTGTTGAAAGCAAAACTGTTCCTTTAGTCATTGCAAGGTAATTAGTTCTCTCGGATGCGTTCCAAATAGACATAGTTGCAATAAGCAGGATATATGGCTAGATCCAAGGAGAAACTCTTTGGAGGGCACAATGGCTGTTTTTTTCTTGTCCACTTTGAACAGGAAATCTTCGTGCCATAACATAAGCTGTTTTTGATCTCTGTTTAGTTTGAAAATAGGTTTGTCACGCAGCACTAGAAGATGCTATTCAAGCTCCTTGGGCTTGTAGAGCTAGTTGCATAGTTATTTGTATCCATACCTGTGTCTACATCTTATTGTTAATTACCCAAAGTTAGTGTTTGTGCGAGTCCATTATGGATAGGCAGTGACTGTGGTTGGCCAGTTGGTGTTCATACAAGGGATGTCCCTAATTTGTTGAAGAATCCTGTACTATATAACCAATTAGGGTTTTTATATACTTATTATGTAACGAATATGTAAGAGGATTTCCTGTTTACTGGGTTCATGTTCCAGACCTTTGTATTGTATATTGATATCTACCTCTTATTTGATAGTATATTAATGACATAGCAATATTTTAATGTTATGAGTACAATGGTTTTCTAATATGTGCTTAGTGAAAGAGTAGAAAGGGCTGACAAGGAAACCATAAGGACCTTAATCCAGTGCTCCTATGGGTACAAGGGCTTTGATAAACACACTGAATTATCTCCCCAACAAGGGATGCCCTATTTACTTTAAAGGGGTTGGGCTGTGCAGATACAAATAAATGCACAAACTCCCTCCACCCATTAAAGTGAATGGTGAATACCTAAATATGCAGGTATTCCATGTCCACATGGCACTTGGAACTGGGGTGATCATCCTTACTAGAGCCAAATGTGGTTTCATTATTTCAATACTATAGAATTGTTCAGAACTGAATATTCAGATATTTTAAAACAAAAAAAAATGGAGGTTTGTTGCTGCAAACCAGCTTTAATGTTAGGAAGGAGCATTATGCCTCCCTAACTGAAGTAAATCAGCATTCACAACACTGATGATGGCTGGACTGCATAAATTAGGTTTTCCTCTTTATCTGGTCCATAGTTTTGTGACTACTTGTTTCAAAGGATATTGAACAGATGCTGCTGGGAAGTCTATTTTTAAAAATAATAATAGTAATTCCAATAAACAACATCAGTAATCCTTAATATTAATTGTTCAAGTCCTCTAAATAAGATTTCCATGATCAAATTAATGGCATGGAAGACCCAGTAAAAAACAAATTTACATTTTCAAATTGTAAAAGCAATCATAATTTAATAATACAATGTATTGTTGACAAACTCTGACTACCATGTTCATATGCGAGTAATGTTAATTAGAGTGACACAGTTTGTTTTGCTTTAAAAGGGTGCACTTTTCCAGCAACTATATGCTTTTTGCTATGATAAGCAGTTGGTTCACTGTACCAGTCACTGCCACTTAGTGCCTTACTGTAGTGCTTTCTGAACCCATTCCTTATTAACATAAAGCACAAGGTAGACCATGAATGTATCTAGTTATTTATTGAAGGAAAGCAGATTTTCTGTGACATTCTGAGTTAGGCAATATTCCGGTAGTCTTTTCTCAGTGCCCAACCTTGCAATTCTTTAAAAATATTTGTCTCTTTCACTGTTTGGAAATAGGGTAGCTTACTTGACAAATACGAAATCCAGAACACAAGATCATGTTAGGATGGTTTATTGTGCATGGGTGATCAGTACACAATCTAAGACCTTTTCTGATAGTATCCTTACAATTTATTTTTTATTTTTTATTTTTTTTTACCAATAAAACATTATTGTTTCATCATGATGCTAAATATGTCACTTTAAGTGCTGTGTCTCTTTTCTGAACTACTAATAGCCACTGTGTGGGGGGCTGATTTTCATCAGGAGCATGGGGAGAGTGGGCTAACCTTTTCTCATGCTCTTGATAAAAATCATTCCCCAACCAAATAAAACTGCTATTCACTTCAGAAGGGAAGCCTCCAGTAGATATAGGAACATAAGAAGAGCCTTGCTGGATCAGACCAAAGGTCCATCTAGACCAGCATTCTGTTCACACAGTGGCCAACCAGCTGCCTGTGGGAAACCCACAAGCAGGACTTGAGTGCAACAGCACCCTCCCACCCATGTTCCCCCAGCAACTGGTGTATGTAGGCATACTGCCTCCAATTCTGGAGGTAATATACAGCCATCATGACTAGTAGCCATTGGCAGTGTTATTCTCCATGAATTTGTCAAATCTCCTGCCCACTTTCTCCACACCATGCATAATTTTGTACGTCTCTATCATGTCTCCCCAAACGCACCTTATTTCTAAGCTGAACAGCCCCAGATGTTGGATACTCTCACTTTTCAGCACTTCTGGTGCGAGTCTATTTATTTAGTTGAGAGCAGTTGGTTGACAGCAGTTGAAGTATGGAATAGTTATGTCAGTTGAGGGGAGGGCGGGGGGAAAGAAAATGGACGGTAGGGGAAGGGGAAAAAATTGCTCACTCAGGCCCCCAAGAGCTTATACTATCCTGCTGGGGGAATGAGAGTTGGGTGGGGTGCTTGACATAAGCTTAAACATGAGCTGCCCCCTACAATATACAATGTTTCAGATGAAAGAAAAAGGGAAAGGACACCTTTCCCTACACTTTTTGAAGGTAATGTGCCTTGAAAGGCAGGTTAAAAGTTATTTACATAAAATAAAATATTAAATTTCTCCTACATTCTCTGGAGTCCCCCCCCCCATTATAAAATGTTTCTGTTTTGGGCCCCTGGGACTATATAGCATAAATGGAGAAGGTCAAGGGGGGGGGGAAGAAAATGTCATTTCCTTCTCCCTCCTCCTGGAACACTCCCTCCTTGGCAAGGCCTGGAGGGGACTCCAGGCTGTCTAGAGTCCTGAACAGGAGTGCACCTCTAAGAGCAGGGGTGGGCAAAATACAGTTCAAGGGCTGCATGCACCCCCCCACCAAGTTTTCAGCAGTCAGTGCCCCACTGCCATCCCGCCAAACTTGCTGCCTGTGCACAGTTCTCATTGCTAACATTTCCAGATTGATCATTTACAATAAAGTAGCCAGATATGTTCAAGTATGTGGCTAAAGCCATTGGAAATGGCCATTGCTTGAAAATGGAATTACAGGACTTTATTTACTTACTTATTTATTTAGTAAGTACACTTACCTATCCACTGCTCTTCAACCTGACCATATCCAGGGTGATGTACTAGAAAATCATGATACAGACTAATACTTAACATTGCTGTGCAATCTTCATTATTATTAGGGCTGTGCACGTAAATGCATTTCAAACCCAAATTGGAATAGGATCGGCCTGATCCGGCTTACGGTTTGATTATGGTCGAATTGGATCGACCCACACCCAGATCGGATGTAATCGCCTGTCATTGGTTCCGTTTGATTACAGGCGGTTACGTCCCAATCTGGGTGAGCAGGAAGTTCCTCCCCCCATTTCTGAATGGAACCTAGAGTAGGGATGTGCGTGTGACTCGATTGGGGGGTGGAAGCGGGGCAAACTCGCCCCACCTCAAGCCCCATGGAACTTACCTTTCCCTGGCTTGGCACATCTTCCCGGAAAGGATTAGTGCAGCCGCTTAGTATAGCGGCAGACAGAGAGAGTCCAAAGAAATTCCCTGTGAAAGATCTCCTGTTATGGGGGAGAGGGCTGCAGGGGAACCACAAGACCCATGTGTCTGAAATTTGGGGGGGGCATAAGCAGCTCGAGGACATCTCACCAAGTTTCCTGTTTCTATCCTTTAAAATGAAGATGTGAAAGACGTTTTCCCCCCAGTGCAAGTCTATGGAAAAAACTAGATGGAATCTATTCTGTTACCGTAATTGATTCCGTGTAGTTGTGAATGTAATCGGATCGGAATAGATACAGATCAGATGGAATCGTAATCGGGCCCAATCCCAATTACACAGATCGGAATCGGAATCAGATCAGAGGGGCCGTGCACATCCCTAATATTATAGCCACCTTGAGAGGGTTTCACCCTTAAAGGTAGTCTACAAATATTGATAGATTATTTTCAGTGAGGCTTGCAGAGGGTTTTCTGTTAAAAGTAGTTCTGTAGCTGCAGTATTTGTTCAGTTTCTCATTTACATTTTATCCTGTGAACACCTTATTTAAGCTCATTTCCTGCATCTTATGCTAGATTTCTAGAATAAATGAAAATATGAAACTGAGTACAGAGCTGCAATCCCACATGCAACTGAGCTACTTAAATCAAATTTATTTCATTGTGATTTACACAACTGGTGTGCAGGACTGAAGCCAAGATATTTCACAGGTAGTGGCCAAAAGGTCTTGTCCTTGAAAAAGAAAGAAGAAATAGCTTGGGTAATATTTGTAAATAATGTATTGCAACTCTCAAAAATATGGGATTTGTAAAGTATTTAGCAGCTCTGATTTGAAAAACACAAATTGTAAGCATCTAATTTTATCTCTACATATTTTAAAATAGAAAGAAGAGGAAATGTGTCATAGTTCTGCATTTATGAAAGGATGAATGATGCCTGAAAGCTACATTGGAAGAGTCATCGCACAGACTAGTATCAGGGTTTATTTTAAAAACTGCTATAATTAATCCTTGCTTACACACTGAATGTGAGTGACTCATATATACTGTCAGAAAATGATGACAAACAAATTCTAGATATCATAGGAGTTTCAGTGCAAGCTTGTTACATTGTTTAATATCTTATTTAAATGTTCACCTCAACAGAGGGCACAACTAACGTCCGTTATACCAAGGAAATCTTTCATCTTCAAAATCATAGCATTATAGAGAATTAATAAAGGTTACTAGCTACAGCGGCTCATCAGGCAGTCTTCACAACTCTATTGCATCCCTGAAGTCCCAGAGGAAAAGAAAGAATATTTTAATTGGTGATTTCAGTTTAGCAGAAACATGCTTTTAGGAAATGAGGCCTATACTGTTGTCTTCACACCAGGCTCACTAGCTTATGTTGCCATGGTAATCGGTGATAGCATGTTAAAACCAGTGATGTGGAAAACAAGATGGCTTCCTTAGTTGTTCGCCTTAAGGAAAACCATAGATATTAACAAATCATTAACATGCTAACAGATACTAAGAAGATTTGACCTTAATAAACATCATTCCATTCAACTGATAATATCTCTGGAAGTTGTATCTTCATTTCATCTCAGACTGGGATCTCTGTTTATCTGTTTACACAAATCCAGTACTTCTGATATTCAAGGGTTCATCTTGGCAAATTTTATTCGGATAGAGTATGAATTAAGATAATTGTTTTGTAACAAAATGGATTCTCTCTGCCCCTGCTTCTTGCTATTCTCATTTGTCAAAGTATCCTAAAAGGGGACATATACAACTACGTTTCATGTGGAAATGTTGTTAGTTCTGGAATGGTCTGTGTGGTGTAAGCATTATACCTTTTGTGTGGTGAGTGACAGCTGACTCATCAACATCTCATGGACTGAAAAGGAATGATATTTCTCAGAAGGAGGGTCTGTTGGTGCCTGGAAGGCATGAGGAGAGGGGAAGATACAGGACCGAGTGATGTTGAATGACTATTAGGGGGAGAAAAACACCAAAAGCTTGATCCTATTAACCATAATGAAAACCACATAAACCTGTAAGTGCAGATAATGTAAGCATGATGATGAGATGAAATAAAAAGCTAGCAGGTTAATATATAGCTATCTAGTCTGATGATTCTATAGTGAAGTGGTTTCACAGTAATTGATTAATTGGTAGCAGTCCTTTCCCATCAACACCCCCCCCCCCCACTGGGAATAAGGATGGAGGTGTGGAATTTCACACATTCTTGAAAGACACATTGATGAAAAAGGATTTATTTTGTTAATTCTTCCAGCAGACAAAGTCTTTTACTGGGAACCAATAGCGCTTCTAAATCTGAATGATAAAAGAAACCAATTAACAGCAAAGAAGAGGGCTGAAAATAAATGGGCAACCTTACTACTTCCCAAGGACTAAAAGCTATCAAGTAACAGATACATCTAAGTGTATCGGCAGCACAGCCCTCCATCCGTGCTGGGTAAAGCTTTTCAGTATGTAATCGCTAAGCCTCTATGCTTCTTTGGCTAATTTAAAAATCTTGAATTCCCTTTTGTTACTTTGGCTGATGACACTGATGTCTCAAAGGTGTAAGTGCCTGCTGTTTGTTTCCAAGCAGCTTGATTCCATGAGCTGAAAGGAATATTGATTTTAAGGGCTGCCTGTTTTATTTACACAGGCTGCCCAGAAACCGGCAGGATCAAACTGGATAAGATTCCTCCTAATACTGCACCCTTCCATGCCTTCTTGAACAAAATCCAATAAAACTACCACATCTTAATTAGCTAGCGAAGGGATACTAGATCAGGACCGACTGATACATTTGAAATGTGAATTATTTCCTAACTTGTGCACAAATCTTGCCCTTCTGTACCAAATGCCTCCAAACCCTTACGTGAAGGCAACTATTGTTCTGCAACTACGTTCATCTGAAATTTTAGCTAAAGCATTTTCTTGAAATTTCAAGGAATAGGGAATCCCAAGGAAACTGAAATGGTCAACTGGTACAGGAAGAGAAATACAGGGTGCCAGAAGTGGGTAGCTGCTCACAACAATGAATGGGTCAAGATGGAATAGGGCAAGTTCACACATTCATGTTCATCACTCAATGGTTCCAATGCCAGCAAGAGAAATGAATATAAAATACATTAAGATTTAGATATCATGGTATTCATAGAATATTTTACATCAAAGCATCCAGCACAAAAGAAACAGAAGGACACTGAATTTGTTATATAATGTGTACAACAGTGCACTGCTCCATATGTTAAAAAAAAAAAAGTCTCAGCAGCAATTCATGCAATGTACATAAAAGGCACATCAAGCCTATCATTGCTCTATAAAAACTGGAAGAGGTGTGCACCATCTTAGTCTTTTCTAATATGCATATGGAAAATAATGGGAATCATAAAAGCTTGGTTCAGATTCAACTGAACATTGCAAAGAGGCTTTGGGTTGAATTGATAATGTATCTGAGATTGTTTGGCAATTGCTTTAGCACTGGGCACTCTCTTGCTTAGAGCTGATCAGGGAAAATAACAGTCTGTCTGAATTTATCCATCCAGATTTTTGGCTTCCAACCAAATCGATGTTCACTGCCAGGGTTTATAACCATGATTTATGGATTGGTAGCTTTCAGGACGATGGATGCACCATAAAGGAATGGAAAAAAGGAGAAAAAGACTGAAAAGAACCAGACAGAACTCACTGGAAAAAAAGAGGAAGGAGACAGACAGGAGAATGGCAAAGGAAACAATGGGAGGAGGAATTGCTTTAAAAATAATTAAAAATATTCAACAAAGAGCGTCCATTTGCAAGACAAGGGTCTCTTGAGGGAGGTCTTGTTGATAGAACTGAAATGAAATGGTCACTTCGATTTCCCAAACTGAATATGAATAACTCTGTGTGCTTACAAAAAAAAGCACCTGGTTCCACATTTATGACCTTTAGAAGCTGTCTTCTGAAATAGAAGTAACGACTCACAAAGGGAACGAACAATGAACTGCCAAACAGTAAATCGAAGGAATATATAGAACTTTCAGTTACTCAGAGAAAAATCAATTTTTAGCGATAACAAACAAGATAAGATAGAATGGGGTGTGTGTGTGTGAATGATCATACCACGTCATTTCTTATTGTTCATTTTGTCTCCTTCGTCCAGCATCAATTTGGATTAATTTTTGGTGGGGTATCATGGAAAGAAAGAAGTAATGGGTTATTCTTGAGTTTTTCAGGTAAGTATATCTGCTTCTGTCTGAACAAACTCTAAAAATGGTTACCGTAGATGAATCCCATGGCCCAAGGACGATGGCTGGCCTTGTGTTACTGCTTCTTGTCCTTGAGCATGATAGTCAGCATCCTGTTCTTACACAGTGGTGATTCAACAATGTTCTAAAAATAATAAATTCAGCAACAGGGCAACTCCCCACCACTCACCGCCTACAACAGGCTTCCCCAACCTGGTGCCCTCCAAATGGGTTGGACTGCAATGCTCAGCATTCCCAGCCAGCATGGATGGCTCATGGCTATGCTGGCAAGGAATGCTGGGAGTCGCAGTCCAACACATCTGAAGGACACAAAGTTGTGGAAGGCTGGCTTACAACTTCCCTAGCAACTGCCCCTGGAAGGGGTTGATTAGTGTGGCGTAGTGGTGAGAGTGTTGGACTGGGACTCGGGAGATCCGGGTTCTAGTCCCCGCTCAGCCATGAAACTCACTGGGTGACTTTGGGCCAGTCACTGCCTCTCAGCCTAACCTACCTCACAGGGTTGTTGTGAGGATAAAATGGAGAGGATAAAATGGAGAGGAGAAGGAGGAGGATTATGTAAGCCGCCTTGAGTTCCTTGTAGGAAAAAAGGTGGGGTATAAATGTAATAAATAAATAAATACCGGTAAATAAATAAATAAGCCGCCATAAGGCATAAGCTACAGAACCGATTCCATGACCATTTCAGACAGGGAGTTATACTCCCTATATCCAAATGGTTAGGAGGAGTGCTGCAGAAAGAATTGGGATACAGTCATGCCTTGGATTGAGAGCATAATTCGTTCCGGAAACGCGCTTGTAATCCAAAACACTCTTATATCAAAATGAAATCCCCCCCCCCAAATTTGTACAGAGATTTTTAATTTAAGCCGTACTACAGTACTTATATTGCAAGACGTCGCTTGTATATCAAGTCAAAAATAAATAAATAAATATTTAAAAATTTGCTTGTCTTGCAAAACACTCTCAAACCAAGTTACTTGCAATCCAAGGTATCACTGTACACAGTTTTTGGGTCAAGGGTCAAGACATACCCTCCCAGACATTCACACCATTAACAATGTAATGCTGCACTGATGAGCAAAAGGGAACAGTAGGTGGCCGTGGCAAGCAGTTCCGTAACTTAGCAACAAAGCATGCTACAATATGCAAGGGGAGAGAGCTCAGCGGCACTCTCTGCAAATCCCAAATGTGCCCCCCATGCAAAAGGTTTGGGGACCCGTGTTCTAGCAACAGAAACTTCATGTGAAACTGTTAACCATGTGCTTTAACACTAAGACAATTTCTATTTAAATGTATGTAGGTAGAGCTTAAGAAGTAGTTTACAGTTCTGGCAGAGGCAGCTTCTGAGAGGAAATCTAACCCCTCCTTCAGTGCATGCGCGGATGCTGTGCATGAATCTGGATTGTGGCAATCCGGGTGCACTCAGGAGCCTGAATGTCTGGTGAGAATTTTGATATTTGTAGCCGCAGATGTGACAGCAGACTTCCATGTAGTAACCCAGTAACTTGTATTTCCTGTCTCAGAAATACTAACCTTGGGAATACAGAATGCTTACGTCAGTTGCGAGGTGAGCATTAGAGCTCATCATTCTTCTCCAGCTTGGATTTTAATCTAAGTCAGAAAAGAATCCAGCTCTCACCCTGCCGTCCCCCAACGCTTCTTCCTCTTTCCCTTCCATGGCGTTCCAAGCCCCCTTCCCGCTTTCTTCTCACCTTTCAGCGGGGAAGAACACTTGTGGAGGGAAGGGGCTCGGACACTCCCTGGTTCGGGGTTCATTAGGGGCTGGAAGTATAATGGGGGTCCAAGTCTATTACGTTTGGCTTGTAATAAACTCAGTTATTTTCTATTTTGGGAGGGGAGAATCGCTTTCCTTATTTTGAGCCAATGCAAATTGAGCCCGGGGAGCTCACCCAATCTCTGCCATAGAGTGTTTTGGAAACTCTCCTGAATGTAAAAGGCAATTTGTCATGCATGGTGGGCTGCAATTAGGAAAACAGAATTCCAAACCCTGCTGTGTGTTCCAAGCTAGTCGTGCAGTTCTCTGGATTGTGGCCATACGCAGCATTGTGCATTCTTTCTAGCCTTGCTTCTGAAATGTAGTGCCTGCACTAACAACCATGGAGACATTTTCTCCTCATTCCCAATCCCAGCTTCCATCTCACATGATCATAACTGTTGTTATCTTCCATACTTTGAATTGGGAGAGTTTTTAAAGTCCGTGTGAATCATTCCCCACCTTAAAATGTAACACATAAATCTGTATGGTCAAACAAGGCTTCCTAATATGGTCTTTCATCAAGACTGGAAAGGGAATGAAAATATACATGAATCCCAGCATTTCTGTTTGAAGAAGTGCCTGTACCCTTTCTGTGCAAAGACAGCTTTCAACTCTAATTCACACTAATTGCTAGGTTTGCATGGAACAAGTAGATAGGCTCCAATTTTGTAACAAAGGCTTGGAGTGAGCTAAATATCCCATAATGTTATGTATAAAATGAATCACTTAAGATTGAGAAATTGTACGTAGTTAACCGTTTCCCTTGGAAGCCATTGCATTGGACAGAAACTAGGAGATGTAAAAGGTGTGTCTAATCTATCTTAGTCTTTTAACTGTTTGTGATCCACCCACAGAACATTGGTTATTGGGCAAATTAAAAACATAATAAATTAATTTAAAAAAAAAGAGTTTAAGAACACCAAGGTTATGTTTTTGCTGGTTTTCAAAATCCAACCAGATTGACCCATTCCCAACTTAACAAGTGTAGTAGATGTATTTACATTTCAAACAGCTGGTGTTAATTGGGAAAGAAATGGGAATGATTCTTAAATCATATTTATTCCATGATGTTGTTTACCTAATGAATTGAGTTTGCATATTAAAAAAAAATTAATAAGTCAGAACGAAAAGATGAAATGAGACAAGCAGATAGCTTAATTTGAGTCTGCACAGAACAAAGAATGCTGGATAACTGGAGACAACATTTCTTTTTTGACCTGTTATCCCTTCTTGTCATAGATGGCCCAAGAGGCAGAAAATCTGAATGGTGCCCTTCAATGATGGTAAAATATAATAATAGATGAAATACTTGACAATTTACTGTCCTTTAATGTACCTGAACATCTGCTTGAGGTGAACTGCCTTGCTCTGCTCAATGGTGGGACTGACTTTTGATGTCCTGGCTTTTTGAAATGCGCACTGAATATGTTGATATATAAATTCTATTCTGTTTTTGTGCCTCTCCAGCAGTTTTGCTGACTGGAGCTCCTTTACTTTGTCTTGCATAAGTCGATGGGGATGTTTGACTGATCTACAATAATAAAAGAAGATGTGTCTGTGTCTGTCTGTCTGTCTGCCCATCAGCACCATAGCACCAAGACCATGAATCTCAGACACCTGAAACTTGGCACACATACTAAGCAGACCCTAGGGGCATGCACCTCAAGGTTATTTTGTTTTTAAAACACATTAATCAATTTTAGTTAATTTACATATTTCCATGTGGTTGAAGACTGTATCTTCAGCCGCTAGAGACAGACCTCCTTAACCAGCACATAGCATTGCCATCCATACAGTTTGAAGCCAGAGGAGATTAGTAGGCCAAAGGACACAGTTATTCACCTGCCCTTACCCTGCTGTGGCACTCCTTCAGGGGAATGAAGTGGGCAGATCCCTCTCTTAGGGGGCTTATAGGGATGCACTCCGAGTCCTAGGCAGGGGATGTGCCTAGGAGTGCCAGCAGGTATGCCTTCACTCAGACAAGGTGCACAATGTGTCCAACTCTGACACACCTCCATTAGACACAGGCTTCGCTGTATTGAACTAAGGGTGAAGCTGGGTCCATTCACTAGTAGGGAAGAAAGTAAGCAGGGACACAGATGGGAGGAGGTGCCCCCCTTTGTAATAGGGGGCATGGGGACATTTCTCATTTCTACCTTTTGTTCCAGATTACAGCATATTTATCATGCCCCATGAAATTAATGGAAACTATTCAGAAATTCTGTTGGTATCTGCCTAGGTGGTCCCCCGCCCCCGCTTCATCTGCATAGTCCCACACCGGTTTCATGGGTTTTTGTTGTACGATTAAAAAAAAAAAAAAGAAACCCAGAAACTGGCTTGTGTACATATGATGGGCTTGAAGAGATCCAGTTTCTTATTCTATTGGTCTCTGACCTGCATAGATTGTGCATTCCTATAGTAGTAAATAGAACCTGGAGATGTCTTTTTAGTACATGAGCTACAGTAATGGTGTTTACAATCTGGGGTGTGTGTGGCTCCTCCCTCTACCTTGCGTTTGCTGTTGTGTAATGCCAGGTCCGTTACCCAAAAAACATCTCTCATCCATAACTTGATCCTGGATGAGGATGCAGACCTGGCATGTATTATGAAAACCTGGCTGGATGAGGCCGCTGCTCCAACTCTATGGCCTTGTGTCCGGCTGGATTTTTGTATGCCCAGCAACCAAGGAGGGGGGATGGGGAGTGGGAGTGGGAGTGGCTGTTATCTACCAAGAGTCCTTGGTCCTCGCCAGACCACCCCTCCAGGAGACCAGGTTTATTGATTGCATGTACTGGAGGTTGGGCCCTAAGGGCAGTCTGGGGTTTCTGCTCATGTACCGTCCACCCCGCTGCACGACAGACTCCCTGGCCGAGGTGCTAGAGGTGGTCTCCAAGGTGTGCGTGCAGTCCCCCAGGCTGTTTGTGCTGGGGGACTTCAACGTACATTCGGAGACTATCCTCATGGGGGCACCTCGGGACTTCATGGAGACCATGGCTTCCTGGGAGCTGCATCCTGTATTAACTGGCCCAACCCATGTAGCCAGTCATGCACTAGACTTGGTTTTTGTTTCTGGGGAGGGGGGGAAATGATCTGGAAATCGGGGGTATATCCACCAAGATATCCAACCCCCCCCCCTTGTCATGGTCAGATCACTATCTGGTGGGGTTGGATAGCTCGGTACCACAACCCCTCTGCAGGGATGAAGGACCTATTAGGATGGTCTGCCCCAGGCGTCTTATGGATCTGGATGGATTCCTGATCCATCCAGATCAGCGCTTGGGGAATTGGAGCACACAAACGGTAACTCGGTCGAGACCCTGGTGGATGACTGGAACGCTACAGTCACCAGGGCTCTAGACCAAGTGGCCCTGAAGCTCCCTCTTCACCTGAATCGAGCTCGCACAGCACTGTGGTTTACCCCATCGTTGTGAGCTCTGAAGCGGGAGGTGAGAAGGCTAGAGCACCGATGGTGTAAATCCCACTCCGAAGACGATCGGACATGGGTTAGAGCTGCATCTTCAGCCTACCAGGTGGCAGTGAAGGCAGCAAAAAAGAATTTCTATGCTGCCTCCATCGCGTCTGCGGAACCGGAATGCTGCCCCAGGAGGCTGTTCCAAGTGGTCCGGAGCCTGGTCGGTCTGGCTGCACCAGACCCGGTGGAACACTTTAAAGCCTCCTGTGAGGCTTTTGCAAAGCACTTTGCAGATAAAAACCAATCGGATTAGGAGTGGGATTCCGTGCATCGTGGACACAGTGAGTGAGCAGGAGGAGGCCAATGGCAGGCCAGTTTTGTGGGATCAGTTCCAGCCTCTTCCTTCTGATGAAGTGGACAAGGTGCTTTCATCTGTAAAACCGTCCAACCACTTGCTTGCTTGATCCTTGCCCGCCCTGGCTCATTATGGGCTGCAGGGAGAGACTGGGTGTAGGGATCAGGGTGGTGGTGAATGCTTCCCTCGAGGAGGGAGCGATGCCATCAGCCCTTAAGGAGGCAGTAATAAGACCGCTTCTAAAGAAGCCCTTCTTGGATCCCCAAGATTTAAACAACTTTCGCCCAGTCTCTAATTTACCATTTCTGGGCAAGGTGATCGAGCGGGTGGTGGGGGCTCAGTTGAAAGCGCACTTGGATGAAGCCGATTATTTAGATCCATGCCAGTCGGGCTTCAGGCCTGGACATGGGACAGAAATGGCCTTGGTCGCCTTGGTGGATGATATGAGGAGGGCTTTGGATAGGGGCGAATGCTCTTTTCTAGTCCTCCTCAATCTCTCAGCGTCTTTTGATACCGTTGACCATGGTATCCTCCTGGACCGCCTGGAGGGGTTGGGCATAAGAGGCACTGTGTTGCAGTGGTTCTGGTCCTTCCTCTCTGGAAGGTATCAGAGGGTAATTTTTGGGGAGGAGGCTTCGGACCCGCGGCTGCTCACTTGTGGGGTGCCGCAGGGATCCATCCTCTCCCCAATGTTATTTAACATCTACCTCAAGCCGCTGGGAGCTATCATCAGGAGGTTTGGGGTGTGCTGTCATCAATATGCAGATGACACACAGCTCTACCTCTCCTTCAAATCCTCACCAAGGTTGGCTGTTGAAACCCTGTCCAAATGCCTGGAGGCAGTGGGTGGCTGGATGGGAAGGAACATGCTGAAACTGAACCCCAACAAAACCGAGGTATCACTGGTGAGAGACAAGAGGAGGTTAGGGGATGTGGACCTGGTGCCGAATGGGGTTTATTTACCCCTGAAGGACCAGGTCCGCAGCTTGGGGGTCATTTTAGACTCCCAGCTGTCCATGGAGGCTCAAGTGTCAGCTGTGAGTCGGACAGCGCTATATCTCCACCTTATACGGCAGCTGCATCCCTACCTTCCTAATCATCTGCTCCCATCAGTGGTTCATTCCTTGGTCTCCTCTTGCCTTGACTACTGTAATGCGTCTACGTGGGGTTACCCTGGAAGACGGTTCAGAAGCTACAGCTGGTACAGAATGCGGCGGCTCGCCTCATTAAAGGCAGCCACTGGCATGATCACAGTACTCCGGTGCTCAAGGAGCTGCACTGGCTACCAGTTGTTTGCCGAGCTGAATTCAAGGTGTTGGTTTTGACCTTTAAAACCCTGTACGGCTCCGGTCTAGTTTATCTCAAGGAGCGTCTCCAGCAACATCAAGTAGACCACTCAACAAAATCTGCCATGGACGGCCTTCTCCTTATCCCATCAGCCAGAGCAGCCAGGCTGGAGGGCACTGGGAAGAGGGCCTTTTCTGTGGCGGGCGGCCCCCAAACTGTGGAACTCCCTTCCCAGTGACCTCCGCCATGCCCCCTCTTTGATGAGCTTCCGCCGTTCATTAAAAACATGGCTTTTCAGGCGGGAATATGAGGTGGGTTAGGATTTTAACATTTTATATGGTTTTAAGTGTATTTTAATCTGTTTTCTTTGTTGTATGTTGTACATTGCCCAGAGTGGCCGGGTACCGGCTAGATGGGCGATTTAAAAATACAATAAATAAATAAATAAATAAATAAAATACAATCTAGTTTGAAATTTTGATGAACTGTGCAGCTAAAGACACAATGTAAATGGAGACACAATGGGTTGGATCCAGTCTGCAGAAGCAGACTTCCCCACCTCCTCCTCCCCACTACAGCCCTTCCACCCCCCTGAAAATGCCACATAGAGGGTTGGGGGACCCTGCAGAATGGAGTACGCTATGTGGATGATCCCCCAAAATCAGGTGGAGGCACCTTCTGTGAGCGGAGTTCTGCTCATGGAAGGTGCATCTGCCAGGTTTTGGGGGATCCCCCATTCCCCCTGCATCACAGCCTATCCTATTCATTAGGGTCCTCTGTCCCCCTCTAAAGCATTAGGGGGAGGGCTGGAGGGGCTGCTGTGGGGAGGAGGGGGCAGGGAATTCTGCTTCCACCAACCCAGTTGTGCACACCTATATCTGGATCCAACTCAAATTTCTGTTCCCTGAGGCTAGACACAAAGGCCAGGTTTACAGATTCTCCTCCAAATATACAAGCACGGTGGACAAAAAAACGTATTGACAACAGTTTCCCCCATTTTACTATGACCTTTTGCAGTTATGATATGAATGCAACCTCATTTTGGCTTGTTCAAAAGGGGCCATCATAAACTGGATGTTGATGTTCAACAATAACACTTTTGCCACTCATTGAAGTGGTGGCGGCATGAGAATCCCCCATATTGGACCCCTCAAGAAATCCCAGTTATATGGCGATTCCACTGCATAGTGCGACTGTAAAAAGTGCTGAGTAAAGGAAGAAAAGCACTATCATCTCCAAATACTTTCTATGCAAGCTAATCATTATGTCCGACAGTTCACATTTTCTAGGACAATCCCATCAGTGGGATTGTTTTAGAGGTAAATGGTTTGAGCATCACAGCCACAGTTTGCAGAGACAAACTTCAGTTTAGCTGATATATTTGCTGTTGTTCAGAGTCGGCAGTGTTTAAAAAAAATTAGCAATGTGAGGCAAAAGAAAAATTGGCAAGACTGCTAGAATTCTTGTCTCCATCAGAGCATTCAGAAACACTTAAGTAAACAGAACCAGCAGCTCCATAATTTTCCAGCAAGAGGCAAAAGCCAAATTTTTTTCCTGTCATTCATGCTTATTGTGAAATAATTAATGTTCCGTTACTAAGATGTAGGAATAGGTTCAACACACTATATTCCAGAATTTCACAGACACTTGTCATTTATAATTTCCCAAATGGCAGTTAATTGGAACCTAATAGATTTTACTCAAAATAATAAAAAGTAAAATACACAATCAGACCAGCTGTATACCCCTGTATCACAGTCACGTTCAAAGTGCCCTGATTTTGCTTTTATGTGGAGAAGAGATTAAGCAAATAAGATGTTTGGAACAAACAGGGGTAGGTTTCAGTGGTGGATTGTGCGGCCAATCTGACTGGTGGGGCAGAAGGAGGAGCCAAGGGGGCCGGGCTGGTGCAAGGCAGTTTGGTGCAGTTTGGTGCCCTAGGCAAGATCAGATATTTAGCGCGCCCCCCTTCCCACTTGAGCCCTCCCTCCCTATTTCTGGTGCCCCCTTTAGCCCTGCGCCCTAGGCAGCTGCCTGGTTGGCCTAATGGTAGCACCGGCCCTGCAAGGGGGTCAGCAGAGGCGGAGCAGTCTTTTGAATCTCTAACAGCCAGCAACCCATACCACAGAAAGGGGAAACTGAGCTGCATGACCTTTAAAATCATGTGTGCAAAGGAGGGATTCACACAGCCACAAAAAAGCACTCCTTTGGACCCATATTCCCATTGCACAGAGAATCAAGTGACTTTAAACCCATGATTGCAAAACAGTGGGTGAGAATCCACACTGCCACACAAGATGATGATGATGATGATGATGATGATGATGATGATGATGATGATGATGATATTCTCAAAGCCACACAGAAAATCAGTCTTTGGATTCCAGGAGCAACCCATTGTAAAAGGGGACACAACGAGGATGTTGTTGTTGTCATCCTCCTCCTCCTCCTCCTCCTCCTCCTCCTCCTCCTCCTCCTCAGAGCCACACAGCAAAGCATCTATGTGGGGCTGCCTTTGAAAATGGTCTGGAGACTTCAGTATGTTCAAAACAGGGCAGCAAGACTGCTAATGGGGACTGGCTGACAAGAACATACATAATATGCCTGTCCTCTATGATTTACATTGGTTACCAATTGAAGTCCGGGCCCAATTCAAAGTGTCTACATTAACATTTAAAGCCCTAAACGCCGGTTTGGGGCCAGGTTATCTGAAGGAACGCCTCGTCCCATACGTGCCTGCCCAAACCCTGAGAGCTTCTTTGGAGGCCCTTCTCAGAGTGCCCCCTCCAAAAGAAGCTAGGAGGGTGGCTACTAGGGGAAGGGCCTTCTCAGTTGTGGCACCCCATCTGTGGAATCAGCTCCTCAAAGAGGTGCACCTGGCGCCTACCCTCTATTCTTTCAGGCGCCAGGTAAAGACCTTTATATTTGCCCAACATTTTAATGGTTGATTTTATTCATTTTATTATCGCCACTGTACCTCTGGATTGAATTTATTTTAGCTGCTTGGTTTTATCATGTTACATTTTAATATGTCTGTGTTTTTATATTATATTGTTGATGTTTTTGTTTTAGTGTTGCTTTGTTTTATAAACCGCCCAGGGAGCCTTTCGACTGATGGGCGGTGAATAAATATATTAAATAAATGAATAAAATAAATAAAATGCTGGTAAGCATGGTCACCAAGTTCTGAACTTCCAAAAATACATATCTTTATATGAGCACCCCCCACACACATGCAACACCCTCTCTATGCCTCTGAGAAATCAAGCATCCCCAGGGCACCCTCCCCACCCGAGCCCTTCTTCTCCATGATGCACCTATGCTGGGGAGACTACTGGAAACTACTGAGTTTGCACGCCCAGTGTGCACTCTCAGTATTAGCCCTGGAAGCCACAGAGCTTTCAGGGCAGGGAAGGACAAGCCAGGACATTGTGACCAGGCAAACGCAGCTAAAGAAGGCTCACAATCACAGTGCTTGCCTTAAAAAACAAAACAAGAAAAGGTTGGTGAATGGTGGTGGAGGATGGGCAGACATGGAGGCAGAAAGTAGAGGGAGGAAGGAGGAGGGCTCTGGGATTCACTGTGTGGTATTGCGCCCCCTTGCACCCTCTATTAGGTCTTGTGACTGAGAGGTTTGGAGGTTGGGGTCTTCATTCTTTAGAAGAAACTTTGACCTGGTTCGCACATAACTGTCGCAGATCGTGAGTTAATGAACCCAGGATTTGCTGTGGCATGTGCCAGGAGCATTCCACAGCCATTTTGCATATTGAACCTCTGATTGGGCTGATTGGAGGTTGCTAGGTGACATCGTACCCCAGGCACTATCGGTTAATCATGGGTTAAACAACCCACAGTTAACATACAATTAGTAGTTATGTGGGTTGTTTAAGTCACAATGAAGTTATACTGCCTGGGATGAACTTATACATGTCATGGAGAAACCTCTGATAAGCCTGATCGGAGGTTGAATATGCAAAATGGCCATGGAACATGCCTGGCATGCACTGTGGCAAATCATGTGTTAATTAACCCATGATTTGCCACTGTTATGTGCTAATGGGCCCATTGAGTTTCTCCTACTAATATCAGAGATGGTTTGGTAGTAACAATGTTACAGGGCCGGTGCTACTATTAGGCCAACTAGGCAGCTGCCTAGGGCGCAGGGCTAAAGGGGGCGCCAGAAAGGGGGCACCAGAAATAGGGAGGGCTCAAGTGGGAAGGGGGCGCACGCTAAATATCTGATTTTGCCTAGGGCACCAAACTGCCTTGCACCGGCCCTGCAATGTTAGCAACATTTAAATATGCAAGAATCTTGTTAAGGATAATTCCACATATTATGTGACAGCATACTTCAGTTTCCACTTGACAGGGTTCTGTAGATAATCCTGACTTTCTGATGGATGTACCTGTATGAATTATATATATTTTTTCCAAATACAGTTTCACACACTACATTTTTAGGTGTATACTATGAAACTTAAGTATGAACTTCCAAGATGTAATGTGTGAAGCACCATTCTACATGGATGTGAGCTCTTCTCTCTCCCAGTGATTATTTTTCAATGTCTTTGATGCAACACCATGACGCTACACCATGATCCTTCAGTACAATGACTCTACAAACATGTGATTGTAGAGCCTGCCTTTAACACTGAGAAAATATTGTTGAAATGTGATTATAACATCATGTCTCGGCACATTCAGAGGATGATCTCCAAACTATCCTAAATGCTTTTGCAGAAGCATACGGAAAACTTGGTCTCTCACTTAACATCAAAAAAACCAAAGTGCTTCATCAGCAAGTGCAAGCTAACCCTTTGGTGATGCCATCTATCCGTCTTGGCGGGACAATACTGGAAAATGTCGATCATTTTCTCTATCTTGGCAGCTATCTTTCTGTTACAGCTAACATCGACAGTGAAATCCAGCATCGTCTGAGCTCCGCAAGTGCCGCGTTTTCTCGAATGAAACATAGAGTGTTCGAGGATCGGGATATTTGTAAGAAGACCAAAACACTGGTTTATGAAGCCATTGTATTACCAACTTTATTGTATGCCTGCGAAACATGGACTATCTATAAACGTCACCTCCAAACTCCTTGAAAGATTTCATCAACGTTGCCTCCGGAAAATCCTGCGAATTACTTGGGAAGATAGGCGAACAAATGTCAGTGTACTGGAAGAAGCAAAGACTACTAGCATTGAAAAAATGATCCTTCAACGCCAACTTCAGTGGACCGGTCATGTTGTTCGAATGCCTGACTGCTGTCTCCCAAAGCAGTTACTTTATTCCCAACTCAAGGATGGAAAGCGGAATATCGGTGGTCAATATAAGAGGTTTAAAGATGTTCTTAAGGCTAATCTAAAAAAATGCAATATAAACATCAAAAACTGGGAAGCTCTGGCCCATGAACGATCTAACTGGAGGTTGGCCTTTCACAAAGGTTCTATGGACTTTGAAGAAGCTCGAGTGCAAGGTGAAAGGGAGAAACGTGCTAAGCGAAAAGCACGTCAAATGAATCCTTTACAAGACCATCTTCCATCTGGTAACCTGTGTCCTCACTGTGGGAAGCTGTGTGGATCTAGAATTGGCCTCCACAGTCACTTACGGACCCATCGCTAGAGTCTACATAATTTTCTTTAGAATTTTCCTCCTTTTAAAATCTCCTTTTTGTAAATTTTCTTTCTTTCTTTTTTATCCTGGAAGACAATCTTACTCGGTCACGAGTGATCGCCTGACTGACTGACTGATAACATCATGTTTTTCGATATTGTGCTGGTTCCACCATAAGCACTTATTTAGTAATGCAGCAGTCTTTGAATTTGGCCTAAGGATTTGATAGATTGTACCCAATGATAGTCTAGTTCAAATGACCCTGAATAGGTCTAACACTGGATACAACCCAATATTCACAGGTTGTTTGATTTTGTATCTTGGGGAAAAACTGAGGAAATAGTTGAGTATACAGGAAGCTGTGAGCTGTCCTAGATTTTGGCTTTGGAAATGGCCAGAATAAAAAAAAGGTCCAGAATGGCACAATATAATCATAAAATCAGCTGCTGATTGAAACATCTTTAAGCCACCAGCAGGAAACATGAAGCCCAAGGCATTTAAAATATCAGACCCTTCATCTGGAATGACACTCTGTTCACATCATCAGTCATCAAACTCAAATCCAAATTGATGTAAGAAAGTCAACTACATCTGGAGAAAAAAAGAGGAGAGAATATCCTTTCCCATGTCATGTGAATTGGTTATTAGTAAAATAGCATGAATAGCAATCTGCTACTGAAGCAAATGTGTCTTGATCTGACAGGCAAATAACAAAGGTTGGAAGCTATTTTCTAAATAGTGACTAATCTGTTATTTTGATGAAAAGGACCAAGAAGCTTCTTTTTAAAAAAAAAAAATCATAGGTAGATGGTATACCTTCCAAGCTTCAGCTACATTGTTAACACCTATAAAAAAAACCCTAATCAGTGGCATGCAAGGCCCAGTATGGTAGGAATGACAAAGCCTGGCTCAGACATCAAGAGGCCCCAGCCGACAGCTCTTTCCCTCAGGTTTCTCATTGCCCTCAGGAAATGCCTACTAGTGTATCAAAGGTAATTGCTAGCAGGCAGCTGTGTCTCTGGAGAGTGGGAATATAAACCAGCAGGAAGGGGACTGAATTGTTACTTCTGTGAGCAACTGGAGGCTCAGTTGGGTGCATGCATCTTAATGGGCATTCAATGATAGAGAACAACAGGAAGCTTCAGTTCTTTTGTTTTAATTTTCATTCTGGTCAGCACATCCATCACTTAGCACATGGTGTGCTGGGCGAGGTCGCCCACTCTTGGTGTAGAGAAACAAGGGGCCATTGGCCACTGATCTCTCTTGAACAATGGGAGCAAGCTCCATATAGTCGGTTTGTCACTTCTGCCAGAAACAAAACATTTTTGTTTATGTTTACTAATGTAAGCATATGCGCCTGAAAATTTGCCCAGCTTTTGCCCAACATTAGTAAAAATGTAATTTAAATCTTCATGAGGAACTTTACGTACGCAAATAATAAATAGCTGGTGAGGGGAAAGTCTGTTCTGTGCTATAGCCACATTCTTCTTGCTGGCCTAAAGTGACAAGCCTAAAAGGTTTGGATAAGGCACATCCAATAATGTCATTTGGTTTTTGTTTTCAAACCATAAGTATACCTTACATACAAATATACATGTAAACAATATTGATATTCTATAATATTCATAATAATGAATATGGTTGTGTAGCATATGTAGTCATGCTAGAGTAGACCTATTGAAATCAGTGGGACTTGTTAGTCTGTTCTAAGTATGACTATGTATGTATCTAAGGGCAGTATCCAATTCGACACTACTGCTATTGTAAATTACATTGCACTACCATAAGTGACCTCTAGTGCAATGCCAATAGTGTTTGCTGGCGTGATGGTTTTCCCCAGAAGCAAATGCCAGCAAATCATGCCAGCAAATGCTATTGGTGTTGTGCTAGAGGTCAGTTACGCTAGCACAGCATAATTTACATTAGTGGTGGTGTCAAATTGGATGCTGCCCCAACTCATTATGATGTCAATAAGTGGATTATGCTGTTGACTCCCTTCTCTTACTCTGATTAGATTTGTAAGTTTAATCGTACACCATATCTCATACACCTGATGTCATTTTTTCTCAATAAAACGTTGATTCCATATGCCTATTTCCCATGTTTAGGAAAAATGTCTAATTTCCATAACTAAAGCAGTTGGTCATTATAAAATTGCATTGCAATGTCAGCTCTACAATTAACCCTCTCCAAAAATAATAGTAAAAAAAGAATACTGCGATAAATATAAATAAAATTCAAACACTTCTCATAGCAGCTTTCTCATTTTAAGCTATCTATTGGTTCCCCAGGGAAGCTCAAGTTGGCACAGCAAATGTTCTTTAGGGAAAGTGCTTGAAATCCCAATTTTTCAGAGCTTGAGAGAATTTTAGTCTCCAGAAATAACCGCTTGACACGATTCATGCTATGACTCTGCCATGTAGTATGCTGGACCCTAGACCCTTCAAAGTCCCCAGATTCAAACTTCCTGCTGATAGTAGCCGTGGAGGATCCAGAGCTGAAATATGTATACAATGCAAAATGGGTCTCCCTGAACCCTGTTTATATAAGCTTTTTTTGCGCAGTCGTCCTCTGCTCTGGTGTTTTCTACTAAGAATAAGTAAAGGATTCACTGGTTATCTAAACAAGGCCCTTGTGCTACGGTTCAGTGCCTGTTGGACAGCTGTGTGATCTGTCTTGTGTAATGCTCCCTCCCACCCTTTCCACTTTTGGGGGAAGGGGAAAAAAAAAAGAATTGTACTGTCTTGAAGCATGCGTTTTTCAGCTCACTCTCTCCTATTGTGCTCTTTCATTCTATTATGGACCATTAGATAAACATGGTGTTCTACAGTCACTCACTTGTTTATATGTACAGACACACTGATAATATGCTCTATGTTTAGAAGGAAGTCTGTGCGTCATACGGTATGTGGGACATGCTTGTGTATAGTGTATGTCCTTTTTTTCCGTCTTCAGCAGAAGGATTTAGATCACAATGCCTCTCTTTTAAGAAGGGTGAGAGAGATTTTTTGTTGTTGTTGTTGCTGTTGTTTGCATCTTGTTTTTACTTTGCTTCTTTGCCCTTATTCCCGGAGGCAGCTGGTGGCATGTGAAGAAAGGCACAAATCCCAGGCACTGAACTCCTTTTCACAGACACTTAAAATGTAACTAGCAAAGTGAAGCTGTCATCTAGCTTGGCTGGGTTTGTGCTTTTTTTCATATATAGCATGCAGGGCTGTTTCATACATTGCATAGCTACACACCCAGGTTTGCTACTGAGTGTACATGCAGTAGGGCAGCCTGCCCAATTTAGTGCCCTCCAGATATGTTGGACTACAACTCCTATCATACCCAGCCAGAATAGCCATTGGCCGTGATGTCTAGGAACAATGGAAGTTGTGGTTAAGATTTGGGTCACAGCAACTACTTGACTTTGCTAACCCTGATAGTGATTTTATAGAATGATGGGCAAACTTACCCCATCAGAAATTATAATTAACCTGCTATGCAGGTTATCCATCCTTATAAAGCTTTGCTAAAATTTCTCCATTCATCTGAGATCTTGATAAAACTGCACATTCTTGTCCATGCATGTCATCGAAATACATCTTGGGAACGTACCATTTCTGCACACGTCCTGATGTTGGTTGGTTTAACCCTTTATTTTCTGAAGGAAATGTAAACATTCTGTCTGCAGTGCTCATGGAATTATGTCACCTAACCCTTTAGTTACTGTTTTCGAAACCAATCAGTACAGAAGTTTGGATTTGAAATCCTTCAACAAACCAAGCAAGTTTGAAGAAATGGGCCATGTAGGTTAGTATCCACCCCTTATTCAACATTTCTTTTTAGTTTGTGGCTTGATTTCCTTTCTGTATTCAGCTAATTGACCCAAGACCATTTTTCTCTAGTATCAGACAATTTCCCCCCTTGTTTGTTAAGTTTACTTTAACAAATAAGAACTTTACAAGTTTTTCTTGTTTGAAAATTTACTTTAGACCTGGGTGCTAGTGGTTGGCACTGGGAGGAGATATTAGGAAGGGAATCCAAGGAGGAGGAGTTTGGAAGGGGAATTTACTTTAGACCTGGGGCAGCTGGCAGGCAAGGATGAGGAGATCTGGGCTTTGACAGATGTTGTATGCCTCTTCCACAACTCCTGCTTACACCAGCTCCAGTGGCTCCATTCTGATAAACAGTAGGTTTTGTGAAAACAGCCAATCAGAGAGGACAACATAACATAGTAACACAACATGATGTCATGATGCATAGCATGATGCCATACTACAGTTCTCAAGATTCATTTTGTTGATGCTTGCATGCAACAAGTCATATACAGTAATACCTTGGATTGCAAGTAACTTCGTTTGAGAGCATTTTGCAAGACAAGCAAATTTTTAAATATTTATTAAAATTTTTTGACTTGATATACAAGCGACGTCTTGCAATACAAGTACTGTAGTACGGCTTAAATTAAAAATCTCTGTACAATTTTTTTGGGGGGAATTTCGTTTTGATATAAGAGTGTTTTGGATTACAAGCACGTTTCCGGAACGAATTATGCTCTCAATCCAAGGCATGACTTTATACACAATGAGATCTCAGAAGAATAACAGTCAACATTAATCTGAGGTGGAATTTGTAACTTGCTGAGCAAATTACAATCTCTGTTGGTGTAAGTTTGCTCATTCCCAGTCACCATGTATTTTCTTTCCTGATTGGCCATTTTTCGATGTGCTTTGTTCATTTATGATAGTTCAGTGACATGGAGCCAAACCACAGGTGTGAAGAAATGCTGAACAAAGGGTGGACATTAATCAAAAGAATATTTCTCCAAACATGATTAGTTGTTCTATGGTTCCAGAGTCAAACCTTTTAAACCTACTTGCCTTTGTTTTGGGCAAGGCATAAGTAAAGGATTAAAATACAAACCCTTCTATGTGCGTGTGGATTGAAAATGGAACATTTACATTTCTTTCCAAAATGAAAAGGTTATAGCAACCAACATCAGAGCATGTGTCAAAGATGTGGAATTTTGATGCAGACTGCACAGGCGCAGAAAATATAAATTAACTCATAATCAATCTCAGTTTGAATTATAAACCATCACAGCACCTGGTGGAGCTCAAGACTCCCCTCTATGCCAAGGCATTCAATAGTTAAGAGCTCAAAATAGCACAGGGCGGGGGGATTATGTCACCTGTAGGCTTAGTTTTATTAACTTTTGGATTGCCATTTTAAACTGTGCTTTTAAATTTGGTTTTTAATCTTTTTAACGATATTGTATATTTTTATTGTTGTTTTTATGTATAAATTGTGAACCGCCCAGAGAGCTTCGGCTGTGGGACGGTATAGAAATGAAATAAATGAAATGAAATGAAAGGTTTTTCAGGACCTCAACTGGTAACTGCTCCTTTTTTAAACTGGTGATTCCAGGGACTGAACTTGGGATCTTCTATGTGCAAAGTGTGTGCTCTACCTTTGAGCTATGGTCCCTCCCCTGGCTGGCGTGTGCAAGCTGTTTTCCAAAGTTTGTTTCATTGCGCATCCCATGTTGCACATTTGTTTGTGCATGGTCTTCTTGCACTTATGTGGAGAACCATGAATGATGTCCTTTCTGGTTTGTGGACAGGAGCTTCTAGATTCTGAATGTCAGATTATATAAACTGAATGCGATAATATCATTGCAGACAGTTATGGTAGCACAACTGTTTGTGTTATTAAACACAGCAGTGTAGGCATTAGAACTTGAGTAGAAAAACTGGATGAAGGCAAGCTGCAAATTGGAAGAGACTTGGAAATGCAGGAAACCATGGATTGGATACTTAAGAGTAGACCCATTGAAATCAATGGGACTTAAGATAGTCATGACTAACAACTGGTTGTGACTTACTTGTCCCTACTCTAGGTGTAACTAAGTCTGGATCCAACCCTTTCAGTTTCTTGGATGCATGTGTTGATAAGAACAAAACAAAACAGACAGTTTTCTGAGAGCTTCAGCTGTGGGGTGGTATAGAAATGAAATAAATGAAATGAAATGAAAATGAAATTTTAATGTCTGCAACCTCCTCCCACATTTCATCTTAAGATTCTGGCCATGCAGACCTCATGATTTCAGCATCAAGTTAGTCTTTCTTTTTCTTCTTTCCCCCACCTCCAACCAGCTTTTTGTAACATCTTGCCTGATGAGGACATCTGTAGATCTAGAAAGCTTGCAGATTTTTTTGTGATCATTCAGCTGGCTTAATAAAGTTATTGCTCTAATATGGATTTTGTAATTTTTCTTATCCCCATCATGGCTTCCTTTGCTTTTTGTGAAAATCTTAAAGTTAGCTTGATCAAGGTTCAGGCTCATTACACATCCAGGAATTATGAATCTAATAAATTCAACCTACCAACCAACCAATTACAAGTTTCGACACTGTCCCTAGTTTTACAGTGATCCGGAAGATGCAGTGGCTTATGCATATTTTAAAAATGGAGCATCCACTTATTTTTCCTTAAAAGAATGGAAAAGAGAGTCCTAAAGAAACTGTCAGGAATGCTTTTCTTTCTGAATGATGAGATATATATAATTAAGATATTCTGGGGTCTCTTCTTCTTTTTTTTTTTCATATTCTTTTAAAACATTTCCCATGCTTTTGCAGCCTGCATGGCTTGCTTGGCAAGCAGACATCCGTTTTTGCTTTTAAATGACAATATATTATTCAGTAACCTCTTCCAACAGAAGGGCACTTCTAATTTAGTGCCTGCAACAACAAACACCAACAACAGAACAAAATGGCAAGACCCAGAAAGGACTAAAATTCCATAATTAGATGCTAGCCTGACTTCCACATAGTTGCTATTGTTTATATATATAAAATGGTGTGCCTTATTTATTATACTTCAGTCTGTAGTAAGAAGGCCCAGACAATGGAAGCAATATTTATGGTATTATTTATCTGAGTATTCTGTTGGAATATTGCTCTTTGGATACACATTAGTATGGTGTGGCATATGACGCTATGCTCATGCAGTGACTTAGTGATCCAGCCCTGTGGTTAACATGACACCTTCCGCCTCTTTATTGTATATCATGCTTTGGATAAATAAGTAGTAATTACACACAAGGTCAGCTAATCCCTTACTGGTTATTAGTGAGGGGTAGGACCAGGGGATGTTGGTGATTCCTACGTCAGCGGGGCTGCTTATCCATTGCGGCTTTTATTCTGAGCTTTATAGGAGCTATCCATGGTGTTCCATGGTGGTGAAGCTATTTTGCGGATGGAGTACAGCACCATGGATAGCTCCTATAAAGCTCAGAATTAAAGCTGCAATGGATGAGAAGCCCCACTGACACAGGCGCCACCAGCCTCCCCCGGGTAGGACTAGTTCACACGTTATATTTCTACTGCATGCATTCTCAGGCTCATATGTAGAAAAAGAAATGTGACTGGAATGGTTTTGCCAAGAAAAATAATACTTTATGGAAATAATTTCTCACTGCTTAATATGTTGTGTGCCACTGGAAACCCAAGAGAGTGCTTCAACAAACTTCCTAAAATGGTAATTCTCAGGTTGGATTCAGGTGAAACTACTATCCACTAGAGCTGAGCCAAAATTTCTCAGAAGACATTTTTTCTAAGAATTTTGTTGAGATTCTTCTTTTTCTTACCTCGCTAGAAAAAGAAGGCCACCTTGCAGAATTTTCTCCAAATATTCTCCATCGCTTTATTTGTGCTGGCTGCCATTCCCCCCCAACACACACACACACACACACACACACACACACACACAATTGCCCTGGGGCATTGTGGAGGATGCAAAATGGTGACCAGGCTGCCAATACGTTTTTGCTGTAATCACTTGCAGTGGCAGGGGGAAAAAAGAAGAAAAAACGACTTAGGAAAAAGAAAAGGAGCTGTATTACTGCCACTAGTAATGGTTGGTCTGACCCCTGAGAAATGGTTGGTTGAAGTATTTCTCATCCTCGTGGAGAAATCAGATGAAAATTTAACTGCCAACAGGGGCAGGATGGAGAGTCGTGGGAGGGCATTTGTGCTTAGCTCTATGATCTGCATAGAGACTACTTCAAATATTTCTCCATGGTGGCACCAGCCATGTTGAGAGGTACTAGCCTGCACCATGTGGCTATGTGATAGCCCATCACAACCATACTTAACTTCTTAGTCTTCAACACTTCATCCCAAACTGAAGCGAAATCTGTAGACTCTTCCCTGACTCGAAGTTTAGATTGTAAGTTCCCTTGGGCAAGACTTGATGCTCTGTGATATATATGATTCTCTCTGATGCTGAACTTGGAAGGTCCAATGCGTAATCAGTTTGGCAGCAAAACGGGGCCACCCAAAAATAAAGTAGGGGGTTCTACATAATTAGGGGACTCCCCAAGTATGCAAAAGTTTGCATGAAATGTTGGGAAATGGGGGTGGGTGGAAGGAGCAAAATGACCTGCTTGACCACTTTACAGCTTATAGTATCTGGGAAGGGGTATTACTGTTGAGCAAATTAAAAGAAAAAAAGAAAGGTTTTAATTATCCCCAGAATTTCTCTACGAGAACCAACTTGGGATCAGGATACTTGAGACAGTGCCTTCAACCTACCCAGTCACTGAGGTCATCAGATGGCCCGTTTGGAGTCCACCAGGAGAAGAGCCTTCAGCATGGAAGCTCCATTTCTGTGAAACTCCCTGCCTCTGGAGGTCAAACAGGCACCAACACTGTGCTGTTTTCGGCACCTCCTGAAACCATCTTTATTCCAAGAAGCTTCCCTTGTTTGACCAGAAATAGGTTTTTAGAATTGATTGTGAATTTGTTAACAGCAGCAAAATTAATGATAGCTAGGAATTGGAAGGTTCAACATGTGTTTTCAATTAATGAATGGTATACAGAGGTATGGAATATCGCGTTAAATGATAAATTAACTGGTAATATTAAGTGTCAAAAAGGACAATGGGAGAAAGACACCTTTGTGAACATTTGGGGCAAATTTTTGGATTATGTGTTGGTAAAGGGGAGGGGGAACAAACCTTGTCAAGATTTGTTATATTTTTGGAATATAGAATAATAGCTTGTATACACACACACACACACACACACACAAAAAAAAATTGGGGTGAGAAATATAACTTGGTCCCAAGAGGTGGGGGGGTGCACAATGTTTATGTTGTCGTTTTTTTGTTGTTGTATTCATTAGTAGTTGTAAGATGTGAAAAATTAAAAATTTAATAAAAAAAAAAGAAATAGGTTTTTATTGATATTCTATTTCAATATTGGGTTTTATTATTTTTATCTTTTATTGTTCACTGCTCTTGATTTTGTTTAGATGTGGAATGATATATAAGTGTTGTAAATAAATAAAGAAATCAAAACCTGTGCTCAGTGCCTTCCAAGACATACTGAATGCTGGGAACAGTTAAGCCATGAAATGTTGGGCAATGGGGGTGGGTGGAAGGAGCAAAATGACCTGCTTGACCACTTTACAGCTTATAGTATCTGGAAAGGGGTATTACTGTTGAGCAGGTACATACATTGAGATTAAAACCTCTCCTCCCTATGATATAGGTATAGACAGGAGAGTTGCTAGGCCTGGAACCTTGGGCCCTGGCCTTGAATCTGTGTCCCAGGTGCCAGAACTATTCCCCAGTGCAGTAGGTACCAACCATGGATATCGACCAAGAGAGGCTGCAAAGAAGTTGATTTGTTATTTTGGGCTCACTTGACAGCTGTCAAATGGTGAGTTGTAAAGTGAAAGCAAAACCGCAAGAAGATCGTTGCTTGCAAAAGTGCGTGGTGTGTATATCATCCCTTTGTGGTGAGATCTGACAGGGCGCTTTTTTTTTTTTTTTGGACCTGACAGTTCTCAGGGTCCTGCACCTTTTTCACCCTTCCCTAAGACTCTAGGCACTCAGGAAAGTGGAGAAGTGTGAGCCACCCCATTTACATGAGCACGGAGTTTTGACAGCTAGCTGTCAAAACTCAGGCTTCCTTTTAAAATGGGGTTTGTGACAGGGCTAATCAGGGGTTTTTTTTGACAGGGATATATGGATATACAGGGTTGTTGTGAAGATAAAATGGAGAGGAGGAGCAGCACCAGGTAAGCCACCTTGGGTTCTTTGTAAGTGGAAAAATGATGGGATATAAATGTAATAAATAAATAAAACCATTCCTCAGCAATGGCTATGCTAGGTAGGGCTAATGGGAGTTGTAGGCCAAAACATCTGGAGGGCCACAAGTTGCCAACCTCTGCATTAGGGGATATTTGGGGACATGATTTCAGAGGCTATGCATATAGCCTATAATATTCTAGTTGGAGAGATTTCTCACTTAAGTATATCCAGTCTTAGAGCCTTAAAAATACTGCTGCGACTAGAGGTAGAAAATAAGGGCATGTTTCTTGGACACTATGCATATTGAGTCAGAGAATACTGACCAGGCAGTGTACACAATTGTGTCAACCTATGCACTTTTCTGATGTGTCTTGCAGATTATGCATATTACTCAGAGAATGTATAAAACCCTATCGAGATATACACATTCCCCAAGGCCTCTTGTAGATTATGCATATTGGTGGAGAATGTACAAAATGTTGTTAAGATATGCACGCTACTCAAGGCCTGTTGGAGCGTATATCTAATGGTGTGGAAAAGTGTGCAATTCCCTCCTAATGGATAGATTATGTGCCCATTCTCCATGAGGCATGGCAAATGTGCACAATGGCCAGTTGTTATTCACGTTAGCCATTCAACTCACATTACCCCTAACGTAGATATCTCACAATTTTTGGCAAGAGTTTTCTTTAAGGGTTTCTCCAATAATGTAACTATGAGAATGATATATTTTTAACTATCAGAGGTTCTGCAATATAAAGTTAACTAAAGGAAATCAGAATAAGAGTGAAACATTGAGGATGCAAACATGAGTAATACATTAATGATTTTATCGATACATTTTGTGTAGACATATAATTGCAGCATTGTTTGCTTGTTTGTTTATGTATTTTATAGATTTATTAGTCACCCTGTAGCTAATAGCTCTCAAGCAACATACGATAAAATCACAAATCAAATCCATACAAACCAAATCAAAACATAATAAAACAACAATTAAAAACAGGACTCAATTAAAAGCACCAGAAGCTAATAGCAGCATCACAAGAAAATCTAAAAATATAAAGGAGATAAAACTACACAACGTAGCAACAGAGATAGAAAAGGCCTGAGAGAATAAAAATGTAGTTTTGCCTTGTGCCGAAAAGATAACAAAGTAAGCAACAGGTGGGCCTCTCTGTGTAGGGCGTTCCATAACTGATGAGGCCACTCCCAAGTAGCCACCCACCATACATCAACAGGGCCCTCAGAACAGGGCCTCTGACAATGACCTCAGGGCTTGGGTAGGAATATATAGAAGGAGGTATTCCTTCAGATACTGTGGCACCAAGCAGGGAAGGGCTTTATAGGTTAACACCAGCACTGTGAATTGGGCCCAGAATTCTCTTCCCCCAGTTACCCCATTGTTGCTGGGGAGAATTTTGCGCAAGGGGGAGGAGTGGAGGGGCAGACCACAATCAGGCCACCTTGATGAGCCAATCAGGCTTTTCGGGGGTGGAGGGCCAGGGTCCTGGCTACCTCCGCCCCCTTAGCTGTGTCCAGTTCTCCACCTCCCTCTTAGCAGTGTAGGCTTTGCTGGTCGTCCTTTTGGGGGCCGAGTAGGAATTTTGACCTACTGCCTTGATTGGCCTGGGGCAGTGGGTATGTTTCGCCTACTCTACACTGTGAAGCAGGGTTGGGTTTGATTTTATATTTTCTCATTCAGTCACATTTCGGGAAGTGCGGTAATAGGCAGTGGTGTTAGGGTTCGGTGATCATCCTATGGCACCTTTCGGGTGACTGGCGATAACCCGAGGCTCCCCTTGCTGTTGTCATGTGGCACAGCTTGAGGGAGATTGGGCCGTCTTTGGGGTCTCCCCTTCTCACTCGCCGGTTGTCCTGTGGCACCGGGTGGAGCGGACACTGCGAAGACCCTCCAGCACCAAATGGTGCAGAGCTTGGGGGCGGCGAGTAACAGCGCCGCCCCTTGGCTTGGATGTTTTTGCCCAGATATGATTCACTGGCCGCAGGGCCAGTTTAGCTTAGCAACCACACTTCTCCCTTCGTAGGGATGTTAATCGAGCCTTACCTGGGCTCGAGGCTCTCCGCAGCTCATCCTTCCGCAGTGGCAGCGGCCCGATCTCGCTCTTCTGAGTGGCGCGGAGCATTCTCTGCACCGCCGGAGCCGCCGCCACCGCCAGAGCTGCTACCAGAACCGCCGCCAGCGTCACATCCTGCTGCTCCGGTGCGCTGGACCCCCGCGCTATGTTTTTGGTGAGGGGGAACCAGCCCTGTTGCCCTGGTTTCCCCCACCCAATAGCGTGGGGGTCCAGCGCACCGGAGCAGGGTCCCGTTGCGTCACTTCCTCCGCGCCGGAAGTGACGCGACGGGACCAGCGTGGGCAGCGCGGGCAGCTCGCCGCGGAGAGCACGAGCCAGCGAGGAGGCAGGTAGGCCTGCACTAGCTGCGGAGAGCCGCGCGTGGGCACGAGCGGGCCGAGTTCGGGCCTCACTCGTGCCCATGTGGGCAAAGGTAACATCACTACTTCGCAGATCTTCAATTATTTAATAAATGTGGCCCTGATTTGATACTATACTGTGTGTCTCACCTCTTCATTTCCTCTTCTTACATGCGCAAATGAACAGTGAGCTGGTAATGATGATTTGACACTGGCGGAATATGTTCATAACACCCAGTCAGTGCCCAAGCCATCATATTTTGTATGACCTGAGGTTTCTGGGCCATTTTCTATGACAGCCCCTCTTGAAACACATTGCTGTAATCTAAATGAGAGATCAGGGCATGAATCACAGAAGCCATACTTTCTTTAGCCAACTAGGCTCATTATTGATATTTGTATCTTTCAGAATGATATTGGAAAAATCAGATTTTTTTCATATATCCTTTGGTTTTGATCAGCCCCAGTAACACTTAGCTCTAATATTCATTAAATACATTATATGACATTAGTTTTGTATCCAATATTATACTTTTCAGGTATTCAGAAGAGTTTCCATTTGGCTCAAAATTTGCATTAGAAAAGGATTTTTAATTCTTTTCATCAAATTCAAAAAAAGAAAAACACATTTCCATTTTAATCAGTTCAGTGTTTTTGAAAGCTAGAATGAAGAAAAGAGGAAAATAAGATAAGGAGATCATCTCTCATATTTATACATACCGTATCTCCTTGTAGGGCACCATAATCTTTACCATGTATATTAAAAAAGATATAGCTAACTATATGAAGTTTTATAGGACTCTGGAAAGATTTACATTTCCCTTTCTTAAAAAACAAACAACATTATTATATTCATTCATTTGTCTTTCTCCTATTCCAGCTAAGAGTGCAATCCTATGTATGTTTAGACAGAAAAAAGTCCTACAGCTCCCAGCATTCCCCAGCCAGCCATGCTTAGGGGTGGATTGATCCTCTAGAGAACTTAACAAGCTGGCTAGGGAATGCTATGGGTTGTAGGACCTTTATTTGTGACTAAAGATGCATAGGATGGTACCCTAAGGGGTACAAAGCATTTTTGAAAACTTGCTCTGCTGCCAGCTTTTCAAATTTCATTTTGTTGTCCACTCCCATGGACAGAAACAGTTTCTGTTCACAGATCTGTTCTGCCACTAGGATAATAGCTATTTCTGCCTCCCTGAATGTAGCAAATGGGATGCACTTTTCAGGTAATATTGAGAAACTGATCTCTAGGTAGGTTCTCTAATCCACCCCTACTGGAGCATGGTCTCCATATTGGCAATATCCACCATACTATGCACCAGCCTTCCCCCAATATGAAGCCCTCCAGATGTGTTGGACTACAACTTTCATTGTACCCAGCCATGGGAGTGATGGGAGTTGCAGTCCAACACATCTGGAGGGCGTCAGATTGGGGATGGGCTGCTGTACACCACGTTTTCATTGCTTTCTCTTTGGAGGGGGACCAGTGTTTTTCAGGGAAGAGGGGTGCTGGTGGCATGCACAACGATTGGCAGAAGCTAACAGCAGCAGACTTGTAAGTGGTGGCAGTATGAGAGATCTTGAAAGCAGTGTTGGCTCCAGGTTTTGGAGGGCCCTTGGGCAAGACACCCTCAATGGGTCCCCTCCATCAGTGAGTCTACCTTCTCACCACCATTGTCACCAGCTGCTAATTGCTTCTCGTCCTGTTTCTCATCATTGCACCTATTACTCTTCCTTCTCACCACTGTCTGGGCCAGAGTGAGAGGCAAGTAAGCAGGTTGCAATGGTGAAGAGGAGGAGCAAGTTCTGGGACCTCTTGTCAGTGGGCTCCTGATAGAATGTGAGCCCTTGACGGGTGCCCAAACATAACTACCCTTGATGGTCAAAAGGTAATGATCAGTCAGGTAGGGAGCAGCCTCCTGCTGTACTCCTGTTCCTGTTTGGGACCAGAGCATTTAATCCATGGGGTAATGTGGTTCAAGGGCCTGACGAGTCATAGAGTCATAAAGGAACTGGCAGAAGAACTCTCAGAACCACTGTCTATTATCTTTGAGAAATCATGGAGGACAGGTGACGTGCCAGATGACTAGAGGAGGGCAAATGTTGTTCCCATCTTCAAAAAGGGCAAGAAGGAAAAACCTGGGAACTATAGGCCAGTCAGTCTGACATCAATCCCTGGGAAAATTCTTGAGCAGATTATAAAAAAGTCAGTCTGCAGGCACCTTGAAAACAATGCAGTGATTACTAGAAGCCAGCATGAATTTGTCAAGAACAAATCCTGCCAGACTAACCTGATTTCATTTTTTGATCGGGTAACCTCCCTTGTGGACTGTGCGAATGCTGTGGACATCATATATCTGGACTTCAGCAAAGCTTTCGACAAAGTGCCTCACGATATCCTGGTTAGCAAGCTAGCTAAAAGTGGGCTGGATGGAACAACTATCAGGTGGATCTACACTTGGCTACAGAATCGGACTCAAAGAGTGCTTATCAATGGTACCTTCTCAAACTGGGGAGAGGGGTACCACAAGGCTCGGTCCTGGGCCCAGTGCTATTCAACATTTTTATTAATGACTTGGAAGAGGAGGTGCAGGGAATGCTTATCAAATTTGCAGATGACACAAAGTTGGGTGGAACAGCTAATACTCTGGAAGACAGAAACAAAATTCAAAGCGATCTCGATAGGCTGGAGCGCTGGGCCAAAAACAACAGAATGAAATTTAATAGGGATAAATGCCAAGTGCTGCACCTAGGGAGAGGAAACCAAATGCAGAGTTACAGAATGGGGGACACTTGGCTCAACAATACTACAAGTGAGAAGGATCTTGGAATTGTGGTAGATCACAAACTGAATATGAGCCAGCAATGCGATGTGGCTGCAAAGAAGGCAAATGCTATTCTGGGCTGCATTAATAGAAGTATAGCGTCCAAATCGCGGGAAGTGATAATTCCCCTTTACTGTGGGAAGTGTGTTTTAAATGAAAAAAATATTATATATATATATATATATATATATATAAAAGTATAATAAATTGTCAAGGTAAAACTTTAGGCAAAACTTTATTATTACCACAAACAAACTTTTTTGGTCAGGTGCTGCTGCTCCCAATGAAGTCTCATGGCTTGTGCCAACCTACTGACATCCAGACTATTTAAACTGCTTCCCTAGACCAGTTTTCTTTGGAAAAACCCATGAGACATTTTTACATTCCAGCATGCTTGTGTTTGGGGTATAAAGATACCTGAATTACAATAGATTCTTGGGATATTTTATGGCCCAGGTGTATTTTTTGTTTCCCAAAATAAAATGGTAGGTGGTATGAGACTGAAATGTGGGGACATTGTGCACGTGGTAATAAATAATGTCATGGGAAGACTATGTTGTAGGTCTACTTCTGTGTAAATTCTGCAATGTAAAGTGCACTTTGGATAAGTTTGTCACCCCACCTAATTAATGATAACTCTCTTGGGTCGTTATCCTTTTTATATGTTTAAGGGCAGGCCCATTCTTTTCTTTTAACCATTGAGATCAAACTCAAGTTAGGATCTCAGCTTAACTTCTTTAGAATTGATATATATCACAATTCATGTTGCAAAGGAAGGACACGTTATCTATTTGTAAATAAGTCCTTGGAGAAAGAGAAATGTGTAATTCATGGAAGTGATGGAGAGTTCAGCTGCTGTCCTTCATTAACAGCAGGAGTGATATGCCCTGAAGGAGGCTGACACAACTTTCTTTGAACCAAAAGTGATTTATTAGGAATCCTGAACAACATCTGTCATTAGGTGCCAGAAGATGACATGGCAGTATGATTTGTGGTGGCCCTTTTTTCTTCTCTCAAATATTATTATTATTGTAAAGTACATAGTGTCGACATTGCTGCTAGACACCAGGTAAGTCCAATAGGTTTTGCTTACAGTGACTTCTCTCCGCTATGGAAAAGTAGGGCATTTTCCAAAATCAAGTAGGGTGAGGGATAAGAAAGGTAGATGAATGATATGCAAATTTAAAGCTATTGGGTGAAATCCAGGTAGTGCCTTCCATTGGCGGATGCCCGTCTATCAGTGGAATGGAGAGGGGGAAATTCACCCTCCTCTTGCCCCCAAATCTGGACGATGGGGGACACACACCCACAGAACAGCTTTTGGGTGTGTATGTATGGAGACACAGTAGGCAGCAGGGGGTAGGGGAGGAGGAGACTGGAAATTCTGTTAAATGAGCAAAAGTCTGCTTGTGCAATGTTGGATGTTGCCTATTGGCCACAATACAGCGCATAGTTATGTGCATTTAAGTCCCACCAATCTGAATGGTTATTAAACTCACCTAACTATATTGTTATGTGTATGCACCCCAGGTCTGAGCAATGAGAAGCTCCAGGGGTTCAATCACCCAAGGTTCAGTTTCCTTAGAAGGAAGTCAGAGGAGGCTTATGGCATCCCTCTGCCTGTCTTCAGACTCAGTCTGAAGCTAACTCAGCTGCTTTCTTTGTGCTTACCCCAGACTCAATTAGCACATTCCTTAGGAGGTGGGAGTGGAGTCATCTTCCACTCAGGTAATTCTCGAGGGCAGATCTGGCCAAGCTGGTTTTTCTCTTCAGCAATTCCCTGAATGTTCCCAATCAGTCACTGGGTTATATAAGGGATCCCTAAACGGTCATTCAGACAAACCCCAAACCCATAACAACATGCCAGCTTGTGGCAACTGTTCATTACCTTACAAATCACAGACAAAATTGTTTTTTTCAAATTTTTGAGGGAACAGCACTTACACATCAGTGGTCTACTCCATACTTCTTTGGATAGTGGATCAACAAAAATTCTTATAGTCTTACAGCTCCTCATGATTGTAGACAGATCTAAAGCCAATTTCTGGCCCACTAGCATATATCTAGCACTTCGGCCAATGGGTTTCCACCAGCTCATTTCTCCCATATCCTCTGTGAAATATCCTTAGAATCAGCCATGCTCTGGGCTTAATTCTGATCAGAGGCCAATAAAGATCTTAGAGTTGGATCAACTTGGCTAAAACGTGTAGAATATTCTGTGACAGTTAAATGTGTAGCTGGAAGCCTGAGTCTCTGTGGCGCACACTCATCAACATGCTCAGATGTGTATGTTAGGAAATGAAAGCGGGGATAATTTAAAAGTGGCAAGCACAGTAATGGTGACAAATGAGGTGGTACAGGAGGTAGGAACGAACCATCACCACTGAGCGATGCCTCAGAGGGAACCCTCCCCACACACTTATCCAACAGCATTGCCAGGCCTGGGCCTGTGGGATCCTGGCCCAGGATCTATTTCCCATGGCACGGGATCTATTTCCCATGGGCATGGATCTATTCCTGAGAGCCCTTAGTGACCAGTGGTGTCAATAGAAGATGTTTTAATCAGCTTAATTGCCATGCGGGGCGGGGGGGGATTTACAAGGGGGATTGCAGCTAGGGCGTGCGGGTTAACCCCCCCCCTTACTACATGCTGTGATGTGCCCCTGATCCTTCCCTCTGCAAGACAATAAAGCTTAGAAATCCCCCCCCCCATTGATGCCATGTAGCTTAGCTGCCATGTAGTGGTGGGGATTTCTAGGGGAATCATAGTTGGGCTGGGAATGGTTAACCCTTTCTTTCCTGTGCACTGTGCCCCCCGCCCCCAAATCTGTGGTGTGTGTCTTCATGGTGCCTCTCTAATTTGGAACTGATTTGTTTATAATTAATTTTGGATGGCTAGCGGATGTCAACAACGTTCAGCTAGACGCAAGAGGGCAAGGGACTTCTTGCTTGGGCTACCCATGCTTCTAAAGCCCCAAGAACAAAATAAAAGAGACAACAAATAAATAAATCCCGTTTGACTCTCTGTTTAACTGAATGCATTACAGTCCCTCTGGCCATTGTGCAGGCTCATTTCGTTCAGTGAGACTGCCCGAGTCCAAATGATCACTGAATTGCTTCTTATATATGAGAGCCTTGTAAAAGAAGAAGACACACAGATCGTCATAAAAGCATGTCAAGTTACACATGTTATCTTCTCTGCTGCTTTCCCATCAATATGCTCAGTGTATTCCCTTGGAACAAGGAACAAACGTTTCTACTATGCTAAATTCTTGGCAATTTGAGATTATAATAAAGGCCTTCTTTTGAAAATGGGAGGAGGGAATGAATGGGTTATCTAATCACTTGGAGGACACGGATCTCTGGCTCATAGGATTTGTCACAGGGTGCACTAGAACATTTTGTGCAGAGATCCGTTTTTAAGTATTGGGGCACCTCAAACTATTTCTGCATCTATTGACAGTGACCTGATATATGCCCTGTAAACACATGCTTGGTTTGTGATCACATGGAGTTAGTTCCTGTGGGCAGCAATCCTTCACGCAGTTAAACTGCTTAAACACCATTGAAGTCAATGGGATTTCAGCCACCTCATTGCAAGCAGGATTGCAGCCTGCGTGTTTTGCTGATCAAAGAGGCATTTTTGTCCTCTCAGCACCGGCTCCAACATAATACTGACTTATCCGCATTCTCTCTCTTCACACTCTGTTCTCAACATTCTAGCGCAGCCTTCCCCAACCTGGCACCTTACGGATGTTTTGGACTACAGCTCCCATCAGCCCCAGCCAGCATGGCCAATGATCAGGAATGTCGAGGGTTGTAGTCCAAAACACCTGGAGGGCACATACCCAGCATGCGCGTGGGATTGCGCCGAGTAGTTCTGCCGCTGATGTTGCATGTGTCAAGTAGCCCCTCCCACGACATCTGCGCATACAGCACAAATGGCTGCAGGGAGGGTTCCTCAGGCATACAGCTGCACATGCAGAGGCCTGCACATGGGCCGGAACCATGACAGCGGCATTGGGAGCGGAGCTACTCAGCACTGCCTGCTCCCCATTCACATTTCAGGTGCAGCACTTTCCATAACACCTGAACACGGCTCCTGTAATGCCCAAGCATGACTAAAATTGCAATCTTACGCGAAACTATACTTGGGAGCAAGTATCAGTGAACTCTGCAGCAGGATGTAATTCTGAGTAAACCTGCAGAGGACAGTGCTGCAGAATCCTCCCTCTTCTCTTATTTATTGTGTGTGATCCTTGGCACGGTCACTCAGAGTACAGGCATGGTGTGTATGTGTGGGCGGGGTGTGTGTGACACTTTCCTGGAGCCTAGGGGACAAGTCTCAAGAACGGCAAGTTCCATCACTCCTTAGTTCCTGCTGGCATTTCCTGCCCAACAGGGCAGCAGGCATGAGTGTCAATAGTCAGGGGCATTGAGATCCCAGGATCAGTGGAGGCCCGTGCTGCTGATAGGATTTACAGGCCCCAAAACATATGGGCATAAATGAGGCCCTTGGTCTTGAGGACGCATAGAAGAAAGGCACTTTCAGCCCAAGGGCTGAATCCCGTCACACAGAAGCTCTCAGGGGCACATTCCCATGGTGGACGCGGCCTGAAGGCAAAAGGGGTGGACCAAAAATACAAAAAATATTTTTGTTCAAAGCCATTACTGCCAGTGACTAAGGATCACGAGAGGCAGTTAAACATTTTAGAACGGGGGAAAACTGCACAAAAGCCAGAAAACCACCAAATGATTAGTGGCTGGGGGGAAAGTTGGTGGGGCCAGTTGACGGGGCCACGGCAACCTGGAAGAACCCTGGAGGGCCTGACTGGGGCCCCAGGAGGACTGGATGTGGCCCACAGGCCTCTGGCACAGAAGAACCAACACTCGATCCTAAGTACAGAGGACTGTGTCTAAAGGGCATTGCCACTTCACTCATGTATACTTATGGGCCATACAAACACTGCATACAGTCATGTCTGGATATAAATACAAGTCAGGCAACTAGATAGGTAAGGAACCTAAACAAAGGGAACTAGAACTAGAAGTAGCCAAAAGGATGCAAATCAAGAAGCAGCAATTTTCCTCGAACAGACAAGTGATCATCAAGAGAACAGTGGAGGCTGCTGGCCAATCTGACTGGTGGGGCAGAAAGAGGGTCAGCAGAAGTGGAGCCAAGGGATTACTGGAAGTGGAGTCGATGACACCTATTTTGCTATGATGACACAAGCCTCCTCCTTTGCAAGGTCTAAGTGTCTTACCTTGATTCAGAAATTAAATTAACCACAGCACACTACAGATTACAAACGAAGGGGAACAGCAGAAATGCCTTTCACACACAGGCAGACTAAGGCAGCAGGCAATTATAAGAGTCACTGACTGCAAGAAAGAGAGAGTTTGGGTTAGATAGTCACAGCATGCATGCTAAGATGTAAGATCACAGAACAAGCAGAGAGCAGGCTTTCTTTTCTTTTTTTTTAAAGTGTGGCCCAACAAGCATTAAACAGGAGCAATATAGGCAAAAATATGTGTTCCAAGGCAATCATTTGTACAAAGTACAAACGAAAGGAAAGAAAGGGTTTTAAAAAGCACCATGTTCACAATGTGACTGAGATGCACTATAACGGAAAAGAAGATGGATGCCAGACATGGTCCTCAATGAGATGCATTAGTTAAGCCAAGGAAAATGGAGGCCAAAAACAGGCCCAAATTTACAAGCACTTCAAACCACCAACCCCATCCATCCCCCTCCAGATTTCTCCACACTTAACAGCGCACAGAAAACAATCGATGGCAGAGCCCACTTCTCCAAGATTTAAAGCAGAGGGAAGGAGGGTGGAGAGAGGGAAACCCCCCCTCATTTTTCACCCCTCCTTTCTCCACAGTAACAACCCAGGGAAAGCAATTTGTGGCAGAGCCCACTTCTCCAACCTTTGACGCAAAGTGCGGGGAGAAGAAACTCATTTCACACATAGGCACACTGAGGCAGTGTGCATCTCAGAGTCAATGATTGCAAGAGAGAGTTTGGGTCAGGCTACCACAGCATGCTAACACAGTGAACAGACATTCCCCCATCAAGAAAGTATGGCTTTTGAAAAAATGTTTGGCATAGCAAGGCAAAAATGCCTGTAGACATTAAACAGGATGAATTAAGCAACCAAGAAATACATGTCCTAGGACATTAATTTGCACAAACCCAGAGGAAAGAAAGGGTTACAAAACACAAGATGGGAGGACACAAACATTATCCCCTCCCGTTTCCTTAAAAAACACCCTTACATGAAGAGTACCAAGAAAGCAAAGGTTTTAAACCAAGATTAATTTTGTCAGAGAAAGAGGCAACCAGGGAAAAAGCCAGCCAGCCAGCAAACCAGAAAGCAACCCCACCCCGCTTTTTAAAGCACATGGAATATCTTTGGCCTAAGCTAGCAAAGAAGACTCTATTTAAAAGCGCAAGGAGCATTTGGCATGCACAAGCAAGGAATCAATGCCAATGTGTATTCTATCACAACAACCACAATAACAACAATGAACATCATCTCAAATTACTGCAGAGTGGAAAGTGAGAAGGAATGTCAGAAGAGGAAGTGAGAGACAGCAGTACAGAAATGAAGTAGACTGCTGCTGAAGTTACTTCTTCAGCAGCAATCTATTGGTGTGTGTGAAAATGTAGGGGCAAATGCACCCCAAGAAACAGAGTTCAGGGTGGGAGTGCGCTGATAGTATCTGATAGCAAGTTTTATTTATTTCATGTATTTTTATAATGACTTTCTGTAAAAATCACCAAAGCGGTGCACAGCAGCTCATAACAAGCTTTGGATTAGCTTTGGGGTGGAATTCAGAGTACCCTGAAGAACTTGAGCCTCGCTACTGCTTCTGTTCCTATCCTTCACGCAAGATACCCTCACAGCAGGGGTTAGCCTCCTGAGTTCAGTAATCTGCATACCTTTATTTCCTCCTGCATAGTAGCGAATAGCTGCCAATCACTACTGTGGGGGCAAGAACAACTCTGCAGTTGGGGCTCGATCCGGAGAAGTGTGAGAGGAATTGTACTCACCTGGCTCCCCCACCGCCACTGCAGCCCCTCAAAAGGCATTCCAGCAGGTAGAGATCTTCAGATTTTATTTAATCTATTCCATGTGAGCTGCATGGATTGGACAGAGAGCTGTCTGTTCTGTCATTTGCAAACCCCCCAAATTGGATGTTTTCCCCCGCTCCGAAAATTACATAAATTAATTTGTAGTGAAGAATTAATCCCCCCCCCAAAGTGCCTTAAATGTTGCATATACATTATCATAACTTTTCTGAGTAGTGTAACGTACTTTGTCTGACTTGTGGTTTTGTCAATGAGTTAATTTATGCACATTTTATTAAAAATAATAATAATAATAACTGCATGTCCACGGAATCCTCCTGAGACACAGATGCCGGTCTGACGTGGGAAACGTGGACTGGGTCAGCAGAAATCTGAACTCATTCCGATCCTTTTCAGATTTCTCCAACATCCTTACGAGGGTCAAGGTTCGCCCTGGAATCACCTGAGATGGGGCACAGGAACTGCAGTGGGACAGAGAGAGACAGAGGAAGAATTTGGTGGGGCTACCTTGTGCAAGCAGAAATGCCTTTCTGCTTGCACAAGACTTATCCCAGCCAGGCTCACTTATGTTTGGACCTTTTTACCAACTAAAAAAGAAGTTTTGCCCTTTGGTCTGCCCAGGACCCTCAGTGATTCTTCATCTTTATTTAATTATGTATTGTTTTATTTATATGCCTCCCTGCAACAAAAAGGTACTCAGGGTGGCTCTCACAGCAAGGTTGTTAACACTCAGCAGGGAGAGAAACAGACAGGGTCAGGCTGGCTTCCTCCACTGAAGAGAGGGAGTGAGGTCCTGAATTGGGGAGAGTGGGGATGATGAGTGGGATTCTTCATCCTTCTCCATCACTGTCCTCAAATGTGGCAGGTCTTTTGCTAATATTTGATGAGATCAAGTACATGGGTTTGAGGAAGTGTCCCCCCCCCCCCCTGGTATGACACAGATTCCCCTCCTTGGTATGACACAGAATGATCACTTGTCATTCTTGCTATTAGTTGTGTGTGTGGTTTTTTTTTTAAAAAAAATGGATGCAGTTGTTTAACCTCACTTCTTTTGGTTATCCATTAAATCTGGAGTCTAAAAACAGAAATGAGAGACGGGGAAGACAAAAAGAAAAGAAAAGAAAAGAAAAGAAAGAAAAGACCCGGGATGCAAAGTGATCAATGACAGAGCAGATTCATGTCGACATCTTTCCAAACTCATAAACACAGTGCAGGCCTAGTGCACATTCCTCAGCTGCTTTGAATGACTTTTAGCTGTGCTTCAGGTATTTTCCAACTGGCTATGTGGTCTCTATGTGCACTTATGCATCAATGCACAGTTTACATATGTTCACATTCCTTGCCTTCTATGCTTGCATAACATTTTTATTCATCCAAAGCATTATTATCATTGTTTTGTAAGAACCTTCCCAGCCAAAAGACCCCAGGCATGGAAATGAGCGGAGAAGATTTAGAAAGGCATTTCATGCAGCTGCCGCCGATACCTCCGTTCCCAGTGACCTAAGTAAGGAGTGTTTTAAACCAGTAAGGAAGGGCCCATAGCTTCAAGTCAGGAACTGTGGCTATATGGGCACAAAATGAGTTCCTTGATTGGTAGAAAATGATGGCTCCCACTCATCTCGCCATTTTGTGCATATGGTATTTCTCAAGCCCTTATCAATATGCATCTCTTCATGCAGTGCTGCCCAATTGGGCAGACACTTTTATTTAGTATATAAAATTCTCCCTATTTCTAGTCTTCAGGGGGAGAGTGCTGTTGTTTCTGTAGCCTAGGAGACTTCAACAGATAACCAAAGGTGAAGGTGCTATGGGTATCACTATCTTTGTCATTGGCGTCACTATTTTGAATCTTTATGAGTATACCCAGGGTCAAGAAATTACTTTAAAGTCTTAGCTAGCAGCTACATCTTTCCTCCATTCTTACTCTAGAGTAAGTGCAGGTGGCCCAATCTGGAGTGGGACCCTAGTGTGGGAGAAAGGGGGATGTTTTAACCCTCCTCCCCACTACAGTCCCAATCTGGATCACACCTCTGCTGCACATAAATCAAATGGATCACTATTTTGCAATATAAATCGCAGCTGAGCCCTTATATGCCCCCTACACCCCATGCTGTCAGATCCCCTACTATTTAACTTCTACTTGAAACTGCTGAGGGGGTAATCAGGAGGTTTGGAGTGCATTGTTGTAACTTATGCTGATAATATGCAGCTCTATTTCTCCAGGTGAAGCAGTGGATGTGCTAGGTTGGTGCTTGGCTGCGACAATGGACTGGCTGGGGGCTAATAAACTGAGGCCCAATCAAGAGAAGACCGAGATGCTGTTAGTGGGTGGTTCTTCTGACCGGATGGTGTTCAGTCTGTTCTGGATGGGTTTCACTGCCCCTGAAGGAGCAGGCTCGTAGCTTGGGGTGTTCTCCTGGAGTCAGCTTTGTCACCTTTGTCACCTGAGTCTCAGGTGGCCTCAGTGGCATGGAGTGCCTTATATCAGCCTTGGAGGAGCAGATCTGCAACATCCTGTGGTCCCTCAGACACTGCCTAGGGGCTGTAGGATTGCTCTCTTAGAGCGCAATCCTATGCATGTTTGGACAGGGGGAAAAATCCTACAACTCCCAGCATGCCCCGTGCCTGAGCAGCCGTTTTCCTTTTAACTTTCCCTGTACTGTATATAGCAGGCTGCTTGGTTAGTGGTGTCTGTGGTTTTTGCTGCTGCTGAAGCCCAAACAAAACTTTGCCAAGGGCAGCAGCACGTGGATCAGGACAGCCAGATTCTTCCTTGTGCATAGAGAAAGAAGCAGCATCTTTTGCAGGTGAATGTGTGTGTAAAAAGAAATCATGTAACAAGATGGGCCTTTGTGTGTGTATGTAGAAGGGGCAACTGGACTATGTAATTAGATTCAGGGTTCCTAGGAGACAGGACATTGTTGCGAGAGCTCTTTCAGGAACTAATTGGGGTGTGTTTTTGCAACAGTACGGCTGTGCTGCTTCACTTACAGCCTGAAAATAGCTGTAATTGTGCATGGCAATTGAGTCATTTCCTAAATTTAGCATCCCAAGAAGAGTACAAATTAAATGACTAACACACACTTGACTTTGTCATCTTATCGGTGACTTCAGTCCTCGGAGGATCTTTGTACTTTTAGCTCCATCTTCCTCTACTCGGGTCCTGAATCAAATTGAAATTGGAGTACATGCCAGACTTCAGAAAAGTTAATAACTGATTCTTCCAGCCAAACTAATCTGATGGGATGTGGGTTTGAGTGGACTGACGTTGGAGCTGGGTGCATGGCAAACTGGTTGTTGTCAGTTAAATAGGACTCCAAACTGTAATAGGTCAATGAATCAGCTAACACATCAGTTGATTATTCAATGGAAGGCAATTTTAATTGGTGGGGCAAATGTTAAACCAGGGAACTGAAAGTGAAGGAAACATCTGTTGTTCTTGTCCTTGTTGTGATGCTGCTGATGCTGATGCCTTTTTGGGTTCTGGTGTTTTACTATAGTAAGAGATAAAAAAATGAAATAACTTTTCTTTCTAGAATGACTAGTTGCTGTTCATGAAATTGTAAGTTGTCTCACATATCCTATGTTGAGGTTCGGCCTAATATACAAATTTATTTAGTTTTAGGTTATTAGAAGGCAAGGGGAACTGGGGAACATGGGCAGGAAGGTGCTGTTGCAGTCATGTCCTACTTGTGGGTTCCCTGTGCACAGCTGGTTGGCCACTGTGTGAACAGAATGCTGGACTAGATCGACCTTTGGTCTGATCCAGCAGGGCTGTTCTTATGTTCCTAAGGGATTAATTGGCACAGCATGAAATTCTTTTTGAACAATGAATTCACATTAAGTAGAACAATTCATGGAGTGGACTGTGCCTTCCTGTTCCTGCAAATTTGCTCGCCACTTTCCCAAGATGCAGTTGCTTATGTTAGAGTGGCAACTATTGGGTTAAAACCACTGAGAAAGCAGGCAACTTGGCTGGCCAAGTAGGATAGAAGGAGATGCTGAAAATTATTCAAGGGAGTTAGAGTGGATGCTCGGCCATGAAACTCACTGGGTGACTTTGGGCCAGTCACTGCCTCTCAGCCTAACCTACCTCACAGGGTTGTTGTGAGGATAAAATGGAGAGGAGGAGGAGGATAATGTAAGCCGCCTTGGGCTCCTTGCAGGAAAAAAGGTGGGGTATAAATATAATAAATAAATAAATAAATAAGAGGGGATACAAATATTACCTCTCCTCCCAGTTGGTGTGGGTAGGGCATGGCACAAAAGATAAGGGAGGAGTATACCGTTTTGTACGTGTGCCATACATATCATTCCAAATTATTATACGCAATTTAGCAAACCTATATAGATGGACCGTTCATCACAATTTGTGTCACAGAAACAGAACGGAATTAACATGAAGACTGCATGCCACACCACCACGGGACCTCCCCCTTTTCTCCTCGCGTCCTGCAGCCCCCTGCATATCTGCTCCAGAGGGTCTCCTAACCTTCCAGAGCAGATTGGGGGTTGCATGGGGGGTTGTAACAGGGAGGGGAAAACTGTTCCACCAGCAGTTCCTGTTCCCCTGGCGGATGGTCAGGGTTGGATGCAACCCCCAGCTTCCTCATGGAGCTATAAGTCTCAAGGCTCCTTACACTGTGGTGTGATCATCAGACCAACTTAGGTTTACAATTGGGATGGTGACAAGCAGCAAGGGACTGAAACCAGGCACTGTGGTAGCAGGGCCCTGACACCTTACATTTGTCAATAGCACGCCCCACGGGCAAAGGGAACTCTATCGGCCTGATCTTTACTGTGCTGCAGAGCCACCCAGATGGTTGTAACTGGAATGTCTTCTGTAATGGTGGTGAGGTACCAGTTAACTGAAGTTGCACAAGAGCAACATGAATGGCTACACAGTTCTCAAAAACAGCAGTAAATCCCAGTGCTGCTCATGGGACAGAGCAGATTAATCATGAGTCGTCAAGATTTTTAGTGCCATTATTATAAAACAACCCAGAGTCCTTGCACACATATTAAAAAAGCCTTCGTTTCATGCATTTGGACGGTTTCTCAGTGCTATAGCAGCTAATCTCTACTCCTATTTCAAATAAGAATCGGAATATTATTTACCATCTGCTTCCAAGGGATGTTCTTGCCAAGTTCCTTAATTTGTTATAATTGGCATGTTTTCAGTGCACATTATATATATAATTCTGGGGGGGGGGGAACATTAATTGAACTATTCTTTTAGGGCCCCAAAAAGCTTCAGTGGTTTCTAATGGGATGGGGCTTTAAATATCGAAGATCTTTATTGTGTATATACTGTCACATCGGATCCTGTAAAATGCATGTTAGGTTGGTCCTTGGAGTTGTAGTTTGGCTAGAATGACATCGTTGGCATCTCTGAAACAGCACAACCACACCTCGTATTAAATAAGATACTTCACAGATTCTGAACAGTCTGGCACCCAAGTGCTAAATACACTTGGACTGGAAGCAGGACCGGTGCAGGGCAGTTTGGCGCCCTAGGCGAAATTATATTTAGCGCCCCCCTCTCGTGCCGTGGGGGGGGCTCCGGAGCAAAGCAGCCCTGCAACACCCCCCCGCGCCGCCACCACCTACCTACCTACCTACCTTCCCCCCGCCCTGGCTGCTGCCGCCTCCGAGGAGGAAGTGACGCGCCGGGACCCCCGCGCTCTGTTTTTTGCCGGGGAAACTAGGGCAACAGGGCTGTTTAAGCCCTGTTGCCCTGGTTCCTCCCGCCAAAACAACACGGGCGGGGCTCCGGAAGCGACGCGGAAAAGGTAGGTGGGGGGAGGCCCGGGGGCGGGGGGGAGGTGCGGCGGCGGCGGGTGGGGGAGGCGCGGCGGCGGCGGGCGGGGGGGAGGCATGGCGGGGGAGGCGTGGCGGTGGCTTCGGCGGGCGGGCGAGGTGGCGGCTTCAGCGGGCGGGCGGACAGGGCGGTGGGGGGGAGGCCTGGTGGGGGTGGCGCGGCAGCGGCAGCAAAGAGGAGCGCAGCGTTTCTGCGCCCTCTTCAGCCACGCGCCCTAGGCAACCGCCTAGTTTGCCTAGCGGTAGCGCCGGCCCTGACTGGAAGCAGATCCCACTGATTGAAATAGAACTTATTTCTAAATATGAATGCCTAGAAAGTAGTCCAACAGTGGCTTGAGCTATTAGTAGAGCAACATGTATGTGTTTTGCCCTCTTATTTCTGTCCCTTTATCACATTTCTGAGCGTCTTTTTGCTATCATAAGGATTATAACTGTATGTAGGTGCATATGCATTATTTGGATTTTGGAATATTTCTACATCCTACTAACAGAAGTTATCATGGCAACTTACAAAATATTTAAAATACAATACAATAGACAAATGTTTCTTACACATGGAGGCCTCCACATGAGCTGGAACTCTATGCTACCATGTACACATGGACATAAAGGGGAAGGGCTCTGTTACATGTGCAAGGTCAGCGGCAGAGCTACTTGGCAGGGCCTGGCTCATGCATTTACCTTAATCTTAAGGTAAATGCCTGAATAGAGCTAAAATAAATGTGGATGCTGAAGATCGTATATGGACTTGAACTCATTTCAGCAATTGCTGGTTGATGATCACTCTTGAATGAACAAAGATGCAGCTTCTGCTCCTGTTTTCTACATCTGAAACAAATTTCAAGAAGAAAATCCTCTAGCAAATTCCTCTGATTCAAAGTTGCTAGCAAAAATCTATAATATATTATCCTAATTTGAAGATTCTGTCTCTCCACCACCCACCCCATACAGTATTCCCAATAATAGGTGGTATCCTATGGTGTAATTCTGCGAATGCAAATTATGTTGCGCTAGTGTAAGAGACCTCTAGCGCAATGCCAATAGTGCTAGCTTGCACAGTGGGTTTCCTGGGGAATCCCATTGCACAATCTAATGCTATTGCTGTTGTGCTAGAGGTCCCTTACGTTAGTGCAACATAATTTGTTTTGGTGGAATGACCTCATGGGATACTGCCCTATGATGGATATCAAGGTGATACTTCAGAGCCTTGCTTTAAAACTGACTCAAGGCACAAGTGTTTATTAAAAAACAACAACAACCCACTTAATCAGATTTCATCAGTGAAATACAAAAAAGAAGCCAATGTTGAGTGCTAAAAAATGTTTGAATTGGATTACGTTCTGTGGCAGCTCAGTGATTTTCTCTGAATCTTTCCATTTTCTCCTTTTATTTTACATGTGTTGGAAAAGGATATTTTGTGCACTCTCAGCTCTCATTAAAATGCAAGCCTTGCTGTGGGGCTTGGCAGAAAAGGAGGCCTAAAGAGTGCAGGCGAAAGGCAACCTACCACTTTCTTAGAGACCATGATAATGGGCTGGATCTCCACCAGCCTAGAAAGCAAGAGTCCAGCTGCTCCCATGTGGCAACACAGTGGGAGTATTTTTTTTTCCTGCCTGAGTCACTCACTGAACTGTTATTTACATAACAAACCTGACTTTTAAGCATTGCCAGGCAGTCTTCAAGCTTAAGGGACACGGGGAAACAAGGTCAGGCTGAATCAAGCCACATGCAGATAAAAGCAGGCAGGCGTCGACTCAGGCATGCCTCCCTCATCCAAACGGATCTTTCAATCTAATCTTTCCCATAGAAAGCCCCCATCCCACCCCAACCTAGACTATTGCTATGGTTAGTATTTATTGGCCTCATGGATCAGTTACTGTGATGATAAAACCAAAATTACACTTAAAATTGGAATCAGATGTTTAAAAACCATATTGATCTCCTTGAGATATGATGAGAAAAGCAGTACTGTTGGTACTACTACTATGACTACTGCTACTAATAATAATCACTATTAAAAAAAAGGAACTAATGAACAGAAATCAGTCAATGTTTCTAATCTGGAAAGGTTCCGGGGGGGGGGGAGGTGGTCTTCCCTCCTCTGAAGGAGCACAGCAGTGTGCTTGTGGCATTATGCTCACTAGGTTAGCGACTTCCTGCCTCCATCTGTTCTTTAAGCATCAAAACAAAAGATGTGCCCAGCCAATTCAATACAGCCTGGAAAGATTGCTATAATTAGTGCTGTACCAAAAACCCTACTACCTGCCCTTTCGCAATCGCAGCCTCTTCCTTTCCCTGCAAAGGAGGCAGTCGTTTTTCTGCCTTTTGTCAGGACGTTGAGAATTCGTTCTAGAATTCCTGTTACAGAATTCTTTTCTACATTGTTATCACATTTAAAAGATTTTGAAGAATGATGCACAGAGCATGGCTTGGATGTAAAGCCCTAACAGTTGACCTGAGTGCTGCATGTGTTGCTCTCAAACTAATGGAGTGTGAGCCAAGGTTTGACAAATTATCAGCATGCATGCAATAGCAAAAATCACATTAATTGTGCAAAAGCATGCCCAGTGCAAACTTTTACCTAATGCAGTGTTTGCAGTCCAAGACATAAAGTGTTTAAAATGTGTTAAGCACGTTTAGTTTTCTTGTTTATCTTGCTCATCCTAGTACAGGTTGACTTTTACTTTTACTAATCCGACACTGGTAGAAGCAGGGAAAGGACCCGGGGTAAAGCTTGCCCCATACAATTTCAGTCTGGCATATAATCATATTACAAGTTGAGAATCCCTTATCCAAAAATACATGTGCCTAATTATTTTAAAAGTTTGTATAAATTCCCTTCAGGCTATGTGTACAATGTAGTACTATAATAATTTTTTGAGTTGATTTTTTTTTCAACAAAAAACTGTATCATTGAAAACTCTGTTATTGTGTTTTTCTTTTAAGACAAAAGATGTTAATTAGTTCGGATAACTGTATGGATTGTTTTTCTAAAACTAAAACCTCGGTATTCAGGTTTAATTGCAGTGTTGGCACTTTGAAATAAATAAGTTGATTTTGTGTTGCAGTTTGGGCACTCGGGCTCAAAAAGGTTCGCCATCACTGCGCTAGAGGAAGAGAATAGAGAGGGGGGAAGCTCTTGAATCCAAGATTCGACCCGGCTTATTTACGTAGCTCTAACATATGGTTTAGTGTTACATCCAAATTAGGCCGTTGTGTATACTGCATAGCGAGCTGCAATTGGCCTTGGACCTCCACAGTGTATATTGCTCTCACATATTATGGAGATGACTTCAGGCACACAAAAGGATACTGCCCACTAATATTGTCATGTGTGAGGGAGCCATTCATGTTTGCACAAGTTAGGAGCAATATTTTGTTAATATTCAACGACTTCTCTTTACAGTGTTTACGATGGAAAACACATGGAAATATTTCATGACAGCAGCACTGTGTTTCAGGAAGAAAAAAGAGAGAGAGAAAAGAGAAAAGAAGAGAAATATGCATGGGATCTGAATAAAGCAGCTGCTGTGTAGAAACCATTGCTTAATATGCTGAGCTTTATTGCATATTTATTTCTTTGCATCCATCTGTTTTCACTTGTTGTCTCTTGTTTTATAATTGGATTGTAGGGAATTTGGGGGCAGGGAATAATCTTTCTGTTATTTGTTATTTTGTATAATGTGATCCTCAGACACAAAATAAATGTAGTCATAAACATTGCTGTGTTCTGCTAGGATGACAAATCAAGGTGGGAAAAGATTCCACAACATGTATTCCTTCCCAATAGGATTTCAAGTGGATTTCTTCATATCTTACCCGGCATGAAAAGTTTCCCGTTTTCCTCTGCTCAAGACAGGACTGTGGTTTGTGTGGGCTTTTCCAGATGATCATTTTATTGTGCAGTAAAGGCACAGCTGTTATTCAGTTGTTGTGAGGAATCCAAATGTCTTTTCCTCCTAGCTAGTCTTTTTCTGTTGCATAGAAATTGTATTTTCATGGGACACAAATGATGATCCTTTGTGGCTAGGAAAAAGAAATGCTCTGCTGGAATGTCTAGGGCAGTTTGAAATATTGCATGCCATGTAATTACATAGATGTCATGGGCACTTATGGGTAATTATTAATATGTGCAACAGCTCTTCTCTCCCCACCAATGTCCATGCCATTCTATGAATATTAAAGTATTTTAACTTAATTTTTATTATAAAATTTTGACAAAAGAAAAAAAGAAAAAGAAAAGAAAGAAAAAATGTGGCTACATAGATTTGAATATATCATCTCAATGCACACATATGAAATGTATATCTATATGTAAATACAGATTTATAAGTACTATATATAAACTTCAACAAAAGTAGACCAAATATACAAATAAGTATCAATTCGCAAGTGGCGTCTATACACCGCCACCTGTTCAAATGTTGAAAGTGTTGTAAAACCTTCAATTCATTGCATTACAGGAGGTGAGCATTTATCCCCCTATTCCTACCAGTGTTATAATATCAGTCTTTTAGCTGTCAGGGCATGAGAATCCATTTGTGCTGACCATGCGTTATCTTCAAGGAAGCAGGTAGATCATTTAAAAGAGCATGCACATCAGTAAATATTAAGGAGTGTTCCAATACAAAAAAATATCTGTATAATGACCTCCTCCCCAAAAGGAGCAACTACTGGGCATTGCCAAAACATATGCTTAAAAGAAGCATTAACATTAGTTACACCTCCAACAATTAGCCGACTTAGACACACCCTTATTAAAGAGACATTGCGGCATCCAACAGACATCAAACTCAAGTTTTTACTGAATAAGATACAACCAGAGATCCAGAGACACATCAGATACACATCAGATTGCCAAGGCAGCTATCTATTGATTCAGCAAAATGGGACAATCCTGTCCCTTATTCCATTCTTGGTTAAGACCTGTATGTTGTATTTATTCACCAATAATAAGTATTTATGGATTGTAGGTTGATTTGCCTGATTGGCAGGCAAATAAGTGCTTCCAATGGCGACGGAGATGCTGAAGCTGTAAAAGCAGCAGGGCCGAACCTAGATACTAACAAAAGTTGCAGTTGCAAGTATTGCCATTCATCCATGGCAAATCATATTTAGCCCTCAAAATAGAGAATGACAAAAACTCGTTTGCATCCATCGGTTGTTCCAAGGTAAAAAAAAAAGTCCCCTTATCCATCCATGTCCACCACACACACACACACACACACACACACAAATTCTTACTGATTTTTAAATCTGGATTTCTCCATAGCATCAGTTAAGCATGAGGAAATATATCAAAATGTAATTGACATGACATTATATGCCACACATCTCTAACAGCCATACCTGTGGGAGGAAACCTATCCAAAAATTCCAAAACAGAAAAAGGAAAATCTGATCTAAACAGAAAAGACCAAAATTGAGCACAAGTCAACAAATAAGCCTGATGGTATAAAGCAACATCTGAAAAACTAAACCCTCCTTCTTTAATTGAAAATTGCATCCTTTTTGAAGATAAACCTGGTGGAGAGGAACCTCCCTCCCATTTACAAAACACAGCATTCATTTTTTGAAAATATTTTCCAGGTATAGATAGAAGAATCCCACGTATAACATAAACAATCAGAGGTATAGTATACATATTGAGTGTATTCACCTTGCCCCCCCCAACTCAGTTTTAAAGATACGCATCTATCTAAATCCTGGGAGATCTCATTAATCATTTTATTCAGATTACACTTGATCATTTGAGATATGTCTCTGGGAATAAGGATTCCCAAATAGGTAATAACATCTGGGCACCATTGAAATTGCCAATCAGCTAATACACTATGAGATATAGTAACTGCCATAGAACCTTTGTGAAAGGCCAACCTCCAGTTAGATCGTTCATGGGCCAAGGCTTCCCAGTTCTCGATGTTTATATTGCATTTTTTTAGATTAGCCTTAAGAACATCTTTAAACCTCTTATACTGACCACCGATATTCCACTTTCCATCCTTGAGTTGGGAATAAAGTAACTGCTTTGGGAGATGGCAGTCAGACATTCGAACAACATGACCGGTCCATTGAAGTTGGCGTTGAAGGATCATTTTTTCAACGCTAGTAGTCTTTGCTTCTTCCAGTACACTGACATTTGTTCGCCTATCTTCTTCCCAAGTAATTCGCAGGATTTTCCGGCGGCAGCGTTGATGAAATCTTTCAAGGAGGTAGAAATGACGTTTATAGATAGTCCATGTTTCGCAGGCATACAATAAAGTTGGTAATACAATGGCTTTATAAACCAGCATTTTGGTCTCCCTACAGATATCCCGATCCTCGAATCCTCTACGTTTCATTCGAGAAAACGCGTCACTTGCGGAGCTCAAACGATGCTGGATTTCAGTGTCAATGTTAGCTGTAACAGAAAGATAGCTGCCAAGATAGAGAAAATGATTGACATTTCCCAGTATTGCCCCGCCAAGCTGGATAGATGGCATCACCAAAAGGTTAACTTGCACTTGCTGATGAAGCACTTTGGTTTTTTTAATATTAAGTGAGAGACTAAGTTTTTCATATGTTTCTGTAGCCCGAGTGCAAGGTGAAAGGGAGAAACGTGTTAAGCGAAAAGCACGTCAAACAAATCCTTTTAAGCACCATCTTCCATCTGGTAACCTGTGTCTTCACTATGGGAAGCTATGTGGATCTAGAATTGGCCTCCACAGTCACTTACGGACCCATTGCTAGAGTCTACACATTTTTTGTTACAATTTTTATAATTTTCTTTTTGTAATTTTATCCTCGAAGACAATCTTACTTGGTCACGAATGATCGCCTACCACTATAGTACCTGCAATCAGCATCAGTTCAGATTTTGACCAATTAATTTAATAGCTAGACAAATTACCAAAAGTATTAACTTCATCAAACCTGAAACAGACAACTGGAGTTCTGAGATAAAGAATAAAGGATCATAAGTGTAAAGAATGATGTTAAATTCTAAACTATCATGGACAAAGCTATGAATACTACTGTTCTATCTACTGGCACAGGCCAGAATTTCCAAACATAAATTAAATATCAAAGGAGAAAGTGGACATCCCTGTCTAGTCCCTCTCCTAAGTGAAAAGAAAGCAAAAAAGGGGAAAAGGGGGGGGGACTATTAGTTATAACTAGCTCTTGAGGTTGAGTATAAAGTTCTGACCCATTAAAAAAATTATACAGGAAAACCAAATTTTCTCAATGTAGTGAAAATAAATTTCCAATGAATTTTATCAAAGGCCTTTTCAGCATCCAAGAAAACAATGGCAGCTTGGTCTGTTCTATCAATCTTTAAAGCTATCAGATCAATGATTAATCAAAGTTTATCAGCCCCCTGTATATGTTTAATAAATCGCACCTGAGCTGCTTGAACCAATGTTGTAATAACTTCTTGCAGTCTATCAGCCAAAATCACAGACTGCAGTTAATATCTACGTTAATTAACGAGATAGGCTGAAAGTTATCAATAAGTATGATCCTTGCCAGGCTTAGGAAACACAGTAATATAAGAAGAAGAAAGGGAACCTGATTAAAAGATATGATTATAAAGACAATGAAATTTTGGAGCTAACAGGTTGGAAAATGTTTATTCCATTCAGTTGGAAACTTACCCGGACCAGATAATGTCCCAGTACTCATACTCCTAATTGCTTTCATAATTTCTTCTAAGGAGCTGAAAGAAATGGATGTTGTGAAGAATCTAGACATGCAAGATCAACATGGGGGGGGGGAGAAGCAAAATTGCATCCATATCCTGCTCTGATGGTTCGTTTAGGAGTGGGTGATCCATTGGGACCTGACCCGCCTCCAGCTTGGTGGATGCCGCTGCTGTGCCTGCCGAGCCGGGCTGAAAGCTGGTGCACGCCATGCCACTCACCAGACTTTCAGGTTCCCAGCAGGCCGCTGTTTACGTAGAAAATGCCTTAAGATACGTCAAAAGCGGCCACAGTCGGTGCGAATTATGCAAATTGCAGCCTCTTTAGGCATATCTTATGGCATTTTCTACATAAACAGTGGCCCACCAGGAACCTGGAAGTTGCTTTCCCAGCTCGACTTGGGAGAATGCGAGTCGAGCCAGGGAAGAGGTAAGTGGGATGGAGTTCGGGGGGGGGGGCGGCGGGTCGATCCCAGCTAGTCTCCCGGATTTCCACCCCCCCCGAATGAAATCCTCACACACCCCTATTTCACTACCCACACTGTACAAGTCAGAATAAAACTTTTAAAATTGGAAGTTTATATCTGTGGGGGATATATATATATATATATATATATATATATATATATCATATTACTCTCATCTTTAATAGCTGAAATAAAATGTCTATGCTTTTGCTGCTCCTCTGGTAAGATGTGCCAGAATCTTACCTGGATGCTCACCATTTTCCCAGTATACCTGTTGTAAAAAGGTTAATGCAAATTCCACCTGCTATGGAAGAATATTATTTAACTCATGTTTAACATTCTGCAAATCCTGAAAACGTTGCAGAGTTGGGCAAGTGGCAAACAGGGTTAGGAGGAGTTTCAACATTAAAGTAATATTATATTTCCCATGCATTTATTTTACCTTGTAATGTTAAGGCTTCCTATGGTATCAATTCGGCAGAAGAATGCTAATTCATGCTTTGATAAAAGAACACCCCCCCCCCTGTGGGTCAGCACCCAGGGCCAAGTTCAGTGTCAATGGCAATGATCTTCACTATTTTTTCTAAGCAGAAGCCACTTCAGGTCCACGCACCACCACTGAAGCCAGTAACATCTTGCCTGATTAAGAGATCACCAGATCTTGAAAGCTTGCACCATTTTTGTAATCCTTGAGTTGGCCTAATGAAGGTATTACACGATATGGATTTTGGAATTTTAAATAAGGATGTTAATTATGACTTCATCCCCATCCCTATCAAAATGTAATTGACATGACATTATATGCCACACATCTCTAACAGTCATACCTAAATAAATAAACCTGAGTTATGGCGAGTTTTAACACTGAAAATGGAATTGCTGGACAAGTCTGTCCGGTGTGGATCTGCAAAGCAACTGCCCAGAGAGCTTCGGCTGTGGGGCGGTATATAAATGAAATAAATGAAATGAAATGAAATCCCTAAACAAACTTACTTGGATAACAGTCTTATTGCAAGAAGTGCAACTTACTTATGTTTAGGATTTTGGTGTGAGTGTGAAATATAGGGATGTTTTTTTTGGGGGGGGGATGATACGTAAGATAGTGCTTGTCTCTTCAGAACTCAGAACTTTGCCCTTTCTCTTCATTCCCGTCTCACCCTACCCATCCCCCCCAATTTAATCCAGCAGAGTGATTTCAACTCTACTCAGATTATTGAAATATCACTGAACACTTGTTTGGATGTTTGGATAATAAGAATAGGAATTGATTCTTATCCCCTGTCTGTTCTCCCTTCTTTTCACAAACCGACAGTGCTATCACTAATAATCTGATTGGAGATGGGATGTATGTAGCCTTGCCTGCAGGGTGGGGGAGCTTTACAGTGTCTGGAAATACATGCACAGACTCTCATGCACATACAATTCTGCATGCAGCTAGAGATGTGAGAACAGCAGCCTGCTTCTGATCCCAACTGGACTGGGCCGTCTGTCTCCGAGATTCTCATGGCAGCATGTCAGTGCAGTATGGCTTCTAACGTGGGTTACTTCTGCACTAGCTGTTGAGTTGGGTAGCATCATTGTTTGTTCATTCTGTGAACAAGAATCCAGATTATGTCATGGCTAACCCATTGCATTCCAGAGTTTATTGCGTTATCCTTGTGTTTGTTGGTTGGTTTTTAAAGACCTGATTTATGGTGAGTTTTAACACTGAAAATGGAATTGCTGGACAAGCCTGTCCGGTGTGGATCTGCAAAGCACGCTGGTTGGACCACCTGACTCTTTTCAGTGTCCTCACACTCTTCCACCCTTTCCCAAGACTCTGGGTGCTCGGGAAAGTGGGAAAGGGTGGGTCACCCCATTTACCTGAACTCGGACTTCCTTTTAAAACAGGGTTTTTGACAGGGCTACCCAGGATTTTCTGACAGGGACATATACACACGTCTCTGTCAAAAAACCCTGATTATCCCTGTTAAACACCTCGTTTTAAAAGGAAGCCTCCGTGTTCCCGTAAGTGGGATGGCTCATACTTTCCCATTTTCCCGAGCACCCAGAGTTTCCGGAAAGGGTGCAAAAGTGCAAGGACACTGAGAACTGTCAGGTTCAAAAAACAGACAGCAAACAGACAAACAAACAAAAAACTGGAGGATCTCACCGTGAAGGGGGTGATCTACTGGTCACCCCTTTTTGTGAGCAAAGTTCACTCGCAGCTTTACTTTCACAACTTGAGAATTGGCCTTTTGACAGCTGTCAAGAGAGTGCAAAGTAGAAAGCTGACCTATTTGCAGCCTCTCTGGGTCAATGTCCATGGTTGGTGCCTGCTGTACTTTGTCAGCAGATACCTCCCAGGCAAGGCTTCCCATTTCAGAAGCCCACAAGTGTGCACCTCCGCCGCCGCTCCTTACTCGTGCTGCCGCCATCTTCCCTCATCCCTTCTTAGCTGACAGCTGCCTTTATGTTTCCTCATTTTCCGTGCCATGATATTTGCATATATTTCCGGTAGAGATGTGCGAGGATTTCATTCGGGGGATGGAAATCCAGCGGACTAGTTGGGCTCGACCCCCTGAACTCCGTCCCGCTTACCTCTTCCCCGGCTTGACTCGTGTTCTCCCAAGTTGAGCCAGGGAAGCAACTTCTGGGTTCCCAGCGGGCTGCTGTTTACATAGAAAATGCCTTGAGATATGTCCAAAGATGCTGCAATTTGCATAATTTGTGAAAATAATAATAATAATAATAATCATCATCATCATCATCATCATCATCATTTCTTACCCGCCTCTCCGTCTAGATCGAGTTTTAGACGCATCTTAAGGCATTTTCTATGTAAACAGCTGCTCTCTGGGAACCTGGAATTTCAGTAACCGGTGTGGCCCGTGCCCACTTCTGGCCTGGCTTGCTAGGAGCAGCAGCGGCGTCTGCCAAGCAGGAGGTGGATCGGCTCTCGGTGGATCGCCCACTCTCAGTTTCCAGATCCCACTTACTGCTCTGTAACCCATACCAAGATGTGAAAGCTAGCAATAGAGGGAAGTGACAAGCAGGAAGGCGGGGTGGAGCCAAAAGCAGCTGGACAGAAGGCTTTTTGCCAGTGGGTGTTCTTAATTTGGGAGTGGGTGTGCTTGTTAGATAGCAATGTAAGTGCTAAAGTGGAAGAGGGAAATATGGGGATTCTTGGCTAGATATCGGAGAGGTGGGGCTACACAACAGTGAAAGCCCCCCCCCCAAAGCTGGCGAACGATTTACCACGTTCATAAAGGCTCATAAAATTAATTCCATTTGGTGAGGTGCAGTGGCGTGGAGGCGGCAGGGAGTTTCCCTCGGTAGCCAGCCAGCAACCCCAGCAGACCAATTGCAAAAAGTGTGCTGACATAAGGACCGAGGTAATGAGGAATTCTGCTGCAAAGGCACCTGGGATATGTGCCAGAGTCAGGAGGACAACTGAGGGTGAATGAGGGGGAGAACAAGCCATGGCAAGCCTGATTGTCTGTTGGGAGTACTGTTGGTTGTTCGGCGAACAACCAACCCATGGTAGCTTATTCACAGCATCACAGGGTGGATTAGCATAATGTGTGAACCCACCCAGAAACATTTCAGAACAACTGAACCTGTTTAGAGTGGGCCCAGAATTGCTGATGAATTGCCCTTTTTATTGACCACCTCACTCTGCACGGAACAGGAGGAGTGATTCATTAGTACTTCATCAATAGCGCTGGGGTGACCCTGGACAGACTGCTGCAAAGGCTAAGCTTTTAAAGGCTCAGGGGGACTTTACTGAAAGGGTTTAGTTCTGAGCAAACATTACAGAAGTATCTTGGCTATAGGAACAAGCATCGTCAAATCATATAAATAGTGCTATACGAAGTGCTATTTGAAAGTACCATTAATTCTGCTTCCACATGATTGCAGAAAAAGCAGTGTTTCAACAGTCCTAAAGGGCCCTCGTGTTGAAACAAATATAATCTACAAGCTTGACATGCCATCCTGAGGACCTGAGTGTTAAAATGGTTGTGGGGGAAGACTTAATTACATATGGTGAGTATCTGCTAAATGCTTAGTAACTAGAGGCAATCAAGTGTGTAACTACAATAACAGCAATAAAATAGAATAAAGCAGTTCATGTTCTTCCCCAGATCTCTCCCAACATAGCAAAATAAAGTCTACCATGCAAAATAAAATATGCTCTAACATATAATTTCAGAGTTAAGGCTTTCTGAAAAATAATATCATAGCATGGAGTCCTAGACTAATATTCCCAGGACTGAGAAGCCAGATTATTAACTCATTGAGAAGAAAGAATATTGAGAAGGAACGCTGAGACAAGCCATCTCTATAAGAGGGCAGAAATATCTGTCAACTCAGCATTGCAAGGCAAAACACTGCCAATCGTATCATTCCAGACTTTACTGTGGTTTACTAAAGACCTGATTTGTGGTGATTTTTAAACACTGGAAACGCAATTGCTGCAGAAGCGTGTCTAGTGACGATTGGCGAAGCACAGTCTTGAGGTATTTCAGGATGACTTGCACTGCAAAATGAGCACTGGCAGCAAAGCAGTAAAATGCAGCCCTGGGTAGGGATGTGCGCGGAGCTCAATTGGGGGCTGGAAGCTTGACGAACTTGCCGGGCTCAACCCCCCCCCCCGAGCTCCGCTCGACTTACCTTTCCCCGGCTCGGCTCGTGAGAACGTGAGCTGAGCCAGGGAAAGCTACTTCCAGCTTCCAGGCGCAACATTTTCTATGTAGAAAACGGCATAATATATGCTATTTATGTAGAAAATGGCGTAGTACTCATTAAAAACAGCTGCAATTTAACGTATACATGCCATTTTCTACGTAAATTACGTAGAGCCCAGGACCCAGAAGTCCAGCGAGTGCTGGCTGAGGCACTCACCGGAGGCTTGGCTCGGCTCGTGTAGTGGGGGCGCTCGCTGAGTGCCCTGCGAGTCGAGAGTGCCGGGCTTGGCACCCATCCCTAGCCCTGGGCAGAACTGGAGACTGGGGAGGACTTTTCCTGCATCACCACTCCCTCCTGATCTCCCAGTTGCGGCCGCTGCTGCTGCTGCACCAGGAAACAAGTTAGGAGCTGTAGGGACACAGCTGCTCTAGCTAAGCCTCACCCCCTGGAGTGATTATATCTGCTACCAGGTGAAACATGGCAGTGTGCTTTTGCGGGAGGGATACTTATTGGAGTCCTGCTGCAGGTCCCAAAGGAGGTGACACCGAAGGGAAGTTTCCCTGTGGGAGCTGGCCCTTTGAAGGTTGCCCTGAAGGCAAGCAAAAACAACAGGAGTAAAAAAAAATCCCAGGCACCAGTGAGCGTGGTCTGCATGAATTATTTATTGTAAAAGACTCTAAAGTGCTCTACGTGTTTGGAGACAAAGTCTCTTAATCAGGAGCAATTAATCTGTTAAAATCTATAAAAAATACATAAACATTGCATTTCTTTGTTACATTATACAGTAAAAAAATATCATATACATTTCTTAAAACTAGAAAGCTGACTACCAAACACACTATTTAGAGCTATATTTTCTTATAATGCATACACTTAATAAAGACCATACTCATATAATATAGTTATAAGATGGGACACAGTTTTTTGTAATGTTTTCTCTATGTATCAAATATTAATAAAGTTAATCCTTAATTACTGAATGCCAGATTTCATCAAGTTATCATTCATAACTTGATGGTGGATGAGAGGACTGACCTGGTGTACGGTATATTACTGAGACGTGGAGTGTGAGCTGGGAGGAGTTAATCTCTCCCAGTTGTGCCTGGCAAGTTACTTGGTTCCAGTGGTATAGTGGTGAAGCCAACATGGATTTGTCGAGAACAAATCCTGCCAGACAAATCTTATCTCATTTTTTTGATTGGGTAAACTTCCTTGTGGACTGTGGACATAATATATGTTGACTTCAGCAAAGCTTTCGGCAAAGTGCCTCATGATATCCTGATTAGCAAGCTAGCTAAAAGTGGGCTGGATGGAACAACTATCAGGTGGATCCACAGTTGGCTACAAAATCAGAAGTACTAGTTCCCCTCTACTCAGCACTAGTCAGGACTCATCTTGAGTACTGCATCCAGTTCTGGGCACCACACTTTAAGAAGGATGCAGACAAACTGGAAAAGGTTCAGAGGAGGGCAACAAAGATGACCAGGGGACTGGAAACAAAGCCCTATGAGGAGAGACTGAGGAAGTGGGCATGTTTAGCCTTCAGAAGAGAAGACTGAGGGGAGATATTATAGTGCTCTTCAAGTACTTGAAAGGTTGTCACACAGAGGAGGGCCAGGATCTCTTCTCGACCATCCTAGAGTGTAGGACACGGAATAATGGGCTCAAGTTACAGGAAGCCAGATTCCGCCTGGACATCAGGAAAAATTTCCTGACTGTTAGAACAATACAACAATGGAACCAACTAGCTAGGGAGGTGGTGGGCTCTCCCACACTGGAGGCATTCAAGGTGCAGCTGGACAGCCATCTGTCAGGGATGCTTTGACCTGGATTCCTGCATTGAGCAGGGAGTTGGACTTGATGGCCTTTCAACTCTGCTATTCTATGATTCTATGAATTTTGCAGTCTGGGTGCTCATCATGACAGTCCCCATAGCCACACACCCAAGAAGAGCCCCAAATTTCAGGCAGTGGTGCTGATCCATATCAACAAACCGCTTGCAGCAGTTTTCATCTCTCTACCAAGAGCATCTTTTCATCTCTCTACCATCTCTCTTTTTGTAAAGCTATTTGGGGCTTGTTCTTAATTGCCCATTCAAGACCAAGCCAACCCCAAATACTTTGCATTACAATAGGGAACACTATATTGTTGCTGGGAAAATCCATTTCCCACCCGCTACTGTGAGGATTACAGCTAAACTCAAAGGGAACAGGAAATTCTGAGGGGGTTGCAGATGAGGTCAGCTTCCCTGCTACTCAAAAAGTGCCAACACTGCATCCCTGCAAGCCCTGGCTCCACTACACCAGCGCTTCGTTCAGCACCTGCATAACCTCAAGGCCCGTGGAGGGTACATTGCCTTCTTCCTCCTCAGGCTTCCTGGGCAGGAAGCTGAGTGCCACATTTGAGTGTTTTGTACCTGGTGCTGGGCAATAGGGGTAGATTAGGCATTTTGCTAGTGCTTCTCCTCATGTTCTCCATGCCTGAGCTGACTGAGGTAGCCTTGGATGTGGTGTTCCCACATGTCATCAGCACATGGGAAGGCCTCCCCCGCCCATTAATGAAGGTGTGTGGAGAACTTCTGTGGACTTTGAAAGGTGCCTTCAAAAAACCACTACACTTTTGGATTGATGGGGTAACTTACAATTTGGCAAGGTGGCCCAGTGGTCATTCACTCCACACCCCATCAGCAATTAAAACAACAATTAAAGTTGTTTTTAATGTTAAACAGAGGTAAGCCTCTGTGCTCAGCAGCTGGTGGCCAGGTGCTCTAAAAACCTGTTAAGATAAGAATGAGGTTGGGAACAGCATTTTGGGTGACAATGTAGGGTAGTTCCCAGCGACATTGTTATGTTATGGTGTTCTTAATATTTTCGTGTAAACCACCCTGAAAATATATCTGAAGAGTGGAGTATAAATCAAAATAATTAATAAATAAATGCTTTAACATGACAAAGATTTCCCCCTTTCCCTGACGGCTCTGTTAAATGTTTTATTGCGTGCAGGTTTGGTAAATAGTTTAGGAGGTAACGGATGATTTCTCTGTAGATTTCTGAGAATAGGACCGGTTAAACTGAAGAGCTCTACTGTACCATAGCTCTTTTGCAACTGAAACACTCTAATTGAGAGCCAAATTCATTAACAATTGCTTTCCATCGGGGGATGTCACTTTCTCTTTTTCTTTTTTGCCAAGGATATTTTTTGCATGATTTGCGGGGTGTATTGCATGACCACTCCATAATCTAAAATTAAAAACTTCAGCAAGTGCTTCCAAGCATCTGTACAGGATTCTACCTACTGCTTGGCTGAACAGAAGAATTAAATATACACAGTGGAGAAGAGATTCCCCCTTTGAACGGCGGGTGGCTAATTTGCCAAGCTCCTATTGAAATATGGTAGCTAAGAAGCATTGATTCAAGAACAGGAACGTGGGATGTGAAAAAATGTTTCATATTTCCAGTTCTGAGGAGAATTTGGCTGTCTTGCAGAAGCCGCATGAGGATGCAAAACCAGGCCTATCTTTTTGCTGAGTCTCTCTTCAGTGTTTCTCAAATGCGGGGGGGGGGGGGGGAGAAAAGCTCCTGGATTGAATAATGGGACCTGTTTCACTTCCCAGTGGTTTTGCAGAGAAATGACAAGCCAGAGTCCACCAGTCTTACAAGCAGAAACTAGATACTCTCTTCCTCTCTTGGATAAAGAGAGTAGAAGGGGGAGGAAACTTTCAATAGGTTCTTGCTGCTTCTCGCTGAACTACATGCTACTGGAAGGCTAGCTTTTTATTTACTTGAGTATTTGGATCAGGACCACCACACATTGGGAGGGGAGGGTTAAACCTCCCCCTGCCATTTTTTCCTCACTGTTTTTATATTATATTCATTTTGCTATCATTGTTCTGAGGATAAGATGTAGACGAGGATCATGTAAGCTGCCTTGGATTCCTTGCAGGAAAAAAGGTGGGATATAAATATAATAAATAAATAAATTTGCTGTGGTTTAATTATTTTACTGGGCACCAGTTTCCAGTATTTGCTGAAATATAGAACAATAGAAAATTTGCAAATAAACAAATAATGGGCCGGTTCACAGGATCAAACAGCCCACCATGGCTTATTTAAGCCATGGTGGGTTGTGGTGCAGGAGGTGGCCATTTTGGGTACTCTAGCTGCAGCTGCGGCTTGTAGTGTCATCCAAACCCAAGGACAATGGGTTATGCAAGGGTTACATAACCACTGTGTAGCCCTGAAACAGGATGCGGCTTGAATATTCAGGATAGCGGCCAGGGGGCCACAGTTTGTCATGGCTTAAATAAGTCACGACGAGCTGCGGTGATTGTGCAAACCAACTCAGTGAGTTGCAGTGCATACCCACCACAGGAACCATGAGTAGGCGCATGGAATCTTGCAATATAATGTTTGATTTCCACATGTACTATGTTTCTAAATATTATGGGATCCCTCGATAGCTGGCTGGGGGATGCTGGGAGTTGTAGGCCAAAAACATCTGGGGACCCAAGGTTGGAGAACACTGTTCTAAGCCTTAGAGATTCAGGGGACAAGAATGTCAGCAAACTCTGTTGCAATCAAGTTAAATTTTTCCAGCTTCATTTGCTTTGAGAAAGACAACAAATATGGAGAAAGTAGGGATGTTGGACAAGCGCCAGTAGCGGGGTGGAGAGGGCTGTAGGCTCAGTGGGATGTTTTTGAACAAGTTGGAGAGACAGATGACTGATCATTGAAAAACTGCATACCAACTGAAAGTAATGTAGCCAGCTGGAACAACAACTGAAATCGGTGTGAGTGAAAGAGAACGACAGTAAACAGAATGCAGAGAAGGCATGGCAGGAGTAGGGAGATCAGTCACAAGCACAGAGAATAGGAAACAAGAGGGTGAATGGTGGAGGGGCCGGTGGATCTACCTAGTTCTCTTCTATTTCCTTCTTTTTGCATTGGATCCTTTGGCAGGTAATGCTGCCTGATTTTCTCTTCCCAGTCTTTTCATCCCTGGCCTTGGGCTTTGCACTCCACTTGCCATGGGTCTGACTTGAACTTCATCTGGTAGCTCCCTCTTTGAAATGTTGCCCCTCTCTTAGGGTTGCTATGAGAAAGGATTCTATAGCTACCATTGTTGCTGTGTTCCTTCCACTGAGACTGCTGCTCTCCTTCTGTCTTTGTCAGTCATTTAATTCACTGCAGAAGGTGGCATGGAAAACTGCATTCTCTGGCCCTTAAACTCTGATTTTGCTAGTCATTGTGTTTGGTCCAGAACAGGGGTGTTGATCCTTTTTCAGTCCGAGGGCCAAATTCCATTTCAGAGAAGATCTCTGGATGGTAGGGGCGGGGGCTACCGTCCAGTGGTGAGCGTGGCCAAAGGCAAAAGGGCCAAGGGGCAAAAATACCAGCATCTTTTAGCTTCAAGCACTTCCTGCCAGTAACTAAGCCCTAGGAGAAGCATTTCAACCTTTCAGAATGGGAGGAAAGTTGCCGAAAAGCCAGGAAGCACCAAATGATCGGTGGTTGGAGGAAAGGGGGTGGGGCCATCTGAGGAACCCCAGAGGTTCAGATTTCACCCCCGGGCCTGAAGTTCTGCACCCCTGATCCAGGAGATGATGTGGAAAGCATGCTGTGATTCTTCAGGGAAGCATCAGCATTGGGATGGGGGGGGGGCATCTGGTTTTTTTTTGGTGATATTGTTTTACTTTCCACTAGAGGAGTGACTAGATAGTACACTCATTAATTTGATACTTGGCCTTTAAGAACTATGTAGATTTCCTACATCTGGTGTTATAAACCAGGTGAAGCAGTGTCCATATTCACAGCAGTAATTCAAACACAGTTGGGAGTAGGTCACGATAAGGAATGGTTTGATTCTCAGTGAGAGTGGCCTCCTGTAAAGATAAAATTTCTTTTCTCCTTTTCTCTTGGGTTCTCCACAATATTCAGGAACTTAATGAAACATTTTTGGTGATTTTAGGATAGGATACAGGAGGTACAGCATAGCGAAAAAAAATTTCCTTGGAGGCTTCCCACTTTTGAATTTTCTCTTCTTGTGGAGGGTGAGGATTTTATCTTACTGTGTTCTTAAAGCATTGTATATTTATAAAGTATTTTGCAGTCACAATATAGAAATTGATACAATTCTTTTTATTGTAGTTATTCTGTACTCGTGAGAACTTCAAACTTATGCATGAGATGTGTAGTTCAACAATGCAATCATCTATGTGACAAATTATCTTATGTTTTGAAGAAAATAATGACTTATAGAATGTTTGTTCTGACGAAAATAGTGAAGCAAGTTGGTAACCGGTACTCTTGTCGTCAATTATTTTCCTTTAGTTCTCTAGTATATAGCATACTCTGATATTCTTGTGTATATTGCATTCTTGTATATACTTGTATTATTGGTATTTCATATTTGTCTATTTCATTTTTGTATGCACCACTTTTATATTGTGTATTTGTATATTTCTGGAAATTGTGAATTAGCATTATTTATTCTGTATAAAGTTTTTCATTGTTCACGCATATAATTATTTTTGGGTTACTGGGCTTTGTGCATCTCTTGTTATCTGCCTGTTCTCTGACACCCACAGGTTGATCACCAGGATAAGGGATGTATACAGCTGCACCCACATAGACTTCCACACCATCTGGGTCTCTGGTCACACAGGGTTCTAGATCTTGTGGAAGCTTATGTGACATAGTGGATAATGTATGAGCAGAGCTTATTTATCCAAACTGTGAGAAATTTGGCCAAGAGAAGTGATGTGGTTAGCACTCTAAGCTGGCCAATGTAAGCAAGAAATCTGATGAGAAATGGCTGAGATAAGTAATTTCAAGATTTCCCCTTGAAGTATAAATTTCTCTTGTTTGTAACAAGTTTTTTGTGCACCCATAAAATACCTTCTGTTTTTCCCTTTGCAAGTTTAGATTCTCTCTCTCTCTCAAAAAAATCAAATGCAAGTGTCTTGATCTTTCTAGGTTGGTGAAAATCTGTTTTGTTTTCATTAAAATATGAGGCTTTAAAGTTTCCATTTTAATCAATCATTTAAGTACAAGTCATAGTGCAATGTACAGTATGCTCAGCATCACATTGAATCTTCCAGACTGGAACCTCTTTTCTTTCCCAAAGAAGGATCAGACTGAGGATGCTTGTAGCTGCTGAAGCCAGTAGCTCAGGCAACAGGGGAGTAAGTGTGTGTGTGTGTGTGTGTGTGTGAGAGAGAGAGAGAGAGAGAGACAGGGAGAGAGGGAGAGGGGGAGGAGGGAGAGAGAGGGAGATACAGGTTTTGTGTGGGTTTGTCAGAAGTGCCTCTAGGCCTAGAGTAGGGCAACCAGGTGGTGCCCTCCAGATGTTTTGGACTACAGTTTCTGTAATCCCTTATCACTGGCCATGCTCACTAAGACTGATGGGAGTTGTAATCAAACACCTCTGGAGGGCACTGAGTTGCTTGCCCCAGGCCTAGAGTGTCCAGGACAAGATCACTCAAAGAGCTCTTCATGAGCTTAGTTTGGTCTTCACCAAGAACTTTACATACTGATGATTTGTTCAAGGAAAGTTGCTTTTAAAGGAACTGTGAGTGTAGTATTATGCTTGCTGTACTCTTCAGTATGTAAACATGTCATGATTTTTTGGGAGCCCCTTATGAGCACATTTTATTATCTAAGTGAGACTTAGTCATGGATTTTTGTCTAAAGCTACCCAGAGAGCTTCATGGTGATACATGGATCTGAACTTGAATCTGCCATGTCCACATCTGCATTATTTGTTGCACTGTTAGTTCTACTGATTAACAAATACATTACCGAACCATGGTAAAGTTAAATCCCACTCCCTCCTTTGCAGGGCTGGTGTCAATCAGTAAATTTCCTTTTGAAAAAAGCTGGGCCAAAAGCCTTCAATTTCAGAGAAGAGTTAAGCTAATTTCTGGCTTGGTTGGCTTCAGAAAGGTGGTATATAGAAATACAATAAATAATAATAAATAAAATAAATAAAAATGTCCAGGCATGTGCCTGATTGCTGACTCTGAGGAAACACTTTCTGGGAGCTGAACTAATTAGTATGCCCCTGAACCATTATACAGACAAGAAAATGACATGTGTGAGTGTGTGTGTGTTTAAGAGAGGGAAAGGGAGAGGGAGACTTAAGGACCAAGTCTAGCCCACTTGCACTGGCTACCTGTATGTCTCTGAGCCCAAATCAAGGTGCTGGTTTTGACGTATAAAGCCTTACATGGCTCGGGACCGCAATACCTGATGGAGCACCTCTCCTGGCATGAACCTACCTGTACTCGACATTTGTCATCTAAGGTCCTCTTCCAGGTGCCTCCTCCAAGGGAGGCTCAGAAGGCAGCAATGAGGGAGAAGGCCTTCTCGGTGGTGGCCCCCCAGTTATGTGATCTCCCGACGATGCCCTCCTGGCACCAACATTATCTTTTCCACACCAGGTTAAGACATTCTTCTTTCAGGCTTTTGGCAGTATACAATGAGGTTTTAATCAGATCTTGAATGTTTCTTGTTGTTGATTGTTCAAAATTGTTTTTAGATACCCCCCCCTCTCTCTGTTGTAGGTTTATATGTTTGTATGTATATGGTTTTTCTAATGTATTTTTAAAAATGTTTTAATCTTTGTAAGCCGCCCAGAGGGCTTTGGCTATTGGACGGTATAGAAATGTAATAAATGAAATGAAATGTATAAAAGAGTTGGGGAAATAGCCAGAGGGAAGGAGAATTTGAGAGACTTCCCCAGGAGGAATAATTGGGCTGCTGAGGTTACACTGAAGAGTACTGAGCCAGAACAGTTTATCTGCAAAGAGAAGGTACTGCATGATTCCTGTAAATGCCTTCTTTCCTCTATTTCGAGTCCAGAATAGGACTAGCAGGAGTGAAGGCATTCTCCCTCAGTAAACTCTTACATTTTCATTATCTGCATTAGAAATGCAAAAAAATAAATGGTTATACGGCCTGATCCTAACTGTGTCTTTTCAAGTACATTTCAGTATGTAGCTTTGCAGCCTTAGGCTCCTGTATGAAAATGCTTTCTGTTGTGCTTTCTTGTTTTTTTTAAGAAGACATCAAAGGGGCGGGGGAGCTTCAGTGTTGCTCTGTCAGAGAAACCTTTCTAATTTTCCCCATAACGTTTATTTTTGGGGCTGCATCGTGCGGCACACTCATTTTCCAGCTTGTCTCGAGTCACTGCGATGATGACTCTTTGCTGCTACTCAAACAGACAAGTGTCAAGAAGGTCAGGGGGGCCCTTTGTTGATTCAGTCAAGAGCAGACAAACTTTGTTGCAAAGTGCTGCCTTCATTTTGTTTTTACCCATGTGTGTGTGCATGGAACACTGCTGCGGCTGCCTCGATGTTTACAACATATTTTTCCTTGGGATTTGTTTAACTTCGGCAGAAGAAAAGAAAAACAACGGCCCTCTATTAATGAGCCGAGAGTGCTTCTAAAGAAAGAATGTGTAACTCTTCCAAAAGGAGAGCATGCCAAACACCAACTTCTTGCAGTACTTCTGTGCACTCATATTTGTTCCAAATGAATGGGTTTCAAGAGGACAGTTTGACTACTGGGACATCTCCGTGTTGCTCTTTTGCTAGGCTCACTTCAGTTTTCTTTTCTGTGGTTATAAAGCCTCAGTGCGCTACCATTGTTAAAAGATTCTTTCCAACATTGGCTCCACATGGGTCCTGCCAGGACAGAAATGATACAATGAGCATTTGCCAAATAAATGCAAGGCAAGATGGTTATCATCCAGGAAGGCTGGCTCTTACACTGGACAAATAGGACATTTATCCAGTGGGGGGAAATCCAGCAGCCAGTTATTATCTGTGCCCCTATTGTCATGTCGCCAGTGAACTTTGCCTAAACTGATGAAAGGTATCCCTCTTGGATGAAACATCTGAGGAATTGTGTGGTAAACAAAACCAGTTTAGAGAACATCAGCAATATTTCTTGGGGTGGGGGAATACCATAAATCCCTACTCAGTTGCAGCTGCTTTTTACTGTTTGTAAGAGGCAGGTATGCTAATTGTGAATGCATCCAGATAATGATATGTTGGGTCAGATGCCCTGCTTATATGGCCATGTCTGGAAGCAAATAGGAACAGAGACAGATTTGTGGAGAGATACAAAGCTAGTAGAGTTCCTAAACATCCTATTGCTTGAGGCCATCCTGGCAGTACAGAAGACTCACCATGTTCTCACATGGTGAAATATCCGCCTCCTGCATCACATGATAGTCATTTTAGCATAACTGCCATTATTTTGGAGAAAATGAAATAGCAATGAAATTAGGCTCAGAGTAGCTCAGTGTTGTTCAGATCTCTGACTGTTCCAGCTGTGTGACAGCATATTAATACTTCTAGCCAAAGTACTAGCATCTAGTGGTTAGTGTGTTGGACTGGGACTCGGGAGATCTGGGCTCTAGTCCCCACTCGGCCTTGAAACTCACTGGGTGACTTTGGGCCAGTCACTGACTCTTAGCCTAACCTACCTCACAGGGTTGTTGTGAGGATAAAATGGAGAGGAGGAGGATAATATAATGTAAGCCACCTTGGGTTCCTTGCAGGAAAAAAGGTGGGGTATAAATATAATAATAAATAAATAACAACTATCCTTTCAGATGAAGAACATTGTTAATTCATGGTTTCTAGAATATAAGGATAACTTCCAGTTGGTACGGCCCTTTAATTTTGTCTTTTAAGGTTGCATAGATCAACACCAAAAGGAGGGGGAAGCTAGTGCAATCAATGCTTATTGTTTTATGGCCACAATTCCATCTGAAAGCAAGCACGAAGTCAAATTGGCAGTAGACAATTTTGATTTGTAAGATATACTTCTGTGACAATGAACGTAATGTCATGAATCTAAGCATCCTGAAAATAATGCAGAGCAAATGTTAAAAGCATTAGAAATGCCACAATACATAATGTATTGCATTTATTATTGTGGGCTTTTTATTGAACACAGGTTCCAGCAAGTCATCGCAGATGCCAAGGAGGATATGCCACCACTAGGATCATCTATGATCACCCATCATCATTTTGAGTCATCTTGTACTCCTATTTTATGACAACTACCTGAGTTTGGCTATGTGTTTGGTTCTTGAATTATGAATATTTATGATTTTACAAAACAAACAGCATGGACCTCTCCTTTCCATATTATTGGAAAATATTATTATGCACATGCTGTGGTCTGCCTTCAAAGGTTCCAGGATGTACTGATGTGCCATGCTCAAACAAAATCCAACTCATACCTTTTGATAATGGGCCTGAAAGTATGAAGTCATGGTTTGGTGTGTTTTTAGAGAGACATATTGGTTGGTTCAATGTTTTGCATATTTGATCTTGAAATGTAGAATTATGTCATGAGCATATGTACTGGGCTTCTTTTTGATATCTTAGCATTTAAAAGACAAATTGTGTGTGTGTGTGTGTGTGTGTGTGTGTGTGCGCGTGCATGTGTGTGCACAAGCCTCACTTGACTTTGGTAATGAATTTTAACTTGAGTGTTTCATGTTATTCACCACTAGGCCCTCTGTTTTAGTTTGCCCACAGATTTTCATCCCCTGGGAAACTCAGATTTGCTCAGCAGCACAAATATGTTTGCAGTGCGTAAATACGATGCCAACTGAGTGGCTCATGCTCCAGTGATACTTAAGACTTTGGATACCAGCTGCCCTTATCTGAGTAATTTGTTCTAACAAAACACCTATTTATTTTCCAGTCTGCTTGTGTTTGTTCTGGATTATTAAAAAGTAAAAGCAAATCACAAACCAACAGCAATGTAGTCCAGCACAATTTTAAAACCAGAGAAAATGAACAGTACTGATTTTGCATAGGCAATATGGGATGATAATGGCAGATCAAAGCATTTAATGAATCACTACAAATTACAGAATCACTGCAGTGGTGTAAAAATAAAATTCAGCCCTGAATCAGAATACATCCCTGCTGAAATATTTAATATTCAATCAGCACCCTTACAATGAAAACAATGAATGAAAGGATTATATTTAATATAACAGTTTTTGAAATGGAAAAGTGAAACAATCATTTGTTTGTTACATTTATGTCCTACCCTTCTCCCAAAGATCTCAGGGTGGCATGCATAGGGTTTCCACATTTTTAATCTACCTCACAAGGTTGTTGTGAGGATATGTTGAGAGTCAGTGACTTGTCCAAGGGCCCTCTTAGCTGAGCAGTGATTTCAACCTGAGTCTACCTAATTCCAAGGGAAGCTCACCTGGTGCCCATGCTGCTATTTTTTCAATACCAAGACTTTCCTGTTCTCCTGGACCTTTTAAAGTTTTAAAAAATATTGTAGTGTCCTTGTATTTTATTATTCCAGTCTGTGCAATGTGTTTTTACCTCCTAAACCTGATATTGTATTTTATTCTCTGTTGGCATGTTTAATAGTTTTATATTGTTGATTTTATTGTGATTTTATTTGTAGCATCATCATTATTATTGTAAAACACCTAGAGAAAATTATTTATGAGGTGTTTAATAAATTCAATGAATAAATAAAATAAAAATAAAACACTGTGGCTTTTGTTGTAACCTTGTAGTTCTTCCCCCACTCAATTATTTGACACAGAACCTGTCCATAGTCACTGTCTGAATCTCTGAGTGCCTCTTAAGGTTAATATATTGACTGAATTCTCATCAGCTACCAGTCCCATAGGCCAGTGAATAGAAGTGCTATCTGTCAAAATCAGCCAACCCCTGCTTTCCTCATGGTAATAAAATACACCAGAGCTTTTCACACGGTATATATCAAGATAGTTATGTTTGGATGCCACATCAAGTATAGAAACAACAGGCAAATGTGCCAGTAGATCTTTCTGGCCTTTGTCTGCAAGATGCCTCCTTTCTATGGATTGCTACATTTGTATTGATTTGCAACGATATGTGGACATGGATGACTTTAATTATAGTTTCCCCTTACAGTCCAGGTATTTTGTTCAGACAGTGGAATGTTGTGAGCAATTTTGCCCTTTCAGTTGGCTAACTGTCTACGTAACTGTCCTCAAATCCCACTTCAAAACTCATTTTTTTCGTTAGCTTATTTTTTTATTGTACAATCAAATAAAACAACCAAAATATTTGCCTTACACGTTCCAGATTTTCTGTGTCTGGTATGTTTTGCTATTAGCCTTGCAGCTTGCTCCTGTACATGCATGTTAACAGTTTAGTTTTTAAGCTTAGCATTTACAAAGTACCTTCAAAGCATTTCGGAGACATTATCTGAGTAATTCCCATATTATCCCTTGTTGCAGATGGGAAGCTGAGGCTTACAGAGAGTGGCTTGCCTAAGGTTCATGGCTGAGTTTAATGGGAATGACTCCCTAGTAAGTGTATGTAGGACTGCAGCCCTACTGTTATGCTAATTATATTGGGCTGTATCCAATGGTGGTTTTGCCATAGTGGAAAGTGCTTATGCTCATGTAAGTCTAGACACCTAGTTTTCACAATTCACCTACTACAATCACCAACTTTCTGAAGCAGCTTTTTTGGAGGGCCAGGGGGATTATGTGAGTCTGAAGGAATAAGTGAAAACTGGGTGTCCTGATTTGTGCAGACAGAATTGATTTCTACAAAGGCAAAGCCACCATGGATACAGTGCATGGGTAAAAATTTCCAGAGGAAAACCTTTGAGTAGGAATCCTGACAAATCCTGGTGCACTTTTCTTGTATAGATTTTCTTATTTTTTCACTGGTATGTTTGAAGTTCTGAATAATCAATTGAAACCAGTTGTATATCACGATGTGCTTGCCTTTAGATAATATCAAATCAATTGAAATATTTTCTATGATTTGTTTCTGCTGTGTCCTGGTTCAGAGTTTAACTGGAGTTTATCTTTGTAGTCTAGTGATTTTTTACAAAAGAGGCTAAAGATGCAATCCTATGCATGTTTAGATAGAAAAATCCCTGGCTGGCTGGCTGGCTGGCTGGCGGGCGGGCTGGCAGGGAGTGCAGGGAGCTGAAGGGCTTTTTTCTATCTAAACATGCATTGGATTGCGGCCTAATGGTACGAAAAGAAATGGTGCTCTTTCAAAATAGTAAGCAGGGCTAACTTTGCTTATGTACAGCACCTAGCCCATGTAGGAGTTGCAATTATTATTATAGTTATTATCAGGGCTTTTTTTCTGGTGGAACTCACCGGAACTGAGTTCCAGCACCTTTTCTTCTATTAATTGCATTACAATTTAATCGCCATCTACTCCCGAGGAAATGTAATCCAAGAGTTCCGGTACCTTTTTCTCCAGAAAAAAAGCACTGGTTATTATTGTTACTGTTCATGTTATCCTCATCTTGCCAGCTGCTGAACTCATTAAAATTCTTTCCCTTTAATATACAGTGGTGATGTTGTTCATAACATCCCAGGAAGCTTGATCCCAGTCATACCAGTCAAACAGTTTGGTGACTTTATTAATGGCCTTTTTCATTGCAGACCTTTGTTTTGTCACAGGTTCCCCAAGAGGGATTGACAAAGGTTCTCTAAGGAATTTTCATGCCACAAGTACTCTTCTGGGAGGTCAGAGCCAAACATTTTTATTGTAAAGCTGAGCATGAGATACAACAATGCTATCAGCCTTCCCCCAAGTTCCCTGGTGGAACTCCCACCCCTTAGCTACACAGTCACTGTATTATTTCCAACCAACCCTGTTAGTTCCAGCAGCTCTCCACCTGGGTATCAGCTTTCAGCGTTGGGGCTTCAGCAGGGCTCTCTAAGCAGCTTCCTCTGTTCCTCCTTGCTCCTTCCAATTCTTCAGCACACCACCAGGAACTGCACAACACCCATCCACCACTACTCACACAACCAACCACCACTACTCACACAACCAACCACCACTACTCACACAACCACCCCTCAGTCTGCATTTGCTAGTCTTAAATACCATTCTAGCATCAAGCTTCATGGGCTGCAGATCTTGTGTTTAATTGATAGCACCTGTGCTGTTTGCAGTGTCATTCTTCTGGCCAGCAGCCAGGTCACATGCCACTGGAGATTGCATCAGCCTGTCGGCTGACAACTCCTGGCTAGGAGCCAACTAGCAATTCAAGCAAGGTCATGCCTTGCTATTACAGAGCAAATTATACATACAGAGCATAATACAGAGTATAGTATCATACAGAGCATAATACAGAGCATTGAGGCAGGAATGTTGTGCAACACTGCACTCCTCGCCATCTTCCGCAACTCCCATTACAACCTTCAAGATGTTTTCATTTGCAATTGGTTTCATTTTCTAAGTTTGAACATTTTCACTGCAGCTTTCATTTCTGAAATGTACTACTGTGACTATCTTCCTATCAGTGAGGAGGTTACTGAAAGAGTCATTCAGAACAAAAGAAGGCCAGTAAACTTCTTGGAGCCACGGGGTAAAATCTGGGGAAGATGAGTACACTTCCAATTTTTCTGCCTGAGAAATATGTCCAATGAGAGTTAAAAATGGTCCCCATGATATTTCCCCACCCCTTTAAACAATAATAGATGGCACAACATAGCGCTTGACCTGAATTTACATCTCCTTTTATGTTGTTCAGTCTATTATCCACTGCAGACCTTTTATTTTTAATTGGAGGGGGATTCAGAGACCACTTGGAGTCCATTAGACGTTAGACCCGATGAATAAAATAACACTTTTTCGGTAAACCGTTAAATAGCACTGAATTTTACTGCTGGAATGCATGACTGTGGCTGCAGTCCTATGCACACTTATCTGGGAGTGAGCCCCATTGAGCATAATCGCTCTTGCTACTGAGTAATGATCTCATTGCACATAAATGCTGCAAGGCAGCAGCGTGGTATAATGGTTAGAGTGCTGGAATGGGACTCTCGGGAGTCCCGGGTTCTAGTCCCACATAACTATGAAGCTCACTGAATGACTTTAAGCCAATCACTGACTCTCAGCCCAATCTACCTCACAGGGTTATTGTGAGGATAAAATGGAGAGGAGAAGGATCATGTACGTGCCGCCTTAGGCTCCTTGGAGGAAAGGCAGGACATAAATGTAACAGATAAAGTATATTTCTTATGAGGTTGTTCATTTGTCATCCTGCTCTCGAGTGTCCGACAATTCAGGCATCTTTTAAAGTTAATATCTAATGTAGGAAAGAATGCCAGAGCTTTATGGGACTTTTGCTGTGAAATACACAGAATTTTCAACATACAGAAAGAGAGGGTGTTTTAGAGGGGACTGGGGCGGAGTATTATTCCTGTGCTTTGTCAACTACGCTGGCTCTTAGTTTGTTTCCAGGCTCATTTCAAAATGCTGTTTTTGACCATTAAAGCCCTTCATGGCTTCGCCTACTTGAAGGCAGGTGACCCCTATTTTGGTGGGGCCCCGTTTCCATTGCAAGCTTTGCAGGTTTTATTTGGAGCTTCATAGGACCTGCTATCCATGGTGCTGGACTCCACCCCCAAAATAGGTTCACCCCCATGGAGCACCATGGATAGCTCCTATGAAGCTTAAAATAAAAGCTGCAAAACCTGCAATGGAAAAGGAGCCCCATCAAAAGAGGAGTCACCAGCCTCCCCTGCTTGAAGGAACTCTTGTTTCAGTATGTGGACTAAGATCTTCAACAGAAGGTACCTTAGCTATCTGAGGTGTGTTGGGTGGCTATGGGATAAAGGGATGCTTTTCCCAGGGCCTCTCTTGATATCATTTCATGATCAAGCAAAGACATTTTTATTTTCCCAAGCTTTTTAATTTTATGCACATGGCTTTTATGCTACGTGTTTGTTTGGTTTTTTAAAAATTAAATTCTGTGGATTTAATTTCATACTGCTCTTTCTGTCAATGTTTTAGGTTTACTGTGTTTTATTGAATTTTTTAACTTTTTGTAAGACACTCTGGGAATCTGTGAAGGGCGGGCTATAGATTAGATCAAATAAATAATGAAGAAATAAGATGAGCTTTTTTGACAAAGCAACTAAGTAAGACATACAGCAGAGTCCACTGAGTTCAGTGAGACTTACTCCCAAATAAGGATCCCAGCTTTAATTACTGCTCCTGCATGCCTTGCTTTGCCATGATTAAGATATACCGGTACCAGACAAACAAATTCAGTCTGTCTTCCCTGCTCTGCTCCACCCTTTGCAGGTGTATACACCTTCCAAGAAAATTCTATATTCCATTTGGCTGGTAATCACAAAAAGAAGGGCTTAGTCTTGCTGGAGCCTTAAGCTTAAATATGCTGGTATATTTGGCCCCACCCCTTTTGACTTTGGCCCTGCCCACCACTGGAATGCACCCTGCAAGAACTTCTCTGAAATGGAATGTGGCCCTCGGGCTGAAAGAGGTTCAACACCCCTGATCTTTTGGAACTTTTGAGTGACTAAACCTTCTGATGATCTGACTTGTGAACCCAGCCTGATTAGTGTACTCCTGTATAAAGTGTGCTCCTATTTATGCTAGTGTGTCGTAGTGGTGAGAGTGCCAGACTGGGACTCAGGAGATCCGGGCTCTAGTCCCCGCTCAGCCATGAAACTCACTGGGTGACTTTGGGCCAGTCACTGACTCTCAGCCTAACCTACCTCACAGGGTTGTTGTGAGGATAAAATGGCGAGGAGGAGGAGGATTATGTAAGCCGCCTTGGGTTCCTTGCAGGGAAAAAGGTGGAGTATAAATATAATAAATAAATAAATATCTGTGGTTTGAGTTCTGTGAATAATAATCTAGCATATGTCTAACTCAAGCAATGAAAAAGTAAGGAAAACATTCCACTGAAATGTTCCATTTCCACATGCCAAACATTAGAATACTCTGAGAAGCCCACCCAGTCAGGATTATTTTTGAGATTAACAATACAGTAATACCTTGGATTGCAAGTAACTTGGTCTGAGAGCGTTTTGTAAGACAACAAGCAATTAATTTTTTTTTTTACATGATAAACAAGCAAGGTCTTGCAAGACAAGTGTAGGGATGTAACCGCTCACCTCGAGTGGGTGTAGCGGGCTGAAATCAGCCCCGCTCACGCCTGCCAGAGACTCACTTTGATATAAGAGTGTTTTGGATTACAAGCATGTTTCCGGAACGAATTATGCTCTCAAACCAAGGTATTGCTGTACTTTAAAAAAATCAAAATCAAATTTCACTTTAATTTGATATCTGTTTCCATCCTCACAGATGACAGTATATTTTAAGACAGTTTGCATAAAACAGGAAGTGCATTTTGTTTCTAGTTCATCCAAAGACTGTAGATTGAGAGGACTGTTAAATCACTACAACAATCATGAGGCAGAATGGGTGAAAGAACAGCCCCCTGCAGCACATCGTGTTAATTACCCTTGCAGCTGGGAGATAATTTGCATATGTGCTCTTTGAATCCTGTCAGGTGTGAATTGAGCCACTGAACAGTTACATGAGATAATACGACTCTCCAAAGTGTATTGCTAGAAGATATGCTTCATTCAACTTATTAAAGGCAAAGTGTTCTTCTTTAATTTGTTCTCATACTAGCAACCTCTGCTCATGACTTCTGGAGACCTCACATTAGCAAAAAAGAAAAGAAAAAACCTAATTAGAAGCTCAACTTCTCCTAATTATATATCAAAGGAAGGTGGGCCTATAACCTTGATGGTCAGTGGGAAGCAAGAAAATGAAAGCTTAATGGTACTGTAGACTTCTATAACTATCTCAAATTGTTAATGGAATTTGGAGGTCTGCAGTGTTGACATAGACTTTGTTCTGTTCTGGGTTTATAGTGATTATACTGTTTCTGTATGATATCTGTTTGATGGTGCGTGTGTATTCACTAGAAGCGAGTAATATTCCATTGAGGGCTGTACTGAATATTCACCTCTAAATTAGCACATCTGATACAGATGTAGACAAAAGACTGAAAACATATTCACCTCCCCAAATATTTGCCTTGTTTTGATTTAGTTCTGCTGCCATTTGTTTTCTGGATGCTGCTGCTGCTGCTGCTACTTCTCCACATAATTTCCCTTTTTCATCTTTGCCTTCCCAGTCTTCAACCTCATTTGCTCACACTGCTCTGGCTCAGCTTGTCTGAGCATGGAAAGCTAAGCAGGGTCAGGCCTGGTTATTACTTGGATGGGAGACCCCTCCTCTAGTTTCCTGCATTGAGCAGGGGGTTGGACTCGATGGCCTTGTAGGCCCCTTCCAACTCTACGATCCCATGAAATCCTATGATTCCTACTCTTTCATCCTATTAGCTATGGCAACCCATGTGATTCTGTTTATGGGTGTACATCGTGTATTTATGTCAGATATAACATTAATAATGAAAATCACATAAGGTACCCATAGCCAATCAGATTAAATAATGGTGAGGGCAGGGAAAGTAAGGACAAAAAAAAGAAAAGAAAAGCAAGCAAGCAAGCAAATTCTTAACACCTATAATGCAAATATGGGTGTTAAGAACCACCCCATCCCACTGAAAACGAGGTGATTGTAGATACAAAGTATGGTAAATAGTTTTGGCTTAGCCTACTTCTATTATGTTCCAGTTACAATGCCAGTCACCTCCTCCAACATATACCTGCCTAGGCCCTAAGTTTGTCTTCACAAGCCCTTCTCTGGGTGCCCTTGCCAAATGAGGTGAGGTGGGTGGCTACTAAGCCGAGGTATTTTTCAGTTGTGGCACCCTGGTTGTGGAATGCCTTACCCAGAGAGGCTCACCTGGTGCCTACCTTGTGGTCTTTTCAATGCCAGGTGAAGATCATCTTATTCTCCTAAGCATTTTAGTCCTTCAGCTTTTGCTGTTCTTAGATCTTTACACTGATGCTGGTTTTTACTTTGGTTTTATACTGTAGTTTTACATTTTAAAAAGGTTCATATTATGTTTTATTGTGCTGTACTGTATGGTTTTAATTGTTGTGAACCACCTAGAGAGCTTCAGCTACTGGCCATATAGAAATGTAATAAATAAATAAAACTGTTGTTTCAATCACAAAAATATCTGCAGGGAAATGGCTACTTACATAGGCCCAAACTCTTCTTTCCAACAAAAAATACCCAACAAAATGGTTTAGGATTTTGTAGACAGCCATTGGCTCCCCCCCCCCCCATAGAAGGAATAGCAAAATGTATCCATAGAAGGATTTCAATTCATTCCTGAAATAAATATTTTGTATAAAATATTTTGTATAAAATAACTGTTTCCCAGTTAACCTGGAACTCCTTGCCAAAGGAGGCTAGGTTGGCTCCTTCTTTGATGTCCTGCTGGCAGGCAAAGACGTTTCTGTTCTGTGGAAAGCTAAGCCGGGTCAGGCCTGGTTATTACTTGGATGGGAGACCCCTCCTCTAGTTTCCTGCATTGAGCAGGGGGTTGGACTCGATAGCCTTGTAGGCTCCTTCCAACTCTATGATCTATTAAATCTATGTTCAAGCAGGACTTTGGCATGCAAATTGGTCTGCTGGCTTGGTACTGTTTTTGTTGTTGTGACATGTAACAAAACAACAGCTGTGGCACAATTGTTTTCATTTGGAAAGGTACAACATGAAAAACAAGTCATGTTGAGTCTGTCACTACTGTCCTGTTCTCATGGGAAAAGTAGGTGGGAAAGAAATACGAGCTGATCACATGGTTTGTACTTTCTGATGACGTAGAATTGATTTGTTAGCTTTCGTTTCTGTAGCCATTTTTAGTAGAGAGTTGGATTGCTTCTTTGGTTCTTCTCTCTGTTGCTCTGACTAATTGCTTGCTGGACTTGCAAACATGTAAGGTCTGTACTGGGGTGGACTTGCTCCACTGGACAAATGTGTGCTATGCATTATAATCTGCAATATGGACTGTAATGTAGGAGATTGTATTTACTCTGATGTAGAAATAAACAGGTAGCAAAGAAACCTGTTGGAGTCTAGCAGAGTTATTTCCTTATTACTGAAGCTGCAACAGGAGACTGCGAGCTGGCTGAAATCCGAGACGCTTGGAATGCTGTGAGGGGGGAGTGACAGGTCTGGATCTCTGTGTGTACTTCATGGGCCAGTTACACACACTGAGGCAGGATCTAAAATCTTCCATCTCACGCTCTGTTTTTTCCACAAGGCCGGCAGGCCTACAGGGTGGATTAGTTGTAAAAGCCTTCAGGGCTGAGTCATTGCCCTTTCATTTGTTCTGTAATGTTGTGTGATTTATCTGTGTTTTTAATGCATTATAATTGCTTTTAACCAAGTTTTTATCTATCTTTTTAAAAAATCCCGTGACTGTTAGTCACCTTGAGCACCATTTTTTTTTTTTGTGGAAAGGTGGGGTACAAATCAAATAAATAATAAGTAATAATACCTTAGATTTAAAATATAGAAGAAAGGATAGATATAGAAACATAATTTATATTTTTTTTTAGCTGTATATCTAGTGGTGGAATCACTAACAAAGTCTGGTTCCTTCTATAGTTATAGTCCTCTATCCAGGAATCCATTCTATTAAGTGATGATATATATTTTTTTGGCCGATCTTATTTATTTATTCATTCATTCATTCATTTTCTATACCGCCCAATAGCTGAAGCTCTCTGGGCGGTGTACAACAATCAATTAAAAAAATAATACAATAAAGTTATTTGTTATGAGCTATTTGTTTGTTTGTAATGTAATTACACAATGTGGATGGGACATTTTATTGGAATATTGCAGATATGTAAAGGAGATATATAAATTGTGTGTAAATTTTCTAGCTGGTATGACCTAGAATAATTTCCACATCAACCAACTGCCACTAGTGTATAAAACCTGGAGGCAGGTTAATAAGCATAGACCGGTTAGTTATCGTTGACACTGGACCAATTCAAACATACTGAAATAGCTCATCCTACAATCCTTTCTGGACTTTGGATTGAAGGTCAAAAGTCTTTCCTCACCTACTAACATTCCACATACAGTACAGGAAGTGTTAATAAATGCAGCATGTAGCATTTTAATATGTGATTCTTTACCTGCAGCCTGAAGTGGAACAGGGGAAAGACTGCACTGTTCTGTACTTTGGAACTGGGTCTCAAGTATCGGCCCACAGGTTGGAACATTGCTAGTCCCAGCATGGACTTAGCCATGGGGAAATGGACGGGAGGGTATGGAGTCTCAGCTCAGATGGTGTGCTGAGATTGAATGTTTACTTTTCCCATAGCACTTTTGAAAAACCATGACCCTACTCACCCTGCATGTGTGTGTGTGTGTGAAGGTGGTCATCTTGTGTTCAAGTGGAAACAGCTATGGAGGAGACTAGCAAGAGTTATTGGATTAAAGCGAAATCTTGGAAGTTTTAATTTTTACTCTACCTTTTTTTGTCTTTGTATAATTTGGTAACTGAATGAGTGTAACCTTTGTAGAGGCAAAGGACATGGATGATGGCATAAAATGATAATAGCAACAGTAACAATCTCATATTTTATGTTATATCTGAATACAATTTCCTATCCCGATGCAGCTACAGAAATTGTATTAAGTCCAATGTTTGTGTAGTAATAATTTTGCCTTTTCACATTTTATTAGAATACGTAATTTAGTTTCCTTTATGCTTGAGGATAGCTAAAGGACAGGAATCTCGGGAGTGATGCAGATCTTATTGAGGTCTGAGGTGGAGATCAACAAGTGTGGGGAAGTGCTTTATGACTTCACAGTAGAATATTAAAAATGAAATAAATAGCTTGAGGACTTTATGGCTGCAACAAGGCAAATGTAGAAAGTGTAGAGCTTTCACTTATTAAACATGTGTGTAAAATTGTTCAAAAACACTTTTTGCTTGAAATCCAAGGTGAATTAAAGGGGAAGGAGAAGAACACTGAAAAGAACCTTATGATAACCTTGATGGTGATTCCTTTCTGTCCCTGGCATATGTGCTAATAGTTGCCGTGCTGCTGCAGCCCAGGAAAACATTTCATTCTGTATGAATTATACATGGAGGTCGGGGACAGACAGGTTCAATTACTATACTATTAATTACAGTATCTGTCTATCTTCTACATCCTTGTTGTCTTTTTACATCAACAACTATAATTTATAAACCTTAGGTTAAAAAAGAAACCCTATGAAGTAAGCACCTTAGGAAAATATAATGGTTTGTCCGAGGGCACCCAGTCTCTTCTATGTCTAGATCTGAACCAGGATATTGTACAGCCAAACCCAGTATCCTATACATTTTGCGACATGAATGCCAGTCTTTGCCTCTGTATGCCAGTTGCTGGGGAATAGGAGCAGGATGGCACTATTGCATGCATGTCCTGTTTGTGGGCTTCCGATAGGCATCTATTTGGCAACTGTGTGAATATAATGCTGGAGTAGATAGGCCTTTGGTCTGATCCAGCACGGCTCTTCTTATGTTCTTATCCCCACCCACCCCAATCTAAGGCGGGGGTGTGCAGCTTAACTTGCCTCCGGCCATATTAATGGTTTTATTTGCATCCCAGAATTCCACTGGAATGTTAATGAAACTGTAGCAACATCAGTGCAAAATAAGAAGGAAAGCCCGACTGGATCAGACCAATAGTCCTGCACCCTATCTACAAAAGTGGTCAATTAGATGGCTCCAGAAAAACACATGGGGGAAGTCTATAATGCTGGCAATCCACAGCTCTAAACACATTGTACTAGCAGGAATTACCACTAGCACAGCAGGACACTAGCGCTTGCTGGCACAACCCTGGAAACTAGCTGTAACTACTACTTCTGGAATGAGGCAGCTCAGCACAGCTTTCTTCTACAAGCTCTGCTGACTAGTCCCATTACGGAAGTGGTCATTTCAGCTAGTTTCTGTTTGTGTTAGCTTCCCGATGCACTAGTGGTCATTTCCACTAGCACAACAGCAGCATTGGATACTGTCCAAGGGAGACATGGTCGACAGAATCATCACCCTAGTTTTTCTTGTTTGTCTCCATCATCAGGTATTCGGAGGTATACTGCCTGTGAACTGGCAAATTCAATTCTCTATCAAAGCTAATTGCATGGAACCTGCCCCCCCGCAATGCACCATGCAGTTTTTACTTGCTCATGAAAGATGTTTTTAAAATATGGGGGGGGGGGATTACTTGCATGAAATAGTGAATAATCAAGGATTTCTAAAAAAAAGCAAAACCTGGATTTTAATCTTATTTGGCAGGTAGTCATACTTAGGACATCTCCTGGTATGCAGCTTTTGAAGGTGCATGTCAAAACCTTTCACTAGGAAACATAAGAATGTGCATTTTTGTTCCATGAATATTTTGCTACTTTGAAATGTAGCTTTGTTTAGAATCTGGAGGTCAAAGCACAACCAAAATCTTCTTCTTTCGCTATTCAGAGTTTTCCAGGTGCATTGACAAATATTTTGATATGCACTTGCCACCTGCAAGTGAAAAGACATGAAGTGGCAGACACCAAATGCTAGTTCTACTGGAGGGCCCCTGGCACAATTCAGTTCATTCTGAAGGTGTATGTTACCTCCTCCGCCAGTGGAGGAAGGTGGGTGTGAGGTGGATGATTCCCCAGTGGAGGACTGGATCTTGACTTCCGCTGTTCCCAACACCTTACTGAAAGTAAACCTTCCTTTCCTACAGCGGTACCAACCACAGCCCCATGGCATAATATCTCTCTTCACTGACCTTCACCTTTCCACTGTCTGAAATTGACCCCTTCTGCCATGGCCTCAGTAGTGATCTCAATATGAAAAGGATAGGATCCAAATACATGTAGCACTATGCCAATGACATTCACTGTCCACTTGAACCCCCCCACCCCATTCAAAACTGTGTTCATGTGTTAACAACATCCATTGTCACATACTAACTAGCAGGGGTCCAGAAAACCTGGTCATGACCTGAAGATACTGATGTAATGCAGCACAAAGACAAACTTGCCCTGCTTGCAGGACATAGGTTGGGATGGATGAATCTGTCAGTTTGGGTCTCTCTCAGTTTCCAATTTTTCCAAACTTAAATTTGGTTCATCCTGCAATTTGAGAATTTTCCCAATCAAGTTCTGCTTATTCTGAACTTTTTTTTTTTTTTAAAGAAATTTGCATGTAAATTCATACATTGGGCACATTTCTCCCAATACATGCATTTTGGTATGCAGTTTTGCCTAATATAAAGATTTTTGCAGGTAGTTTTCCTAATATAATGCATTTGAATATTATTTTCACGACTATATGTCTTTTTGTGTGCACTTTCCCCTTATATACATATTTTTGTATGCACTAATTTTGATTGGAGAACGCCATTGCATAATTCAGAGAAGTGCAACTTTTGAAGGATAACTGAGTTTTGGCTCACATATTGGTTCAAAAGTGCAAAATTATGTACATTTGAATTATTTATCTATTTATTACATTTCTATACTGCCCAATAGCTGAAGCTCTCTGGAAAGTTCATAACAATTAAAACTGTAAAATACAACACTAAGATTGTTGTACACTGTAAAAGCTTAAAAGTTTAAAACAACAGTATAAAATAGAAGCAAAAAACCAAAATAAAACCTAGCAGCAATGCAAAGATTTAAAATACAGTAACGGATTTAAAACAACAGAAACTGTAAGACTAAAATGCCTGGGAAAATAGGAAGGTCTTCACCTGGTGCTGGAAAGAGCACAATGTAGGTGCTCTTTCTGGGAACCTCATTCCACAATCAGGGTGCCATAGCAGAAAAGTCCCTCTTTCTAGTAGCTCATGAAAATGCACAAATCAGCCAAAAATGCTTGGAACCCCCCCCCCCCATGTGTATTTTCATGCTTTATTCTATGGGGGCATTTGTGCAGTTTTGACCTGGGGTTTTGGGGTTTTATTTGCATATTTTTCTGAGGCAAAATTTGCACAAAAATACATAAAATAAAAAAATCGGTCTGCAAGAAACTCTAAGCTGTATGTGTATATTGATTTTTGTTTGAGTTTAGGATCCCATATGAAGGTGTGACAATTTACACGATGTCCCAAAATCTGACATGGTAAAAGAAACAGAGCATATTAGCGAGGGAAAGAATCAGAAAAGATAAAGTTGGTAGCTACAAGTGAGTACAGACTTATAGGTATACCCACTTGTAGGTACAGATGCAAATTCTGAAATCATTTCTATAATTTAAATAAAAATGCAATACTTCTGATCTCACCATAGTGGGAAAGACTGTGTGCTGCTGCTCAATGTTGATGGGGAATTTAAAGGCCCCTGCTCTCCCTTCTTATGGTTTATTTATCAGACTTGGGCTGGACAGCCCTTCAAATAGAAGGCACCTTCAAACAGAAGATGGTCCTCATCAAAGGCTTGTGGCTCATGCTGGCTTAGCTTGTCTGAGTGTGGAAAGCTAAGCAGGGTCAGGCCTGGTTATTACTTGGATGGGAGACCCCCTCCTCTAGTTTCCTGCATTGAGCATGGGGGATTGGACTCGATGGCCTTGTAGGCCCCTTCCAACTCTATGTTTCTGTGATCCTATGAACCTCTGTAAAGTAGGACACATGGTTACCATAATAATTCCTCTTGGAACAACAAGCAAGCCACTCAGTTAGAACTGTCAGCTTAAGCAGAATTGGTGTCCCTTTCTTCCATGCAAAAGATGTCTCCTCCTTCCTGCATCTTCTTCTTTTTTTTTAAGTTTTAAATTTTATTTCTATATAAAACAAACACATAATATCAAACATATAACAATTAACAAAACAAAATAGACCTCCGATTTTCTTCTACAGCAAATATAGGTAACAATATTTTTTCTTACTCGATAATCAGAATGAGAAATCTCTTTCTTCCCATTGTCCCAAATTCACTTATTCTTCCATAAATTCACAAACAAACAAATCATTATTTTCCAATCTCTGCAAAGAGTCAATTAGAGGTTTCCACTCAATAATAAACATGGATGTTGTCCTTTCTCTAATTAATGATGTGAGTTTAGCCATCTCTGCCAGCTCCAGCATCTTGACCAACCATTCTTCTGTCGTAGGCACTGCTGGACCTTTCCATTTCTGTGCATATAGTAATCTTGCTGCTGTTGTCATGTATAAAAATAAAGTTCCATACCTTCCTTCTAGCTGACTGTCCATTATTCCCAATAAGCCTCTGGTTTCAATTGAAAAGTAATCTTTAAAATCTTTTGCATTAATAAATGAATTGCAACCCATTATTTTTTAGCTTTCTTACATGTCCACCTCATATGATAAAAGGTTCCTTCCTGTTGTTCACATTTCCAACATATATCTGATGCACCATTATACATTCTAGCCAATTTCTCCAGAGACAAATACCAACGATACATCATCTTATAAAAATTCTCTTTAAGACTAGAGCATAATGTAAATTTCAAACCTTTTAACCACATATTTCCCCATTGTGTCATTAATATATTATAGCACAATTTTGAGCCCATTTTATCATATATTCCTTCACTTGCTCTTCCTCAGTTTCAAATTTCAACAAAAGCTTATACATTCGTGAAATAAGATGCTCATCATTTAGACATAATTCCCTTTCAAAGTCAGATACACTCTGTTCAAAATCATACAACCTTTTATCAACTTTAAACCTTTCTACAATCTGTAAATAGGAAAACCATTGACATGTATGGCCTTCTTTTATCAGTTCTTTTCTTGATTTTATTTTACATTCATCTTGTGAGAATTTCAGCAAATCATGATATGTCAACCAATTGTATTTACTTAACATTTCTCTTCTATGATGGGCTTCTTGTGCTGATAGCCACAATGGTACTCTCTGACAAAACCTAGGTTTATATTTATTCCAAATTTTCAAAATGGCACTTCTAACACAGTGGTTATTAAATTCTGCATTCACTTTAACTTTATCATACTACATGTACTCATGCCATCCAAATCTCTAATCATATCCCTCTAAATCTAATAATCGACTATTTTTCAACAGAATCCATTCTTTGATCCATACTAAACAACAAGCAGCAAAATATAACTTCAGATCAGGTAGACCCAGCCCCCCTCTTTCTTTTGCATCCTGTAAAAATCTTAAACTTAACCCGTGTTTTTTTCCCTTGCCATACAAATCTGGATATATCCTTCTGCCATTGTTTAAATGGTATTTGCGATGTCACAATAGGAATAGTCTGAAACAAAAATAACATTTTAGGTAATACATTCATCTTAATTGTGGCTATTCTCCCCATAAGTGACAATTCAGCTTTATCCCATCTTACTAAATCTTTTTTCATTTCATTCCAAGACTTTACATAATTATTTTGAAACAACATACAATTTTTATTTGTTAAAGTGATACCCAGATATTCCCTTCCTGCATCTTCTGACTGTCTTTCTCCTTATTACTTTTCTTACCTTGCAATTCTCTAGGACAGAGGTGGGCAACCCGTGGCCCTCCAGATCTTGGATAACAATGCCCATTATTCCTGACTACTGTCCATGCTGGCTGGGACTGATGGGAGTTTGAGTCCAACAACATATGGAAGTGTTTCCCACCCCTGCTCTAGGTGAGCTCACCACCCTTCCCCTACTGCTGCTTCTGGTAGGCTCAAGCCAGGCTTCTCTCATTCTTCAACAACCAGTTAAATTTCAGATTGTTGCAGTTGCTGCAAACTGTGCCTCCACGGAAGTGAGAGCCACCTTAAATAGGCGCGCGCGCGCACACACACACACACACACACACACTGGCAGGCTGCATGAGGCCCAATTACATAAGCTGTCCGTAGAAATCCTCATTCTTTCTGCTTTAAGGTGTGGAGCCATGTTCATTCCACCCATATTCCACGGACAAGGGAATATCACTATCCTACCCCTAAGAAATAGGATGAGTAACAGTATCAATTATTATATAAAATTGAGAGGATATTTTTCCTAGTTCTAGTAGTGAATTCCTAATTCATTGCATTTCATTCATTAATTACATATCTATACTGCCTAATAGCCAAAGCTCTCTGAGCGGTTTATGAAGATTAAAACCCTAAAATACATAATATAAAGCCAACATACAAAAATATAATAATTTTAAAACAATCAACACTAAATCCCAGGACCCATTAAAAACAGTAACAAATTATATCCTAATGAGATTATATCTACTGCTGCCTGATAATTGTTTTTTGTTTGTTTTGTTTTGTTACCCCATCATAATAGCAACCAGTTGCTCTATTCCCAGAAGTGCTGAAAAAAGTGATGTTGATATAGTGGTTTCTGGCTAAAAAGAGTATTATTGTGTGTTATATGAAAACACACACACCCTATTTTATCTACATTTATTACTTATTAAATAGTTATTAAATCTAAAACTATTTTATTTCCATATGAGCCTGATACCATATTTAAATGAAAAAGTATGATTACAGAGGTAGACTAGAGTGACTGTGATGATTTCCCCATCTAAGATGCAGAGCAGTGATAAGGTCTTTCATGGGAACTGAAAGGAAATGAAAAGTGCCAAACTATATATACAGTTTTGAGTTTCATCTCTCCAAAGGTGAGATGCAATTGTTGTAAAAAAGGGCACTTTTAAATATGAATGTATCATTGGCCTGCTGTTATTTGACACTCAAGGTGTGACTGCATTTTGGAGGATGTTTCTACAGGGCATGTAATGCTTCTGGAAATATTAAGGAAAATTGTCAAAAGGGGATAGATCAGTCTTGTGCCTTTATATCCTGCCTTGAAAGAACGAAAATAATGGGGGAAAGCATAGTTATTCTTTCTGGTAATGTTCCATCAGGTTCCTGACAGAGTCTTTATTGGTCTGTCCATCTTCCATTACTTGTATTGTCAAATGCTAGACACCCCATCCAGGTAAAGAATAACACAGACACGGAAAAAAACAGTTTTTGCCCCTGACAAATGATTCAAAAGTAACATTGCGGTAACAGTTGGGATAGGAAGTTCAAAGGGGTTTTCTTTTATTATGAGCAAGTAGAAAGCTATGGGGCATTTGTTTTTTGCAGAAATAATCAACAATCCTACCCTCTAAAGTTGTGGGTTTTGTAAATAATATATGTATGTATGTATCTCAGTACAGTAGATACATTGTTTTATTTTTAGAGGAAGATGCTACATGGAAGAGAGAGAGGGCTTGTTCGCACGACATGGGAACCGCAAGTCCCCCGCGGTTCCCGTGTCATGTGAACGCTGACCCGGGGTGCCCCCGCGGGACAGCCTCGGGCGGGACACACGCAAAGTGACCATGGTCGGTAGAGGGGTAAGCCCCTACTGCGTGTGGTCACCGTGCCGTGCGAACAGTGGCCATCCGTCCCACGGGGTCCCCACAGAGGCAGCAGCCCAGAGCGGCCAGAGCTGCCGTCACTCCAGCCTGTAGGGGCAAACGGCCCCTCTGGGCATCCCGGGGCCCCGCCCCCTAGCGCCAGTAGGCCTGCACTGCAGTGCGGGGACTGCAGGGTCTGCCCACACATGCAGGGTGCAGGTCGTCTGCGGCGCCCCGCCGGACCCTGCGGGCGGCCCTGTGGTGCCTCCCCCGCCCGCAGCCTAGGTTGTGCGAACTGGCCCAGAGAGTCACCAAGCCTCAGCGAATGCAATATCTGCATAACTGGATATAATTTGTATAAAAAAATAAATAACTGTACGATATTACATGCTTGTTATATGCCAGTGATGGCGAACCTTTTTGAGCCCGAGTGCCCAAACTGCAACACAAAACCAACTTATTTATTTCAAAGTGCCAACGCTGCAATTAAACCTAAATACCGAGGTTTTAGTTTTAGAAAAACAACTCACACAGTTGTCCGAACTAATTAACATCTTTTGTCTTAAAAGAAAAACGCAATAACAGAGCTTTCAATGATACAAAGGTTTTTTGTTGGAAAAAAAATCAACTCAAAAAATTATTATAGTACTACATTGTACACATAGCCTGAAGGGAATTTATACAAACTTTCTAAATAATTAGGCACATGTATTTTTGGATAAGGGATTCTTAGCTTGTAATATGATTATATGCCAGACTGAAATTGTATGGGGCAAGCTTTACCCTGTGTCCTTTCCCCGCTTCTAGAGGTGTCGGATTAGTAAAAGTAAAAGTCAACCTGTACTAGGATGAGCAAGATAAACAAGAAAACTAAAGTGCTTAACACATTTTAAACACTTTATGTCTTGGACTGCAACAGGGCCGGATTAAGATAGGGGCTATTGGAACTGCAGCCCCAGGCCCCTAGCAGAAAATAGGCCCACAATTATAGGGACTCGCGGCACGATTTTTTCCCCCTTCGAGTTAGCTCTGATCGTTATCATTCAGCATAATTAATGATTTTTTCAAGATTAGAAAGTTGTTCTAAGCACATCTGCATTACAGGCTTGAGGCAAGACCTAGCAAGAACTGTTGTTCTCAAATTAGCATTTCGGTAGCTTTTTGCATTTCAATCACTGTTACTACATTTCTTTGTGAGAACTTCTTGCTGAAGCACATGGGGGGCTTGCTAGGGTCTGTAATATTCAGATTTAGAAGGGACCTCTCTCTCCAGCCTCGAGCAAAAGATCTTTCTGATTTGCAGCTCAATTGTTCAAATGCTAGTTTAACAAAAAACAAAAACAAAAACGAAACAAAGCAACAAGAACAACACAATTATTCTTGGTCAAGCAAAGCTTCCTGGCTTTTTGTTGTGGCTGCTTTTTTTTTTTTTAATAAAAAATTTGGGGGAAATTGGAAAGACCCTTACTGATGAGCTGCAGGAGTTTTTGAGTTTTTGCTCCGTCAAGCGACCCTCTCTGCCCACCCGCCTCCAAAATCTCCACCATGACTTCTGCTTGCCATGGGACAAACCTCTGGGATGGTCTTTACCTGCCGCTGGTCCTGATGGCCCTGCTCTGCACAGGTAAGGTTCAAAAGTTTGTCTCTTTTGATCTGCAAGTTCTCCTTCTCCTTCTCCTTTTTTTCTGTAAAAGGGCTTTCCCTCTTTTGTGAGCCAAACTGAACGTAAGAGAGGGCTGTGTGTTTGTGTGTGTGTGTGTCTGCCTTTTGGGGGTGTTGATCCTCCTGCCGCCTGCAAAATGTCACCTGCTTGGCTAATACTGTGTGTGTGTGTGTGTGTGTGTGTGTGTGTGCACGTGCGCTTTCATGGGGAATTGTGTGGCATTTTAAGTTTTATTTTGAAAACCCCAGAGAACAGAGTTCACCAAATATCCCTCTTGGATATTTTGGACTACAGTTCTCATTTGCCTCAGGCAGCATGGCCAGTGGCTGGGGAAGATGGGAGCTGGGGCCCCAAACATTTGGAAGGGCCCCGGTTGGGGAAGACTGCCCTAGAGGTTAAAAAACGTGGAGGTACTTATCATCAACGATATGTGATGAGTTTATTGAACTGATTGGTCAGCAAGTGCTGCAGCAAATCATAAACGAGATAAAAGAAGCCAAATATTATTCAATTTCTGTTGACTCCACCCCTGACATAGCACATTGTGATCAACTAACAATTATATTTCGCTATGTACTACCTAGTGGTCCAGTGGAGCGTTTTACGAAATTCATTCCAATGCACGGACACACTAGCAAACATTATTTTGCAGTTCATGGATGAAAATGGAATTTCCATCAAAGACTGCAGGGGTCAGTCTTATGATAACGGATCTAATATGAGTGGCAAATATAATGGTATGCAGGCCTTAATTTGGGGAAAAAACCCACTTGCTGAATACATTCCTTGTTGTGCACATTCACTTAATCTTGTTGGACAAAATGCCGTAAACAGCTGTCCAGTTGCAGTTTCGTTCTTTAATTTTGTGCAGCAGTTGTATTGTTTTTTTTCTGCTTCAACTCATCAATGGAATCTGTTAACAGATAGTTTCAAACTATGTGGTAAACCGACATTAAAAAGGTTATCTGATACACGTTGGTCTGCTCACCATGATGCTGTGAATGCCTTACAAAAAGGCTATAGTACTATCAGAGATGTCCTTTCAAATATTATGAATGATGAATCCACAAAGGGAGAGGTCTGTCTACAAGCAAAGGGCCTAAATAATGTCATGGATCAATTGGAAACTGGAATAATGATTGTTGAAGTATGGTCTGTCATTTTACCAAGGTTTCACAGAACCAGTCAGTGTCTCCAAGATGCAAAATTAGATCTGCATACAGCAACAGACATGCTGAACTCTCTAAAGGATTTTGTGCAGTCTCTCTGTTCTAGATTCTCTGAATTTGAACTGCAGGGTAAAAATATTTCCGGCTGCGAGGAGCACCAGCTACAACGTGGAAGGAAAGTGAAAAGAAATAGGAGGTGGGACTATGGTGATGCAGAAGATGCTAATGCTGATATGACACCCTCTGAGAGGTTTAAAGTGCATACCTTTTATCCTATAATTGACCAATTGACAGAATCACTGAGGCACAGGCAAGCAGCATACAATATAATTCAAGAAAGATTTGGATTTCTATCAGAAATATGCACTCTAGCAGCTGATAGTCTATGTTCCAGAGCCACTACACTAGTGTCAAAATATCCTGAAGATCTTGAACCCCTGTTTGCAGACGAAATTGTACAGTTTGACTCCCCAGTGCACATCTTGCCATCTATTTTCAAAATGTACCAATCTTCCACTGCAAATCAAGACATTCATGGGAGTCAAGAAACACAAATGTACAAGTTTATGATTGCACAATCTCTAGTCGGTGCATTTCCAAATACATTTGTGACCCTCCGCATGTATTTGTGTTTAATGGTCAGCAACTGCAGTGGTGAGCGTTCATTTTCAGCATTAAAACGTGTGAAAAATGAACTAAGGTCTTCCATGGGTCAGGAGCGTTTAAATGTGCTCTCTCTGTTGTGCATTGAAAATGGTTTGCTGAACGAGCTTAATCTTGATTCTACAATTGAGGAATTTGCAAGTAAAAAAGCAAGAAAAGTTAATGTGTAATTTTATTTTAATCTACCAGCTTGATTCATTTAGTTTAAATGCAGGTTAGAGTTCAGTGAATAACCTGTTTGTGTGTTTAAAACTAGTGGTTGCTATTTATTTCAAGAGTTACTCTCTGCACCATAATCATAACGCAGGCTGTATTGATTATGATGCAATAATAATAATAATAATAATAATAATAATAATAATAATAATAATACTTTAAGGAACAATTTTTTATGAGCCAAACATCATACACTTATATTTAAATTGTTTATATGGTTTATGTTTATTTAAAAATGGTTGTTGTGAATGTTCTATTTATAACGGTTTTATTGAGTTAACAAGCTTATTGTTTACAAAAAAAGAAATATTTTCAATATGTTTCTGTTTTGGCATTTTAATGGTAATTAAAATATTTAATTTGTTTTAATATAAAATTGCAGTCTTCATTTTATTTATTTCCATAAAAAGGCCCACCAAAATCCTCAGCACCAGGCCCATAATGCTCTTAATCCAGCCCTGGACTGCAAACACTGCATTAGGTAAAAGTTTGCATTGGGCATGCTTTTGCACAATTAATGTGATTTTTGCTATTGCATGCATGCTGATAATTTGTCAAACCTTGGCTCATACTCCGTTAGTTTGAAAGCAACACATGCAGCACTCAGGTCAACTGTTAGGGCTTTACATCCAAGCCATGCTCTGTGCATCATTCTTCAAAATCTTTAAAATGTGATAACAATGTAGAAAAGAATTCTGTAACAGGAATTCTAGAATAAAATCATTCTGTTCCACACTGTGAGAAAGAACAAAATCATTAGTGTTTTGCAGAAGGGGACAGTATTTTTGCGATCTGGTGACCAATGGCTCGAGTGCCCACAGAGAGGTCCCTGTGTGCCAGCTGTGGCACCCATGCCATAGGTTTGCCATCACTGTTATATGCAGATCAAAGAATTGGAATTTTGCAAGGTGAATAATCTGTATTTCTTATCTACCCAGCCAACCAAGAGAGAAAATCTGCAACCCACCAGGAATTACTTCTGTGCATCCCTTATTCATATCAAGCCTCACTAAAATGAAAGGAGTGTGTGGATTGTACATTCAATCTAAGCTTCCAAAAGTTATGGTCTATCACTAAAATGAGTGGTGAAGTGCCTTGCATAATGCCTTCATTTTCAGATACCCAATGTTCCTCTGGCCATTTTGACTAACTATGTAGGTAATTAACCAATGTTAAAATAACTTCAATGATTCTCTTCCAGAATGGGCCGGGTGGGTGGTAGAATGGGACAGAACCATTATTAGAGGGTAAAACAATTCAACAAGCACCATCTATAGTGGTCCTAGACTGATTTTAATTAAAGAGTGAAACACACTTTAGATCACTTTGTTGATCTTGTCAATATCAAAGCTGGCTCTTAGTGCCTATTTGCTAAAATTCTTGTTAAAGCACAGTTTTTAATTGGCTTACAAAATGCTTTTCTGAAAGGCTTTCAAATGGCTCTTTGGCTTTAACAGTGAATTACTGCTTCAAAATAAACTGTTCCAATTACAGTTGGCTGTTGATACAGTCCTTAGGAGCCGGAAATGTTACACTGTATTAAAACTGAATGGCACAATCCTTTGTGAAGTTCTGCGGCAAATCCCCCATTGGAACGAAGGCGAGTAACGTAAGAGCACTACAGGGTGTTTTTGCTGCTCCCGTCTTTCAAATGACCTTGTGCAGGAAAATGTCTCAAAGGATTTTGCCTTAGCACTTTTGGAAAAGGCCTTCTATTAAAACACAGAAACAAAAGATACAACATTGACAAGCTGGATAGCCTGAACAATTTACAGATAGGATGAGTTGGGGCTGAAAGTTATTTTTTATTTCCTTTCTTTCTTTATTATTACATTTATATCTTGCATGGAATCCTAGGTGGCTTACATGATCCTCCTCCTCTCCATGTTATCCTCACAACAACCCTGCGAGGTAGGTTAGACTGAGAGTCAGTGACTGGCCCAAAATCACCCAGTGAACTTGATGGCTGAGTGGTGACTTGAACCTGGGTCTCCCGTGTCCCAGTCCAACACTCTCACCACTACGCCACACTGGTTCTCCTTTCAGTAACACCATATGCCTAGGACATCTCCTGCTTGGTTGAAAATGGAAGCAAATGTTTTTTATCTCATTATCTGTTCTTTGAAGAGGGAATCGATAGTGTGACTGTTCAGGCTGGCTCAGGCTCATTCCTGTTGTGCTTAACTTTGTGTTTAGTGTTACAGTATGTCTGAATGAAGTCATGATCTCCAGTGAATATCATGATAGAAATGAAACTTGGTGTGCACATTCATAACTCTGTATATCAGGTCTGCTTTATGTACAAACCAAATTCATAACTGCCATATTTGCGCAGTTTTCTGGGGTTTGCTGGAATCTGGACTCATGGTATTTGGATCATTAGCTGACCTAGATAACCAGCTTTCCTTAGAACAGAAAACAGAAGTAAGTCTCTATCCTTTATAGAACCACAGACACTGGGCAAAATGTGCAGGAGGCATTCTGGGTAATTATTTAGTGACACACAAGCCCACTCCTATTCTTATGTTGTTGTAGCCAATGAGGGCTATCATTCTAGGATTGACATATAAGGGAAGATGTGTAACATCCATGGAGACAGAAAAAGCATAGAGTCACAATCACGTTGTCTGGACGTAGAAATTCCTGGTTCCTGTTGAAGCTCTCCCCCTGCCCCCCAGAACTGAGAACTGCAACAATGGAGAAATTCAGCATTTTAACATAGCTGTGTCTCTGGACAGGAGGATGCCAACACCCAGTAGAAAAGACAGAAGCTCATTCTCCTTACAACTTAGGTCTTATTTAATGTGAAAAAAAATTGTTCTTGATTTTTACTTTTTAAATATGTAAACATTGCTCTGCTGATGCTAATACAGTTCATTATGACAATGTGCAGATTGGGGAGGGACAGAGAGCCACTATGCCTGAGGAAACCTCTCTTATGACAGACCTGCAATATTGTCCAATGTTAATATTGCAGGTAAGAAGTGTGGACTGAGGCTGGTTCTGATTTCCAAGCAAAGGAATTCTCTTCAAACCCCTCAGGTTGCAACAAACATCAACCTAGTTCAGTTTTGCCCTTTGACCCACTCCCAAATCCAGCGCTCAATGACATGCAAATGTCTTGCCCTCCAGTTACTTGTGCGCAGATGAGTTGCATTTTAAAATGTTTAAAATCTCAATATTTTTTTTTACACAAACCACTGTTAATTCCCCCCCCCACATAATTAGCAAATAACTCACATAACTATGCAATTTTGGGGTGACCAGATCTGAGGCAGCCGTAGAATATAGCAACCTTACCAGTCCACCCGGTCTCTGGATGGGCAGAATGAAAAACACATTTATTTCAAGAACTGTTCGACTTGCAAAAATATTTCAGACAAATAAAGATTCTGAAAATTAAAAAGAAAGAAATAACAGACCTGGCGATATTATTCAGACACGAGCCCTCCTGAGCAATGTGATTTACTGGTGCTACCTTAAGTGCTTTTATATTATTATCATACGTTAAGTGATTAGGACAAGTGCAGCTGTGCCATAGGTATGAGTAAACGTTCCCCCTGCTTTAATAGGTGTAATACTGCTGTACTGTATAACCACCTCCACCTGTTTTCAATAGTGAGATTGGGTCAGTGGGGTTAAGCGTTCCATAACCATTTCTTACATCCCGCTTCCTGACATTCCTCCTGCCAGCACAAGGTAAGTTGGAGGTGCAATGTTGCATCATTATTACCTTTTGCCTAAACAGATGCGTTTTGAGAGCATTTCCCATATAGAATATATTGATCTTTGGCATTATGATAGTTCCCTTCTCCAGCAGTGTTTTTCTGCTTTGTTCTTTCCCTTCCTCTCTTTTTAGCTTGTCACGGCCCAGCTGCCTTTCTGCATCGTGTTGATAATAGGAAATGAAACACAGTATCATAACAGTGCCCAGCAGGGCATAATCTATCAATTGTTAATAAGATTACTTACCTAATAAATGGAGGAAACATCTCTCATAATATTGTACTACATAACAAAGAGGGTTATCTGAGGTATTTTTATATTGGCTCTCTAGTGCATACTGTATGAAGACATCTGAGTGACTAAAGGCAAGCAGTGTAAGGTAAGAGAACTTGTGCTTAAATGTTTTGTTCACTAAATAATAATAGTAATGAATAAAAGCTCTCTTGATAAATATTTTTCAGGACTGGAACAACTCATAAGTGTTCACTTTTCTAAAATGAGTCTTATAAAAAAATTATTATTATAGGATAGGAGTGCACAATCTGTCAGGCTCTCAGGATGCAACCTTATGCAAGTTTAGACAGAAAAAAGGTCTACAACTTCCACATTCCCCGCAGCCAGCTATGCTGGGAATTGTAGGCTCCCCCCCCCCCCCGTCTAAACTAGCATAGGATTGCACCTTAAGTAAATAATATGATCATTTTGATTTAAGGGCCAGTTCATATATTACAGAGAAGGGGGAAAGCTGTTGTGTTGTAAAAATCCCCAAATATGAGAGACAAATACGTCAACCTTCTTTATTCTAGGCACTCACAGAAAATGTAACTAAAACCAACATAGACTAGACACTCTCCAACCACCCTGATTCCACCCTCCATTTCCTCACAGCTCCTTTTCATGCTTCTGACTACAACTCCCAGCATGCAACTCACCTATTACAATACCTCAGATGCATGAAGTAACCCATGTTACTTTCTCCTTTTCCAGTAATGTCAGATGTCAAATCTGTTGAATGCACCTACAGTAAGAACTCCTGGACATCTTCGCAGCTGGTGAGATCTGTGAATCCCATTTTCCAAGTTACAGTAGAAATGCAGAAGAAAATGCAAATGGCTCATTCCATTCACAATAACTGTTCACAACACCAATAATAATAATAAGAACAACAACAGCAGCAGTTTTAAAAAGAAAAATAAGTTTTACATTTCTGCTTCAAATGTATACACTAACATAAGCATTCAATATATCTAAATAAGCATCCAAATGAGATTGGCGATTGTAGGATATACAAATATAGAGAGAGCAGTAAGGTCTTCAGACCATTGAATGATCAGTGGTGGGTGTTTATCTTTCCAGGCTTTCCCAGTCAGTAACTTAATGCTCTTTGCAGGGATGCTGCATGAAGCTCTTCATCAGGCAAAATGAGTCTTCAAGCAAGCTCTGCCATTTTTGCTTCAGTCTGGGCCATCTCTGGAAATAAAGGGAGGCTTAGCTACTAAGATTTCTTTTTCAACAGAAGTGAGTACTCTCAGATTACTTACTGAATTGTTGGCTTGTCTATTCCCTTGTAAAGTTACCAGATATTTTGAGGGCACACCAGTTACAACAGAAGAAGGAGTCAGGGGCAATAAACTCAAAACACCTGTGTTTTGACTTAGCTTGGACAGTGCAATTCAATGTATGTTCATAAAGAAGTAAGTTCAAGTGAGTTCAATGGTGCTTACATCTGTGAAGCATTTTCTGAGTCTTGAATTCCTGTTTCTGGCTTTGCCTGTTATTTACTTTTTGCCTTCTGTGTAGGCCTAGAGTCAGCACCCAGCATGGTCAGGCAAATGTTGGGGCCCACCAGAGCTGATGCCAGCATCCCTTTGTGCATTTTTAAAATAAAACTTTTAAACCTTTTTTCCCTTTACAGTTCAGGACCAAGCATGTTGACATGAAAAGTGCTGGGTGAAATATCTACAGCCACCACCATCATAATTTCCCCAGAATGCCTCTTGACCCTGACTTGGGGCCCAGAGGCATTCTGGGAAAATTAAGATGGCAGTGGCTGCCACTGTAGTCACTTTACCTGGTGCTTTTCTTAGCGGTGGGCAGTGGGCTGCCTGCCACTGCTGCCACCACCAGTACCCACTGCTCTCTCCTACCAGAGGGAGAAGTGGAGGATATCTTGTCAAGGCCCCCCTCAGACTTGACACTGCCCTGATCTCACCTCACCTGTTCATCTTGCTTGTCTTGGATCTGATCCCATCCTGATTAAACTCTGGAACTGATCCTACTTTGCTACTGACCTGGACCTGATTCTACCATAGGTCTGATTCTGGCATGCCTCTTTAACTGACTCTGATCCATAACAAAAAGAAAGAATCTAATACTCCTGTATGACTGTCTAAAACCTAATCTTGCATATTTTGGATGTTGCTACTTAGGACACAGCTAGATGTGAGAGTGGGAGGTCTGTGGTCAGATGTTCCATGTTTTGTTTTGCATTGTTGAATGGGATGAATCTAATTGAAATGATGGCACTGGAAAAGGCGGGTTACATTTTTCTCAATGAAAATAATCCCCTTCCCAAAGCTGCTATTTGCCCTGCTGGGCTAAATTTACAAATACCTCATCTGTAATCTGATCATTCTCAAGCACTGGGGGCCATAAAACTATGTACAGATGGTGGGCCTGCATTATGAATATTGGGCTCTGTGTCACCAAGGAATCACCTGGACATGATAGTGGTCCGCGTGTCTGTTGTGTGGCATGCAGGCTATAGCCATATGGTAACCCATTTCATTCACAGTTGTGCTCCTATCACTCTGGGATTTATTTATTTTTTAAATGAAAAGTGGTATAGAAATGTTATGAAATAAAAATATGGGAACTCCTTCCCCAGGGAGGTTTTTTTTTTTTTTTTTTTTTTTTAAATATTTTATTTATTTTTCAAAACAAATTATAACACAGAAAATATATTTAGCCAAATACAAAATTATCACACAAATATAACATAATCAACATACAATAAATCATAAAGTGCTCCAAGGGACCAATTAATATACTTCTATCCTCTTGATCAAATAAAGTCTAAATTCCAAAAATATAACATATCCTGACAAGGCATGTTACCATTCCCCTTTATTAATACATAATCTAGTAATTGATTCCATATCTCCATAAAATTATTCTTCTTTAGCAATCCTTTTTTGCATTTGATACTACTAGTTAGTTTATCATTTAGGGCTATGTCCCAAACTTCCTTATACCAGTCTGTTATTAGGAAAACATATTGTACTTTCCAATTTCTCGCTATCATTAGCCTGGCCGCAGTTAACAAGTTTACAATTAACTCCTTCGTATTTTGATTACAAATAAGCTTCTCAGTTATTGATAACAATGCTAATTTTGGACAGACCTCTAAATTAGTACCAATAATTTTCGATATTTCTGTAAAAACCTCTCGCCAAAACACCAATACATTTTTACAACTCCACCACATATGAGCATATGTCCCTTTTTCCTGACATCCTCTCCAACATAATGCAGAACAATTATTATCTATTCTATTTAATCTTACTGGAGTTAAATACCATCTCCAAATTAGTTTATAAAAATTTTCCTTTATCCTAATTGACATCATTTTCACAATCCGTCTATCCCATATATTGTTCCACCCCACCTTCGAGGTCACCTCTTCAAATTCATTATCCCATACTATCTTAAGCTGATCCTCTTGTTCTTTTGCTTTTTGGATCAATCTATATAAATCCCTTGTTATACCTCTTGTTGATGCATTACCTGGTAGGCCGTCTCTAGACATGACAATCTTTTCAAAATTAGTTAAATCTCTCTCGTACTCAGTTTTCCTTTTCCATTTCTTCGACCAGTGTTCTAACTGTAGTAAATTTAACCACGATAATCTTCTTCTCCCAACAATTTCCATTATTTGATCTCTAGTCCCCATCTTTTCCACCCAATCGGTCAATCTAATAACCCTTTCTTCTCTTAGTCTACTCTCCAGCTCTAATCTTAAGTTTTCAGGAAAATCCTTAAGAGCTACCACCGGAGTTAATGGAGATATCCCTGGTATAAATATGTTCTTCATACCCCACGGAGGTTAGGCTAGACTCCTCCCTAGTGTCCGTTAGACAGCTGGTGAAGACGATATTGTCCGGCCATGTTTTCAATGGTTAATGCCACTCTGTTTTAATCATTAATCCCCAGTTCTAGGTTTTTGGATCTTTATGGGCAGTATACATCGATGCCATTCCACCAACGCAAATCGCAATATCTTAAAGGATCTCTAGCACAGCACCCATAGCATTAGCTGGCACAACATGTTCCTCTGGAAAAATTGTTGTGTAAGCTAACACTATTGGCATTGTGCTAGAGGTCCCTTATGGTAGCACAACGTCTTTTGTGTTTGTGGAATGACACTGGTGGATACTGCCCTGTGCATTTTAATATTTGCATTTCTATTGTACATTGTTTTTTGAGCACTCATTGAGTGGAGGGGCGATCCAAAAATATTCCAAATAATAAACAGTAATAATTATGGGAACCATCGCTCTAAGATCCCCATGATACAACATAATTGTGTGCAGAACATTGGTGGCTTGGGTCCAGAATTGTTCTTCCACCAGCAGGAGGATATATCACTGGTGGAATGGGACTTACATGTCCCCTCCTATCCCATGCAGCCCCCTGAACACCCTCCAGATCTTCTCCAGAAGGTTCCCCAATGCTCTGGAGCAGATTGGGAGGATGCACAGGGAGTTACAGAAGAAAGGAGAGGACATGAAAGTCCCATTCTACAAGCAGTATCCTTCTGCTGGCAGAAGAACGATTCTCGATCCAACCCAGAATATGGGAGTTCCAGGGCCTTCTCATAGACTGAGATCTGTGTGATGCAAATTGGACCCTTCTTGCCAACTGCCATTACCATTTGTTAAGTCCCATCCAGCAGCACGGGATAGATGGGGAGAGGGTGACCCACCCTAAGCATGCTGAGTGCTTGCAAAGACCTCTAGCTTTCATTTCAACGCCTCTCATTTTGGTCCCAGCTTTCCATCAGCATCCCTTCTTGCATTTCTACCTGTCAAGAACCTGTCAAAGGCTCTTTGAGACAGAGACTGTCAGCAAAAAGGGGTCAGGCACCAACTGTACACGTCAGTTATCCTGCCCCAGTTCCTTTTTGAGAATCATAACCTTTAACATTTCAGTGAAAACATAGTTTTCATGTACTTGTTTTGCATTGTTATTTTAATCTCCCAATCCAAATGTGTTTTTCTGTACTGTTTGTCTTCTCAGGAAATATTTAACTTACTTGGTTAAAATTAGCCTTGTGATGTGGAGAGAGTGCTAAGTTACTGGAATTTTTTCCCTATAAAGCTAACCCGATCTTTATCTTGATTGCTCTAAATGCGAGACATACAAAAATATGCTGTTTTGGGCCCAGCAGCCCAGGGCAGCAAGATTCCTTTGAGAAACAGAATATACAATAACCCAGTCTTCCCTTGTTATTAAGAATTTCTCCAAATTTCTTTGTATGAGGCCCACTAGTTTCATGCAACTTACCAGGTAATAATCCTTTCATATTTTCAGCATTAAGGATTTAATTGTAAGAACCTGCTATATTTTTTAACCAGCGTATAACTTACAGGTTTGAGGAGGATGTTTTAAAAACCTAGTTGTAATTTGCAACAAGGTTCAGAAACTGTATGACAATTAAACATATACATACATACATACATACACACACACACACACACACCAATGTTCTTAGGGTAACCACCCTCAGACATGGATCGAATCCCTAGATCTGCTGAGAAAGGCCCTTTATGATGCTCTCTGGCCACGAGACTCAGTGTGGTGTAGTGGTGAGTGTGTTGGACTGGGACTCAGGAGATCTGGGTTCTAGTCCTCACTCAGCCATGAAGCTCACTGGGTGACTTTGGGCCAGTCACTGACTCTCAGCCTATCCTACCTCACAGAGTTGTTGTGAGTATAAAATGGAGACAAGGAGGAGGAGTGCTATGTAAGCCACCTTGGGTTCCTTGCAAAAAGTAAAAAAGGCAGGATATAAATATAATAATAAATAAATAAATGTTCGGAGGGGCTAGGGCTGTGGTCCTGTGCCCACGTAGCTGGGAGTAAGCCCTACTGATCTCAGTGGGGCTTACCTCTGAGTAGACAAGTAAAGGATTGAACCGCTTTGGAGATTGTGGTCAAGAAGCAGGATAAAACTCTAAACTACTAACATCTTTTGCAATAAAGAGACAGAGATGTAAAGCTTAACGTTGCCATTTCTCTCCTTCTTCCAGTAAACCTACAATATATTCATGAGTAGGACTAAGGTGGCCACTTTTTATTTCTAGCAGGGCTATTCTGCCTTTAACAGTGCTGAATCACTCAGCAGCTTCTTCTCCAGGTCCCACCTGCTCTCCCTTACAGGGAAAAGCTACTATCACCAATTGGCAGATGATCAGAGATAAGATTCTGCTAGGCAGAAGTGTTGCAAAAATGCTGTGAGTCCTTTCCCCAAAGAACTCAATTGCTCAGAGAAAGGGAAGCAGCACACACCAGCAGTGAGTTTTTCAAAGTTTTATTTCTGCACAAAAAGGACCAGCTGGGGCACGTGCCCAAATCAAAGCTGGACAAGGATCAGTGGGTCAAGCAAGCCTTCTTATACATTTTACAGCCATGGATGGATCTACTTACAGTGAATCAGATACAATCATTAACCGTTCCCACAAGTTAGATACCATGCCCCGTGTATGACGACAACCAATCAGACACGTTTCTCTGAACATGGCAAGTTTTAATCTCTAGTTAGATAGAGGGCCACCTGGCCATCTTTTTGGCTTAAGACGTGGTTTCTCATGACCTCTTAGGTCACCCAAGATATCGGCCTGCTACTCTTGGTACATCTTATCACTTATTTGGACCCTTCTTTTGCTTGTATTTTAGGATTTGGCACCCAGGAATAGGCTTTTGGGACTAGATAACAACTTAAGGCGAAAACATGGCGGCCAAACATACAATTCAGGACAAAGAATACAATACAATCAAAACAGACCTTCAAGGTTCTCTGTCTGGAACAACAACGTAGATAAACAAAGCAGGTGCAGTGGCAAATGGTATGCGGGCAGAATCTAGGTCAACTAACGGGGTGCAACACAGTTCATGGGGCTTTTGGATCTTTGTCTTAACAAATGCCTATGGACAGCAAGGTGGTCTTTCAAGGATCTTTGGCCTGTGTGTGGACTATTTCCCTAATGTCACTCTTGCTGGTCAGGGGATGCTGGGTCTTGCAGGACCTTTCTGTCTGTCTAAACATGCATGGATTGGGTCTCTGTGCAGCTTTCTAACTCAGATTTCTGTCATGCTAAGTCACACTGATCTTTTGGGGTTGACTTGAAGCTGGGACCCTTTCTTCTGTGAGGCAAGTGAATCTGGGAACCCTTGTGTGCAAGGCAGGTGCCTTGTTGCTGAGCTTCTGTGTGGCCTATGTGAATGGGCAATGCCTTTCTCTCTTGGGGTCTCTTAAGTGTTCTGGCTTGATTGGGTCATTATTATTACCATCTATTATTATTATTATTATTATTATTATTATTATTGGTCATTTTGCCCTTTGCTTGCCTGGCAACAGCTCTTTTGTATCTTGTCTCTTGCTCACAACTAGCAGGCGAAGCATGAGAGGTCTATTGTTCTCTTAAAGTATCTCTTCGGCCAGCCAGTCCATACATTCCTAAGAAGTACTTATTCTGGTCGTATGGCCAGGCCAACTGATAACACTTCTGTAGGCGGGCGGACAGAGGTATTTGTGTATGTGTATGTGTGTCTTGCTGCCTGTTTTTAAAATGAGGCTTGTGATTTCATCTTGGGCCTGTTTACACGTGAAAGGCAGAAGCTCTCTGTACATGCCTTGGACTTATTTTTCTCTAACAGAAGGCAGGACCTGAGGAAGAAGCTGGAGGTCTGTGGTGTGCAGAGGTTCCTCCATCCCTGATATACAGTATGCTTAAAGTGGTTCACAACAAAGCACAACAAAAAGCAATACTTTCCCATCCATATTAAAGAACATTCAGAACAATTTAATAAGAAATACATAACACATCAATATCAAGACAATTCCTAATTTAGTTACCAGCAAAACAATTCTCTGATCCTGCCAGTTAGCAACAACAGTAGATTGTGGCCTTTTCAAGAGCTGCAGGGAGGGGGAGGAGCAGTTGGCCATCGCAGGTGTTCACCGGAACAGGGCGAAGCAGCCTCCGGCCTAGATGGTGAGCAGATGTTAGCAGAGCTGATGTTGTCTTTTAAACAATATGTTTATGTGTAAGTAAAGAGACTGAGGAGTTATTATTGGGGTGCAAAAGCAAGCACACAATTAGTACTAGGAATATCAGCATGTATGTCAATACCCCAAAATATAAATCAGTTTTGGACAAAGCAAAATTTTAAAAGGCTTCATTTCAAAATTCTGTAAGGCACCAGAAGAATTGAACCATAGACTCAAGTAAATAGAGCCCAGGTACCTTGTTCCCCAAGCCACTAGGACTGCTGAGAGACTGTGGGAATTACCAGCCCAATTTTTGTCATGCTGCAGCACCACCCATCTCATTGAAACTGCAGCTCTTCAGTCCAGACAGGACCATGTGGTCAGAACAGAAGAACCAATGTGAGCCTGGCTGGCTGTATAGAATTCTTCTTCCAAATGTTTTCCTTACTCTAAGCAGTGTCTCAGTGGGATAACAACCCAGAACGCCTTGCCTCTGTTAGGGATGTGTGAGGTGGTGGTGAAAATCTGATGGATTTTCCCAACTCGACCCTATAGATTCCATTCTGTTTCCCCCATGCTGGCACCAACTCAATCTGACACGAGTCAAGCCAGCACGTGAATTTCTGCTTTTGAAACGGCTGTGATTTGCCCGAGTTTAAAATGATGATGATGATGATGATGATGATGATGATGATGATGCCGCCGCCTCAGGAAATTTGTGCAAATTGCAGCACCCCATATTTGCATAATTATCAGATGCCACACTTTGCACAAATTTCCTGAGCTGTTTTTTGTGTGTTTATTTTAAACTAGGCAAAACTGACAATGACAAATTCCTTGTGAAGTAGGGAGTATGGCTAACTAATGAGGAAGTAGTGAGAAGATGAAACTGAGAAGGATATTTACCAAGGAAATATGCTGCAACTGGTGTTGCATAATGGACTTGTGAATGCAATAATATATTAAAAACAGTGCAAAGCCATTTGTGCAAATTTAAAGATTCAGACCCCATTTGCACAAAAGACCCGATCTGCGCAAATGGTGATTTGCACTACATTGTAGTGAGGGCACTACAAATATGCAGATCTTGGTTCTCAATGTGCACAACTAGTTCGTGCACTTTTCCGGAACCTGAAGAAAAAATCTGGCATGGTCCATGTCCGATTGCCGTATTGGAAATGCTGCGGAAGTCCGTTGGGCTCAAATGAAACAGATTTCCCAGCATCACACATCCCTACTCATCTCCAGCCTGTCTGCATCTCTGGCCCAGTGCATGTTCTCCAGCCCATGACCAGTTTTTCTGTCTCTCATCCATTTGACCCTCATCTATCTTTGCCAGCGTCAGCTACAGACTCCTAGCACACTCACAGGGAGGGAAGAGAAGATTGGTTTCAGCCTCTATTGCTAGGAGGTAGAAATCTACCCTTTGGGCATTCCTTGAGACAAAGGAAAGGACAGTCAGCTGTCTCTGATCCAACACTTATTATCTTTACCAACTGCTAGCCTACACCAAAACCTAGAGAGAATGCCAATTTTTCACCTAGCATAACAGAATACTGGCTAACTACTATATCATTCAACACTTCCAGGGAAATAGCAGCCTGCTATTCCCTTTGGATCAGGGGTGGGGAACTGTTTGGGTCTGGGGGACTAGATTACTCCCCCCCCATAGGCCATCATCGGTTCCGTGGCCAAAGTGCCAGCTGGAGCGCCTCCAGCTGCCACTTCAGCCAGATAGTCTGCTTCACTCCACCTGGGCTTTCCCTGGCCAGACAAAGACCAGTCGGAGCAAAGCCCACCAAGGAACAAAGCCTTGCTCCTTCCTTGCATTCCCCTGACATGGGGGGAGGCTCCCATCCTGCCTCCTTTCTGAGGTGGTGGAGCTTCAGGGAGGGGGAAGGGCCTCACCTGAGGCCCAGTGGGCCAGCCTGGCAGCCAATTTATCCCTTGGGGCTGAAGGTTCCTCCCCATGCCTGTTTTAGACATTCAGTGTGACATTATTCAGCTTAGTCTGGAATCCTATATACACACTTATGTGAGTGTAAGTCCCATTGAATTCAATGGGGCTTATTTCTGAATACACCTGTACTGGATTACAGTGGTTTATTTATACTTATTTAAGCATAATGCATTGCCAATTACCTCTCTTAAATAGGAGGACTCTGGAGCCAATTCCTAAGCCAAACTAGTCTAAATTAGGAGACATCACAGTAAGATACAGTGGCTTCCCGTGACTACACAAAGTTGGTGTAACTCAGGATAATCATTTCTGCTCATTAACATCCTTGGCCAATACCCTTGCATCACATTTAAGAAGTCTTAGGGGAAATCTAGACAACTCAGAGTTTTGCTTTTGTTTGCACCATGGAAGTTTAAGTACGAAGCACCTGTCACTGTCAAAGTCTGGTTCTAATCATATTTGGCAAGTCTACCTTGACTAGTTGTTTTCCAGACTCAATTATATGAGCTTCAGCAAAAGAGAACTTTTCACTGAAATGTTACCAATATTGCTGAACATCTGGTGACATATTTTTTAACAAAACATTGCTGTCTTAAAGTTGGCTGGTGTAGGTTGGTTGGTCTTTTAAATAACTTAAAACTTGGCTCCCCTCGGCCATAAGTCAGACACACAGAATTATTCAGTCAATAATTTGTGAGGCTTTAAAAATTGCATATTTTTTTTTAAAGGGTCCTGCCATTTATGTTGACAGGCGGGTCTTTCTGAATTACTTTCCCAGTGCTATCTTTGCTGACAGGAGCTGATATTAAAAAGAACCTTAAGAGTTTAAAGACTCACACATGCCTCAACAATTTAAACCTAGCCTGCTGAATTTTCAAGTGGGTAAGTTAAGAAGGTAAACAATTTGTTCACCATCTCAAAAAAATAAAACAAAATTGGATGGGAAAACTGGCTTTAGAATGGAGCCCAAATAATCAGTTTTATTCTGCACTGCAAGCCTATGCTTGTTTACTCCTAAATAAGTCCCACTGTCTTCAGTGGGAGCTTACCTTTTCATAAGTGTGTTTAGGACTGCAGCCTCAGTTCACTTTCATATCATTAAAATATTATACCATAAAAATCCTCAGTTTTGAGGTGCTATGGAGTATCCTTTTGAAACTGTGGATGAAAAGCAGAGGGGGGAAATCATTTTGATGTCACCTGAGGTATTTTCATAATTGGATAAGTGCATTTTGTGACATTGAAACGGATGATTCAGTGTGAATATTCAATATTTATTTTATTTGTTTATTTTATTTATTACATTTATACCCCACCTTTTTTCCTACAAGGAACTCAAGGCGGCTTACATAATCCTTCCTTTCCCCATTTTATCCTCACAATAACCCTGTGAGGTAGGTTAGGCTGAGAGGCAGTGACTGTCCCAAAGTCACCCAGTGAGTTTCATGGCCGAGCGGGGACTAGAACCCGGGAGCCTGAACTCATGATCAGGGTATATTTGTACCCAAGTAGGAACTGAAAGTATATCAAAAGAGAGTAACAGACCCTCAGTGGCTTTTAACTAAGGCTGCAGGTTGCTTTGAAAATTCTGACAGCAGCTAGTCACTTGAATGAATGGGCAAGGCATTTTAAAATTGAAACTCCCCTTGCCTGTTCTTCCTGATGATCAGCTGCCACATTCAAAATGTTCTAAACTATTCCGTCACCATCCATGCTTCTGTCAGTATGGTGTAGTTGTTAGTGCTGGACTAGTCCTGGGGAAACCTGGCTGGCTTCAACAGAGCTGTTTGAGGATAAAATGGGTGAGGGGGGAATGCAGGAATGGCTCATGCTTAAGGGGGGCTTGGGCAAAATGTCTTCTGGTGCCCCCTCTCCTCTCTCAGTACGCTCTGGCAACCATGTCTGGCCGTGGTGGCAACATCTGAGCAATACTGAGTGTCTGGGTTTAAAAGGGTGGCTAGATTCATCTGCTTAGTACTGCTCCTAGTGCCAGGCCAGACAAAAAATTGAAGGGGTGGGAGGTAGGGTAGGCTTCAACAGTGAACTCTGCCAGGGCAATGAGGTCCTGGCAACTGCCCAAGGATGCTGGATGCTGGCTCTGGTGGCGGGTAGGGGACCATGTACTCTTTCTTGAGTTCATGTAGGAAGGGTAGGATAAAACTGTAGCTAAGGGCACAAGCCTATGTTTAGACAGAAAAAAAATCCTACGACTCCCAGCATAGCTGGCGGGGTGTGTGTGTGGAATGCTAGGAGTTGTAGGATTCCCCCCCCCCCGCCTAAACATGCATAGGATTGTGCCCTAAATGAATAAAAATTACTATCTATGGTTTTAGCCTAAAGCACGTAAGTTGACTTGAAACCTATATTTTGGGGGAAGGAGCTGTAAAAAGAGTACCCTGCTGGTTAGAAATGAGCAGATTGTTTAGGTTCTAACTAAAGTTGTTAGAATAGCCCCTTCTAATTGCGTTGGACTGGTGTATGTTTTCCCAATCCCATAGGGATCCATAACACTACCTAGAGGTCATAGTGTCAGGCATAGGATGGTCCTGTTTCCATTTTTACAGAGGCCAGTCCTCCACTTGAACAGCTGCTAGAGGACTGTTCTTTCTTTGAAGTCATCCTCTATTTCAACGGTTGTCCAATCCAAGTCTGGTTTATAGAATCATAAGAATTGTTGCCCATCAACAGTTAGTATTTGGACAGCAGACTGAACAGATAGGCACACAGGGTCACCTGGTCATAGACCTCTGCACTAATGTGAGATGGGCAGTATTTCTATTTAAATTACAATAATTATTTCTAAATTTGTATCTATACATAAAATTAGCATATGCAAATTTTAAGCAAATTGGTGTCCTCTTTTGTCCTCTTTTTGGAGATACATTTTCTGTTTTTTGGCAATTCATAAGTGGTTACCCGAGTCAGGTAGCTTCTTATAATCCAGTCCTGTGTACCTATGTCCTGTGTTTTCTAACTAGAGCAGACAGCTGATTTGGGAAGGGGGGATTTCAGCAGGGAAATGATGCTGGGGGAAAGAGTCAAGCCTTCTCCCATTGTGCCACAGTCCCGTTTTGGGTCGGGGGCCATCCTGGATGCTTTTGTAAAAGAAAACATTATCAGGAATTCCAGTCACAAAATAACCATGATTAGTATCCACACATGGTTGTTTCAATTCAGTAAAGTATACAGGCCTGTGGCTTACGCCGGCTCAGCTTGTCTGAGCGTGGAAAGCTAAGCAGGGTCAGGCCTGGTTATTACTTGGATGGGAGACCCCTCCTCTAGTTTCCTGCATTGAGCAGGGGGTTGGACTCGATGGCCTTGTAGGCCCCTTTCAACTCTATGATCCATGAAATCTATGAAATCTATGACCACTGATAGTAGGATATTCTCAAGAATAAATTTGGGGCTTCTTCAGAGACATGTTGTTTCTATACATCTAAGAATTGTGCATTTTCATTTAGGGTGCAATCTTATGCATGTTTAGTAGGACTCCCCCCCCCCATCTAAACATGCATAGGATTGCACTCTTAAACTCTGAACCAAATTGGCGCCACACCAGAGATTTCCTTACCATCATGCCAGTACACGCTTGCTATTAGCATATAGGAATAAATAATGTGACCTGGTTCACATGGAATGACAAACTATGGTTTAATTAACCACGGATTGTTGAGTCATGGGTTGTTACATGCGAACCTGGAACTATGGGTTAACCATGGGTTGTTAACCACAAACAACCTGTGAAGAGAACCCATGGTTTGTTGTTGGGTTATGAATTGTGGGTTGTTTAAACTATGGGTTGCCATTATGTGCAAACCCAGAAACATGGGTTGTTTCACCAGGCTACAGTGGCGGCAGGCAAGAGCAGTGAAAACCCCAGCCTCTTTACATGCCAGTCCTGCAGTGCCGCAAAGGGAGGGAGTGGATGAAGGAGGAGTGAAACAAACAACCCAGGGACTGAGAAAACAAACCATGGTTTGTTCTATCATTTGCCCAATGAACCCTGGGTAGGTAAAAAAATATGGTTTAAATAAACCATGGGTTAGTGTTACATGCGAATCAAGCCTATATTTGCATGCGTTTATGCCTGCTGAATTCCAAAATAAAGTGATACTGCTTATTTCAGCTTATTTCACAATAGAAAGACCATTGTGGCTACAGTCCTAAAACCATTTCCAAGGAACCTGAATGAGACTGGCTGCATTGTTTATGACTTGAAGACATTAGGATTATACCTAAAGGAGCTATTCATTGGCCATCATTCTGCCCTTTCTGAAATCAGAGGGATTACGACAGTGTAAGTGGTCTTTGAGCAACCCCCTCTAAGCAATAAATCACTTGACAAATATGTTATTAAACATAAGCTGCTGTTGTAGAACTTAAGCCAATTTTAATAGGTTTATTATGTGAGGCTGAGAGCAAGAGTAACATTGGCTTTTTATTTTAAACATTATCTTGAGTAATTACTTTAGATGTTCGCTTAACAAAAACAATAATGCTGGATAATACAGATAAAACATCAACATTTTCTACTGAAAAGAATTAGGCACCTTCAACTGCCAAATAAATAGTGTCTGACTTCTCTGAGACAAACTATTTCTGTCAGTAGTTTAATTGTCAGAGGAAAGGCAAATACTGCTGAATATTTTTCCTCTGCTTGTTTGCTTGAATTCATTTCATGTCTCACTTTCTGCCAACATATGAGCAAACAAGGTTAACTTGAACAAATATTTCTGGATAGGGAAATTCATCTTTGCAAAAAGTTGGTGCAAGATCTGGGGTTGGGCGAATCCATCAATTTTGGTTTCTCTCCATTTCTCATTTTTCCAGTCTTAAGTTCAGTTCATCTTGAACTTCCAGTAGTTCTCCATTCCTAATTTTGGTTCATCCCACACTTTGATTTTTTTAAAAGCTTGCATGGAAATTCATAAGCATTTTTGTGCACATCCCTCCTAATACATGCATTTTGTATACATGTTTGCCTAATATACACAGTTTTGAAGCAATTTTTTTCTAAATATAATGGATATTTGGACATTTTTTTTTTGCTAATGAATACACTTTGGTGTGCATTTTTTAAATTAGAAAACTCCATTGCAAAATTCGGAAAAGTGAATTTCAAAGGATAACTGAGTTTCGGTTCACGTAGTGGTTCAAAAGTGAGAAACTAGGTAAGCTTGCATTAAAATGTGAACTGAACAAGTCCCTCTATCACTAGTAAGCTCTGAACCTCACTTCAGTTTGTTATGAAGTGTGGTATCATGGCTTTGTCTGTTATTTTTATTTTATATTGTATTTTTTAAATTTTGTACAGTCATGCCTTGGATTGAGAGCATAAATTCATTCCGGAAACGTGCTTATAATCCAAAACACTCTTATATCAAAACGAAATTCCCCCCAAAAAATTTGTACAGAGATTTTTAATTTAAGCTGTACTACAGTACTTGTATTGCAAGACATCGCTTGTATATAAAGTCAATTTTTTAAAAATAAATATTTAAAAATGCGCTTGTCTTTCAAAACGATCTCAAACCAAGTTACTTGCAATCCAAGGTATTACTGTATTGTATTTTACCACGTTGAGTTTTATACTTTTAATTCTTGAGAACTTCCCAGAGAGTTTTTGCAGTATAGAAATGTCATAAATAAATAAATAAATGAAGTTGAACTTTCCATTGCATAATGAATTTCACCTCAAAGGTGTTTGTACTACAGAAAGACCTAGCATGGCTTAATTCTCGCTCCCCAGTTACAGCCGCCCACATGCAATTACTTTGTGTCAATGACTTGCCATGACAGAAATGTGCAGACCAATAAATGTAATATAGTAGACATATTTTTATATGGATGGTACAGCTGTAATAGGTCCGGGGCAATTAAGTGAGATGGATGTGGATCGGCCTGTTCCCTTCTCAGATCTTCAAGGGTCTTGCATACACATTCAGTCACTTTGTGGAAATGTGGCTAGAGGATATTAATCTTAGACTCAGCTTCTAGCCAGCAATAAATCTGACAGCTGGCTTTCAAGGAATGATACCTTGGACAAGATCTATTTTATTAAAAAGGAGAAAAGAGATACAATTTTTAAAAAATCATATTCGATTTATCAGTGACCACAGCCTGAGCGACTAAAAATCCCGTTAGATGTTCAGACCAAGAGAGTCCAGAGCTTTCTGATCATTTGTTTATGGATATACTGACCTAGAGGTCAATGTTTAACTACCTTAATGTACATTTTCAACAAGATCAACCCATAGGTGATACCTAGAGTAGAAAGCTGCATCTACCTTCAGTTTCCTATGGGATATCCAATGGAATATCTACTTTCCGTATGAGAAGTGGGCAACCTTGCTCTGACCAAAATAGTTGCATCTTGGAATGTCAGAATATTTAGGGTAGAAACCACTGATTGGTGGAAGTGATTCAAATTAATTGAGAGGCCACTTGATTTGCCCCAGGAAAATGTAAGCCTCTTTTGAACAGCCATATAAAAATCAATCAATCAATCAATCAATCACATGACTGGAAATCATAAGACCAGAAGAAGAAGTTAGTAGCCAGGATCTGGCTGTATTTCATGCTAGAAAGAGGCATGTCAAGTATATTCTGGTGTTCTCTGGACTTGCTGGGCACTGGACTCTGTTGATCCTGCCTTTGGATGAACTTTGAATGTGTTGGCTGGCTGTCTCTTCCCACAATATATAATGTAGATTTCTAGATATAAAGATTATTATCAGCAATTCCATCTTGGTGTCATAGTATATTTACCACCAGTATACACAGGGTTGACATTAGATTCCAATTTCAGAAGTGGATGCTGTGTAGATTATCTGCATAAATCTGCCTAATTTGCATTTAGCACTGAGGCTTCTGGGAAGAAATGTTGTAAAGCTGCCTTGAGTCCCAATATTGGGGAAAAGGCAGGATGATGATGATGATGATGATGATGATGATGATGATGATGATGATGATGATGATTCTGGCTTTCCCACAAGCTAAAAAGGGTTGGTGGAGAGATAACCAAGTATGCATAAAACTGCTGAGGCTGTTCATTTTGGGCAAGGTAAAGGATTATACCATTCCTTTTCCCCAAGGCTCTGAAGCTTCCTGGCTTTATCACACTTCAATGAAGCTTTAAAGTCCTTTTTGGACATTTACTTCACTTTTCCTGACTTTCAATCAGTGTTCAAAACTTTAAGGCAATGTCAAATTGTACAACCAGCATTACAAGTCATAGAATTCTACAAAAACTCCCCCCCCCAGGTGTTTTACAGTGACTTGGTTCAGATGACATGACAACCCACCATGGGTGATCAGCCATGGTGGGTTGGCGTGTTGTCTGGACCCTGTGCAGTTTTGGCAGGGTGGCTTATTTTTCTCAAATAAGCCACCCTGAGAACCCATGGCTTGTTGCAGGGTTGTTCTTGCCCATGATGGGTTGTCATGTAGTTTGAACCCAGGAGACTGATTTTATCATGGGTTGTCACAATCGGCTACAGAGCCCATGCTGCTTGCTTTTTGCGTTCTTGCCAATGACTGCCTTTCTACTGATGCCGAAATGGCAATTTGAAAGGACCATCACTCATTCCCCAGCTTTTTTATTTTTTGGTGCCTCAAAAATGCGCCAGTTGGGGTTGTAATAATAATAATAATTTTTAAATAGCCCTGTTGCCCTGGTTTTCCCCACCAAAAACATAGCGCGGGGGTCCAGCGTGATGGGACCGGTGCGGCCGGCGCTGGCAGCTTGAGTGGCTCCGGCAGCTTGAGTGGCGTGGAGAACGCTCCGCACCGCTCGGGAGAACAAGGCTGCCACCACGGGGAGGCGAGGCGGCGGAGAGGCGACCCCCCCCAACTGGTTCGTGAACATCACTAGGGGGAAGCCAAAGGACTAAGTGCACCACAATCGGGACACACACACACACACACACATCTCCCCCTTGGTGACGTGATCCTCTCAGCTTTCAGTGTTGAATGGACAGTTCTCAGAGTGCCCTCCACCTTTTCAACACTTCCCTGAGTCTCCAGCAGCTACTCCAGAAAGGGAGATATTAACTCCCCACCACCACACACACTTTTCATGGCTCCTTCTCTGAGCACTTGCTGCTGCGGTTACTGTGGTTCCCTGACAGTTTTTAAAAAGCTGCAGAAATATATGCAGATTTAATGGCTGGGAAGTAAATGGAAGGGAAATTTGCACACCTGCATTAACTGCTCCGTTACTGCAGGTGCACAAATTTCCCCTCCATTTACTTCCCCACCATTAACTTTATGTATATTTCTTTTCTTCTTTTTTAATAATTTTTATTTATCTTTTTTCCAAATAAACACACATACAAAAAGAAAATAAACCCACAAATCCATATAACTCCAAAGTGCAGCCGTCACCACGGGGCCAAGAAATAATTCTATCCACATAATCCATTATTAATCTATATTCCAAAAATACATCATATCTTGACATGGCTTACTCCCCTTTCCCTTTACTAAAACATAGTCTAGAAATGGTCCCCATATATCCTTAAAATTATTTTTCTTTAATTGTCCCTTTTTACATTTAATACTACATGTTAATTTATCATTTAAAGCAATATCCCACACAACTTTATGTATATTTCTGTGGGTTTTTTAGAACTGTCAGGGAACCATAGTAACCGCAGCAGTAAGTGCTCCGGAAAGGAACTGTGAAAAGGGGAGGGCAGTTAATATCTTCTCTTTCTGGAGTAGCTGGAGACTCGAGGAAGTGTTGAAAAGGTGGAGGGACACTGAGAACTGTCAGTTCAACAATTAAAATCAAGAGGATTACATTGCCACTTTTGGTGCACCTTCTTTTGCTGCTTTCCCCCCTTTACCAGAGCTTTTCCATTGACAACTCGGCAACTGGTCCCTGGCAACTGTGTGCAAATTAGCCTATTTGCAGTCTCGCGTTGTCAATCTGTTACCTACTCCACTTTGCCACTCTCTTTGACAGCTGAAACAGACAAGAAAATTGACCAGGCAAGACTACACATATCAGACAGCCATAAGAGCGCACTTGCAAAAGACCAAAAAACAACAACAAAAAACCCAAAAAAACAAATACGGTTACACAAGTTGCTGAGACCAAAAAATGATGATGATGATGATGATGATGATGATGATGATGATGATGAAATACAACCCCAATTGTGCTTTTCTGAGGCTCAAACAACAACAACAACAACCCAGTGCTAAACAAGGATTGGTACAGGCCTGTGGCTTATTCCGGCTCAGCTAAGCAGGGTCAGGCCTGGCTATTACTTGGATGGGAGACCCCTCCTCTAGTTTCCTGCATTGAGCAGGGGGTTGGACTCGATGACCTTGTAGGCTCCTTCCAACTCCATGATCTATGAAATGAAATCGAGTGATTGGAGCAGGGGAGACAACATGGGTTCTGCCCCCAAGTCCAGATAGGTGTTGGAGCCAGCTGGAGTTCTGAGGGGGAAAGAGGGGGAGAACAAGCTATGGTAAGCCTGATTGTCTGTTGGGCATACTGCAGGTTGTTCAGCAAACAACCCACCCACTGTGGCTTATTTGCAGGGTGGCTTAGTGTGACATACGAACACGCCCCAATGAATCACATAACAGCTGACCCAGTTCTGAATCAAGCTGAGGGGAACTTGCCTATTGTTATTTTTAATATGGTTTTAACATATCAGGTAGTAACTCTGCCATGGTACAGACATCTTGTAGCGATAGATAAATACCATGTTGAGACCAATGAACAAAGCTAGTGCATCCAGGCGCACAGCTCTTACAAAAGATGTAGCTCTTTCTCCCTCTGAGAACAATAAGCATGATGTATCTTGCCTTTCTCTTCCTGTAGAGCATACGGATAGTCCATTCTGTGGCTAAATGATGCCTTGGCAAATACTGGTAAGTGCATTCCAAGATGAACATTTCACAACAAGCTGAGATTAGCTACTGAATGAAAGTGGCAAAAGGCAAGAAATATAGTGTGACAATCCTGCAGAAGCAAATAATTCTAAAAGAAGAGATGATGGGGTGCAAAACTCAAATTGTACATTGTTCACGGGAAAGCACACTGAATTCAATGGGATGTACTGGGAAGTGTGCATGGGAATACTCTCCCATTGAAATCAACAGGGTAAAGATGCGCATAAATGGTCTCTTGAAATTATCCACCCTATTTGGGGGCAGAGAAATGGGGGGGACAATTTCACCGAATTTCTCCTGGGGGAGGAGAAATTCTCAACCGTTTCTCACTGGCAGGGCTTCTCACCATTGGCAGGGGTTGTAGCACAGCTTCTTTCTTTTTTTTTTTTTATAAGGGTTTGGGGTTTTTTTGTGCTGCCACTGCCAACAGCATCACTGCAAGGCAGCCAAAGCTGCTGCTGCTGCTGCTGTGTGTTTTCTTTCTATTACACATCTCCCCATTGCTCTGCAGCTTCCCACTGCACTTCCTGGTCTGAAAAAGCTGTATGGGAGGAATTACCTCATGATGTCTTCCCCTGGGCTTTAACTGAAGCACAGGAAGCTGAGGAGGCTACAGGCTACCTGAGACATGATTGTACAATGAAAAACAGGGCATTCATGCACACTCCTTGGCCGCCTCCAAAGTAAAGTAAGCCCAAGAAACCAGGGGAGGCTGGTGACTCTTATTTTGGTAGGGGTCCTTTTCCATTACAAGTTTTGCAGGTTTTATTTGGAGCTTTTTAGGAGCTCTCCATGGTGGTGAACCTATGTTGGGAATAGAGTCCAGCACCATGGATAGCAGGTCCTGTGAAGCTTCTAATAAAACCTGCAAAACCTGTAATGGAAAAGGAGCCCCACCGAAATAGGAGTCACCAGCTTCCCCTGCAAGAAACCCAAACCAAACCCATGGTAACTTCTCTGGAATATTCTTCACCATTGAATTTCTTTTCTAAAGCAATTTCCTTTCTATCAAACTGAATGAGAATGGTCCAAAAAATGTGGGAGAAATCTTCGGCCCAGTACTACTAAAATGTGGTTAATTAGGATGGGTTGTGCCTGAAGAGTGAAACATGGAAAGAGAGTGTTGTCTGAGAGCTGAAGGGAGGAAAGGTAATGGATCTGTAGCCTTTCACCTGGGAGGTTCCTCCCTTTAGCAATTGTATAGGGGAACAGCACAACTTCCCACTGATAGAGGGCATATTGGTGCCTTCATGACACCAGCAGGTAGTGGTCTACTCCACAAATGGAGAAATCTATCTGTTTCGCTTTCTATATTGTTCACATTTTTTTCAAGCCCATGTTCATTACATCCCATCTCCAAATCAGTTTTTTTTTTTAAGTCCACATGAAAAATCTGTAAATGCATTTTTTATGCATTTCCCCTAAGATACACATTTTTGCATGCAATTTGCCCTAATATATGCCTTTTTGTATGCCATTTCCCCCTAATGTATGTATTTTTGTATTCCAATTTCCCTAATGTATGCATTTATATGTACACAACTTTTGATCAGAGAACTGCATTGCAAAATTCAGAGAAGTGGGAACAGTGAAGGATAATTGCATTCCAGGTTGCATATTTAGGAAGTGTGAATTAGGTTGGTTCCCATTAAAATGTGAACCAAATGATTTTCTCTCCCATCCATAGTTGAGTCCCCATTCTAATCGCAGACGTATTTTCATACCTGGCAACCAACATGCATGAAAGAAGGGTAAAAACTGCTGTGCTTCAGCCCTGGAAACCAAGGCTCAATAATGAATTTGGGAATACGGAAGTGAGCAGGTACTAGTACATCTACCTGAGACTAGACCAGGGGTGTTGAACCTCCTTCAGCCTGAGGGCCAAATTCCATTTCAGAGAAGTTCTTGGGGCCCGCATTCTGGTAGTAGGTGGGGTTGAAGGCAAAAGGGGTGGGGCCAAAATACCAGCACATTTAATCCTAAATCTCTGAAGTTACTGCCAGTAACTAAACCACAGGAGAGACATTTCAACCTTTCAGAATTGGAGAGAATTGCACAAAAGTCGGGAAACCACCAAGTTTGGCGTAGTGTGGCCAGTGTGGCATAGTGGTGAGAGTCTTGGACTGGGACTTGGGAGATCCGGGTTCTAGTCCCCGCTCAGCCATGAAACTCACTAGGTGACTTTGGGCCAGTCACTGACTCTCGGCCTAACCTACCTCACAGGGTTATTGTGAGGATAAAATGGAGAGGAGGAGGACGATTATGTAAGCTGCCTTGGGTTCCATGCAGGAAAAAAGGTGGGGTATAAATATAATAAATAAATAAATAAAAGTGATCAGTGGTTGGGGGAAAGGGGTTGTGGAATGGGGAAGTGGGCATGGCCTTCTGGGGAATCCCAGAGGGCTGGATTTGGCCCCTGAGCCAGAGGTTCTGCACCTCTGCTCTAGACACACAACCATGGTGAAGGTCTAAATCAGTGCTCTCCAACCTTGGGTCCCCGGATGTTGCTGGACTACAACTCCCAGAATCCCTTGCCATTAGCCATGCTGGCTGAGTATGCTGGGAGCTGTAGGACAGCAACATCTGGGGACCTAAGGTTGGAGAGCCCCGGTCTAAATGATGGAGAGGAAGCAGAGGCTGAAGGAAAGAAAGATGAGGCAAAGCTTGCAGGAAGCCAGCAGTTAACTGTCCACTCCAGTACAGGTCATGCTTATGGCCACATTTTCATACATTACTGTCATTTGGAAGATCTCTTTGCTTCTTTCCTTCCCCCTTCCCCCCCCTTTTTTTGGCAAGGGAAGGGAAACTATTTCAATTGTTTTAGAATGAAGAGGTGGAATTATTATTTATATTCCCTTGAGGACAAGTAGCACTTACGGTACTGAGAGAATGAGGGAAAACTATTAAACATATAGAGCCCATTTAGCAGGAGAAGAAGCTACCTTGGGACATCGTGGATTTTTCTTCACTGGAAGTTCTCAAGGAAAGTTTAGATGAACAATGACTGGAAAAGCTTCAGGTACAGGAGATAAACTCTGCTCACTAAATATTGTGCACAGTTCTGGTTGCCCTGTCTTCAAAAAGATAGTAGTGGAAAAAATACAAAAAATGATCATGACCCACAGTGACATGAACCCCGACATAGTTTCCCCTTAGCGACCACACGTAGTTTTCCTGGCAACCCCTGTCTGCATAATCCCCCACCAGGGGGGAACAGGAGATGCAGGTCTGGCCAGACAGGTACACAATAGGAAACATCTACCCAAATCCACAAGAGGACACATGCACCATCCGGAGGTGAAGGGCAGTCTCAAAGAGCTGCAAAGTATCCCCTGAAGGAACCGGTAACTGCAAGACGTCACCTTTCCCGGGCAGGAATAAGCCAACCTGACCGCAAAGGGGCAGGAATACGCCCACCTGATCGGCAAGGGGCGGGAGAGGGAGAAGGACAGAGTAGAAAACCCCTCTACCCACCCGAGAAGGGTTGTTGGGAACACGGGCGGGTTGACACCTTCCAAAGCCAGCACCGGCTGGGTCAAGTAGTTCTCTTCCCCGAGCATGGGCGGGCTCGGAGTCAGGCTAGAAGCTGGATGGCATAGAGTCTTTGGTCTAAGGTAACTCATTGCTGCAATACGCTAGCCTGGGAACCAAGTCATTCAGCTTTTTGAGGTCACGGCCTAGTTTTGTGTTTGTTATAGTATTCTTAGAAGTCTATTAGTTCCGCTCCATTAACCTACCGTAAATAAAGCGTCTATTCTTTGATGTGAATGGATTCCTGTGCTTTTTAGGTAGCGGCTGAGAGTTAATTGCTTAAACTTGCTTTGACGGGCTATATCTCAGTGCCGGTTAACCTGTTAAGTGCCGAACTCACGCAGAAGACCCAGTTGCTGGTCTTCCACACTTTCCTTGCATGGACATCTGAAATTTTCATTGGTGGTGGTGGGGCTTTTCTATTTTGAAAAAAAAAAAGATAATTAAAGGGTGAGACATGATAAAATCATAGAAGGTTTTGTATATTGTTAGAAGAGCGTATAGATATTTGCCCTCTGCCTCCTGTATGAGAATGAGAATGTGCAGTTGCCCTACTGAATTGTACTGGTGTTGATTCACGATGGATGAAAGAAAGTTAACTTCGGCTGCAATCCTATGCACACTTTCCTGGGAGTAAGCTCAATTCAACACAGTGGGCCTTACTTCTTCTGATTAAAGATGTATAGGACTGCACTCTGAATTAATTCAGTACCCCATGATAGGCCAGGTTAGAGAGCTTTTAAAAAGAACTAGATAAATTCAGTGAAGGTAGACATCAACAGCTGCTAGCCAAGATATCTAAATGGAACCTCCATATACAGAGGCAGGAGGGGGGTTCAGACAACCCCCCCAAAATAAAGGGCCATGAGGGCCAGTCCTGCACCTGCTGCTAATGCATGCCGCAGCCACACCCTAGCCATGTGTGTGTTCACCTGGCATGTGAAGGAAGTACAGAAGCATGTGTGGCCAATCACTGTTAGTGACAGAATGCTAGACTAGATGGGCCTTTGGTCTGATCCAGGAGGGCTCTTATGTTCTTACAAGGGCCTGTGTTGAAATAGGGAGCCGGCCTAGACAATTCACTGAGGACCTTCCAAATATCTGATTCTTTGAAAAAGCATACAACAGGACAAGAATTTAAATCCCATGCTTATGTCATTTGCTTCTCAATTTATGATCTCTCTGGAAAGTACTGGTTTAAAAATATGTACCGTATATACATCATCTGGAAGACTGAATAAACTTGGATTTTTTCCAGTTTGTTAGTTAAATCTCTCTCTCTTTCTCCCCCCCCCCCCCACTCTGTGTGTATTATTTAAACATTAGACTGGAGATGGTTCTGATTTATTATGCAATTATACATGCAGGAGAAGTGTGACAGACTTGCTAGCAAAATTCTTCTAGCAACTGTGCCAATGTTATTTACTGCACATATGTAGAAACTGGATATTAAGTTGTGATATCTTTGGCTGCATAATGATATTTAATAATGAAACATCCAAAGCAAATGGCCCATATTATGAATGAATTGCTTGCTAAGTTTCATTTTCTGCATAAAATTGCTTTTCCAACTAAAGGAATGCAAAGCAAATATTGCGAACCTGTTCTTAAAGCACATGAATGAAGGTGACACATGGATGTTCCTTCCGAACCTAGCAAAGAATGTGATCTTGGGTTTTGAACCCTAAATACCAGGATGTTGCCTAAAGCACATCCTTTTGATTGTATAATAAACCTCTAAAGATGGAGGTTTATGTGGGAAATAAATGTTTATATGCTGATGGGCACTTAATGAGGCATGAAAAGCACTGCGGTAAAGTGGGAGCCAGCCGCCTCCAGCTGGTTTCCACATGTGGCTCTCAATGTTGTTTGCAGGGATTTGATGGCTTCAGATGTCAAGAATGTCAGGGGCCGTGGGAATAGTGCCAGAGTTAGAGCCAGAACACATGTAAGAACATCAGAAAAGCCATGATGGATCAGACGAAAGGTCCATCTAGCCTAACATCCTGTTTCCACCAGTGGCTAGTCCAATACTTCTGAGAGAAGACTACAAACAAATCTTGAAGGCAATGACCCTCCCCTGTTTATCCCCCAAGAACTGTTATGTAGATGTAGACTGCCTCTGAACATGGATGCTCTATTTAGCTATTGTGGCTAATATGCCTGTTCTTCATGGCTTTGGCTAATCTCCTTTTAAAGTGAGAGCTATTGTGGCATAGTGGTTAGAATGTTGGACTGGGACTCAGGAGATCTGGCTTCTAGTCCCCAGTCAGCCATGAAGCCCACTGGGTGACTTTGGGCCGGTCACTGACTGTTAGCCTAACCTACCTCACAGGGTTGTTGTGAGGATAAAATTGAGATGAGGATGAGGGTTATATAAGCCATCTTGGATTCCATGCCAGCAAAAAGGCAGGATATAAATATATAATAAATAAAATAAATAAGGTGGCATAGAATTCCCTCCGTTAATTTATACATTGTATGAAGTGCTCTCTTTTGTCTGTCTTGAATCTACAGCAAATCAATATTACTGGATCATGGCATATGAGCTGTCTGACATATTTGCCACCAAGCAGAACATGCAGATTTTTATGTGACAGTGACAGATCCATCACCTCATGGGCTTCCTCAATGAGTAAGGATTTGAATCTGGATCTTATGCAGCTAACTCCAATATGCTTGTCTTCTACACCCCACTTGCTTTCCCCCTTTGTCTCTGGAATTCTGAGGACTAGAAACTTTAATAAAATATGAAAGTTGCAGTTTTTTAACATCCTGAAAAAAGCCATAAGAATGTGTACCAAGAGCAAACCTCTATAATTCAAGTAGGATGGTGTCAGTGTGAGGAATGCATGCCTGATCACATATTATCCCTTGTTTGCACAATAAGTCCAACAGTGTTGATGAAAAGACCACAGCATTATATTTAGTCCACATATTCAGCTATTCATCCTTTAAAAGAAAGAAAGAGAGGGAAATTGTGTATTCAAGCACTTTAGCGGAGAAATGCACAGCCTTTCAAGTAAAGAAAAATCCCAAATCCCTATTAGGGCAATACCTTTATTAGGTCAACCCAAAGGTCACAAAATGGAGTGCGAGCACTCTAGTTCTACAGAACTCTTCATCAAAGCAACAACAACAACAAAAAAGTGGGGAGGGTGGGAAAAAAGTGACTGATGCTGAAGCTATGGTGTCTCGGTCTAGTCACAGGAATGTGGGGAGGGGTTCGCAGACATTCAGATTAGGTTCTTCCAGGTACTTTGATGGTTTCATGTTCCATCTAGGATTATCCCCAGGACTGCTGGGATGAAGAAACAAACAAGCAATGGTTCATCCCCCATTTTTGAAAATATAAAATCCAACTGTTACCTGGAACTGATTTGGAAGGGGTACTGCTATGGTGGTGTCGGGTACCATCACTTTAAAAAAGGATAAACATTCCTACACTTGAAAAGTACTATAGGGAAGCATTCAGTTTCAAACTGAAAAGTCACAGGAGGCAGAAAGCTGTGTTGTCATTCAGTTCATCACCATTGACATCTAGGCACTATGCAATAGTTGGCAGTTGTGGAGCCACATCACACATGGACACCACAATATCAATCAGAGCTGTATCTGGGAGAGGGGCAATCTTCATTATTTATGGAAGAACCATATTTTCTCAGATATTGGTCTTTGACTGCTGAGATGATGCAACACCTCGACTACAAAACCAGAGCATTGCCTTGAGAGGACAAGTCTGAATCTCAACTAGCAAATGCATGGACAAAACAAGCAAGCATTCCAATTTCCATTGAACAGCTCCTGACTTTTTGCTTTCATTTTGTAGTGCATATTCCGGCAGAAAACTTCATACTCATTCTGCACTTGTTGACTGGTACATGAGAGTATGAATTATTTCAGTTACAAAGCATTGGAAGGATCATAGCTAAGGTCCAAGATTTAATCCTCAGCATCTCCAGATGAAAAGACCTTAAAACAGCAAGGGTAAGAAATAATCCTGCCTAAGACTTTGGGGTGATCTTTTCAGTCAGAGCAGGGGACTACATGGACCATTAATCTCAGTATAAGGCAGATTAATATTTACGGTATGTACCTATTTATTGAAAAGTTTTATAAACTGCCTTTGAGGGGAAACCCTCCCACGGCAATGTACAAATCTTAAAACCACAAACCACAAAAAATATGATTAAAGACAATAATAAAACAATAATAAAATCAAAATTAACAATTAAAACCAGATAACACACCATATGTAGAACAGCACCCAATAAAGTCCTGACTCAGTTATAGCCCAGCATAAGCCCACACTTGAAGTGGTGCTGTAATGATGGGGCCTGGACCTGGTGGACATCAACTGGAATAGAGTTTCACAAGCTACTACCAAGAAGGCCCTATCCCTCGTGCTCACCAGCCTAATGGTTTGACAGGTAGGCACACAATCACAGTAATTTAAGAACATAAGAAAAGTCATGCTGGATCAGACCAAGAGTCCATCTAGTCCACAGAGTGGAAAACCAGTTGCCTGCAGGAAATCCACAAGTAGGACAGGAGTGCAAGAGCACCCTTCCATTCATGTTCAGCAGCAGCTGGTATACAAAGGCATACCAGCCATCAGGAGCATATATGAATCTACCCGGACACTACAACTAACACCTGAGGCATTCCTCCGAGTGCCACCTCCACCAACTGCCACCTTGGAAGGTGGCATCAAGGGAAAGGGCCTTCCCAGCAGTGGCCCGATTATGGAATGATCTCGCCACTGTGGCCCACCTGGCACCAATGGTCATCTTGTTGTGCACTGCCCAGAGCGCTTGGCTATTGGGCAGTATAGAAATGAAATAAATAAATAATGTTTCCTGCACCAGGTTAAAACCACCCTCTACTCCCAGGCATTTAGTGGTATTTAATGGCATATGATGGGGCATTTATGTCTGCTGTATTTTAACACGTCTAGCTTTCTTATTGAAATTGTTTTTAACTGTTTAAATTGTTTTCAATTTTGCATAGTGAAATTTCACGTTGCATTTTATTATCTGTATTTGTGGTTTGTAATTTTTATGAATTGTTGTGAACCACCCAAAGAACTTCAGCTATTGGGCAGTATAGCAAACAAACAAACAAACAAATAAATAAGGCATCAGGACTAGTAGCCACTGATAGTCTTATCCTCCATTAATTTGTCTAATCCCCTTTTAAAGCCATCCAGATTGTCTTCACACAGAATGCTATGGATAAAGGCAGTTCTTCGAGCAACCTCGACACACAGGGGACTGTAGGAGGAGGGGGAATATTTGGAAATGGCCTCTTCCCCCATTTTGCCAGCAGAAATGTTCCACCGGATGTGAAACCTGCGGACAGAAGGAGCCCTTCCACTTACAGGAATTAAATTCTGAATCCAATCTCATGAAGTCTGCCTGTGGTGTTAGGTCTGTGATAACTTATTCACACCATGTGATGTTACAGTCATCATCAAAAGATGCACATGTCTTTATGAACCAGTCCATAGACACCAGAAGTCAGACTATTGTACAAGCTCTCTTCTGGCTATGATGCCCCCACATTGAAGACAGGCTTCTTGATGTCTAGCAGTTTTTGCTTTTATTGTTTTTCCTTTCCTTTCCAAGAATGAAAGCTTGCTTAGCTCGAAACACTCTTTTGTCAGTCTGGAACAATTAGCTCTCAGAGCACTCATCATGCTTTCTTTGGCTTCCTCATCTGAATTTGAATTGCATATTTCCCCTCTCAGCTCTTCTGATATTATTAAACATATGGTCTGACTCAGTTTGTCAGGATCACACATTAGAAAACGTTTTGATTAGTGCAGCTGTGCTTGCTTGCGGTGGCTTGCTAACCTTGTGAGGTTTTTCCCCTCTCCTTTTTCACAAGGAGATATTGATTATATAGTGTACTGATTAACACAATGAGAGGTATGTGTGAATGCGATTCAGGGGTAAGTGTTCTATTTTGTTCAATTGATAAAAGTCCACATGGAGAAAATTTATTTTGTAATGCTCAGTATTAAACACGAGATGAGAATAATACAAACCCCTGGAAAGAAAATGCTGTAATGGGAGGTATCCACATATACCTTGTATGCATTATTCGCCTTTCACATTTTAGCACAGGGTAAATTAAGAGGCTAATTCTGCAATTCTACACATATGAGTAATTGTTCAGTGACTTATCTCCATCCGATCAATAGTGCTGAAGCTGATCCTTAAGATGTTGCAGTGTAAGCTAGTTATTTTGGGCCAGAGATCGCAACCCTTTTTCAAATTCACTGGTGTGAGTGTTAATTTCCTGACAATGCCAAAGTGATTTCTTTAACACTGGGCTGTACATGGCAAGATTTCTGGGACATAGTAAGTGTTGTGATCTTGGCATGCGGACCATGTTTGTATGTTCTAAACCAGCCTTCCCTGACCTGTTGTCCTCCAGATGTATTGGACTGCTACTCCCAGAATTCCTAGCCAGAAGGACCAATGGCTGCTGTGCTGACTGGGAATTGTGGGGCATAGCAGTTCAATGTATCTGGAAGGCACAAGGTTGGAGAAGGCTGTTGTGAACACTAATGGAATGGCAGAGGTGAATCACCAGGTCAAATCAAAATAGTTGCACAGTTCAGCCTTCTGCATGTACCTTTTAGAAATATTGGTTGCTCCCACACCAGACCTTCAATGTTGCTGAGAGATTGCAAAAACTATGTTCTTGCACAATTAGCTGGAAGGAGAATTAAATTCTATACAGCACTCTATATAGTAGTAGGCGATCACTCGTGACCGAGTAAGATTGTCTTCCAGGATAAAATTACAAAAAGAAAATTATAAAAAGAGGAAATTCTAAAAAAATTGTGTAGACTCTAGCGATGGGTCCGTAAGTGACTGTGGAGGCCAATTCTAGATCCACACAGCTTCCCACAGTGAGGACACAGGTTACCAGATGGAAGATGGTCCTGTAAAGAATTTGTTTGACATGCTTTTCGCCTAGCACGTTTCTCCCTTTCACCTTGCACTCGGGCTTCTTCAAAGTCCATAGAATCTTTGTGAAAGGCCAACCTCCAGTTAGATCGTTCATGGGCCAGAGCTTCCCAGTTTTCGATGTTTATATTGCATTTTTTTAGGTTAGCCTTAAGAACATCTTTAAACCTCTTATACTGACCACCGATATTCTGCTTTCCATCCTTGAGTTGGGAATAAAGTAACTGCTTTGGGAGACGGCAGTCAGACATTCGAACAACATGACCGGTCCATTGAAGTTGGCGTTGAAGGATCATTTTTTCAACGCTAGTAGTCTTTGCTTCTTCCAGTGCACTGACATTTGTTCGCCTATCTTCCCAAGTAATTCGCAGGATTTTCCGGAGGCAACGTTGATGAAATCTTCCAAGGAGATGGAAGTGACATTTATAGATAGTCCATGTTTCACAGGCATACAATAAAGTTGGTAATATAATGGCTTTATAAACCAGCATTTTGGTCTCCTTACAAATATCCTGATCCTCGAACACTCTATGTTTCATTCGAGAAAACGCAGCACTTGCGGAGCTCAAACGATGCTGGATTTCACTGTCGATGTTAGCTGTAACAGAAAGATAGCTGCCAAGATAGAGAAAATGATCGACATTTTCCAGTATTGTCCTGCCAAGCTGGATAGATGGCATCACCAAAGGGTTAGCTTGCACTTGCTGATGAAGCACTTTGGGTTTTTTGATGTTAAGTGAGAGACCAAGTTTTCCGTATGCTTCTGCAAAAGCATTTAGGATAGTTTGGAGATCATCCTCTGAATGTGCGGAGACCACATTATCATCAGCATACTGAAGTTCCACAACGGAGGTTGTAATTACCTTACTTTTTGCTTTCAGCCTGCTGAGATTAAAAAGCTTTCCATCTGTTCGATATGTGATTCCCACACCAGTGGGAAGTTTCCCCTCGACAAGATGTAAAATCATGGTGATGAAAATAGCAAATAATGTTGGGGCGATAACACATCCCTGTTTAACACCTGATCCCACTTTAAATGGAGCACCATGAGAGCCATTGTTGCCCAAAACTGTTGCTGTCATGTTGTCATGGAGAAGTCGCAAGATATTCACAAATTTATTGGGGCATCCAGTTTGTTTGTTTGTTTGTTTGTTTATTATATTTATACCCCGCCTTTTTTCCTGAAAGGAACCCAAGGCAGCTTACATAATCCTCCTCCTCCTCCTCCTCCTCCTCCTCCTCTTCTCCATAAGGATAGTCCAGAGAGCTGTTCGGTCTATAGTATCAAAGGCCTTCGCCAGATCAATAAATGCTATATAAAGGGGTTGATTTTGCTCCCGGCATTTTTCTTGGAGCCAACCTAGTGCCCACCATATGTTTTGGACTTCAATTCCCAACAGCCCCAATCATAAGCCTAGGAAACTCTTAATGCCATTACTATTGCTCCAGACTATCTTTCAAGCCATTATTGCTCTTGCTATCGGTCCAGTCACCTAACTTTTCTGCATTTCCACCTATTCCTCTTCTTGCCTCATAATGGTTACCATTTAATGATTACCGTTAAGCACAGTGAGGTGGAAGTCTCAGGCAGCAGATTTTGGGTGTCCTGAAAGGGCAGAAAATTGATGATGATGATGATGATCAGGGCCGGCGCTACCGCTAGGCAGACCCAGGCGGCTGCCTAGGGCGCGTGGTGGAACAGGGTGCAGCGTTTCTGCGCCCCTTCCTCGCCTCTGCCGCGCTCCTGCCCCGCCTGCCGCCTCTGCCGCGCCTCCCTGCCCGCCTGCCAGCCGCTGCCGCCGCCGCCGCCCCTCCCCCCCGCGCGCCCCCGCCCGCCCGCCACGTACCTACCTTCCCGTCGTTTCTGGAGCCCCGCCGGCGTTGTTTTGGCGGGAGGAGGAACCAGGGCAACAGGGCTTAAACAGCCCTGTTGCCCTGGTTTCCCCGGCAAAAAAAAAAAAGCGTGGGGGTCCCGTCGCGTCGGAGGAGGAGGAGGCGGTGGCAGCAGCAGCAGCAGCCAGCAGCAGGGGCGGGGGGAAGGTAGGTGGTGGTGGGGCGGCGGCGGCGCGGGGGGGGTGTTGTAGAGCAGGGCTGCTTTGCTCCGGAGCCCCCCCCACGGCACGAGAGGGGGGGCGCTAAATATAATTTGGCCTAGGGCGCCAAACAGCCCTGCACCATTCCTGATAATAATAATAATAATAATAATAATAATAATAATAATAATAATAATAATAATAATAGGAGGAGGAGGAGCAAGGGATGGGGTGAAGTTCTTCCAGTGCTAAAGTAACTTGACTGGTCTTGGGTACTATGTACTTTGACTTAGGAGGGGGAATGTACCTTTTGCTACTCTGCCTTCGAGAGCCATCCTATGGTCCCTAGACAGCATCTGAAGGGTCATAGGATTCTGGGAATTCTCCCCCTGCCCCACTGTAGTCATAGCTAGGGCCTCAGAAAGGGAAATACAAGTGGGGATTTCCTTCTACTACTACCACCCCTTCCAGCTGCCCCAGAAAGCTCTGTGGTGGCTCCTCTTCCAAGGTCTGAGCTCTAATCTCGGAAAGAGGGTGCAAAGGGACAGGGTGTGCTGGTGGGCAGGGAGGAAAGAGGAGAGGTCATGGATCTTCCAGATCCAAAGGCCTCTCAGCTTGTGTTCCCGCCCCCAGCCGTGCTCAGAGGCCCATCTAGCACAAAATATAGCAAAGAAGGACGGAGAGGTGAAAAAGATGCCATCGGTCCTCCTACGCTGTAGACAGTAGTCTGTCAGGGTGTTGGATTCTTGGAAGCCTTCAATCTTGGAGTTTACTTTTGTATAGGCATCAATCCCCTAGGATTGCACCCTTAGGCAGCAAAATATCATGGGCCAGCCTTGCTATATGTAGAGAGTCCTTATTGTAGATTGCACTTTGGAGAGTAGCATAAGCAGAAAGAATGGATCCCTGCCCCAAGGAATTACAGAGTAAATGTTGACAATTAGTGTGAGGGAGGGAAAAGTGGGATAAAAACAAAAGACAGTGGTGACCAAGGATGGATATGAGCAAAATATTGGAATAAAGAAAATATGACAAAAGCATGAATGAAGCCTGTAAAATGTATTTAATGGATGTTGACTCTTGGGAATTTCATGCAAGGAGATACGTATGTAGGGACTCTGTTTAATGCTCTTTTCACACCACTTATCTGAGCCAAGAATATCAGGTTTAATGGCTGGCCATTCTGTGGTGAGTTTCTGTAAGGGCCAGTCCTGCAATGAGTTTATTATGTCGAAGGGGGTGAGCAGGAGGACAATTTACATGATGGGCCAAGCTGTGATCCAAAAATAACTCTGCTAGCCAATCTGCCATGTCTTCCCGTTCCCAGCTTTGTAAACATGGGGCCTATTTACACTGTTGATGTGGCCTCACAGGTTTTCAGCTGGGACAGCTGCAAATGGGAATAGCACCTCCTTCATGCACCCTGGGATATTTATTTATCTCACTCATCTTTGGGATTCGGTGTCATGGTTTCATTATTTACACACAGCGCCTTCCAAGACGGTAAATAAGATTTTGTTCCCGTCTGTGTAAACAGTACACAGCCTGTGGATCTTCACAGATAAACTTCAGATAAACAGCTGTACCGATGCTAATGGATATGTTTTTGCTGAGTTGTTGTAGGGTCATAAATCTAGGGCCCTTGGCCCAGCCCCCTCTCCCACTCCATGAAATAAAGGTCAAAATGTGCCCTGTAGGCTTAAAGAACAGCTTGTAAACTTCACTGCAACATGGAAGATAGATAGCTAAATAGGCGCAGGCAAAACCAAAGTAAATTGCTTGCTGAAAACGTATTAATGGTCAGATCGGAAGCTCCTGTCCTTTCGATTATCCCAAAATACCGAGGAGGATTGTTGTGTAGCAGCAGAATTCATGTGAGATTTTTAAGGGAGGCAGCGTAGCAGAATGATGTCAGGTTCTATTCTATTTTCATCAGGAGTTATTTTAAAAATAGATTAAAATAGAAGCTCTTACCTTACCTTTGACAAATCCTTGCTTTTTCAGTATTTCAGCTGTCCCTGTGCATTCTCACACTCCTCCTTGAAGGGATCACACTTGGGTAGTGCGTGTGAGTGCGCATGCGATTTCAAAGATATAATGGGGCAACTATGGAACAACGGTGCCTGCTCTAAGGAGTGGTGGTGGAATGGAGCCAAGGCTCCCAGGGGCGCAACACCAACACTTCTTCTTCTTTTTTCTTTTTTTTAGCAGGGGTGCTGATGTCAATTCCCCCTCCCTCCTCAGACTTCCTTGCTCCCTCTGCGCTTAGCTGCAATCCTCATAACAGCTGGGAGAAATGGATTTCCCCAGCAACAATATATTCCCTGTTGTAATGAAAAGTATTCTGGAGTGGTTGGGTCTTGAATGGGCAATGAAGACCCATTCATTTTACAAAAGACCTGTTCCTAGTGAAGTTGAAAACGGCAAGAACTGGTTTCTTGATTATATGGCTCAACACTGAGCAGGGGGTTGGACTCGATGGCCTTGTAGTAGGCCTCTTTCAACTCTATGATCTATGAAATCTATGAAACACGGTGGCCTGCATTTTTTTACTTTGGTGCGGTGTGTGTGTGTGTGTGTGTGTGTGTGTGGGCTATGGGGACGGTCATGATGAGTGCCTGTACTTCAAAATTTCCCATCAACCCCTGCTAAAGAGTACTATGCAGCTAAAGTATTTTGTAATACAGCATGCTCCACTGGAACAAGAAAGCAAAACCGAATGCCTGCCTAACCTACAGGCTTGCCTCTGCTATTATTATGGGTGAAAGGTTTAAAGGCCTTTTTATTGAAGAGACAGCTCCTGTTTTAGAAGTTCCACTTCCACATAACGTCTCGCACACTTAGGTGCCAGTTAAAGCCAGTTTTATTTGTGCAGGCTTTGGGGGCACAGGCAGATACTCTTTCTGCTTTTTGACTGACTGATTGTCAGTGTTGATAGTTTTATTGCATATTATTTATTTCTTTGTGATTTTAGCATCATGATTTTAAGCGTTGCTTTTGGGCTCTGTTGTGTTTTATATAAGTTGTTGGCTGCCCTGGGCTCCTTGTGTGAAGAAGGGAAGGATGTAAGTAAGATAAATAAATAAAATAATGAATGCATGAGCTGCAAAAGGAGATGGCCTCTGGGGTATTTTCAGGGATGAGGTGAAACTTAATCATACTTCTGCAGCCTCCCTGCTGGCTGCTGCTGGCCATCATTATCTCAGAATGCCCTGCCTGGAACAATGTTATGCCGTGATGACACAGCATCATTCCAAAAAAAGGCATTCTGGGTGGGGAAGAACTGGTGACCACCAGCCGCCATCAGCTGAGGAGGCAGTTCTCCCTCTTTCACTCAAACCTACACACACACACACACACTGGGCCAAACTTTTGGAATTTTGAAATTTCAGCCCAGCACCAATTTTAAGTGCTAACAAATGTTTAATAAAAAGAATCATTTGGGTTGCCAAGGTTACCTGGGCATTTTGTGATATTGCATTATGAGGATTTCCTAATGTTTTACTCGCTGTAAAGTCCTATACACACTTACCCAGGAATAAGACCCACTGAAAGCAATGAAACTTACTTCTGAATAGATCTTATAGGATCGTACTGTAAATCTACTGTCACTAATGAACCATTGAAAGTTTTTCCTGTCTAGTGGATGAATAACTCTGTACTACTGTGTTGTCATCAATTAAGTTGTATGGTGTACGGTATTTACATCTGTCCTTATAATATTCATGCTATGTATTGAAGAAGGTACAATACATGTATTTTATATAAACCATATTGGGAACTCTTCTAGCCTTAAATACAGGACAGAAAACACATCAGTGCATGCATGCAGATAAGCATACATTATGTTATGTTATATACTGAAATAACATTTAACACTACAAAACTTGTAGGCTCTTCATTCATCTGAATGTATAATAGTGATTTAAAATGCAAACCTTTCCATTGCCAACTATCTCTAGATCGCATGTTAGGTTTTCCACTATTTGCAGGACCAATATGAAATATGCATTTTGTTTGGATTTATTTCATTTTCATTTCATATTCATTTCATGGATAGCTCTGGCTTCTGGATAGCAACTGAGTATGACGGCATATGTGGTAGATTGAGATGCCTTATCTTTGTTGATCAAAGACTTAGGGTAGGATCCAGTGCTGGATGTCTACCAGCAGAATGGAAACTGCTGGCCTAAATGATTTCCCCTTCTCCCGCAGACCCCCACCAACACTCCAAAATCTTCTCCAGAGAGTCGGGAAGCCCTCTGGAGTAGATTTGGGAGACTACATGGGAAGAAGAGCAAGCAGACATCCCATTGCAGAAGCAGAAGGCTGCTCGTGCAACATTGGATTTCACCTTAGCATCAGATAATAAAGTTTGATTTGCAATACAACAGCAGGAATCTTTGGAAATATTAATCTATCTATCTGTCTGTCTATCTATCTATATGCTTTTCTTCTAGGCTTTCAATCAAAAGGCATGTTTTCCACTGAAACAGAAGTGTCTGGTGTTGTAACTGAAGGTACTAAATAATATCCTTCATTATCGGTTGTTGTTTTGGAATAATCTCTTGGAGAAGAATTTATCCTGTGTAACCAGATCAGGTTCCCTCCCACAGGGTCAGCTCTCAGCATTTGTTCCTATTTAAGGGTGTGAGGGAGGAAACCTTGCTGGCTGAATGGTCTGGAGAGATGATACTACTTAGCACCAAGGTGTTAAAAAGTAGCTTTGTGGATGGGAGATGAATTGGACTGAACCATGGCCACAGCACAGCAGGAGGCAGAAGGGAAGAAAGTCACTGAGTTGCATTTCCCCCCTACAAGCAGAGTCTCTTTAAACCAAAGGGGCAAAGACCAAACACTATATGCTGCATTGCTTTCTGTGAGCGTTACTGATTATGTATTTGAATTCCATTTTCTTTCAAGTGCACAGGTTCTCCTCCCCCCCTTCTAAGGCAGTAGGAAGCATATTATACAGCTAACAGCCTTCGCTTCCTCCTAGTCCTTAATAGCACTGTGTTCTAAAACTGGGTTTTCTGTGCTCCCAATACAATTTGTGTTTGTTTGTTGCACTTTTAAACTGCCCAATAACAGAAGTTCACTGGATGATGTACAATACATTAAAAACAATAAAATACAAACATTAAAACAAGGAATTAAAACAAAGCAGAATAAAACCAAGATAAAACCAGCAGCGAAGAATAAAGTCATTGCAGCACATAAAACCAAATTAAAACCAGCAGCAGAATAAAGTACTAAAAGGACTAAAGACAATTCTTGGGAGAGTAAAAATAGTTCCTGAGAGAATGAAAAGGTCTTCACCTGGTGCCAGAATAACATAATGTAGGTGTCAGGCAAGCCTCTCTGGGGAGAGAGTTCCATAAACATGGTGCCACCACTGAAAAGGCTGTCTCTCTTGTAGCCACCTGCTTTGCCTCATTTCATAGAATCATTGAGTTAGAAGGGGCCATTTGGGCCATTGAGTTCAACCCCCTGCTCAGTGCAAGAACCAAGTTTAAAGGATCCCTGTCAGATGGCTCTGCTTGAATACCTCCAGTGATGGAGAGCCCATCACCTCCCTAGGCACTTGGTACCGTTGTCTGACTGCTCTGACTGTTAGGAAGAATAATAGAATCATAGAATAGTATAGTTGGAAGGGGCCTATAAGGCCATCGAGTCCATCCCCCTGCTCAATGCAGGAATCCAAGTCAAAATTTTCCTGATGTTCAACTGAAATCTGCCTTCCTGTAACTTAAGCCCATTATTTAGTGTCTTACAGTATTGGATGACAGAGAACAGGTTGCAGCCCTCTTCTGTATGAACCAGTGGAAGACCGACAACCTGGTCTTCTGCGCGGGTTCAATGCTAAGGAGGTAGCGAGTCCTAGGGCAGGCCTTCTCCGAGGTCTCCAGCGACTATCACCCTTAGCCCAGAACAAAGGGATAACTTATAGCCACAAAAGTATCTTTTATAAAACAAGTTTATTTACAAAATTACCTTCACAAACCCAGACACACGCCAGCAATACAGCTTATCAGTACGGTACAAAGTAGCAAGCAAGAAGTCTCAAGGACACCGTGATTTCAGGGCTCTCAGCTAGTTAGTCCAGCTCGGGCTCCAGCAGAGGCCCGGTCAACCGCATGCTGCTAGCTGGGTTCCCGGCGGAGGTCCGGTCTACCCAAGCGGCTAGCTGGGTTCCCGGCGGAGGTCTGGTCTACCCAAGCGGCTTGTGAGTGATTTCAGCTTGGTTTCCCGGGGGTCCGGTCAACCCAAGCGGCCAGTGATTTCAGCTTGGTTTCCCGGGGGTCCGGTCAACCCAAGCGGCCAGTGATTTCAGCTAGCTGGAGCACGCCGGGTGCTGCTACCCGGGGTTGCCGATCCCTTCGTTCCCTTACCCCAAGCATGGGGCAAGATTGCTGATCAGGTCCAACAACTCAGTTCCCTTGCGCAGGGTGTTTTATACCTTGGTGTTTCAGGTAGCCCCTCCCTCCGTAATCAGGTGGGTTGCCAATCAGGTGGGTTGCCACCCTCCCTGAGGGGCGGCCTTTTGGGTCAGGTGGGGTGATGCCTTCCCCCTGTGGGGTGGGGTCCCTTTGAAGCCACTTGCTTAATGGTCCCATCCTGTGGTGTTGAATGGTCCTTTCTTATGGGTGCCGAAGTGTCTGCTCTGGCGAGGTATTCAAGTCTTATGTAGATGGGGCTGATATACGAGAGCATTGACGAACCTGGCGATGCTTCCTGTCTTCCCCCCTGGGGTGATTCTATGCAGATGTTGTTTGTCCCCTTTGGTCTCTGTGGAGACTGGCTGTCTCCCCCCCCCCCCCGGGTCTCCTTCCCCCCACCTTGGTGAGTGTGTGTGTGTCAGAAAGGGGGCTTAGGTTGGCTTTCTCCACACAACCCTTTAGGAAAAGTGCTATCTTATCCTCCTTCAGTCTTCTCTTCTCAAGGCTAAACCTACTCGGTTCCTTCAATCTTTCCTCAAAGGGCTCATTTCCTAGTGACCTGATCATCTTTGTTGCCATTCTCTGAATTTATTCCTGTTTATCTGAATCCTTCTTAAAGTGTGGTGTCCAGAATTTGTCTCAATGTTTGATCAGACAGAACAATTAGGGGTTATCTATGAAGTACATCTAGAGCAAGAGGAGAGACAAGGAAGGGTAGGAAAACCATTACAATCTTCACCTGTTCACACCATCCTCCCGGTTATTTTTTTTCTGCCTCTTATGCTGCTAGGTTCCCAATCCCCATTTCAGCCTATGTCCATTTGACTTTCTCTGTGTGCTCTGCAGATGTCTAACCTACATTACACAGTAGTCCTCCAAAACCAGGGAAAATAATTATTCATCCAGAAGACTAGCTAAATAGACTACCACCTGTAGCTTGATTTACTATGTATTTGATCATCGCCCCTAGGCCATTTCCATTTGGGCCCTTGTTGGGCTTGTAGGAACATTGTAAAATATGAGCCAGGAGTCCAAGGATCTCAATATCTTTCCCTGACAGTTAATGCTATGAAATGTATATCAGAAAGCTGAGAAGGAATCAACAGCCCTACAAACCTAAAAAAGGAACTAGCCAAAACAACCCCAAGGTATGCATATTTAGTTCAGCGAACATGAGACTTGTGGCTTGCCTGAGGATAGTGCATGGCACTTCACCCCTCCCCCTTTATTTTCTACACACACACACACCCTCTCCCAATAAATAGATGTTTTCTTGTGGGAAAATGCAGATGAGCCACATTTTAACCAGGTAATTTCAATGATACCTTTTGTCCTGCATTTCTACCCGCCATACCCACCCCCACACCACCCCCTCCAGCCCTACCCATCACACCAATGCTCTACCTAGGGTTCTAGCAAAGCCAACACAATGAGTATTTTATGGGAAGAAGATACATTGCATACATTGAAAAGATGATTTTATAATTGTACGCTTCCAATGTGTTGAATATATAATGGCTTATGGGAAAGGTTGTAGAGACCTCTGCTCCTTTTACTACTGAATATTGCAGTGCAGAATAATGTCTAGTGTGCTGGCAATTGAAGGCAGGAGCTTTCAATTTTACATTTTTCCTGACTTTATCTCTTAGGTCTGCACATCATGGATTACTTTTTTTAAAAATTTTTTAGTATCATTAAAGCTAAAAGGTGTTGTATTGACAATTCTGGTGTCCGCAAATGATCCAGTTGCGGGATGAAAAGGCAACTTACAGATCAGGATGAATGCAATTAAGGCTGCGATCCTATACATACTTACCTGGGAGTAAGTCCTACTGAAGCCAGTTAGGCTTACTTCTGAGTAGTCATGCACAGGGTTGCACTGTGTGCTACTTAATGGAGAAGTTCCAAGCATCAGCCACAACCCAATAACTAAGATAAGAGAAATAAAAGAATTTTAAAACTTTCTAGTGACTTGGCTGTGTCTGTCTCAATATCTCTCAGTCCTCATCTGCATACTAACCTAGTTTAACAGTTTGAGATTGTGAATTGCAGCCTGAAGCTGTTTTGCATTTTGATTTGAATTAGATTCGAATATACCCCATACTGATCTGTCAACTAGTGTTAATTTATGTATGATAGTAAGTGCTGCTCATCAGGCTCTAGATATTTCGACAGCAGTTTACTGACTGAAATAGTTGTAAGTCTGATTCTCAGAGCCAAAGAGTCTCATTCTCAAAAACACTGAGAAACAAGGACTTGCCTATGAGTGTGTATTTCAGGGCTGCAACAGCCTCATCCATATCTACTATATAAATGTGAAAGTTTGTACGTTTGTATGTTTGTGTGTTCCTCATAGGCTCCTACATGGTTGGACGGATCCCCCCCAAACTTGGCATACATACTCTTCATCACCCAAGGAAGAATACTGGTGGGGTTAGAACCCCCAAAAAACCATCACTGGGCATGTCTGACCCACTCCTTTGTAGCTTATGGGCATAGGAGCGCCTCCATGTCATTTAGAATGTTCATGTGAACTGCCGCAGGGGCCTATCAGGAGCGGTTATGCAAATCACTCCTACGTGATCCGCTCCTCCAGGGTAGCACCACAGCTCCACCTGGTAGCAACGCTACCTCCTTGCAGGAGCGAGCCTGGGGTTTGTAGTCATTCACAGGGTGTAGCCTCCTGCTCCTGGCTGCTCTCAGGCCAGCTAATGCAGCCGAGCTGGGAGCAGCCAGAAAGACCTATATAAGGGCTGCAGTTCAACTTCAACCCTCGCCACAGCAACATGCACCTCTGTGTTGTCTGCAGCTGGTTCCTGCTTCCAGTGACCAACCTTGCTCCTTGTTTTGCCTTGCCTGGTGTTTGACCTGTGACTGCTCTTGACCTACGCTCCTGTCTCTGGCCCTTGCTCTGCCTGGTATGTGCTTGGACTCTGTTTACTCTTGGGCTTGTCTTCTGTCTCTGACCCTTGCCTGGACTCTGCTTGACTCGCCTTCTGCCTCTGGCCCCTGTTTGGACTCTGTTGCTCTAACCCGTGCTGGACCTTCTGCCTGTTGCCTGGACTTGCCCTCTGCCTCTGGCTCCTGTGTGGACTCTGTTGCCCGGAACCTGTGCCAAACCTTGGGCCTACTGTTTATCTCCGCCTCCATCTTCCCCAGCCCCGGTGTTCCAGCCCTGAACCCTTGCTGCCCACGCCCCGGACCTTACAGTCATTTAGAGCGTTCCTGTGAGCTGCTGCAGGGGCCTACATGGGGGAGCTGGGATTTCATTGCTGTGCAGTCCCCGGGGGAGCTGGGATTTCATTGCTGTGCAGTCCCCGGGGGAGCTGGGATTTCATTGCTGTGCAGTCCCCGGGGGAGCTGGGATTTCATTGCTGTGCAGTCCCCGGGGGAGCTGGGATTTCATTGCTGTGCAGTCCCCGGGGGAGCTGGGATTTCATTGCTGTGCAGTCCCCGGGGGAGCTGGGATTTCATTGCTGTGCAGTCCCCGGGGGAGCTGGGATTTCATTGCTGTGCAGTCCCCGGGGGAGCTGGGATTTCATTGCTGTGCAGTCCCCGGGGGAGCTGGGATTTCAGAAAAACAGGAAATCGTGTTGTGACGGCTTTCTAAGAAAACATTTTTTAAAAAAAAAAAGATTGAAAGGGGTGAATTTTTCATTTCACCTTTCCTACGGAGCCTTTCCAAAAAGCGGTCAGGTACCTTACGGAATTTCGAACAAATAGTGCCTATAAGAAAATGACGACCTGGGCAAAGCTGGGTAAATAAGCTAGTGGTGATATAACGGAGACTCTGGTCATTTTGTGGTACTGGGGAAGAAGGAACATACAGATGACATCTGGATCCCAGCATTAGTCTTGGTGCTGGTCTCACTCTCATCATCATAACTGTTGGTGCTCAGTATGTGCTGCCATGCAGGTGATCACTTTCTCTTGCCTCACCAGATCTTTTTCAGCCATATCACATCTGATAGCAGATCCAAACTACATCACCAGGCAAGTCTTACCAGGTCCGGCAGTAGTTGTACAAGGTTCAGGGCATATATGATCCATCCAACCCTTTATGACACCTGTTTGTAGATATTGGAATGTGCACAATGAAATAAGTCCTCCCCCAGCATTGTGCCCTCCAGATGTTTTAGACAACAACTCCCAGAATTCCTAACGGTTGACCATGCTGGCTGGGACTGATGGGAGTTGAAGTCCACCTGGAGGACACTAGGTTGCCCTGATCCAAGTGTCCACTCATGCAGTTGCCTGTGCTACACATGAAGCCATGTTAGAAAAGAAGGAGTTGCACTCAGGGCCGGTGCAAGGCAGTTTGGTGCCCTAGGCAAGATCAGATATTTAGTGCCCCCCCTTCCCACTTGAGCCCTCCCTCCCTCCCTCCCTCCAGCCCTCCCTCCCTCCAGCCCTATGCCCATTATGAAATAAAAGTCATTTGGCAAAACCTTAAAAAATTATTATCATAAACATTGACAAACATACATAAAATACATGTTGATGTAGTACCAATTAGCTATATAGAAAAATTCCTGGTGAAGTGTGACAGAAACTACATTTAATGTTTAATGCTTCATTTTCCTTGCCGTTTTCTTGGCAAACCAGCAAACCATCTCTTTAATGTCTAAAGAAGATGAGATTGGGCTGTTCAGGTCTATGCTGCTTTTCTGGATGGCCATATATGCCCACACCTTCTTTATGAACAGATCCTAAGCATTTTAACATGAAAGTTAGTTCCACTGTATTAAATTGGCTTATCCCCAAATACATGACCCTCCATAGTTCATTTATTACATTTATATCCTTTTTACCTCCTGCAAGGAACCCAAGACGGTTTATACAATCCTCCTCCTCTCCGTTTTATCCTCACAACAACCCTGTGAGGTTGGTTAGGCTGAGAGTCATTTTCCTGGCCCAAAGTCACCCAGTGAGTTTCATGGCTGAGCGGGGACTAGAACCCGGGTCTCCCGAGTCCCAGTCCAGCACTCCAACTACTACACTGCTGCAGCAGGGCTAACTTCCGAGTGAGTGTGTGGGCAGGACCACAACATGGCACGGCCCTTGCAAGCATATTAGAATTGGGTACAGCTGAACACCACACAGAGAGATAGATAGATCTGCAAGCAGGACCGGTGCAGGGCAGTTTGGCGCCCTAGGCTAAACTATATTTAGCGCCCCCCCCTCTCGTGCCGTGGGGGGGGCTCCGGAAAGAAGCCCTGCTCTGCAACCTCCCGCCCCCCCCGCACGCTGCCGCTGCCGCTCCCCACCTACCTTCCCACGCCTCCTCCGAAAAGGGACCCCCGCGCTCTGCTTTTGGCCGGGGGAAACCAGAGCAACCTGGTTCTTCCCGCCAAAACAGAGCGCGGGCGGGGCTCCGGAAACAGCACGGAGAAGGTAGGTGGCGGGCGGGACGGCAGGGCAGGAGCGCGCCGGCAGCGAAGAGGAGCGCAGCATTCTGCGCCCTCTTACGCTACGCGCCCTAGGCAACAGCCTAGTTGGCCTAGCGGTAGCGCCGGCCCTGTCTGCAAGGGGTTCCGACACGGGTAAAACAGTTAAGTGGGCCTTGTGTTTCCACACAACGCTTGTAAAAAAAGTCTTTTTACAAACGTAACACTCGGTATTTATATATCGCCTTTTCTCCCCATTCCCAGGACTCACGTGATTTGTGATCCTCGCGACAAGCTTGCGAGGTAGGCCACTGCTGTTGCCCCTCTTGGGCAGGGGCAGGGCAGGCTGAAAGTGGGCACAGAGGCTTGTCAAGAGCCGCTCGGCTCATGTCTCGAGCGAAATCTGAACCACGACTTCCCAGCCTGGAACTTGGGCCCTGTTGTCCTCGTGGTTTGCCCGCGTGAGGGTGGGCGGAGGGGGAGGGAGAAAGGTGCAAGGAGTCCTGAACAGGCTTCAGCCCCACCCTGGGCTGTTTTTTATAAACTGGACACCACCCGGGAGGAGGGAAAACCCAGGAAAAGAAACGCAGGAGGGAAAACCCAGGAAAAGAAACCCAGGAAAAGTGTCACTGCATCCATGGGCGGCAAGCAGAGCCAGAGGACTCGTGCAAAGCACCGCTGGCGGCGGAGGCAGCAGCAGCGGCGGCCGCTTTCTTCTGTAGGCCGGGCCCCGAAGGCGGGGAGGCGTTGGCCCTGCTGCCTCGCCACCGTGGATGAGCCTGGGAGGAGCAGCGGGCCGCCCGTTGGGGCGTGGGGGCGGCGACGGCAGCAGCTACTGCTGGGGAAGGCGGCGAAGGCGGAGGAACGACGCTACTGCTGGGGAGGAGGCGAAGGGGCTGCCATGGGCTTGCGCAGCTGCTCCGTCAGCTCGGTGGCCGTGTAGAGGCCGAAGGGGACGCCGCCGGCCGCCGCGGGCTCCATGCCCAGCCCCACAGCCATGCCTGCTGGTCCTCGTCATTTTTTCCCCGAGGCGTTTCTGGTGCCCCCTTTAACCCAGCGCCCTAGGCAGCTGCCTAGTTGGCCTAATGGTAGCACCGGCCCTGGTTGCACTGTGGAGGGAGAGTGGAGAAAATTAATCGAGAGTGCCCCATTTGCTCACTCTTCAGAACCGCACCTCTCCCATATATACCTGTCCACAGGAGAAGTGTTGCTCTCATGCCACCACCATCATAAGCAAGATTATCTGCTACTAGACATACCGGTAGGTCTTTCTTCTTCTTCCATGATGGCACTAGTATTATGCACTGCTAAAAGAGGTTCACTATATGTTTCATTGTGGCTTTTCACTATTGAGTGAAGAAGATCCAGCATCTGTTTTGGCTGCCTTTTGTATGAGGTATATTCTCAAGATATGATTCTCAGAGCTGTTTTAGTTGTTGGTTTTTAAATGGTTTTTCTTTTAGTTATTGAAATGTTCTATATGTTGTTCTAAATGTTATTTTGTTGCATCCATAGATGAAAAGCAAACAAATAAATATCACGACTGATTTTCTGACAATGGTCTGGCCCACCAACTATTTTGCAGAGAAATTATACATGCAGTACCCATCTGTTTGCATGGTTCCTCACCCAGCTAGAGATAAAACTGCAGAGTCGCCTGCTGAGAAAGTGACCCTTGTGTAGGTAGGGCAAATTCAAGTCTCCAAACAGAGGATGAAGTCACTGGATGTTTGAGGGGAAGCACCAAATTTTGATGCTATCAAGGGGACCCTTATATTTTGCAGTAGTGCCAGGAGGACTATTTTTTAATTTCATTTTGCCAACCCCTCAGGTGGCAGAAATAGCACAGTTGTTCTCTTGGTGGCCCGGCCACAATATTCTTAAGCCCAAACTGACCTGGACACAGCATCATTCCAGGTCATTTTAGTGCAAAACACAGGACGCACTACAAAACATGGAGCTGCCATATTTTTGTGGGGTTCACCATGTTTTTCTCCCACAATGTCCTGGAGTATTGCTGCGCCTGGGTCATTTTGGCATTAAGAATATGGCAGCCAGGCTACCTGAAAGTGGAGCTGTGCTGTTGATGCTACCGCTTGAAGTATCAGCAAAATAAGGTTAAAAATAGAACAAAGAAGTCACCACTGTAAAAGTAAGGGGGGGCATGTTGGTGAATTTCAGTGTGCACTCTCCTGAAGATCAGAGAAATGGCCTCTTACCTGGGCTACCCATGCACAGGGCTGTGAAATTCTGAGAGCCCTTTGGGAACAGCCTTAGCTTCTGCATGTGTTTGTTTCCTAGCTGGATTGGGTTGATAATCTTTTTCCAGTGGTGTATGCTTTTAAAGAGGCTACAAATGACACCTTTGCTGAAAGCCTAAATAATTTGTAAATTCTCGGTACAAAAAAGATAAAAATGCTAAAAAAAAAAATAATCCCCAGAAATTTCCAGGTTGTGCCAATAGATTAGTATAGGGAGGGGGACATAGGCATTTTAATATACCTAAGCTTTAGAAAATATTGACTATTCAAAAGGAGAAATGATCAGCCATTATATTTTGGCTGGTTACCATTTTCTGAATCCCATTTTCTTTGTAGGATTATACCATTATCTATGAGCATTATCTGTATATAAAAGGAGGCATTAGTAGCCATTACACTCTGGCAACATTCAAGCATGGACAGTGAAATCTCTTTTAGTAGCTCTTTTTAATGTGCCAAAGACAATTTCCTCCCATTATCATGCCTGATCTCCTCCTTAGATTTGGCTTACTATCTTGAGCTGAGTAGGAATTTTGACAAATAATCGGAAATCAACATTCTTCAATATTTTTGGAATGCTCATTTTAACTACCGGTATATGATGGATCTGTACTTGGAAACATAAAATAGGTGTTTCCCCAAAATGAATTTCACAGCATACATTCAAAACATATTTAAATATTTTAATATACAGGAAAATATACTGCAGTCTGATTCATCTGAACTGTTTCAAAGGCCTTCCAAAATCTAAATAAGTAAACACAGGGACTAATCCCCTTCTGAGCTGAAAAGTGGAGTGGAGAGTTCATTTTCCATCAGCGTTTCTTTTAAAGACAAACATTCCCCATACATTTCAGTAGATAATTAGTCCAACAATACAACTGATACATAGCTATATAATTACCCAATCATTTCTTAAACAGCTGGAGATTTTAAAATTCGGTGCCAAGTTACATCTGAATCCCCATCACTGATGTAGACATCAGTGATAGCCATGGATGTTCAATTCATATCGCAGCCGTGCATCATTTTCAATCTTTAACTGCTTGATACATCATTGGATGTGTGTTAAACAATATGATCCAAAACTGACATGCAGTTCTCTTCTGAAGGATTACAATGTGCCAATAGCGCAGTCTAGATCAGGGTGCAGAACCTCTGGCCCATGAGCAAAATCTGGCCCACCTGGGATCCCAATCTGATCCTCCAGTGTTCCCCAGATGGCCACACCCCAATCCCCTTTTCCCCAACTACCAATCATTTGGTGGTTTCCTGGCTTTTGCAGTTTTTCTCAACCTAAAAGGTTGAAATGCCTCTCCCAAGGCTTAGTTACTGGCAGTAAAAGCTTTAAGCTAAAATATGCTGGTATTCTTGGTATTTTGGCCCCGCCCCCTTGCCTTTGGCCCACCCCCTATGCCTTTGGCCCTGCCCATTTTGCCTTTGGCCCCACCCACCACTGGAATGCTGCCCCGGAGAGCTTCTCTGAAGTGGAACTTGGCCCTCGGGGTGAAAGAGGTTCACACCCCTAGAATAGATGAATCTGCTGTTGTTTCCTGTGTACAGTTGTGTGTGGGAGCTGCTCTCCATTGGCAGCTGGAGTAACATTTAAAACAGTGTTCTCCAACCTTGGGTCACCCAGAACACTGATTTAAAAGATCCAGTCACACAGGTCTTTCCCATGGAATTGCCATGCTCTTCCCAGAAGAGTGCAGATTCCATGGTTGGGAGCTGCGTGATCACCTTGCCACCATATGATTTGGTCATTTAACGTGATCCCAAGTGGGTGGGTTCTGCCAGTACAAAAGTAGCTCCACACGGCAATAGAAACACGGGATGTGCAAGGTTTTCACACCTTAACGTTTTACAGCTAAACACTTCAGGCTGAACTCAATGAAAGTCCCCCCACTTTGTGTTGACAGAAAGGTTGTAACCAGGGCTTTTTTTCTGGTGGAACTCACCGGAACTGAGTTCCAGCACCTTTTCTTCTATTAATTGCATTACAATTTAATCGCCATCTACTCCCGAGGAAATGTAATCCAAGAGTTCCGGTACCCTTTTCTCCAGAAAAAAAGCACTGGTTGTAACCCATCAGCGGTATTATTTCAGAGACCTTTTCTCTTTTTTTCAGCTGCAGAGGTATAGTTGCATCAGGCTACTGGTGGTTGATGAAGATACCAGTGAAGTATTTTGACTGCTGTCAGAGATTTAATTTGTGTGTTTGTGTTGATAGTAAAGAGATGCAGCCAAAGAAGAAGGCAGGTTGGTTGGAAATGATCCCCCTCTCCTTATCCACAACTCTCAATCTCAGAAGGGTTCTTGCATTGTCAATTCCCTTTCTGGCAACAGCAGACGTGTCTCCTGATGAGATCTTTCCCAGCCATTTTTTTCTCCTCGGTTAACCCCAGGCCTCCTTAGCTAGACCTCTGCTTCATCCTCCGCTCAGAGGTCTGCTTTTTAAGGCTACTGCCTTCCAATCATGCTGATCGCCAGCCCTCTTCCCGCTCAACTCTCTTGTTCCAAAATACCATGTGAGGCTTGTTCCTAGCTCCTTTTCCTTCCCTCTGTTGGGTCTAGTGTCAGCACACAGCAGCCTTCATCAGCTTCCAGGTCCCCAGCGCCCTGGCCAAGACCACTGCTAACACCTGCCCTGGGGCTCCTAAGAGAAACCTGCTAATGAGCAGCTGCCACGTTACTGGGTCTGGGGGAAGCAGCCATTTTAATTTCCCACAATGCCCGGGAGTGGTGCTGCCACAATGCTCCGGGAAATTTTGATTCACCCAAGCCCAGTCACATTGGGGCATAGTTACTGGAGCGGCTGCCCCAGACCAAGCTGCCCAGCAGCATGCCTTCGTTCAGCACCTTCTTTTGTGTCTGGTAGTTGTGGACTGAGCTCAAGCTTGCGTTCCAGTGTGGAGCAGAGGAACTGTGCAGAGCGGTGGGTGTGAGAGCAGGCTTCACACTTACTGCTGCCACACTGCTTTGCCGCCACCCACTCCAACTGCCTCTGCTCAGCAGAGTTGATGTGGGCAGCTAGGGAAGATGTCCACACACAGACACCCTGCAATCTCTCACCACGCATCAGCTTGTGAAAGGGCGGGCTGGGCTGAGCTCGACAGCTAGACCCCTTTAGCACACGCCCCAAACGAAAATGATGCAACAGATGTTTTGCTTTTTATGCCAAAGCCAAGCAAACAAAAACCCTGGCTCTCTCACATACAAAGTTCCTGGCAACTTCCTCAGGGAACAGACAATAAGTTTAAAGGACCTATCCAGGTCATCCATCTTCTTTTCTGATTGGTTGGCAATGGCTCTTCCTGTCCTGAGATGGCCATTACCTGCTTGCCAACACCAAATTGCACAAAAAGGGGAGGCAGCTGTAGATCCCACTGATAAGGCCTGTGCGCATTCGTCTCTCTCTCCCTCATTTATCTGTTATGTGGAATATACACATCTGGGTTGTAGATGGTAGCAGGTAAGCAAGTGACACCAGCAGAGTGCCAGAGAGATGATCAGCAGTGGCTGAAGCTGGAACCTGAAGGCCAAAGTGGTTGTGCTGAACGATGGAAAGTTCCATCGTTCGAATGTGTGTTTTTTTAGGCTAGAGTAACCCATTGCCTAAATAAGAGATGGCAGATGACTAGAAGCATGTCGGTCAGTAGCCCTGTCCCAGCATTCACCCCCACCCAGTAGAATCACATGCGGGAGAGCAGGACCACTCTCCTTGGCCCTGCTGCTATCTCTTCTCCATCGTGTTGCCGTCGCTCAGCGCCATCCATCCTCCTCCACATCAGCCTTCCCCAATCTGGTACCCCCCCTAGATGTCTTGGACTACAACTCCCACCATCCCAAGTCACCATGGGCATCATGCATGCTGGCTGGAATGATGGGAGTTGTAGTCCAATACATCTGGAGGGTGCCAAGTTGGGAAGAGTTCCTCCATGTGTGGCAGGGTGGACATCCACAGTGGGGAGATGACTCATGGAGCCTGTCCACGTGACTTCGAACCCTGAGTGATCAGGTTTCTAAAATCACGGGGGGAGCCTACACAAGCAGAGCGGGCTCCCCACTGCAGAAGTTGCCCTTTCAACAAGACCCAATTCATGCGAACCAGAAAGAGGGTGTGGGCCAATGAGCACAGTCCCACAGTCCCGCTGTGCCCACCTAATTGTGTGTGGGTTTGCTCCCTGAACAGGGCAAGATTCACTAGACTTTCACATTGAAATAGGTTGCCTGTTCTTGTGATAGAAAGACTAATTGTTGTGAAACACCCAGGGAGCTTTGGCTGTTAGGTGGTACAGAAATGTAATACATAAAGAAAAGAAAAGATATGAAGTATCTTCTCATCTCTAAATTAGAGATGGGCAAACAAGCAAGGTTCAAGATGGCCAGAATTCTCTGAACATCGTCTTGCCACTTGCCTCAAGCCTGATTCCTGTTCACATTTGCGATCACTGCTCGCTCTGCACGAACGGGAAAATTGCGCAAATCAAGCAGTGTTTGAACAGGAGATTTGTAGAAATTTCCCCAGGTCTGATAATTTGCGTGACTTTCTTCCATAGACTAAAGTGGGACTGATTCAGTCTACAGTGGAAATTTGTGCAAATGGAACTGGCAGTCGGGAATGGGACGAATGCGAGCACATGTTCGGCAATTTACTAGTATATTTGGCGGGCTCGTGCTCGTGTTCAGAGCTTTGAACGGGCGGGGCACGCTCACATGTTTTGCAAGCAAAACCAAAATTCTCATACCTCCCTAGCTGCCTGCAGTAGCATCTCTCAGCTGTTAGGCAGGTTGGAAGCACGGGGGGGTGGGGGGGAGCAGCACCACCTGTATTCAGCTCAAGTGTCCCTTTCTTCCCCTCACTGCCATCCCGACAGGCAACTCACACCGTGGGAGGCTTCCTTTGGAAAAGGGGCGGAAAACCTGCACTCCTCCAGTTGTGGGTGGACTACAGCTCCCAGTATCCCTGACTCTTGGCCATGCTGGCGGCGGCTGATGGGAGTAGGAGTCCAACCAGATCGTCTGGAAGGGTGAAGGCTACCCAGCCCTGCTTCAGAGGAACCTCACAGTGCTGCTGACCCATTATTAGAAGCAGGAAGAGGAATAAAAGGCCCAGTGTGGTGTGCCAGGGACTACAGTGTCAGACTGTAGCTGGGGAGACCTGGGCTCAACTCCCCCTCTCAGCCACCATGAAGCCCACTTCGGTTCAGTCATGGTGTCCCAGCCTGACCTACTTCACAGGGCTGTTGTGAGGAGAAAACTGTGGGGAAAGGAGGTTTGTGTATGCTGCCCTGAGCCCCTCGGAGGAAAGGTGGGAGAAGAATGCCATGAATAATTTAAGGGCTCGGATTTGGGCCCGGGTTCCCTTCCCCCCACTTTCCACCTCACGTTACATTTGATGGAGGCTGGGAGAAACATTGACTCTCTCTCCCCTCCTGATTTGTTGAGTGAGATCGCGAGCACATTAGAGGGCCAGCAGCCTTCTGCTGACCTCGTTCTTCTCTGGACCAGCGCCAAGGTGCACAACATTCACCAGCAGCATTAGGAATTTTACATTTGTAAAGGCAGCAAGATAAATACATAAAACTGAAGGAATGATCAGGGGAGCAGATTCCTGGAACCTTTTAAAAATGAAATCTTAATGTAATAAAGTTTTAAAGGAATAAGAGCAATTCCACAACGGAGAGGAAGCTGAAGGAGAACCCTGGGAATTGACTGCGGCATGCATAAAATCTAGGGCTATATTTTAGAAGGAGGGGGTTAGGGGGAGTATTGATCACGATCGCAAAGCCTTGGGAGAGCAATAGCAGGGCAGCACTGAGATCTGTCCTCTTGGAAAAAAATATGGCCTTTTCATATGTAGGAAAAACAAAAACCATATGTTTTTTATATATCACATGTGGCGTATGTGTGGACTGTAATTAAAGAGAACAACTCTGTCAATATATGATCTCACATAAATTTAATCTATAAACCATATGCTACTTATACATGAATGCTGTATACATTTCTGAACACTTAGTGGGTAAATGGAAAAAGGGGGGTTGGGAGGAATGTGGAGGTAGGAAAAATGAATTTGAAGCTGGGGGGAAGGGGGAGATGCTGGGTTTATGGAAGTTGTGAAAGTCAGTGGCAAACTGGAGGCAGAAGAGGAGAACTGTAAACTGGAAAAATAAAGGAAAAAATGAGGGAAAGGGGTGCATTTTCACAGGTGTCTGGATTTGGGAGAAGGTTTATAAGAACAGGCACAGGAGATGGGATGGACTGGAAAATACCAGTCGTAAGAGAATGTAGTAACGCTCTGGAGCCGATATTCCTCATAACACAAATTTGCCATTTACCCACCCAAGAATTCATATTCATGTATAACCAAGTGCTACTGTTTTGAACTCAAATGCTTGTTATTCAAGGCCTACCCTGGAGACACACTTGAATGGCAGTCAGAAAGTATTTATTCATGCAATGCAATCCATACATTTACATTTGCAATTCACTGCCAGAAGATGTAAAGGTGGGCAGTAGCTTAGATCATGGCTTGGCAGACTGTTGTTAAACAACTAGGAGTCAGAAAACCTTAGTGATCTACTGCAAATCAGCCCGAGATCTATCAGTATATCCTGATCCACCTTCACTTCTGGCTTACGTGTTGTTGTTGTTTTTTTAAAAGACGGGATAAACTGATGGAGGACAGCTCTATCAACATGACAACTACGTCTAACCTAAAGGAAGGAGATGGGCTGATTCTGATTCTCAAGTGCAGGGGACAGATCAGGGAAGCGATATTGCCCGCATGCCCTCCATTTTTCTCCGATGCATCCAGCTGACCACTGTTCAAAACAGAAGGCTGAACTAGACAGACCTTTGGTTCAATCCAGCCAGTGTTGCTGTCAGGGCAGGACCTTTGGGCAGATGTCCAGGGCACCCTAAGGCAGAATGGCTAGGAGGACCCCAATATGCAGCAGGGCTAGCTTACCACATTTAAATAATGCATGTTATAGGATGGCATAAGACCATTGAGTTCAGAGTCTAAAATTGCCAAACTTCACCACTGAATCCAGCATGAGTTGTACCTGTTTATTAATTTATTTAGGGCACAGCCCTCTGACAGGTTGACAGCCGCTAGATGAAGCCTCTGATCTCGGAGGCTTCTGAGAATCCTATGCCCTGCCGAGCTGGGTGGGAGGTGCAATGGAGGTGATTTTTGTCTCTTCATGCTCCTTTCCTTTTTATTTTCATTTTCATTTTCCTTCAGGCAGGCCTTTGGGCCAATCTAGAGGAGGCACACTGGTGGGGCCAGGGCTGGAGACTGGCCATAGGATTTCTCATATCCAGGCCTGTATCTGCCCTGCCTGCCAGAACACCCCCTTTTTGACCCCTTTTGTGAGTAGGCAAAAGTAGGCGCTGCAGTTCTTTCCACCACAGCTGCGAGGGGCAGGGGCAGGAAAGGGGTGGGGAGCAGGATCAGATCGTGTAGTCCCCCTCCCAAAGGTACTGCAGTGTCTACAGCTTCAGAAGAGGAATCCGAAGAATCCTGTGGTCCCTAGGACGCTCTCCAGGGACCATAGAATTTAACTGCTCTTTAATCTATACCCCCCCCTTTCCACCAAAAATGGCACTCAAGGTGTCTAACAATCATGAAATGCAGATAAAAAAAAACAAAGGACCACACCTCCCATATTTGCATTGCACCAGCAGGCAGTGGAGGCTGGTGAGACCCATGTCAGTGGGGCTCCTTATCCATTGCATCTTTTTGTTTGCGCTTTAAATGAGCTATGCATGGTGCTCCATGGTGGTGAACCTGTTTTGGGAATGGAGTTCAGCCCCATGGATGGCTCCTATAAAGCGCAAACAAAAAGATGCAATGGATAAGGAGCCCCACTGGCAGAGGAGTCACCAGCCTGCCCTGCCAGCAGGACCCACCACGAATGCAACAGGAATCTAGCCCTTCCTAGAGCAACCCCAGAAATGAGCCAAAATGCTCATTTCCAGAACAGGACAGGTCAGCAGAGTTCCCTTTTAGCTCCATTGACCTGTTTGGTTCCGGAAACGAGTGTTTCAGCTCATTTCCAGTTGCTTTAGGAAGCACTAGCTTCCCGTTGTGCTAGCGGTGGATCCCGCTGGTGCGCAGGCAGTGTTGGATACTGCCCTACAACTTAATCAAAACATAACATAAAAACATCCATTAAAACACAATTACAAACACAACAATAAAAGAAATAGGCAGCACCTAACCAATCAAAACCCCAAGAAATACTGAATTCTTATTGTTGTGTGGCTGAAAAATCCACAGCTTCCCCCCCACCCCCAAATCTAAAACAATTTGCTGTTGAACTTCCAACTGAAAATCATTAGCAGTCAAGTTATTGTGAAGCTGCTGCATAGTGCATTCATAAATGATCAGCATCATTGTATGCAGCATATAAATGTTGGGCAAGAATTAATTAATTCATTGATTCAATGCTCTTTCCCCGCCCCAGAATAGCGTGCTCACCTTTGGCTAAGCAGTTGTAGCAAATGATGTCATGAAAATATTGTTAACAGATTTTGAGCCTACATAGGAACAAGTGTGTTCATTTAAAAATGAATCTCTGTAATATATTTTATGAGCCTGAACTTATTGGCACATCTCTAGTTCACATGGCACTTTGCCATATCAAATGAAACTGTACTTTCAGGGAGAACTAAGTAAGTACATAACAAAGTGTATTGTAATGAAGAATGAGCCAAAATGGAATTATTGCTGTTTTTCCAAAGAATTATTGGTATTATTCATACAAGGTCATCTTCTGGGTTCCAGCACTCAAATTCACTTTGTGTGTATTTGAACACACACACACAGTCCTTTCTTTCATCTCCAGTTTACACATCTTGAAACTGACCTTGCTTTTGCAAAGGTTTTGTTTCCCTCATTCCTCCATGCAGTATTAAAATGGCTACTGACTAATTTAAAGAAGAAATAAATGCCCAGAAAAGATCAGTGAGATGTACAGTGATTGGGTAGAAATGAAAAAAAAATATGCTTTCAAATAAACGAATAAAGATCTATTTAGGATCAGGATGGAAGATATGGTGCTGGCATTAAGCTAAAATGGCTTATAGGGCTTGGGACCAGGGTAACTCAAGAACCACGTGTTTCCATATAAGCTTGGCTGTCCATGCACTAAGATCGTCAACTGAAGCACTTCTCTGGATTCCTCCACTTGCTGAGGTAGCAGTTAGTGTAGTGATTGGATAAAAGGCCTTCTCAGTGGTGGCACCCCCCCCCTCAGTTCTGTACACCTGGTGCTCACATTGATGACCATTCAGCACCAGGTAAAAACAGTTTAATTCATTTTAATCAGCATATTTTGTTTTAATGTTACTAACAATTTGAGACCTTAATGTTTGTCCAATTATTTTTTAATTATCTTGGACTTTTTTTGTTTTTGTTTTTAATCTGCTGCTTTGATGCTGTTTAGCCTTTGAGTTTTGGCTTGTGTTGATTTCACTCAATTTATTCTTCTGTGTGTTTTATGTTTTTATGTGTCTTTTTGTAAGCTGCCTTGAACGAACCCAGAGAGGTGAGATATACATTTATTAAATAAAAGTGAAATCAATAAAGCAATGGCTACGATAGAAATGGTTTGTCAAAACTAATTGCAGGAAGGTGAGTACCTGTTGAATGAGGAACTATCATGCAAATCAGAACAAGATGTGGAATAAACCAATCAACATTAGTTATTGATAGGAAATGGAACTGGTCCAGTTGAATGTGCCAGTGTCAGTAACAGTTCAATGAAAATTATCTGGTGCACACATAGACTTAAAAATCCCTGAAGAGTTTGGGTGTTGTTGTTTTCTTTCTACTTTACAAGAGTCTAAGGGCAGGTTCACAAGTCACGCTAAGCCACCCTGCAAATAAGCCATGGTGGGTTGTTTGTTTGCTGAACAACCCATGGTACGTACGCCCCTCAGACAATCAGGCTCACCATGGCTTATTTTCCCTTTCCTTCCCCCTCAGTCCTCCCACTGGTATCCCAGTGTCCTTTGTGACAGAACACGTCTTGTCTCTCGCTCCGCATGCTCCAATCGCTGCCCCTTTTCGTTCATCGCCTCCCCCCCCCGACCCTCAAAGCAGCATGATTGGGGTCGTTGAGGTTTGTTTGTTTGTTTTGTTTTGGGCCCCTGAGAATTGCACAACTGTGTTCGTAATATTTTTTTCCTCAGTCTTTCGCAAGTGCATAAGTGCGCAGTTACTGCTATCTGATATGCGTAGTCTTGCCTGGAGAGGATTACACTTAGCAATATAATCTTCTTGATGTTAAGGGTTGAACTGAAACTTCTCAGAGCCTAGTCTGTTTCCGCTATCAAAGGGAGTGGCGAAGTGGGGTGGGGAACAGATTGACAACAAGGTGAGACGGCATCTGTAATTTGCACACAGTTGCCAGGTCCAGCTGTCAATGGAAAAGCACCGGTAAAGGGGGGAAAGTGGCAAAAGTAGGTGCACCAAAAGTGGGGGTGGACAACATCACCCACTTAGCAATGTCATCCTCTCGGTTTTAAATGTCGAACTGATACTTCTCAGAGCCTTTTCAACACTTCCCCTAGTTTCCAGCTACTCCAGAAAGGGGAGAGATCAGATTGGCTCCCTGCATTTTTGTGGCTCCTTTTTGGAGAACTTACTGCTGTGGTTACTGCAGGTCCCTGACAAGTGTGCAAATTTCCCCTCCATTTACTTCCCGGCCCTTAAATCGACACAAATTTCCCCTCCATTTACTTCCCAACATTTGCATTTATTTCTGCAGGGTGTTTTTTTTTTATTTTTTTTTAAAGATCGGTTAGGTTTTTAGGCTTCCAAGAATCCTATGCCCTCCCAGGCTGCTGCCGACAGGGTGGAAGGAGCAATGGAGGCCATTGCCACCCCTCCCTCCTCCTCTACTGTGTTTTTCACAAGATCAGCCTCTGAGCCTATCTAGTGGAGTTACGCTGCCAGGGGTGAAGCTTGAGGGGCCTTTGGATCTGGTGGACTCTCTGCCTCTCCCTCCCTCTCCATCCTCCCCCCAATGTCAGAGTTGAGTTCCAACCTCAGGCAGGCGAGGAGCCGCTGTGGCTCTTTCTGCAGCAGCTGGGAGGGGCTGAGAAGGGAGCTGGGAGATCCACGATTGGATTTCCACTTCCGAGGCTGGAGCTCTGCCTCTGGTCTCAGGGGAGGGGGCCTGCAGCATCGTATAGTGCCCCACACACTCTCAAGGGGCCATAGGATTATACTCTGTTAATGTAGTAATATCATAGAAAGAAAGAAAAATGGAGTATTATGTGAGTTTTAAATATCATTTACAACATTTTCAGTGCCAAGCTTTTCAGTCACTAATCATTAATCTTTTAAGAATAAAAGCTAGGTTCCATGAACAAGAGCTAAGGTTCTGTATAATTTTAATAAGAGCTAGAAATGTGGTTAACTCTGCAAACACAACAGTAATCCTGGGCTGACTGTTCCAATAAACAATTTGGGTGCTTCTGAGAATAGTGAATCTACAGCAGCATGGCAACATGACTATTAAAGTGGCTTCATATAATTTTCATGATCAACCAGAACTTTTTAACATTGCAGTAATCTGGCTTTCTTCTTTGGGCTATTTTCCATTTTCAACATTTTAAAGAGTAACACAAATTATTTACATGAAAAATTTTGCTTGCCTCATTTTATGTGATTGCTGAAACCGAACGGAGGCCCTGTTTCGATATAGGAGATGTTAACCAATCATCAGCAAGAGAGAGAAGACTTAAAATCAATCCTAAAACTTGCTTGCTAGGACTGAGCACTGCGCCAGTGCAATGCCACCAACAGTATAAAATCACAGTGGCATTGCACCAAGGTACTCTGGTGTAAATAGTTATGACGAGTCCACCATGATGCTGTTACTAAAATGAATACTTCTAACTTGGCCCATTTAAGTGACTTTGACATTATCTCTCCTATTCAAAGTATGCTCTAAAATATGTAGTTTGGGGAACTGGAATATGGCAATCCTGCTGTGGTAAAAGGAGCTCTGCTGAGATAGATCTTTTAGAAAATGGTACCCACTTCTTTCCCCCTCTCCTTCTTAGCTAATCAGAGAACTGCAGATGTCTCCTATCTCTTTTTCCACCGCTACAGGGCCAGGGTCAAGGGTAGGCATGATCAGGCATCTGCCAAGGGCCCACACCCCAGCGGGGGCCCACTGACAAGAGCTCCCTGGACCGCCTCTTCTTCACCCATGCAACCTGCTTGTTCATTTGCCTCTCACTCTGGCCCAGGAAATGGTGGTGGTGAGAAGGAGGAACACTAGATGCCACTGCCTACTTGCTCACTGTCTCTCTACCTGTCAAGCAAGCAAGTGGTAGCAATGATGAGAAAGAGGAGGAGGAGCAAGAGCAGCTGTGACAATAGCCGTGAAAAGATAGCCTTGCTGAGGGAGGGGGCCCAGTGAGGGTGCCTTGCCAAGGACTCTCAAATACCTGGAGCTGGCACTGCCTCACTATCTCCCTGATGACTCATCATCATCATAGATTTCATAGATCATAGAGTTGGAAGGAGCCTACAAGGCCATCGAGTCCAACCCTCTGCTCAGTGCAGGAAACTAGAGGAGGGGTCTCCCATCCAAGTAACAACCAGGCCTGACCCTGCTTAGCTTTCCACGCTCAGACAAGCTGAGCCAGCATAAGCCACAGGCCTGTATCATTTATTTGTACCCCGTTTTCCCTCCAAAAGATGGCCAAAGTGGCTAACACCATGCCAAAAAACCCCAACCCTAAAGTAAAAGACAAGCAAACTATTAGATTATCTTGACAATAAAGAAGCACTGGTTTGGGTGAAGCTTCATGACCACAAGAACACTCCCATGTATATTGGTGTGATGTGGTACTCACAGAGACACTGATACAATGCAAGACTCCACATCACACTAGTGAAGTCTGGAAGCTCAGACCTTCTTCATGTGATCACTTCCCACAGTAGTCCCACCATTTATGGGACCACTGAAATGAGAACTAACAATATGATCCAGGTAACACACATGAGCAGGACTTCCATATGTTCGTGGTTCAACCTGGAGCCCAACCATAGGAAAGGAAGCACCATTTTATGACTATGATGTCTCACTAATAATGTGTAAGTCAGGCCTTAGTAGTGTGATGTTAGTTGTATAGGTACTACTAGTAGTAACTCTACACTTAGGCCCAGGGGAAAAATAACTGACTGATTATAGTTACTAGCTGTAAACTATTTACTTTGAAATTATGCCAGTGAAGTACTACTCTGTTTTATGGAACTACTTCATAGTATTTGATCCTACCTAGTTTGTGGTCTTCAGTGTATACAGGACAAAACACATCAGTCATTCATTATTTGTGAAAATATATGCAAGATGAGAGAGTTCTAAATCTAGACCTTTACAACAGAGAGCATGGGGGTGAGAAAATTTCATTCAGGGTGAGCTAATTGGTGAATTAGGGTTAAATATGCTTAGTCCTTGCTGTATTAAAGTAAAACAAAATATAGATGAGACTATTTGATTCACACAAGGGAAGTTTCATTTATTTTTTTAATGCCTCCAGCAAATTCGACAGATAGTATGGCGGTTGTTGTTGATTATTATGAAGATGATGCTATTTTCCTCAGTTGTTCCACAGTAACAACAGTAACAACATCTGGACAATTTTTGGACTTCTGTGTTTCTTTCTTTCCCCACTTCCTATTTTTTAATACCACCTAACCTGATCAAGAATTCTGGAGAACTCAAAAGCTTGCACATTTTTGTGGAATTTTGGCTGGACCTAAGAACTGAGCCACTCCCATGGGCCCCCCAAAGCATATTTTCAGGAGTTACAGGGGAGCTGCAGTGGGAAGGGAGAGGCAGCAGGAAAGCCCTGTTCTGTGAACTCCATTCCATTTGAGGATGGAAAGTCAAGATCCAAGCCTATAAAGCATTTTCCATTCTACTAACCAATTTCTACAGTACATAGCATGTTACTGGAAAATGGGCTTGTGACTATACTGAGAAATATTACTGGCAGTGCTGTGTAAAATTGATATTACTGAGATCATTAGTGGGAAGACCAAGCCTTTGTAATGCACACCAGTTTTCATTCAAATAAATGATTTATCTTCCCAACCCCCCACCCTCAAATAAAACATATCTCCCTGCCATTAGGGAAAAGGAACATGGCATTAGAAATTAATCCTGCCGTATCTCCTCTGCCCTTTTCACTACCAACCAACTCTCCTTTTTGAGAATTTGTAATTGCAAATAGGCCCATATACACTGTAGGGTTATGCCCTACTGCTGGTTGCCTCGAAAGCAGTTTGCCTCAATATTACTTAGTTTCAGAGATCATATATGCAAAAGTCCACCAAACGGCTGCCATTGTGAGATACACTCAGGAAACAAAATTGCAGGGTTTGGTATGCTTAGTCACTTGAGTGAGCTGATTGGCTGAACATTGCTAAGTGCCTATAATAAGTGTTCTTTTTAAAAATGTGAAAGACCCATAATTGATGGGCCTTGTGGGTTGGAACAGGCAATTAACGCACACACACACACACACAGAATGCAATCTAATACAGTGAATATGTACATGCTCTGTTCTACCAGGAAACTGGATTACATTTTCATTCAATTGTTGTGGATTTAAACTTCAACGTTAAATTGTTTTCTTCTGTTATTTGTTAACAGAATGTATATGCAGACCTCCCACACATCACTGAATATAATGTACTCCATATTGTTCCCTATTCAGTTTAGACAGGGATTTCATTATTAAGTTACGCAAAGTTTCTGGGCATATGAAAGTTGAACTAATAACTAAGTAGAGCCATGTATAATGTTTAGGAGGAGTTTTGTACACACACTGCAACAAAGTGAACTGACAGGCTTGGCAGCCAGGCCTGAGGAGCTGTCTGTCCAGAAGGAGGCCTCACTTCTGTAATAGAACTGGGGGGAGAGAGCACAGCCTTGCTGACAGCTGGGACTTGTCAGTTGGGAGCAGGCAGTTGTCTTGAGAGAGAGAAGGTGGTGGTTCTAATCCTGTCAATAGCTGTATTTGGGCATTCTCTAGCTGCGTAGAATAAATATGTGGGGCAAGGGAGTGCTCCAGCCCCACTTCCTCCTCACACGTTTCCATAGCCCTCTTCTCATGGATGGTGAATTCCTGAAGAGGAGAGCCTCCTGTGTCCATGGAGGCTCTCTACACAATTGAGAATCCTGGTTTTCCAAGGTTCTCAACTGCATGGAGAGTCTCCATGGATACAGCAGGCTCTCCTCTTCAGGAAGTCATCCTCCACAAGTAGAAGGCTATGGAAATGCACAAGGAGGGGTTGGGGCTAGAACACTCCCTCTCCCCATGTGTTTACTCTACAAAGCTACAGAGCGCATGAATAAGGCTTTTGTCACTAACATATTAAGTAGGACCTGAACCAGAAATGGACTGATTAATCTGTCCCTACTCCCTGAAAACAGCAGGTCTCCCTACCCACCCCCTTGTAATGTCTAGGTCAACTTACCCATATTTTTATTTATGTATTTATTTATTCATTTATTATATGTCTATACTGCCCAATAGCCCGGCTCTCCAGGCTATCCTCACATCATAGCCCCCTTTGCATGTTATACATGCCCAGGGGGTCCCCTCTTTGAAAGGGGCCATGCCACTGGCCCTGCCTCTGTCACTGCATGGCTTCCCCAGCCCCAAGGTCTATGTGTTAAGCATGGATGTCTGAACAGGAGAAGCCTATACACATAGACCTTTACATGTTGTGTAGGCTTCCACAAGAGCTAGGATTCTGTGTACACTGGGTCTCTGATTTCATTGCAAGAACTCCCTTTGCATGTGTAATGGGTGATGGGGACTCGCACCTTTGTGCATTTCTTTACCTTTGTTCCACCTTTGGCTGCTACTGATGGAGGGGAAGGGATAAGGCCTTGTGATACCAGGAAATGGATATGTATGTTGTCATAAATGTTGTAGAACAGCCTTCTCCAACCTAGTGCCCTCCAGATGTGTTGGACTGCAGTTCCCATCATTCCCACCTGGGAATTGCCAGTCTTTCTTCACTTTTTTTTTTAACAGAGCATCCAGACCATGTTATTCTGTGTTACCTTCCCATGTGTTTCAGACCTGTGCCTTTAATTAAACACATCCTGCATTCACATTCATCACCATTCATTGCTTACTCTGGAACAGTGGTTCCCAACCTTGGGTGCCCAGATGTTGCTGGACTACAGCTCCCAGCATCCCTTGTCATTAACCATGCTGGCTGGGTATGCTGGGAGCTGTAGTCCAGCAACATCTGGGCACCCAAGGTTGGGAACCACTGCTCGGGAACATAGGGATGGCAGATCAGCCCTTGAATACCCTCTCTTAAATGTCCCAATATATTTTTTTGTTCTAGAAATGGTGCCTCTAATGACTTGTGGTGGTGGTGGTGGTGGTGGTGGTGGTGGTGGTGATCATCATCATCATCATCATCATCATCATCATCATCATCATCTCATTCTTTAATAGTGAAATAGCACTCCCCCCCTAAATAATAGTAAAAAGAAGAGAAGGAACCAGTGATTAAAGCCTGCTCATCCGCCACCTCACATGGGAACAAAAAGTGGGTGAACTTAAAATAAGGAAACTTTTTAATGAACATCGCTTGAAAAGTTTCCTGTAGAGGACTTACTACTGAGTAAACATTGTAGGAGAATCTTTGCTATGGTATTGAATAATATTGCACTCGTCACCTTGAAGTGGTGAGTGGGCTTCCATGTTCCGATGAACCCTGTGAGCAATGCCGTCAAGAGCTATGTACTCCCAGTAGGGTCACCCATGGCAGTAAGGTCCGGGGAGAGGAACCAGACAAAGAACGATCCAAAACATAAAGTCCTCAATGGCAGAACAGGCGGAAGATAATTAAACCTAAATTACAACGGCTGTGAAGGCAGATGAAGGCTGCAGCAGAGAATGGTTTTCCAATCGTCATAGTAACCGTGCCATTGGATCATTGCTGTACTCTGTCAAGTTTGTGTGGTGATTCATTGTGCACCGATCTCCCCACATAAAACAATTGCACACACAGGCGTCTTCCAACTCAAACAAACAAACAAACAAACAAAAAAAGTCCCATGGCGACTGGCGAATGGTGACGGGGACAGGACTGTGATTCTGGAAGCCCCTAGTCATGGACCAGCACATGGGCGGTGGATGCAGATTCAGTCACCCTGTTCAAGGAATGAGGTAGTCGAGCAGCTTGGCAGCTGTATCCATGACTAGACATTTAGCTAAGGCTGGGCGGGCCACCCGCCCCGTTTTCCCCCACCCACCCCCTGCCCGCCCCATTTTTTCGAGCAGCGCACAGCGCCGCTCGAACAACCTGTTATCGTGTTCGAGGGCGTTCGGAGGTCCCGTCGCGTCACTTCCGGGACCGGAAATGACGCGATGGGACCTCTGCGCAGGCGCAGATCAGTCCCATCGCATCATTTCCGGCCCCGGAAGTGACATCACGGGACCTCTCGAACACAGCGGGCAGTTCTCCACTGGATCAGGCAGCTGGGGCGGCTCTCCGTGGAGTGTGCGAGCTGCGCCACCCCGAAGAGGAGGTAAGCCCTCGCCGGGGCGTGAGCGGGGCCATGCTCGGCTTCGTTCTGCCCCGGAGAGGCTCGATTCACATGCCTATTGACTGAGCAGCTCTATTTAAGATCCACTCTGCTCACCCTGTATAGGGAGGGGGCTAGAAAAGGTGCCCTAAACATAGTCTGCCTCTTTCTCCCCTGATTGGATACCCGCGTCCAGGGGGGTCACAATTTAGCGGTCGAAAAAGACGTTTGAATTTTGGAACATGGAATATACGGACATTGCTGGATAACATAGATAGTGAACAACCTGAGCGTAAGACTGCTATTATTGCAAGGGAGCTGAGATGGTTTAAAATTGCCATAGCAGCACTTCAAGAAACTCGAAGGGCAGGAGAGGGACAGTTGAAGGAAGAAAAGGAGGTTATACCTTCTTCTGGAAAGGACTACCTGAGCAGGACCGACGAATACATGGAGTAGGCTTTGCCATCAAAAATGAGCTAGTGAACTCTTTGTCAGAAGTTCCTACTGGCATTAACGAATGCCTGATAACTCTTCGATTAAAGCTCGCCAATAACCAGCAGGTAACTATTTTAAGCACTTATGCACCAACATTAGATGCTGATGAAGACATCAAGGAAAGTTTTTATACCCAGTTGGACACTCAGTCCTGTCAGAGGTACCTAAGGAAGATAAAATTATCCTCTTGGGCGACTTTAACGCAACAGTCGGGCGTGACTTTGATTTATGACCAGAAACTATTGGAAAAGATGGAGTTGGTAATAGCAACTCGAATGGAATTTTACTTTTGTCTAAATGTGCAGAGCATAATCTCACTATTACAAACACGCTCTTTCGACAAAAAAATAAGTTTAAAACATCATGGCAGCACCCTCGGTCAAAGCACTGGCATCTTCTGGATTATGTAATTGTCCGTGTTAGAGATTGCCGTGATGTACTTCTTACTAGGGCCATGGTGAGCACCGACGACTGCTGGACAGACCATCGACTAATCCGGTCCACTATATTTATCAATATTGCTTCCCAACGTAGGCTTCAAGGAAGGAAACCAAGGCGTAAAATGAACATCCACGCCCTTCAAGATCCTATTAAGCAAACTCGTCTTCAATCATTTCTTAGGGACCATCTACCTACGCAACCTCCTGATAACATTGAGGACCATTGGTCTAAGCTGAAAACCTCCATTACTGCAGCTTGTGAACAAACTATTGGATATGAAACTAAGAAACATCAGGATTGGTTTGATGAAAATGATAATGAGATTAAATATATAATTGACCAAAAAAGGAAGGCCTTCCAAATATGGCAAAATGATCTTAATTGCGCTGCCAAGAAAAAAATCTACGCCAGTGCAAAGGCTGAGGTCCAAAGAAGAACAAGACAACTTAAGAACGCTTGGTGGAAAAAGAAAGCTCAAGAAATTCAACAACATGCAGAATCTCATGATGCACGGGGCTTTTTTAAGGCCACAAAGGCCATTTATGGACCAAAAACCTATGGTACAAACCCTTTACAATCAAAAGATGGCACCAAACTCTTAAGACAAAGAGTCTATTGCACTGCGTTGGAAAGAGCATTATTATGATCTTCTAGGGATGTAACCGAGCAGCCCGTCGGACAGGAGCAAGGCCCGAACTGGGCCTGCTTGTGTCTGTGCGGGCTTTACCTGCAGGCTCTCCGCCGAGCGGAGAGCCTGTCTCGTTGTCCGCTGGTCCCATCGCGTCACTTCCGGTGCGACGGGACCCTGCTCCGTTGTGCTGTTTAAGCCCTGTTGCCCAGGTTCCCCCCGCCAAAACTGAGCGTGGGCAGGGTCCAGCCTGGATGGAGGATGCGACGGAGCAGTTCTGGCAGCGGCGGCAGCAGCAGTGCACAGGGGACCAGGTAGGACGGTGGGGGGACGGGGGCAGCGGGGGGGTTGTTTTGCAGCGGCGGCAGCGGCAGCGGGGAGGCGGGGGGTCCTCCAGCGGCGGCTGCTCGAGTGGTGAGGAGAATGCTCCGCGCCACTCTGAGGAGCGAGATCGGGCCGTCGCCACCGCGGAGCTCCGAGCCGCAGAGAACTTCGGGCCCAGGTAGGGCCTGAAGTACATCCCCCCAATAAATTTGTGAATATCTTGCGACTTCTCCATGACAACATGACGGCAACTGTTTTCGGCAACAACGGCTCTCATGGTGCTCCATTTAAAGGTGTTAAACAGGGATGTGTTATCGCCCCAACATTATTTGCTATTTTCATCACCATGATTTTACATCTTGTCGAGGGGAAACTTCCCACTGGTGTGGGAATTATATATCAAACAGATGGAAACCTTTTTAATCTCCGTAGGCTGAAAGCAAAAAGTAAGGTAATTGCAACCTTCGTTGTGGAACTTCAGTATGCTGATGATAATGTGGTCTCCGCACATTCAGAGGATGATCTCCAAACTATCCTAAATGCTTTTGCAGAAGCATATGAAAAACTTGGTCTCTCACTTAACATAAAAAAAACCAAAGTGCTTTATCAGCAAGTGCTTCATCAGCAAGTGCAAGTTAACCCTTTGGTGATGCCATCTATCCATCTTGGCGAGGCAGTACTGGAAAATGTCAATCATTTTCTCTATCTTAACAGCTATCTTTCTGTTACAGCTAACATTGACACTGAAATCCAGCATCGTTTGAGCTCCGCAAGTGCCACATTTTTTCAAATGAAACATAGAGTGTTTGAGGATCGGGATATCTGTAAGGAGACCAAAATGCTGGTTTATAAAGCCATTATATTACCAACTTTATTGTATGCCTGCGAAACATGGACTATCCATAAACGTCACTTCCACCTCCTTGAAAGATTTCATCAACGTTGCCTCCGGAAAATCCTGCAAATTACTTGGGAAGATAGGCGAACAAATGTCAGTGTACTGGAAGAAGCAAAGACTACTAGCATTGAAAAAATGATCCTTCAACGCCAACTTCAGTGGACCGGTCATGTTGTTCAAATGCCTGACTGCCGTCTCCCAAAGCAGTTACTTTATTCCCAACTCAAGGATGGAAAGCGGAATATCGGTGGTCAGTATAAGAGGTTTAAAGATGTTCTTAAGGCTAATCTAAAAAAATGCAATATAAACATCGAAAACTGGGAAACTCTGGCCCATGAACGATCTAACTGGAGGTCGGCCTTTCACAAAGGTTCTATGGACTTTGAAAAAGCCCGAGTGCAAGGTGAAAGGGAGAAATGTGCTAAGCGGAAAAGCACGTCAAACGAATCCTTTACAGGACCATCTTCCATCTGGTAACCTGTGTCCTCACTGTGGGAAGCTGTGTGGATCTAGAATTGGCCTCCACAGTCACTTATGTACCCATTGCTAGAGTCTACACAATTTTTTTAGAATTTCCTCTTTTTATAATTTTCTTTCTGTAATTTTATCCTGGAAGACAATCTTACTCGGTCACGAGTGATCGCCTGATGATGATTATCATGATGATCATGATTATCATGATGACTAGGTTGGGGAAGGCTGGTTTGGTTGGTATCAGATTAGTAAGCATGATTTCTCTGGTCTCCATTTTGGGTGGGATCCTCACAGTCCTGTGCCTACAATGTACATTACCTGTGGATTTCAACATGCCTCATTTCTGCATTCTACTATAAGGAAGAGGCTTGAGTTGTGATATCACATTTTGACAAAGAACCTCAAATCACATATTCTGGGGCTGCCCCACTGACTGGAATAATTGCTTTCACGATGGCAGCCATAGTGTATTGCAAATATACTCACATGCCAGTGAGTATCTGTGGAGTTTTTAAATCTACAGATTGAGGCATAAGCTCCTTTCACCTTTGCTAACAAATCATAAAACAATCCATTTTGTTCCTTTGTTTTGCCTCTTTGCAGTAGGTCACAAAGGCTGGGGAAGATTGCTCAGAGTGACAGCATGTCTCATGTTCTGTCACATTTCTGAAATAAGAATGTATCATGCACTTATGAAATGGGGACAGAGTCTCATTACCAAAGGAAGCAAACAATTCCCGAGGTTGAATAATAAGAGAGTATGCAGCCTGCTGCTACTGCCAAGCGAGAGAAAATAACCTGCTAATATCATGCCCAAGTGGCCTGACTTGCAAAAAATGTAAACACCCGCCAAAGTCAGTGGGATCTGCAGGTGTTCCGTATCTCTGGAATTCAGGCCAATCTTGACTGACAGTTTTAAAGTTCCTTTTTATTTGCTTTCGCTTTTTCCCCACAACAAAAATATACAACTTGCTGAGATTCCCTTTCCTTTGAAAAAGCGATTTAGCCAGAATGGAGGCTGCAACATATTTGACAGTTTGTAAAATTTACAAAATGCCCATGAATTAGTGGCTTGTTCCAATTACATTCTTAGTTAACTCACATTGTATATATAGGTAGACCTCATAGAAGAAGAAGGGGGGAATTAATAACACAGATTATTATTTTTTACCAATCTCTGTAATGCTTGGTTAGGGTGGCCATTTACACATCACCAAAAAGAGAAAATGCACCACCAACAAAGAGGACAAAAGAGAACACAGATTTGCATAGCATTTGCATATGTAAATGTATGTGTACTTAGAAATAATTACTATCATTTAAATAGAAATACATCTGACCATAATGGGGTGGTCTGCTTGCTGTCCACTGTTAACTGTCAATAGGCAAGTTCAAGGTCCTTGCTCTCCCCTCTTTGGGTTCTTTATCTTTATTTTATTTGTTTATTTCATTTCTATACCAATCCAATAGCTAAAGCTCTTTGGGCAGTTCACAAAAATTATAAACCACAAATACAAGATAATAAAAAACATAGTATAAAATTTAGAACAATTTAAACAGCTAAAATATTTACACTGAGATACTGGACCTGATCAAAACAACTGACATAAATGCCCCATCATATGCCATCAAATGCCTGGGAACAGAGGACAGTCTTAACCTGTCACTGAAAAGATGACAGTGTGGGTGCCAGACGGGCCTCAGTGGGGAGAGCATTCCATAATCAGGGGGCCGCCACTCCCTTGTTGCCACCTTCCAAACCTCCCTTGGAGGAAACACTCAGAGTCAGGCCTCACGTGTCGATCATAGTGGCCAGGTAGGTTCATCTCGGGAGAGGCACTCATCAGGTATTGTGATCCCAAGCCAAGTGAGCCCTTAAAGAACCAGCACCTTGAATTAGGTTCAGAAACATACAGGTAGCCAATGCAAGCGGGCCAGAATCGGTGTTATATGTTCAGACCTTCGGGTCCCTGTTATTAATCTGGCTGCCGCATTTTGCACAAGCTGCAGCTTCTGAAGAGTCTTCAAGGGCAGCGCCACATACAGCACATTGCAGTAATCTAACTTGGAGGTTACCGGAACATAGACTACTAAAGCCAGGTTATCCCCTGTCCAGATAGGGGTGTAGCTGGGTCTTTAAAATGGACTCAGACTGGACAGCCCTTCAAATAAAGGACACCTTCAAATAGAGGACTTCCTCTGTAAAGCAGGCCAACAGGCCACACTATGCTAGGTATAGCCAAGATGCTGGGAAGATGGCATGAATGAACTTCATGGATCTGGTGTAGGGATGTCCCCTCAAAGAATATTGTGGGGCTACTTGAATAGTATGGATGCCCTGGTCCCTTTGGAATCCTAAACTACTTAAGGTGGGGCCTACTAATTAATGAGACCAATTCAAACTAACTGAAGGGGCTTCAGATGAACCCCCTCAGCATTAAAAACACATTGGGGGTTTCAGGATTGCATACACTAACCCTTCCCATTGCTGCACACCAGCTGGCCACATGTTTGGTGACTGTGAGAAGTGGCCCTTTGCATATCAACATACAGATGTCAAGCTCCTTCACATGATGTGGGATCCTGGTGGGACCCCTTCTCACAGCAGCAGTATGGGGAGGGTACTTTGCATGGCCCCACAACGTCCACACTTATGGGAAAAGGTTTTGTCTGAACCCACATTAACTAGAATATAAGAGATTCCTTTTTGGATTATAGTGATGGACCATCTAGTCCAGCATTTTGTTTCCAACCCTGGCTGGCCAAGTGTTTCGGGGAAGTTTACAAGCAGAACATGAAGGCAAGCCTAAGAATTTTGCTGCCTGAAGAAGACCGCCCAAATGTCACCTCCCCCAGGGCCATCACTTTAAACGGTCTCATTGCACCATTCAGACATCAATACCTGCTTTCACCCCCCCCCCCCAGCCTCTCATGGTAATGCCTGAAGCAGGTAGCTTCCTTCACTCTACTGCATGATGGGGCCAGCCCAGTTTGGAGAATTTATACTCTTCTCTTCAGTAAAAAAAAGGACTCTCAGAACAGCTGAACAATAAAACCAACAAAACATTAGAAGACATCAGAGCAGCTAAACTTACAGCATCAAATCAGAGTGAAACTAGTAAATAGAAAAAAGCATTTGGCAAATAAAAAGGTCTTCAGCCTGCCGGCACCAAAAAGAAATCAGACATAGTGGTTGACAAGGAGAAGAGAGTTCCAAAGATACCTCTCTCTCTCTGCTCACCAATCAATCATCATCTCACCTCTCAGGGCAGGAGAGCTTGGAAAAAGGACTCCAATATTATCTTAACATTTAGGCTGGTTCATGGAGGAGAAGGCTGTCCTTAAGGTATGCAGGTCACAAGCCACATCGGTCTTTAATATTAAAGGTTAAAGGCAGCACTTTGAATTGTGCTTGGAAATCAGCCGGGTGCTGGTGTAACTCCTCAGTGAAAATGCCCTGCCCCTGTCCTAATTTCCGATGGGAAAAAGTGCCCCGGTTAGGATATATGAGTGCCTGCTGCCACTTGCCCTGGTTCCAAGGTAAAATGTATATTCCTAGTTTAAACCCAGCTCTTCCCCCAGGTGGGTCAGATTTTAGACCAAAATAGTTGTACTGGAAAGTGCTAACGCCTCTCCCACCCCCAGCCAGTGCTTTTCTCACTGCAGTCTGTCTCCCAGGTAGGGCTGTGCAAAATCAGCAAAACTCAAGCTTGTCATGGTTCTCTAAATTTGACGCTCATGTCCATATTAGATTGCACTCTTTGGGTTTTTATTGTCAAATAAAAATTTGTATTCATTTTCATGAGTATTTTCCCAAATGTACACCTCAATTGTTTGCATTTTTTCAATGGACACATTCTTCTCCTGTTGATTAAGGCATGTTGTACACATTTTTTAAAAGTTGGTGTTTTTCCTGTGCATTTTTCAAATGTATGCATGCTGTCAAGCACGCTTCTCTTGGTCCATGAGTCACATTGCAAGCTCGTAAATGAACAGATCTCAACCACAGATGGCGTTTATTTATTTATTATATTTATACCCTGCCTTTTTTCCTGCAAGGAACCCAAGGCGGCTTACATAATCCTCCCCATCCTCTCCGTTTTCTCATTAACAACAACCCTGTGAGGTAGGTTAGGCTGAGAGTCAGTGACTGGCCCAAAGTCACCCAGTGAGTTCCATGGCCGAGCGGGGACTAGAACCCAGATCTCCCGAGTCCCAGTCCGACACTCTCACCGCTACGCCACACAGGCTCTCAAGTCCGCATTCAAATCCAGGAGGTAAATTGGGTAAAATCTGGTTAAAAGCAAACTAAATAATTTCTCATATATCCCTACTCCCTGGTGCTTTTCTATTCAGTTGAGATCCAATACTGGAAATAAGTTTGGCTGGGAGAGAAGCATGCTTGGAAGAGAGCTACAGGAAGAAGCGAAGCAGTTGGCATGGGAAAGGTTCACCCATGCACCCCTTTTGCTATAAAAAATAAATTCTACCACCTGGATATGATTGGGCAGACTCAAGTTGAAAGAAGTCGTTACAGGTTGTTTGAGTGAGAGGCTTGCTAAACCGTAAAGCACGGAATACTTAGCGGGCCCTACACTCACAGTAATCAGAGGGATCGGATAATGTTAACTTCTCAGTGGGGACAGTGTCCTATGGTCGTCCCCTCCGACAGTAATGAGGAGCCTGCAATATGTTAGCACCATCTACTGGACACTGAAGGAAGCAACAGGGTAAAGATTCGGAGATTAACAGTTTGCCCAAAAGCCAGCAGAAAGAGAATTTCCATCTCTACTAAGTCCAGGCCTTGGCTAAGAGTTTTGGAGATAAGTAACAGCACTTGATATCTGCATGGAAAGACTGTACAACAACAACACTGAAAACTTTCTGCTAAACCCATGCTGGCTGGGGCATGCTGGGAGTTGTAGGACTGTTTTCTGTCTCAATATGCAAAGGATTGTGCCCCAAAATGATTTTAACCATTACAAAAATAAAATAAAAAAGCTCTGTGCACACAGTGCCAGTTTTGGTTTGGGGATGAGAACTTCATGGAGATCTGTATGTAGATCGGGGTGATTATATTTAAGTCCTTGTAAAACTAAAACAAACCCAAGTACAATGTAAACTACATGCATATATGTTATCCCAGTTTTTGTCTGCTTACCTGGGAGTAAGTCCCATTGAAAACAATGGGGATCACTTTTGAGTAGACATGCATAGGATTGCACTGTTCATAAGGCTTCACTGATATATTTTATTCTGTAAATACATTTTGGAAGTATGCAAACATGGATTATGTTGTGTGTGTTTTTTTGTTTTTTTTAAACACCACATCAAATATGACCTACATTTTAAATGGAGTTTAAAAGAATATTTTTGTATTTTTAACATGAATGACTAAAAATACTTATTTGACTCAACTCTGTCCTATAAATCAGCTTGATTTTTAGAAAGAAAACACCCATGTGCAAAAATGATTATCTATTTATGTTGCTTTAAGAGAATACAAAACCCAGAAGCACTGTCAGTGAAACCTGTATGTACAAATGGAACCAGCTGAAATTCGAATGGGAGATGGATTTTCCATGGAAACTGGAATCAAAAATGAAAGCCCTCCTGGGGTTTGGCATATGCCTCGATTGTTGAGCATCTGGAATCTCAACTCAATATGGTTGTTCAAGCACTTGGCACAGCAACAAACATTTATGTGTGGTGGCAAGTGGACCCACCACACAAATGGGGTATATGAGCTAGGTATTTGCACCTATAATGTACATGTGATTCATAGAGTATCCAGGTGCCCTACTTTACAGAGGACAGTCCTCCATTTGAATGTATCATCTATTTGAAGGGTCCAGTCCAAGTCTGGGTTAGTTGAAAAACCAAAAGAAGGGTGAACAGGTCTCGAAGTTTCCCATCAAGAGTTAGCACCTGAACAGCAGACTGAGCAGCCAAACAGGTCACCTGGTCAGTTTTCCTCACTATGCTGAAATTTATCTATTTAAATTACGTATACTCATTCCCCCCCCTAAATTTGCATTTAAACATGTACATTAACATATGCAAACGTTATGCACAGTGGTGTCCTCTTTTATCCTGTTTTTGGCCATGTGCATATGGCCACCCTAGAGATCCACTTGACTCCTGCCATCTTTCCCTCTCTCGATGGCCATCTTACGTGTGGCACCGTTCATGCAGCAGGGGGCATCTGTGTTCCCACGGCTTGGATCCAGTCCTGCCAAGCACAAACATCTCTTGCCATGGAGGGATAAGGCGACTTTCGCCCTCTTGCAGCATCACTTCCCCACTGATCCTCAAAGGGATCCTCAAAGCGGCAAGGGCTCTTGTTTTCACTTCTAGGAGTGGCCTATTGAACATCCACCAGTAGTCTCAAGGGCAGCCACAAGAAATGAGTGAGACACTTTCCCTTTCACAACATCACTGTTCCTGCAGTCCCACAGCTGCTGGTCATGAGTTGTTCTTGGAGGTTTAGTTGGATGATGATGATGATTTTAATAATACAGTCATGCCTTGGATTGAGAGCATAATTCGTTCCGGAAACGTGCTTGTAATCCAAAACACTCTTATATCAAAACGAAATCCCCCCAAAAAAATTTGTACAGAGATTTTTAATTTAAGCCGTACTACAGTACTTGTATTGCAAGACGTCGCTTGTATATCAAGTAAAAAAAATATTAAATAAATATTTTAAAATGTGCTTGTCTTGCAAAACGCTCTCAAACCAAGTTACTTGCAATCCAAGGTATTACTGTAGTAGTAGTAGCAGCAGCAGCAATAATAATTATAATAATTATAATAATAATAGTGGCTGTTGTTATTAAAAAGTTTGGTTCCAGGCTAAATAACTCAACCATCCCAATGGTACATGTGAAATCCAGCTTTTGATGGATGAACACATGCTTCGCCTCACTTGCCCCAATGGACACTGCACACTAATTTGGAAACTCTTTACTCTTCATTCTTGTCAGGAGCTCTACTACTTTTATTTATTTTTTATTTATTATATTTATACCCCGCCTTTTTTCCTGCCCCGCCCCCCCTTCAAACTGACCTGCCCAGATTGATGCAAACAAAACTGTGTCAAAGAAGAGGCAGACACACTCAACTTGTAGGGATGGGTGAGAATTTTGCTCACTTTGTCTTTGAATAAGAACTTTCCAAATTTCACACATTTCTTCATAGAGATGGAAAGATCTTGAGATTTTTTTTTTAAAAAAAATCAAATTTGGGAGAAAGCAAAATTGACAGGTTCATCAGTATAGGCAGATGGCTTGCATGTCTAGCTCTTTAAAAGCCTGGCTTTGCATCCCTGGTTATTCAGCTGTGTTTCTGGCTTTGGTTTTTTCATACACACTTCCCAACCTTTCCAAATCTTTTAATAAACAGGAGAAAAAGAAGTTGAGATTTTTTTAAAAAATTGAATGGGGGAGAAAGCAAAACTGACAGATTTATCTATTCTAATGCACAAACATCCTGATGCACATGATGGAATCCTCACTACAATTCACTTTCCCTGAGGGTAAGCAGAGGCCAACAAGTCAACTGGGGGCAGTAACCCACTGCTAGACTGCATCATGCAGCACTTTCAGGGATGGGCTCAAGAGAGCCAAGAAACTAGTGAGGAGAGAGAATGACTTGCAGAAGAGCAGAGGGAAATGGCCCTTGTGATGAGGTGGATCTTTCTATGCTTCTTAGAGCAGTGTTCTCCAACCTTGGGTCCCCAGATGTTTTTGGCTACGCTGGCTGGGGTATGCTGGGAGTTGTAGGCCAAAAACATCTGGGGACCCAAGGTTGGAGAACACTGTCTTAGAGGCAGACAAGACTAGAGCTGTGCCCTCTGATGTCCCTCCTTCCAACATCACATTCTGTACCAGCCACATTGTCCCATTATCTGCCCTTACCCTTGTCTCTGAGTCCCTCAATCTTTCCTTATTTCCTTGAGCGTAACCCTCCTTCTTTCCATTTTCTTTTTCACACTCTACTACATCAATCTCCTCAGTCCCTCCCTATCTCTTTCAGACTTTTCTCTCCCTTCCCCAGGACCAGCCTGACTGAACAAGGGACCCCAGTAAGAGGCTTGGAGAAGCAGCACTGGTCAATGTCAGTAAAGCCATGTATCAGTTCACCCCCAAAATCCTGTGCAATATTGTAGCTGCGGGAGAGGGGGTAACTCTTCTGCTGGCAAAATGTCTTACGTCAGGGTTCCCCAATCTTTCTGAGTTGGTGGGAATGTTTGGAATTTTGAGAAAGTGCTGTGGGCACTCTCACAAAATATACCTGCCATGGGGATGCTTGTCTATGGCCAAATGGCTGCTTTGGTGGACAAATAGCCGGTCTCAATACACTCATTTCCCAGCAGGCAAATTGGTGAGGCTGAAAGAAAAGTAACTTGCCCCTCAGTACAAGGTAGAAGTGGGGTCTGAGCTCTAAAAAAAAAATCACTCTTTTGAACCCAAATAAAGATGGTGTTGGAGGGCAGCCTTTCACTTTGCAGCATGCTCGCCTCCCATTAAAAAAATAATTAATTAAAAAGAAACAAAGAGTAAGAAACAAAATAAAAATCAGGAGAGGCAGAGAGCCTGACGGGCTCCAAGTGAGGTGTCCATGGGCATGCTGGTTCTCATGGGTATCATGTTGGCGGTCTCAATCTTCAGTGGATACTACACAACCCTTCTGTGAAGATTTCTCTCTCTCCTGAAGAAAACCAAGCAACAGAAAGATTGGGGACCTGAGAGCAAAACAATAAAATCATACTGACTGCTTCAGAGATAGATATTTTCTCTTCTTCTGCAAAAAGATCCCATGGTACCAAGGTCCCTCAAGTGAACCATTATCCGAGTGCAAAATCCATTTATTTCCACTTAAGGTTAGTTGCCAAAAAAAAAAAAAGTTTCATATTTTAAAAGTTCAAGGTGCAATAATTAGTTAGCTATTATTTGTTAGAGATGTCATACAATGTTGGAGTTGTTCCAGAAGAGTATGAGCATATATTTGGCACTACGGGCAGAAAAAAATGTAGATGTGAGAGCATGCATGCACATGGATTCCTGGATCTGACTTTCTGCAAAAGAAACAAAAATGGTTAATTAGAAGTTGGCTTCCTCACTCCTGTCTCTAAGGATGTTGTTTACTGAGAATGCTGGAAAAGAAAATATTTTTTCAACACGTTACAACACAAAGTCAACTCAAAGACAGGTTAAGGATGAAGAAAGAAAAGCTTATTTTCCTTAACAGTCTAATGCCTGATTCTCAATGCAAAACATTGTTGGACCTTGTTATGTGCTTTGATTACTTTGCTAAGCTTTTTCAATGGCTATGCGTTTTTACCTATAATTGGTTTTCCTCCCCACTCTATTGTTATATAAGCATTTCAAATTATATTTCCCCATGTCATCCTTTGCTACATGTTACATAAGCAGATTCAGGAACAGACTGGTAAGCCACTAAAAGCTTCATTGACACAAAGTTCAATGGGAACTATTTATAAGGAGGCATGCATACTTCCATTGAGAGACTTCCAAAAAGGGGGTGGAGACTGGAGAATAGCCTGACCAAAGTCCCACAGAGAACTCTGATCAGTATCTGACAGAGATATGCAAAACGTGTTCAAAAAAAGATTGCATTGCAAGGACCTTTCTCCTCTGCACAAGCTGAGTGTCTGCACAAAAATCCAGCTATCAAATGTCCAGGATGTCTAATTTCCAATTTTCTTTTTTGCCAGAGCTGCTCTGCAGTACTCCGTGATATTAAATAAACAACTAATTATTAATTGTAATGGGGGCTGGGAAATGTAGGGGGTTGCCAGCACTGAGAAAGAAATGCAGGGCTTTATCCAACGCTGGCCATCTGCCAGTGGACCGTAAACCTCTGGTGGAGTGGATTCCCTTCCCTCTGCACCTCCCTGTGCACCCCCAGATCTACTCTGGAGAGTTTGGGGATACTCTGGAGCAGATTTGGTGGCATGTAGGGAGCATGCGGGGAGCAAGGGAAAGTCCTGTTAGGCTGGAGAGCCAGTGTGGTGTAGTGGTTAGAGTGCTGGACTGAGACTCGGAAGATCCGGGTTCTAGTCCCCGCTCGGCCATGAAACTCACTGGGTGACTTTGGGCCAGTCACTGACTCTCAGCCTAACCTACCTCACAGGATTGTTGTGAGGATAAAATGGAGAGGGAGGAGGAGGATTATGTAAGCTGCCTTGAGTTCCTTGCAAGAAAAAAGCGGGGTATAAATATAATAAATATAATAAATAAATAAATAAATCTAATTTCTTTTCAATTAACAGTTAGGGATTAAACAATTCCCTAGAGAAATGTCCCTCGCTTTTACAGAAATTCTTCTGGGTGTGGTTTTGGAGAAATTTGGTTGCTGCTTTGGAGTTCCATGTGTGCAAGAGCTTCCTGTTTTTCTCTCTTCTTCTTCTTCTGGTTTGGTCTGCCCCACCTGGGGTTCCCTGTTGTACAATTTTTGTTCCAAGAATGGAACAATTTTTGCTTGTGTGGAGGAATTCTGTGTGTAGTGTGAAGTTGAGACTATGGGCGTGTTCGCACGACATGGGAACTGCGGGGGAGCAGAAGTCCCCCGCGGTTCCCATGTAGTGCGAACGCCGACTGGGGGTGCGCCCGCGGGACGGCTGCATGCGGGACGCACACAAAATGACCATGGGTGGTAGAGGGGTAAGCCCCTACCGCGCGTGACCACCCTGCCATGTGAACAGTTGGCAGCCGTCCTGCGGGGGCTGCACAGAGGCGGCAGCCCAGAACGGCCGGAGCTGCAGCTGCTCCAGCCTGTAGGGGCAAACTGCCCCTCTGGGCATCCCGAGCCGCCACCCCTAGCGCCAGGAGGCCCGCACTACGGTGCAGGGACTGCTGGCTCCACTGGGGTCCGCCCACGCATGCGGGGCGCAGGTCATCTGCGGGGCCCCGCTGGATGCTGCGGACGGCCCCCTGGTGCCTCCCCCGCTCGCCACCTGGGTCATACGAACCAGACCTATGTGAGCATCAGAACCACTAAATAGGAAGCAAGCTCTAAAAATCCATAGACATTTTATCACTGACTTTATTGGAATGTGGACTGTACTCAAATACATAATGGGCAATACGCAGAGCAAGTAGAAGCTATGATGTCCTGTTTAGTGATAGGCAAACCCTCTGAGGTTTTCCTTGGATTGAATTGGGATTATTCCCCCCCCAGTTTATCTCAAAGAAATTGGAAAAAAAAATCCTGTGCCAGTCAGTTAGCCTTGTGGAAGGCTCACCCTACCCCCACCTGTCAGGGTGGCCATGTGTCCTCTTTTACAGAGGACCATCTTTATTTGAAGGCATTCTCTATTTGAATGGCTGTCCACCCACGTCCAGTATAAAGATAAAGAACCATCAGAAGGAAGAGCGGGGCCTTGACTTTGCCTGTCAACAGCACCTGGACAGCAGACTGAGCAAGGCACAGAGGTTACCTGGGGCTTTTCTGCATGAGGAATTTATTGTGCGCCAGGGCCGGCGCTACCGCTAGGCAAACTAGGCTGTTGCCTAGGGCGCGTAGCTGAAGAGGGCGCAGAAATGCTGCGCTCCTCTTTGCTGCCGGCGCGCTCCTGCCCCGCCCGCCCGCCTCGCCGACAAAGCCAGGTCAGTGCGGGGGGATTGCGCCCGGAGGTAGTGGTGGGGCCGAGCCTGGGCGCCGCCCCCACTCGCCCCCGCTGCCACAGCCGCCGCCGGACCACCACAGCCGCCGCCGGACCACCACCACCTACCTTCTCCGCGCCGCTTCCGGAGCCCCGCCCACGCTCTGTTTTGGCGGGAGGAACCAGGGCAACAGGGCTTAAACAGCCCTGTTGCCCTGGTTTCCCCCGGCCAAAAACAGAGCGCGGGGGTCCTGTCGCGTCACTTCCTCTTCAGAGGCGGCGGCCAGCGCAGGGGGAAGGTAGGTGGCGGGGGGCGGCGGCGGGAGCGGGCGGGGTTTTTTGCAGAGCAGGGACTGCTTTGCTCCGGAGCCCCCCCGGCACGAGAGGGGGGGTAAATATAATTTAGCCTAGGGCGCCAAACTGCCCTGCACCGGTCCTGTTGTGCGCTCATCATCCCACACTCATGGAAGTTTGCAGGACCTTTTCACGACGTCCTCATCCTCCCAGGGCCTCTCCCGTGTTTCCCAGCCATTTTTGCGGCTTTTTTTTAAGAGATAAGAAAGTCAGGTATATCCTGGATACTGCCATGATTCACTACGGAAGCCTAGTGTAATTTCACAATTCCACTCTATACCACAGTGCCACCTTGTGGTTGTGTAATGGAACATATAGGAACATATAGAAAGGCAGAGAGGAATACCCGCTGGGGGGGAAAAAACCTTATGTGAAGGACACTCTAATCCTCCCGCAAAGAAAACAGAAGAAGAAGCCTTGGTAAAGTGCAGAGTTATATACCTCATGTAGAGAAGCCCCTGGTCACAGTCTTCCACACTATGGTGAGATATTGTGCATTTCTACTTTAAGTGTAATAATTATTTCTAAATTTGCATCTATACATATAAATGAACAGGCCTGTGGCTCACGCTGGCTCAGCTTGTCTGAGTGTGGAAAGCTAAGCAGGGTCAGGCCTGGTTGTTACTTGGATGGGAGACCCCTCCTCTAGTTTCCTGCATTGAGCAGGGGGTTGGACTCGATAGCCTTGTAGGCTCCTTCCAACTCTATGATCTATGAAATCTATGAAATGAGCATATGCAAAGTTGATGCCAATCGGTGTCCTATTTTTTTGGTGATTCACAAGTGGCCATTGTAGCTTCAGCCATTGTCCTGCCCCCTGCCAAAGCCATCCATGCTACCCCTACCCCAAAACACTGTCCTTTCCCTTTTGATGGGATACAGGATCAGTGGCGGCTGCTCTCTCTCTCTCTCTCTTTCTCTCCTTTCCTTTTGTCATCCTGTCCAGGGGACAAGACATGGTGTACCACAGTGTAGTTCTTCATGAGCAGACTTCCCCAATCTGGTGACCTCTGGCGGTTTTGGACTCCAGCTCCCATCATCCCCAGCTAGCATGTCCAATGGTCAGGTATGCTGGGAGTTATAGTCCAAGATGTTTGGAGGGCACCTGCTTGGGGAAGGCTGTTCTAGAGATGTATGGAATTGCCGTGTGTTATGCCAGAAAGCTTTTCTTTAAATGTAAGCCATCATTTTCTGAGAGGTCCTGAACAGTTTCACTAGAAGCAACCCTCTTGCCCTTCTTGAAAACATGCACAGTACACTGAGAATCTATCTTTACTTTCGGATTGCTACCCATGGCATAGTTGAGCCTCACTTTCACCTATTGCAAAAACAAAAATAAAACAGGGTCACATTTCTCCTATGAGTGAGTTTAATCACAACCCCCTGCTTGTTTTTATGAATATGTGTCACTCACCAGTTTGGAATTGATTGTGAATAGCTAACCAATGTAGTTTGTTAGGGCATTGACCAAAAACATGGAAACTTTATTTAAATTTTGATGAGTCAACAGCCTCTTCAGAAAGGCTGCATTGATCACAGCAGTTCTATTGATTTCCTTCGTATCAAATCTGAGCTGCTAGCAAACTCACAGGTCAGTGATGTTCTCTTCAATTGATCCATGCTTGGCTTACTGCAAACATTTTAAAACAATATTTTAAGTAACATCTAGTAAAAAACAAACAAACAGTGTTTTAACCTTAGGGAATTTTTTAAAAGCCATTTAAACCTTTGAAAAATCTTTGGTTCCATTCTAAAATGTTACTTAGCAACTTCATCTCAAGGGCAGGTCCAGAAAATATGAAGGTAAGAAATAGAGTGCTGGCTATGCTTATGCTATCTCTGTATACATAGGGGTGGGCAACATGTGCCCCCCCCAGTGCACCCCCACCTCTCTCCAAAATTTGGGGAGACCAAAACAATTTATAATTCCCCCCCCCAAACAAAATGGCATTTGGAGCTGCTACGGAGTTCCCAAAGGGTCAAAATTAAGCTTGCATGCAAGCTAATTTTGACCCTCTGGGGGCTCCGTAGCTATCACAGCTGTTTAGCTGCTACAGCTGTAGCAGCTCTGGACACCATTTGGGTTTTATATTTTACATTTTTTATCCCTCCCCCCTGTTTTTGGCACCCATGGGGGTGTGGTTCATGGGGGGAGAGCAAAAATGTCTCCCAAACTTCTGAAGTTGCCCCACCCCTACTCTATAGTGAGGGCTTGCCCTAGCATGAGGTAGAGTAAGGCAGCTGCCTCAGGCAGCTGATTTTGGATTTCATGAAAGGTCAAATTAATTACTTAATTTGTTGTTATTGTAGTTTTACTGCCAGGGAAGGAGAGACACCAAAATAACTTGACCAACCTTCACTTGTACCTTGACTTGGAGAGCTCTGCTTCAGGCAGCAAAATGCCTTTGGGGGCAGCCTGAGTATACTGAAGTCATCTACATCTGCCCTCCTCCTCTATTCTACCTGCACTAGGCAGCTTTCCCTTAGCATGTGCAAAACCCGGATGGGGAATTCTATTTTTATTTCCAGTTTCCCTATCCCAAGCAGCTGATTTCTGCAGGAAAGCTGTCGATCTGAATTTTGCCACCTTCCATTTGCACTGCAATTCATTCAATAATGATGGGATATAATGATGGAATACTTGTGCAGACACATACATACATTCTTGATTTTTTTTTTTTTTTTAAACCACCTTAGATTGAAGCAGCAAATAAACTGGGGAAGAGACAACTGCTCTTTCTGATGACACTTTAGCCCTATTCAGGCATTCCATTTCTGGTTATACTCAACGTGTAAGGCGGAGAAGTGCTCCAGCCCTGCCCCTCTCCTTCGTCGCATTTGTCACCTTCAAGTTGTGGAGGGCCTCTGTCTGAAGAGGAGAGAACTCTGGATCCATGGAGGCTCTCCATGCGATCTAGAATACAGATTTCCCAGCGTTCTGGGTCATATGGCGATCCTCCACAGATACAGGAGGTTCTCCTCTTCAGACGGCCCTCCACGAGTTGAGGGTATGGCAATGCGCAAGGAAGGGGGCGGGGCTAGAGCACTGCCTAACCTGACGTGTTAAGTATAACTAGAAATGGAATGCCTGAATAAGGCTTTTATGCACACTATTTGTGTTCTACAGTGCAATATGATATAGAGCTGAAAGAATGCCATCTGTCTGTTCATTATTCTTTTCTTTGTTCCTCTGACTGGTTGGCGATTAAAGAATAATGCACACTTCATTTTTATTATGACAAAGCTTCATTTTTCTCCTCTGCAAGGAAGTGGTGTGATGTTTTCCTACCTCTTGACAAAGACAAACAAGTGTTGTTGTTGTTGGTTTTTTGGAGTCAACACTCCAGGTGTTCTAGGAAATCTCGGATAGTTATGAAATGTTTCAACAATGGGTAAATTAACACTTATTATTATTGCTTTAACACAATTTTACAAATCTTGAGATTCCTTTTAAAAAAAGTATTACTGAAAATTACATTTCAAAATGGAACAATTCAATGGATTGGCCATTCCATGAATGCCCCCACTGTACACCTCCTCCCCATTGGCTTGAATGTAAGACTACTAAGGTCAATGAATGGTTCCTATTGGCCATCCCTCCAGTTGAACCCCCACTAGAGGAGGGGGGAAGAAGCCTCTAACGCTCCCTGGGAGAGTCCTCCAACCCTCCCGAGAAAAAGCATTGGGCTGTTTTGCAGGGTTGTTGTAACTCACGCTTTCTCCTCCGCAGCACTTTCCCCCGCAATATCGATATAATAATGATGGATTTTACCTGCATGCATTGTCAGAGTAATTTTAAAATGTTTACAAACTCCCCTTCCCCCTAAAAATCACCGTGTTTTTTTTTGGTTTAAAGTAAGACCTAAATTACAAAGATCATGAACTCCTGCCTTTGCTGCTACCTTTTGTTTTTGGGTAGACACCACTGCCCAATTACAGCTATACTAAAATCCTGGATTTCTGAATTATTTTCTATGGGGCAGTAATCACTTCTCCACTAGGGACTCTCCCTGCTACCCCCCCCCCCGGCTTAAAAATGGACCAGGAAGTCCCTTCCCCAGACAATTAGTGTGTCCGTCATTGCTATGACTTCGTTCATTGGCTACAAACACTGAAAGGTGGGAGCAGGCTAGTTTCTCAGAAAACAAATGGGCAGAATAGGGCTGGCACATTTTGTCTTGTATCTCAGGTTCTATAAAGGCTAAACACACACACACACACACAGAGAGAGAGAGAGAGAGAGAGAGAGAGAGAATGCTGAAATTATGGGGATTTTGGTTATCTGGGGGAGCGCAATGGTCCCCTTGCCCCCCTGTAGGGCTGTGTTCTTCAACCAACCACCGTTAGCTTCTACAATTCTGACCTCCATGTTACAGCTTTACATGACTGCAAGGCTACTAAGGTTAATGAAACTGTGGAACAATACCAGAGGGAATAAACCCAATATATCATGTTAATATTCAATTTATATTTCACAGAGATGCTAAAGACATAAATCTGTCCCTTTCAAACACATACCAGATCTACCAAGGTTATAGACAAAGGAAGGAACTTTATCCTAAACAATGGCATTTTCAGTGTACTAATCATTTTTTTCTTGTGATCACTGTGACCTTATCTAATAATCTCCCTCCTATTTACTGCAATCTAATTTCATTTGGCTTTAGCTATCACTACTTTTCCATTTAAAGTGATCTGATTAGACCTTCAAATATTTCCATTTTTCAACATATTGCACATCTCTTGCAAGTCTCCCTACCATAGATTCAGGTGGAATTTGATTAAACTGGACAATTTACTTATGATGCATGGGCGGTTTAAGACACTGAAGCAGGCCAGAAGACGCCAGCACAATTTTGATCCAGCGAGGGCATAAGTTAACTTCTCTTTGTCCTTGATGTATAACAAAGATCTTAGTAAATTGAAAAATCACATCAGATTGTTCCTATGTAAGAACAAGGCTGTAAATATCAAACTCAAATATCTTGTCTCTCCCTCCTTTCCCTGCTAAAAAATGTACAGGGTTTTTCTCCCTCTATCTAGACTAGATTAGAGCACAGGCCTTTCTCATTGAATGTGCAATGAGGCTAGCAGATGTAATGATTTTGTGTCTTGTAATGTTGTTTATTGACAAGGTTTAGCGCAATTCAGGGATGTGGCTAATTTCCTCCCTATGCTGCAAAACAGAAAAGAAAATGAAACAAACAAAATAGCCTTCTCAGTGGTTGAAGACAGTACTGCTACAGACAAATTGTTCCCCGTTGAAGTTTGTAATGTTTGATGATTCCTTAATAAAGAAACCTCACTAAAACACATGGCGAGTGGATTATAGTAAACTTCAGGTGTCAAGGGTAGGCATGGTTGGGCACCTGCCAAGGACCTACAGCCCAGCAGGGGCCCACTGACAAGATCCCCCTGGACATCTTCCTTTTCTTCACCCTTGCAACCTGCTTGTTCACCTGCCTCTTGCTCTGACCCAGGCCAGACAACAGTGCTGGTGGTGAGGAGGAGGAGCAGTAGATGCCACGGCCTACTTGCTCGCTGGCTCTCTGCCTATCAAGCAAGCAAGTAGCAGCAATTGATTACAAAGAGGATGAGAAGCAATAGCAACTAGTGACAATGATGGTGAAAAGGTAGACTCAGTAAGGGAGAGACCCCAGTGAGGGTGTCTTGTCCAAGGGCCTTCAAAAACCTGGAGCCAGCACTAGTAAGCTTATTAGCCCAATGACAACAGGAGGTTTAAACCAGAGGAGGGCATAAGGCAGAACAGAATTTTCTGTTGGATCTCTGGGTAATTTGCAGTAGATCAACAAGGGGTTTCTGACTCACCATTGTCTAACATAGTGACAAAAGCTTTCCATTCCCCTGCCCCACAAATTGCTGAAAGAGACTGCTCGGAGGAAAACAAGGAGTGGATGCTTGTGTGAAAAAGGACTTGTGTGTGCTTGGTTCTGCTACTGATCATAAGTTCCTGGGTGCAGCATATGCTCAGAATCACCACTTTTCTTATTTTTTAAAAAATGTCTATCTCACTTTCCCTCCCACACAAAGAAACTCAAAGTAGCTTACCACAATAAAATACACATGCAACAAAAACACATCCACAAAATGTAACAAGCAACCATTAGAAAATACGAACCTCATAAAACCAAAACAAAATCCAAAAGCACTGAGAACAGCAACTCATAACCCCCCACCCCAAGTGAAGGCACACACACACACACACACACACACACACACACACAAAGAAAGAAAGAAAGAAAGAAAGGTTGATTATGCTAGCACACACATCAGAAGTTTAACAAGGGATGCTGGTGGAGACATACACCTGGACACATAGATTAAAAAGAATATTTAATATCCATCGATTTCTTGGTATTTGCTTCAATGCTGTCTCTTTGTTGCATTTCATTTAGCTTTTTTTCTGGGTAAAGCCGGCACTACAAGGGTTTGGAAAAAAATGTTTTTATGCTTGCATGTCTCAAATCTCTTTGAGCTTGCTCCAAAAGTTATTACTCTCTGCCTGTGAGGGATTTATTGAAGCCCCATTTCCTTTTCCCTTTCACACTCAATTGAATAGACTGGAAAGTGATCAGGACTCTGATCCAATTGTCATTAAAGTCAACAGGGAGAAAAAAAATCCCATCAATATGAATGGTCTCCATTAGGAATCATGCCCCATATGGCTTGCAATTGCAAACTGCTGAGATATCTGACTTGCATAAGAATGTACATTGTAAAATGTACAAAGGGGTAGGCCCTAGAATGGAGGGGCTTGACCTTTGCTCTTTCTTGACTCAGGAGAGAGAAAGAGATGATCCAGAGTCCAAGCTGATAAGAGCTCCAGTTGGATTAAGATGTGATGAGGCTGGAGAGATGCTCGTTGCCAGGGGCAAAGAGATGCCAAAGTGGAAGCAATTTACATGAGGAAGGAAGAGACATGCATCTTGTGGTGGCAAATTTAGATGAATATTGTGGAGGCAATCATTAACCTCTTTAGAAATACTTGTTAGTACATGAAAGGGATGATGGAGAAACCATCATACCCCTCACCAGAAGAAGTAATAGTTATTTGATAAATTTTCGGGAGAAATACGAAGCCACCTCCTAAATTAAGGGAGAAGCTGAATAATTTGTATTGAGCTATTAATACCATTAAAATTGATTGCCTTAAGATTTGTTGTTCTGCTGTTAGATTAAAAGATACATCAATGTCAATTTTGCACCGGAGACCCTCCTCCTTCAAATCTATCAATGACTAGAATAAGGCTGCAGTCCTATACCAATTTTCCTGGGAGTAAGCCCTGTTGAAATCAATGGTATTTACTTCAGAGTAGAAATGTATGGGACTGCACTATAAATTACTCAGTTTTAAAATGTTTTGAAACAGTTGTCCAAGCTGAGTTGCCCATAAGCTACATCATTTTCATTGAACACTTTAGGGCAAAAACAGACATTACTTTAATTCTGTATCTAGCAGCATGTCTTTTTTATTTTTACTGTAGAGTAGGTGCAAGGGGCCTGATCCAGTTTGGGACACTAGCATGGGGGAACTTAAAGTAATGTCTGTTTTGGTTCCTAGTTAGCAATTTATTTGGGAATGATGTGCATGAAAAGTCGTTTACTGTAGATACACACATATAGCTAAACAGGATTGTTTCTTGTTTTAAAATCTGTGCTAGCTCTATCCAGGCATGCTCCTGCTTGCATGTAGGGCTAAACTGGGTAGGGGGACATGGGTCCCGGAGCCCCCGGGCCCGGCTTCCAGATTAGCTACCACAATGGGTTGGAACCAGATATCCACCCATGGAAGGAGATGACTTTCTCACTCCCTTCTCTCCCTGCCAGCCCCCAGAGCCTCCTGAAAATGCTCCCTGAGAGTTGGGGGACCCTGCTGAGTGGGGTGGGCTGCAGCGCAGGGAGCTGGCTGAGGGACCTTGGTGGAAAATTGGGTGGAAACATCCTCTGTGAGCAGGGCAGAAGGTGTCTCTATTTGCAAACTGCCCCTCCCTGGCCTCAGCCCCCCCCCCCATGCCACTCAGCAGTGTCCCCGGACATTCAGGGATATTTCAGGGGGCTCTAGTGGGTGAGAAAATAATCTCCTACCATGGGCGGATATCTGGACCCAACCCAGTGTGGTAGCTATTCTGGATTACCTGGTTGGATGTCCTAGCCCCCTCAGGGATGCATTTTGTGGGGACTGTAGTTTGGTAGGCACTGTAGCGGGGGCTGTTTGTGTGTGTTTCTGTAGACCGGCAGGGAGAGGAAGGGGTGGGAAAGTCAGCTTCCCCCACCTCCTTCCATGAGCAGACATCTGTATCCAACCTGATCATGGTTGTGGTAGATCCATCCATATGACCACTTTGGGCTAAACTACATGATATATGGGCAATCTGTGAACAGATCTTCCAGAGTTTCTGTTTTTACTTAAAAGTAGCGCTCTCTCTCTCTCTCTCTCTCTCTCTCTCTCTCTCTGTGTGTGTGTAACAAAAGAAAGGGCCTTTTCATCAGCAGCTCCCCAGGAAAGTGGTTTTGGTGCCCCTACACTGTTGTCTTTTAGTCACCAAGTTAAAACATTTTTATTCTCTCAGGCATCTTAAACCATTTTTTAAAATAAGTTCTGATGGAAAAAGAAGCTGTATTTTAACACTCTGAGTCTGAATTCTAATGACTAAAACTTGTGGTTATCTGTCTTTCATCATGGATGTGTGTGTACAATTACTAGGCGTAACAGTGTTTTCTAACTTCCTAGTATTTCTGCATAGATGAATAGACAGACAGACAGACAGATATCTGGGAAGGGGGAGGCTCTGCTCCCACCTTGCTCCATTCCTTTCCCTTTCTCATTCCTGTTCCTTCCCCATCCCTGCTCCAACTCTTTACTGAGGGAGCCCCTACTGCCTGCTCCTCCTTATTATTGCCCTCCCGCAGGTGCTCCACCCCTGGCTTGTGTGGGAGTTAGCAGTGAGGGCATAACATGGCAGCTTGTGAGACAAGCTCACGCATGCCCCCTTTTCTAAAGTCAGCCCCCCAACTTATTGTCTTCCCTATTGTTAACACTGCTAAACTGTGACAAAGGGATAGAATGCCAGCTGGCTATTCTACATCTTCGTACCTAAACTTGAGGTAAACCGTGCTGCACCGCTGAACAAATGTCTGCAGTGAGGCGTACGGATTGCTATGCAAGTGAAGTGTAGCAGCACCAAACCATAGCCTGTGCACACGTTTTGAGACTGTGGCGCTATTGTTCCTAAACAGAGTCTATTAAAAATAATATAGGGTGGTTGAATTTGTGATAGGAACACATCCCCAAGTGGGGGACTGGGTGGGGCGGGGCAGATCCAAACAAACTTGACAAGCTCACAGTGCATTTTAATGAGGCACTGAACAGTCATCACCTGGTCAAAACTTGACAACGCTTTAATTTTACCTTGCAGTGCTTTAATAAAATGCAATGATAAATTAAGAACGTTCAAGAAAACATTGCACAGGTTTTGTTTTTTTTTAAAAAAATGTATTTCATTTTTCCTTGAGATGCATTCAAGCTGGTGACCTAGAGGTGGAAGCCTCTGTATCTTATTACTGTTCCCATGAGCCATTCAGTCTCTGAATTTGTGAACCTCTCTGGAGCAATTGCATGGTCTGTAGCAGAACACCTATCAGGGGAGCAAAGCTGATTAGCTGAAGCCTGCCTTGCCCTGGAATTTAGATATCAAGCTTCTTGAGGGCTTGAAGAGGCCCTGTTTTGCTCTGCATTCCTGGATTTATTACTAAGCAAAACCATCCTTTCAGCAAGTTTCCCTAACTCTTTACCGTGTGATATTTTACCATCTTCCTTCTCTCTGTCAAACTTGTTTCCCACAGCAAAGGTGTCAGAATTTAGCTCTCGCTAATTAAACCCATGGGGGCCCTCCCCCTTCTCATTTCATTAGGAAGAACGTTAATTGTATCCTACAAATGGTTTAGCAATGGTACAAAAATACAAATACGACAATAAGCAGTTGTTGGAAAGCTAACTTAGCAGTAGCAGACATCTTCAGTTTCATTCTGCATATATATATATATATATATATATATATTCATAAAATATGTCTATACATTTGAATCCTGTCATGATATTTGTGTGTGTGTGTGTGTGTGTGTGTAGGTAAGAAAGAAGACTGTTCATTTATTATTAGTAATATTGTATAGCACTTAATATAATAAAATCTCTAAGAGAGGGATCCTATGGCCCCTAGACAGCATCTAGAGGACCATAGCATTTTTTGGAGTTCCAGCTCCAATGTCAGAGCTGGGACTCTGTGCTGAGCATGCCCTCCTCCACCCCTCATCATCGAGCTGCTTTGCAGGGTGGGAGGAGGGAAGAGAGGTGACCTTCACTTCTGCACTTGTCCTGTCCTGCATAGGATGCCCGTAATCCTCCGAGTTTGAAGGGTTGCGGGCATCCCCATAGGATTGCGCCCTAAGTGACATCCTAGACATGTCTACTCAGAAAAGAGCCCCACTGAGTTTAGTGGAAGTTACTCCCGGTGTTAAGTGAGTATAAAATTGCAGCCAAAGACTGTTGAACTTGAGCCTCTGGTATCCTGTACTTCTGCACGGTTTTTAAGGCTTAAATTCATGAAGTCAATTAGATAAGCTAAAATATCTTTTTGGGTTAGGAATAGGTTTTTAGCATAGCTTTGAATGAGCATTTTCAACATCAGAGTTCATAAGCTGCTTTTCTTTAACGTTGTTTTAACACGGTTACCAGTAATGACCAGAAACATATCCCTCAGGCATCCATCTCATTGTCATGCTCCCAACTCTCACATCTGTCACTGATGCTGTTGCCATGGGCGGATGAAAGGGAGGTCCAGGCTTGCTTCTCCAGATGTGGTGCTGCTTTATGTGCACCAAGCTGGGATAGCTCTGAATTTGTGTGAAGTGTTGGGGGGAGTGAGAGGGGGAAGTCAAGTTGAGGACCCCGGTGTTAAGTGTGGGGTGACATAGGGTAGGTTGAAGTTGCCAATAAAACAACACCAATAAAAAATGTTTAGTTAGAGAAAAGGTGGGTAAGAGGAGACATGATAGAGCTGCACAAAAGTATGCATGGCGTGTGGAGAAAGTAGATAGGGAGACATTTTTCTTCTGCTTTCATAATACTAGAACTCAGGGTCATCTCATGAAGCTGACTTATGGAAGATTCAGGAGAGGACAGATAAAAGGAGGTGCTTCCTCACACAGCACATAGTTAAACTATGGAATTGGCTTCCACAAGATGTAGTGATGGCCACTAATTTGGATGGAAAAGGGAATTGGACAAATTCATGGAGGATAAGACTAACAGTGGCTACTAGTCCCAATGGCTATATGCTACCTCCAGTAACAGAGCCAGTATGCTTTTGTATGCCAGTTGCTAGGGAACATCACTGGGAGGGTGATATTGCACTCATCCTAGTAGTGGGTTTCCTGTGGGCAGCTGGTTGGCCACCAAGTGAACAGAATGCTGGACTAGATGGACCTTTGTTTTGATCTGGCATGGCTCTTCCTAAATTCTTAATCCTGTTCTTAAATTCATAATCCTATACATGCCTGCTCAGAAGTAAGCCATATTGAGTTCAATGCGGCTTACTCCCAAGCAAGTGCATATAGGCTTTTAGTCCTTGCTAGCATTCATATACAAATGCAGACACACTCATGCACATTTATACATGTGTCCAGATACCACTTTCAATCCAATATCTTCATCTTGTTAAGATGGTGAAAGAGCATTCTGTTCCTTCTTTCCATCAGACTCTCAGTTTTCTAAGATGTTCTGCACCTGTAAAAATGGCCTTTGCTTCCTTGCTTTCTGATAAGTCACCAGTTGCCAGCTTATAAGCTACAGGAGGGTTAAAGAAATCCTGGACAGGGAGCAAGATGGGCAGATATTTTTAACTGGGAAATTCCAGATAATGAGGCCACAGCAAGGGCCCCAACATGGCTTGAGTCCTGCTTGGAGGGAAAGGGAGGTACAGAGAAAAATGGATTGAAAAATAGTCCCCGCGTCTTGAAGCAGAGGTCTTTCAGTGAAATCATGCTTCATTATCCAAGTGGTGCTCTTTTTGCATAGCTAGATCTCTCTAGTGCTTGCATTCAGCCTGCATTGCATAATGTGACTCTACGTGTGAGCGAGCTACATTCCATTTGCAATAATTAACCCACTCTTCCTTTATGCAATGGAAGCTGCTGTGGTATATACACAATCTTCCCCTGAATTAGACATCCAGCTTTGGTGTATTTTTAGACCTAATTGGACCTAACCTGTCACATCGCAAATAGCTCTATCTATTGTGCGATTTATAACATCACGTTCTGTACTACTGTAAATTATCTCAACAATTCAAATCCTTGAATGTATTTTAAGTAGAGAGATGTAAACAGCTTGTTTAACTTGACCTTCAAGTGTCCTTTCCTGCTCAATCCTGAGCTGATTTCATTGGTATACAATATGCACTGTATTTCCAGCCTGTTAATATTGAATGGAGCTGTGAAGTGGCATTCCCCCCCCCTCCCCATCTCTGATGCCTGTCATGCCTCGTCAATGCTGACAAGCAATTATTAGCCTTTGTTTCTTTTATACTGTATATTGGCAAAACAATCATTGCAAGGAATTGGAGAGGTAGAAACCATTATCTTTGTACTGTAGTGGTAACATAGCTTTTAGGCTTACTGAAAATATCCATTAGGTTCTGTCCTCTTATCTCGAAATGCTTTCCCACTCCGCTTTTGTGTTGCTTCAGGAGTTAAATCGCCAACTTCAGCGACACTAAGAAAGGATAGATAGGATAACTTTATTCTCTCCTGAGCTGATTTTTTATTTTTGACTGGCCTTTGTGTGGTGCTGAATATATTCTTTGTTCAGTTCAATCCCTAGTCACGTTAGATTCCAAGAAGGACTTTGAAACTTTAGATTTTCTTATTTGCAATGGGATATCATGCCTTAAAAAAAAAGAAAAAAGAAAAAAGGGATTTCTGTTTATTTATTTTTTCAAAGCGCATGCAAGTCAGCCAAATAACATGTCCTTGAATTTATGTGTTTTGGATGGTATCTGTACAGAACATGCTTTCTTTTTCCTTTTTCTTTTTTTAAAAACCCAGTTGCACTTTGTTTTTTTGGCTGTCACACCAACCCTTTAATCAGATAATCTACTTACCTAGTATTTTAGGAATCAAGCCCAATCCTATCTATGTTTACTCCAAAGTAAGTCCCATTTAGTTCAGCGGCACCTACTCCCTAGTGAATGTGTTTAGGATTGCAGCCTTTTAAGCTTCTTGACTCAAGCTGCTTTAGGATCAGTTGTGAATACATAGCAAGCTTGGGCTGTTCAATGTGCTGGATATTTAGGAAGCAGGCAGCAGCCTTATTTGAAGCTGAAAGCTGAGCAAAAATGTTTCCTGCTCAGTGACTCTTAATCTGTAAATTGGTGGCAAATGCGTGTGTGTGTGTGTGTGCATGTGCATGCGTGTGCATGTGCTGTCGAACCCATGTTTCCTAGCAAGTAAAATTGCATTGCATTTTCTGAGAAATCTGTCGGTGAAATAAAGATGGGTGTGCTGAATTTTGGCAACAGAACTGAGAGGATATCCCCCCTTCCATTTCCCCCCCACAAATGTGTGTGTAAGGGATGCAGAATATTGGTGATTTTCATGGGGAGGGGGTGAAAGTTACACCACTTTTGGGTTTGGTGTACTTACATTTACATGAGGTTGATAAATATTTCTTTCTCCCTCCCTCCCTCCCTCCCTCCCTCTCCTTCCAGAGTGGCTTAGCTAGGGTGATCAGTTATGAATTGCCAAAAAAGAGGAAATGCATTATCAAAAAAGAATGCAACAACAAAAACAAAAGAGGATACCAGTTTGCATTAAATTCACATGTGCTAATTTATATGTATATATGCAAATTTAGAAATTATTATTATCATTTAAATAGAAATACATCTGACCATAGTGTAGAAGACTGTGACCAGGTGACCTGTGTCAGTTCGCTTTCCAGGTGTTGTTGTTGGGCAACTTCGAGCTCCTGCTCTGATGGTTCTTTATCTTTATGCTGGACTTCAACTGGACAGCCCTTCAAATAGAGGACTCCCTCAAAACAGAGGACAGTCCTCTGGCAACCCTTCAAATAGAGAACTGTCCTCTGTAAAAGAGGACACACGGCCACTCTACGCTCCACCCTTCAAAGCAGTCCTGTCGCATTCCTGGACCAGAATGCGCACGGGAATGACACTACATGATCGTGTAGCATCTTTCCAAAAGGCGTTCATGTTGGTGGGGTGCGTGTGGGGAAGATGGCTTCCCCCATGGGTTCAGGGAATGCCTAAAGCAAGAACTGCAGTCCATGAGTGAAGCATTAAGAAATGCTAAGGCGGGGACGGGACATGAGGACAGGAATAACAGGCTCCTGCAGAAGTAAAAATAATAATAATCTGGGAATCAAAATGTATATATTTTATATATTTGTATTGTCAGAGCCAGTGTGGTGTAGTGGTTGGCGTTGAACCAGCAAGGCAAAGGACATAGCTCAATGGCTGGGCACCTGCAGAAGGTCCCAGTTTCAATCCCTGGCATCTCCCAGTAGGGCTGGGACAGTCTCCTGCCTGAAACCCTGGAGAGCTGCTCCCAGTCAACACTGAACTAGATGGACCAGTCGTTCATCTTCGCATAAAGCAGCTTCTTATGTACCAGGAAGGTTTGGATTCCTTCTCAGTTCACTGGGTGACCTTGGTCCAGTCACACATTCTCGGCCTAACCGACCTTACAGGATCGTTCTGAAGGTAGCACATAATACTGCACACCATCCTTACAACAGCCCTGCACGGCAGGCCAGCATTATTTACAGAAGGAAGTGGGGCAGAGGGCTCAGTCCACATAGAGCAGTGTTCTCCAACCTTGGGTCCCCAGATGGTTTTGGCCTACAACTCCCAGAATGCCCCAGCCAGCTATGCTGGCTGGGGCATTCTGGGAGTTGTAGGCCAAAACCATCTGGGGGCCCAAGGTTGGAGAACACTGACATAGAGGGTACTGGCCCAAGACAATCCTGTTGACCACTGCTTTTTTTAGCGCCAGCAGCAACAGTTTCCCAGGCAGAAAGCCTGGTGTGTCCCAGGGTGACGCTAGGGGGTGAGGGTGGGAGTGAAGCCAGAGGCTTTACACAACCTTTTCCCGGTGTCGGGGTGGGGGGTGGGGCGAGTACAAAGCACAGAGAGGCCTGGGAGCAGTAAAGCCACGATGGGTGCTGTTTTCATTTTGTATTTTGGGGTGGGCCCTGGGTAGTGGCAGAGAGGAGATGTCAGGAGTGTGTGTGTCTGAGATGGATGGATAGATGGATGGATGATGAGGGCTGTGGTGTGTGTGTGTGTGTTTGAGTGAAAATGGTGGGGTGGGGTAGTGAAGTGGTTGTGTGAAAGAGAGAGATTTAGAGGGACACAATTTCCTGCTTCGCCTTAGGCAGAAAAATGCCTTGGCTTGGGACAGCCCTGTAAAGTGTATGGGCTATTGTATGAAGGGGTCCCCCCCCCCATGCTCCACCGTTTGCCTTTATTTACATGGTATTCTATGTTCATAGCAAGTTATAAACTTACTTACTTACTCTTGAGTTCCCTGGGGCGGCAGACTCTGGCCTCATCCATCGGCTGGAGAACCAAGGGCCACCGGGAGGCTACACCCCCTGCCTCCCAGGAGTAACATCACGGCAAGGGGGAGACCAACCTGGCCCTATACATCAGCCGGAGAGGGAGCAGCTGCAGGGAGCTTGTTTTGCCCTTCCCTGCCAGAAAAGAAAAGAAAAAAGAAAGAAAACCCTATAAGAACCTTTTAAACTAAGAACTGGTGCCTGAGTTTTGCATTCTTCCTCCTCTCTCCCAATCCCTTTTCTTTTTGTGTCATGTCTTTTAGATTGTGAGCCTGAGGGCAGGGACTGTCTTATTATTAATCTTTGTAAGCCACTGGGTGACTTTGGGCCAGTCACTGACTCTCAGCCTAACCTACCTCACAGGGTTGTTGTGAGGATAAAATGGAGAGAAGGAGGAGGATTATGTAAGCCGCCTTGGGTTCCTTGAAGGAAAAAAGGTGGGGTATAAATATAATAAATAAATAAATAAGCCACTCTGAGAGCCTTTTCTGGCTGAAGAGTGGGGTATAAATGCAATGCAATGAATCAATCAATCAATCAATCAATAATAATAAAGTGACAGAGGACCGTTATGACTATTCTGCAACTGATTGCATCTTTCCAAGGTCAGGAGCATTACTGCTGTCAAGATCACCCATTTCTCCCTTGCAGTTAGGCTGGAAAGAAGGGAAGGTAAACAGGCAGGTCTTAATAACTTCTGCACAGAACACAACCACACACGCCCACACGAGTTGTGTGAGAGTAAAACAATTAACCCTCCTTTAAAAAGGAGGACTCTGTTTTATTCCATTTTGCAAGCCATTGCCCTAAACTAGGCCAATAAAAGATGGTTGAAACAGTTTCCCAGCAGTGATCCCTGTGTGTCAACTTTCAGAGAAAGCTGTTTTTACAGCTTAATTGTAGCATGCTTGTAAATAGGGGGTTGCTTGAGGAAAGGCTGACAGACCCACCGGTCTTGTGGAACTACACAGGTGCTGCTATAATAAATACCTTGAAATCTGTAATAACAGCAGAAGTCAAAATTTGAGGCTCCCTTTTGTGCTAATAGCAACAGCCTGTTCCTTGCACAGAGGGAACGGCCATCGGATGCATGCTGCAAGTTCTTTTGTCTGTAACCAGCAGGATATTGCACAACATTTACATTCAGCTCAGCTCTCACAATTACATTCTTTCTTTCAGCGTTTTTGGAAAGATTGAGAAAATGAGTGTCATTTCCGCCCCGCCGCCCAGCCCCAACTACTAAGCACACTACAGTGTCCACTCGTATCCAATCCCATCCATACTTCTTCACGCAACCCTGACTAAAGGAAATGAAAACCTAAACTATCTAATGTATTGGTGTGCAGCAGAGTCTCTGGACCAGTGTGCATGGCACCCTTTTCCAAAAAACTAAAATCAGTGCCAGTAGGGTGGCCACGTAGGCATGGCCAAAAAAAGAGGACACCAATTTTGCATAACATCTGCAGATGCTAATTTTACGTGTCTAGATGCAAATTTAGAACTAATTATAATGTAAATCGAAATACAATACATCTCACCATAGAAGGGAAGACTGACCAGGTGACCCATGTCCCTGCTCAGCTTGCCATCCAGGTACTGCTGATGGGCAACGTCAAGGCTCTTGTCCTCCCTTCTGATGGTTTCATAGATTTTAGATTTCATAGATTATAGAGTTGGAAGGAGCCTACAAGGCTATCAAGTTGTGACTTACGCTGGCTCAGCTTGTCCGAGTGTGGAAAGCTAAGCAGGGTCAAGCCTGGTTGTTACTTGGATGGGAGACCCCTCCCCCCTCTAGTTTCCTGCATTGAGCAGGGGGTTGGACTCGATAGCCTTGTAGACTCCTTCCAACTCTATGATCTGTGAATCTATAAGTCCAATAGAGGAGGGGCCTCCCATCCAAGTAATAACCAGGCCTGACCCTGCTTAGCTTTCCACGCTCAGACAAGCTGAGCCAGCGTAAGCCACAGGCCTGTCTTTGTCTTTAAACCAGACTTGGCCTGGACAACCCTTCAAATAGAGGACTGTCCTGTGTAAAGTAGGACACTGGCCACCCTTAGTGCCCTACAGATTCTGTTTAAAAGCTAATAGCCCAGTATTTAGTTGTTGTTTTTTTTAAGCAGTTTTTTATATATGGAGCCCTAGCTCTAGATCAGAGAAGGAGTCATACTCAATGCACCTAGATGCATCTGCACATACAGTGCCCCTAATGGGATTCATACAAAAAGAGGACTAAATGGTGGTCCATCGCCAGAGGCTAATGGACCCCACTGAATTCCAGAGGGCTCTGTGGGATTTTCCTGCTGGTATGGGTGGCGCTTTTGTTGAAACCCTGTTCACTTTGTGGAATGTGGCAGTGACTTGGGCAGTTAACATGGTTGTGCTAAAGCACCCTCCCTCTTTGATCAGAGCCTGGGCAGCTCCTTGGTATACACCAGCCTTCCCCAACCAGGTGCCCTCCAGATGTTTTGGATGACAGCTCCTAGCATTCCTGTCCATTGGCCGCACTGCTGGAGGTTGATGGGAGTTGAAGTCCAAAATATCTGGAGAGCACCAGCGTGGGAAAGGCTGATATACACCTGAGCTGAGAACAATGAAGCAAGATGGGAGATGGCTAGAACACAGATGGAAGAAGACTCATGTCGAGTCTGGCTGAGCATGATTTAGAAGTCATTACTGAGCCCATTCTGTGGCATTGATGGTGGCGATGAGAGAGTTCTTTTACTTCACCATTGCATCTTCTCAGTGTCATCTAGAGGAGCTTTTCCAAGTGGTTCATGGCCTGTCGCCATCTGGGCCACAAAAAGAGCTGTTGGAACCACCAGTTGCATCCTGTGACAAGTATGAAAGACACTTTGAAGATGAAATCACTCACACATCTGCCATGACTTGGACTCTACAATTAATGCACTCCCTTAAGTAGCCCAGAGCACCAATTCATCTAGTTTCAGTTGCTGAGGCCCAAGGATGTGGACAAGATGCTTGACTCTTACCCTTCATGGCTTATTACATGATCTAATAGGGAGGGGATGTCTGCCTGGGCCCAGGAGGTTGTAAATTCCTCCTTCAGAAGGGGAGGTGCCAGCAAATAATTAAGCTACTCCGAAAGAAACCTGACCTGACCTGGACCTTGAAGATGTTAACAACTATAGGCCTGGTTACCTTTAATTTAATTTCCCCCTGAACAGTTATTTGAAAAAGCCTCTTTTTCCCATTATTTACAGACTGTGATTTTGCAGTGAGGAAGGCATAAATGGCACTCCTGCCTGCATCCTTCCCCTTCCGGGGTCAACAGAGTTTCCTGATAATGATCTAGACCAGTGTTCTCCAACCTTGGGTCCCCAGATGTTTTTGGCCTACAACTCCCAGCATGCTCCAGCCAGCATAGCTGGGGCATGCTGGGAGTTGTAGGCCAAAAACATCTGGGGACCCAAGGTTGGAGAACACTGATCTAGACAGATTGGGGCTGTTCGCATGACATGACGACAGCCTACTCTGGGTTATTTAACCATGGGTTAAAGAATTACACAACCCTTGCATAACCCATAGTCTATTTTAGGGTAATGTGAGGGTTATTTAACCATGGGTTAAATAACCCTCACATAACCCTAAAACAGACCATGGTTTATGCGAGGGTTGTGTAATTCTTGCATAACCCACACTCGCCAGGTTCGCACAACAAGAAAAACCTCCATTGCATATTCAAAATGGCAGCTGCACACGCCTCGCACAAGCCATACCCTCACCATGGGTTATTGTGGGGGTTGTTGTGTCATGTGAACCTGGCAACCATGAGTTGTTTGAGGGTTAAACAACCTCACATAGCCCATGTTCACTGGGTTCACACAACATGACAATCCCGAATCAACCTGGTGCCTGCTGGTGCAGTGGCTTGTCATTGGTGAAATAACCCACAATAAGCTGTAACCCACAATGACCCATGTCATGTTGTCTGAACCTGATCATAACCCAGTTTAAGAAGAAGCTGCTGCCAGTTTCCCAAGTTCTTTGCAGGAACTGGAGATCACATTTTTATGCCCAAATTGGACAAATTGGGCGCTATAGAAAGCAAATACTAGCTGGATCAAGTGTTTACACTTGGTATCAGGGATAGGGGAGAAATTCATTTGGTTTGCATTTTACTCTGAACTGGACTGATTTGCAGTTCCCAAACAAATACATGAACCAGCATGTGATTATCCTTCAGTTTTTGTCCTCCAAATTTTGTGATGCAGTTCTCTGATCTGAAATGCATACAAAAATGTGTACCTTAGGGGAAATTGCTTGCAAAAATGTGTATATTAGGGGGAAATGCACAGAAAAAAAAGCTTTTGTGCATATGGAAAGGCACATGAAATGAGTGTGATTTTTTTTTATTTAAAAAAATCACAAACTGATGCAGCAAATCGGATGGAACAAACTTGTGTTTGAAAAAAAAGTTGAACCTTATAGAAAGTGAAAAAGACAGATGCCACCAACGCTACATGATTACCCATTGGCTGTAATCCCATGTAGTGTGGCTTCCCCACTTCTTCTTAAGAGCTAACCTTCTCCTACTGAGTCTCTTTCCCTACTCTGAACATTAGATATGGGTACAACCCTTATCCTTGTGACAGGTTTGGCATGCTCGCTCCTGCACTATATAGACTTAAATCTCTGACTGTCCTTGAAAGGGCATGTTTTTAGAAAGCTAAATGTTTTCATTTCTTTTCTTCCTGACCTATTTTTTCATGTTTCCTAAATAACCAACCTGCTGTTTGTAGTCTGGTGTGTGTGTTTTAACTAGAGATGGGTAAGCACAACAGGGCTTACCCTGAAAACTACATAATTACACCCCACGAGTGTTTCTAGCAAATGCTTGCAAACCCGCTCAAAGAGATCCGAGGAGCATTCCCTAAAAGCTTGTGGGGCACATTCTGTCGCCAGTCCTCTCATCCTCGTTCCCTCACTCCAAGGAGATAGGAGAAGAAAGCCTCACCATAGAAAAAGGGAAAGGAAGTAGAAGATAATGCTGGTTCAGACAACACGATAACCCACACTCAGGGGTTGAGTATGGGTTGAGTATGGGTTATCATGTTGTTGGAACCCCAGATAACAAACCATGGTGAACAACCCACAGTTCACAACCCCAAAACAAACCATGGGTTCTCTTCATAGGTTGTTAGCGCAGCTGGGTTCAGATAACATAATAACGCACACTTCAACAGCAACCCACGGTTCAACAACAACTCACACTCAACCTTTACTCACTATTCAGGTTATGGACCAGTAGGAGGAATAAATAGGGAAGCAAAGCTGGGGGCACTTAACAGTAGTCATTAACACTGAGGTCAGCCAGTCTACATTTTCCCACTAACTGGTGGGTGGTGATAGCACAGTTAGCTGACAGGGTGAGATGGCTTGGCAATTGGGAAGTACATAAGAACTTTCCTCTGCATCCCATTTCCATGAGACCTATTTTAGACTGGTGAAAATGGAAGGAGGGACAGTATCGGATCAAGTCCCAGGTAGCGATGTATACACTCACACTGGCTGAAGGAATGGTACCCTGCCAATGCAAAGTGGACTCCACCTGTCGCATCTTCCTTAAGACTCTTCTCTTAAGACCTTAAGAAAAGACCTAATGGCCTTTAGGTTTGTCAAAAGTTGTAGCTTCTGTCTCAGGGGTGGGGGAACCTCTTTCAGCCCGAGGGCCAAATTCAGTCTCACAGAAGTTCTTGGAGGCCACAATTTAAGTGGTGGGTGGGGCTGAAGGCAAAAGGGGCAGATCCAAAGGCAAAAGGGGTGGAGCCAAAATACAAAATAAAATACCAGCATGCTGTAGTTTGACGCTCTTCCTGCCAGTAACTAAGCCTTAGGAGGAGCATTTAAACCTTTTCAAATGGGGAGAAACTGCACAAAAGCCATGACCATCTGGGGAAGCCCAGAGGGCCGGCTTGAGACCCCCAAAGGGCCAGCTCTGGCTCCAGGCCCTGAGCTGCTCCACCCATGCTCTATATTCCACAGCTCACCCATTTCTCCGCCTTCCAGTCATGTTTACTTCAAAAGCATGTGTGGAATTTGTCTTGAGGTTTTTATTAAAAAATACCAGAAGAATGTCTCCAAAAGGACACTGGATGATTGTGTTTTTGGTGCATTTCCCCCTTGCGGATCATGTTTTAGGGAATCTGAGAGAGCAACTGTTAATGGAAAGGGCTGGGTCTAAAGGCAGATGAATCCTGCATGTTCCAGAAGTATCATAGTTAGCTCAGCCCTGAGAAAAGAGTCTAAGGTTACCAAGTGGTTATTCAGGCATCAGCTTACCTTAGCCCGACACACACACACACACACTTGCATCTTTGGAAACGTTTCTATTCTTAGTCCTGAGCTCTCTTCTGTGTTCAGAAGTGCTGACAACAGTGAAATCTTTCCTGCACAATTCATTTGGCAAATAATTAGGAGTAACCGTTGCTGATTTGCTTTATGTGCAAATTTAATGAGCCGTATTTTGGCCGCGTTAAATGTAAGATGTTGCATATTATCTGGGCAAGTAGTATTACATAACACACGGTTGTGGAGCAGCACACAAAAAGACACAAGATGTTTCCAAGCTTCTTGATCCATTGGGGTTGTTGTACGGTGGCGGGCGGCACACCTTGCAAAGGTGTACCAAAAAGGGGGTCCATTCAGCAGCCTTAGCTAAACAGTGGAGAGTTTGTTGCATCTACAACGAGACTGTTTGGCTGTAGTTCCCAAGCCACTCATCCTAGAGCTTTTTCACAAGAGCAACTCAGAGCAGATGCCAGAATAAATGTTTGAGGACTGCTGCCTGTGAATATTACTATTAATATTACAATTTTCACTGCCAAGAATGGGAAACTTGCAATTTCATAACTATTAAACATTGTCTTAAGTGAATGCAACCAATGAAATTTTTACTGTGGTCTTCAAAGTGGTATGTAGCCAACATTATGCAAGTGGAGCAGTTGGCATGTTAACCCCCCCTTTCTTTCCTGTGCCACATGGCTGATCTGGATCCCCCCCCCCGACTGCTTTCTGTAGTAAGCATACACTATAAAGCAGGTGTGTTGGACCTCTTTCAGCCCAAGGACCAAATTCAATTTTGGAGAAGCTCTTGGGGGCCGCCTTCCCATGTTGGGTGGAAGTAAAGGGGAGGGGCAAAAATACAAAAAAATAATAATAATCAGCATATTTTAGCTTAAAGTTCTTACAGCCAGTAATTAAGCCTTAGCAGAGGCATTTCAACCTTTTAGAATGGGAAAAGTGCATTTAAAGTTTAAAGGGCATACTTAACCTAATACTTAGTTGGCCTCTTAAGGTGCAATCCTAAACTCATTTGCATGGGAGTAAGCCCCATTGAACTCAGTGGGACTTACCTCTGAGTAGATATGTACAGGATTACACTGTTAGTGTCTGTTTTTTTCTGAAGTAAACTGAACTTCTTTACATGCTTCTAAATGTTATCAGCCCAAAGTCTTCAGGGAACAGGCGGGATAAAAATCCAAATAAAAAACAAAAAACCCAACAACCCGGAAAGTAAATACATTGATTCATACTCATTCATTTGGTACATTATAGCATGTTAATTATATGCATCTTTTCAATATTTGTGTTTAAGTTCTGGTTATAAAGTTCTATTTAGCTGCCATAGTTAAAGACATTTTCAGTCCCCTGGGGAGTATCTATACCATAATTCCTAACAGTTTATAAGGAGATTTTCATATATAATAGCAGAAGCATTTAATGATAACTAGGGGAACCCTGTCTGCCTAGTGTAGCCTAGAAGCTACTGTCGAAACCATTTTCAATCACCAGATTGCACTTATTAATTGATTGAGAATATTTGATAAGAAATGGCAAAAAAAAAAAAAAAAAGGAAGAAAGGAAAATACCGTACTTTCCTGACCAATAAAATCAGCCCTGCAAAAGCTGGACTCCTTCTCTTTCCTCCTCCAAAAGAAAATGAGCAAAAGAAGACAGAGGAAGAGACACATGGATATAAAAAGGTCAGTGAAAACCATCACACTGTCCGGAAAGGTCACTTCCTGGTTCACACTGAGAAACTATTTTTATATGTTCCCAGGGAACATGCCAAATGCAAAGCAAGTGCAGTTTGGTCATCCCATACTGCTGGTTAGAAAGGACTATGACTCGGGGTGCTTCAAGACAATGTTTTTATCATGCCACTGCTGCCCTTCCAGACGATGACATCTTCCATTTGTGACCCTCCTGCGTTTTCCCATCTCTTCTCCGGTCTTTTTCCTTTCCGCAAAAAAAATAAAATTAAAATTAAAAAAATCTGTTAAGGAAGAAAATAAAAAATAGCTGCACAATGTCTTTTGTTTAGTAGAGTCTCTCCTAGAGAAATGAAGCTAGCCTCTCCTGCCAACTGATCATTGGTATTTTTTGAAGCTTCTGGGGCTGCTGTCTGGAAGCACCCTGAAAGAGAGTGCATTATGGCAGCCCTGCAGTGTAGTTCATTCTGAATTGTGCAGGTCAAGCTTGGAATGGTTTCCAAGAACCCTGCAGGTTAGACACCATGGCAGGTTAGGAGTTGGGCTAAAGCCGAAAGCATAGTTTACTGCAGCCATGCAATGTAGTTTACTGTTACTACTGCAGGTCAGAGATGGGACTGAGGCTGGTTTGGAGTCCCAGTCAACCCCCCCCCCCCCATATATCTCTGGTTGCAGAAAAGGCCAACCTCCTTAAATTGTCTCTCAGAATTCCGAGGCCAAAAATTCAGCACTCATTACCTGCAGAAGCTTCATGACTTGCATGCATACTGGATGTATGTTAGATGTTCAAAAAACTTTAAAAAAATACACATGAAGGAAGATCCAAGATAGAGCAGGGACTCCTTTATTTGATGCTAACTTTCCCCCGCCCCCAAAGCACCCCCTGCCACAGGATCAAAGAGCACATGCACATGCACCAGGGATGTTGAAGAGTCCTTGGTCTCGAGTCACAAGTCGAGTCACGAGTCTTTGGACCCGAGTCTCAAGTCCGAGTCCGAGTCCTTGGTCCAAAATGGTGACTCACGAGTCACTCCCAAAGCTGACTCCACGAGTCCCTATTAAAATCAATGGGTTTTCCCCCCAACAAAATAAGGCTATTTCAGATGTGTGGCTTAAATACTAAATTCTAGGCACAAGTGTGCCTTTTTATTTCAAAACTCTGCAACTGATTTTGGCAAGAACAGACCAGGCAGACAAACCCAAAATAACCAGACAGGCAGAGGAGGCAGGGAACCCCATAGCAGGCAGGCAGAGGCGTTTGTCTTGGACAATTCAAACTGTGGAACTGGTTAAGAAGAGACCAGGCAGGCAGAGGAGGCAGGGAACCCCAAACAGGCAGGCAGAGGCAGCCAAACCCAAAATGTCTGAAAGGTTGCATTTTAGGAAAATGATTTTAAAAAATATGCTTGCTGTACTTCCTAAAACCTATCCATGTTGCATTTGAGGAACACAATTTTGGAACACGAGTCCTTGGTCTCGAGTCCTGAGTCGAGTCTCGAGTCCCATTAAAAATATTGGGACTCGAGTCTGACTCTAGTCAGAGGGGGGATTCAGTCCGACTCACGAGTTGAGTCCTGGAGTCTGAGTCCCTATCCCTGACATGCACATACCCAGCATGAATACACTAAACTACAACATTTTTCTGCAAGGTCCAGATATTCCCTCTAATACTGAACTTGGGTGATACTGTGCCTATCATTTTGGAAGCAAAATAGAGATACCCCACAATAAGGTAGTGGGTTCTGCATTCTCTAATTTTGCTGAGAAGGGAGCTAATTAAGAAATTCATTAAGAGTTAATAAAATCTGTTTAACTTGAACAGTTGGATAGCCCAGCCATAAAGCACTGCCGATTGCAAGACTTTATTTTGGAGCTATTGCAGAACTCTGATTGAACTCATCTGTAAAAGAGCTGCAAAGTTTGGAAATATTTGCAGGAGAGCTGACCCATGATTTGATTTTATCAAGCAAAGTCAGCTCTTGAATGATTTTTCTGAATTGACAACAGCTTTGCTTTGGGGGGAAAGCACCACACAATGGGCAGTATTCTACAATGCCCCCGTGCTAGAGGAATGAACCACTGGCGCAACAGGAATGAGCAGTTCCTGAAACAACCGGAAACGAGAAACAATGCTCATTTCTGGGACAAGGCAGGGCAGCGGAGCTCCCTGTCCCATTCTGGAAAGGAGTGTTTCTGCTCATAACTGGGCTTATTTCAGGAACCGCTTATTCCTGTTGCACTAGCGGTCTGTTCTGCTGGAGCTGCAACGGCAGTATAGGATACTGCCCACATAGATGAAATTGTCTCAAACGCAGGCACAGCTTTTCCAGGAGGAAGGAGACAAAAATCAGCCTCTTTTGGTCAAACTGGGAACGAGCTGGAAGTCAGTATATCAGCCACCATTCCCTTAACTGCTGAAACTGTAACCGGCTGTACATAGGTGGATTCACTGCACTCTTTCCCACACAGCAAAAATAGGTAGGCCAGGTTCTTTACACAATATTTGTGGTACAGCTGCGTGCATAATAAACAGGAGCACCATTTTGTTAGAAGAGGGAAAGAACAAGGACATAATTTCACATATCACTGGAAATGCATGTGGGGATTAGAGGACATATTTGCTGAATCGGTTAGGGTTCTCATTAGTGGTAAATCAATGTGGGTCAGGAGAGAAAGAGGAAAACCACCTGCCCCCCTGCCATCCTGTCCAGTACTTTCACGGCTGTAAGAAGAGCTTAGCATAATCCATCGCTGAAAGAAGCTCCTCTTCTAAAACTACCTGCAGATGGAAATTTTTTGTCTTGTCCCTGTTTATTCATTCTGCTGGTTGCTTGAGCTGGCTTTGTTGCATTTGGAAGTGAATAGTTTGCTTTTGGGGGGCAGGTATCACCACTCACCAGTAAACATCTGACCTACTTGAAAAGGAGTGTCGTTCATATGAAGTGCTGTGCAACAACTAACAATATGACTCTTGCTGTGGATTCTGTGTGGCATATGTTCTGGAGGGTTTCCCCCTCCAGAACATTAAAGGAGATGGTCAAGGAGGAAAGGGGTGGAGGGAGAAGCAATGTTCATGAAATAAATATTTCTCTCTCTCTAGATAAATATTAATGCTGGACTCAAGGGGAAACAAACTTTTTAAAAATGTCAATATTCAACATATAATGAACATAACACTCTATTGACTATTCACTAATGAAACTTCTGGGTTAATCTAGGCTTCTGGCATTGGCAGTTCTTGAAAAATGTCCACATTAAGCTCCCCTCTCCCCCCTCTGAGTCTACCAGCAATAAACACCCTCCTAGTTCAGTTTTGGAAACGTATGGTTCAATTATTTTGTGATACTATAGAAATGCCCATGATGTAACATGCTGAACAGAATACTTGCTGGATTTGATCGATTATTTACCTCTCAGGTCAAGTTTCTTTTCTTCTAAGCTAGGATGTATCTGTTCTGTATTTCAGATTTTTGCTAGAGATTTCCAATTCTTTGCTAAGTAGCCTGTTCGCAGTCACAACCCATCAGTGTCTTCAGCTCTCCTGGCAGTCTGGCCCTTGCCATATCTTCCTGTACACCTACCTACCTACCTTTCTTGCTCATTCTTGCTGCTAGCAAATCTATTCTGTTATCATAGAAGGCCTCGAGCTGCCATTGTTGCAGCTGCTCTAATGTGATTGTGTTCCTGGAAAGCCAAAAGCCAGTCAGCTGAGTGCGAAGGAAGACTTGGGAAGTTCGGTAGAATTTTAAGTCCCAGATTCTTGAGATAATATTACATTAAGTTAGATGCCTCTGTTTTCACTTGGACATGTTAAAACATTTTTGTTTCTGCATTGGAAACAAAAATGTTTCCAAAGGATACAATTCATCTCCTATTGTACAAGTCAATTGCTAAACTCCCACCAATTATAAGAAGGGCTTGATTTTGCTCCAGATTTTCTAGTAAAATATTATTTTTATGAGGTTTGGAAGCAGTATGGCCAGGAGTCCTCTTTTGTCTCTGAAAGTCCTCTTATAAAGTTTTATCCAGGTTCTGCCCAGTTCCAGATCAGATCTGACCTGTACAATTCCAGGATTTCAGAGGGAGGCTGCATGTGTGACTGTGGTGGTTTTTCCTTTTGTTTTTGCTCTTTCTCTGTGGACTTAAATAAGGTTGGAGTGGAGCGCGCACTACATTATGGAAGCCGGAGATCTCTCCCTGTCTCCCTCTGTTGTTCTCTTTCCTTACTGAGGTACACAAACCCCAACAAGCACTGGAAGGGGAAGGGCTGCAAGGGCCTTCCAGTGACTTGCAGTTGATTGTTAAAGATGGATAGAAGCGGCAGCGTGCCTGCTTGCTTGCTTGCTTGCAGAAGGATGGTAGCTCTTCCTCCCCCCCCCCCCTTTGCAGGATCTGCCTGCCCTGGAGTTCCTTCAAACAGCAAGCCAGCAGCAGACAAGGGAGGTGTGTGCATGCGTGCGTGAGAGAGAGAGGGAGAGAGAGAGAGATACGTAGAAGGGGAGCAAGCAAGCAAGGCTTTTTGGTTGTGGGAGAGGAGAAATGTGCATAGGAGGATCCCTGCCTCATCCTTTTGGTTTGGAGGCCTTTGTTGTCTTCTGCTGTGTTTTTATTTAAATCCTCTTTTTTGGCAATGCGTAAGTGGCCTATTTGGATTTTGCTTTGATGCTCAGAGTCCCAGTTGGTCTTTTCCTTGGGATTAGCAAAGATTTCTGTACCTGTGGCCTGATTTATACCACCTTCCAATACTTCCCTCCTTGTTGAACTATGCGTGCCGCAAGACTTTATTCTACAAGCGCATACCCTCCAACATTTCCCAGATGAAAATGGGGACACACATGTGAATTTGTAAGAGGTATGGTTAAGCAACATGAAGATGTGATCAAGAGGGTGTGGCCAGGCAGCATGAGGGTGTGGCCCCAAGGGTATGGCCAGGCAACCAAAGGGCATGGTCAAGTAAAAAAGTTATTAGAGGAAACACACAAAATCTTATATACAGTATTACATTATTATATTATATATTATTTTATAATATTTTATAAGTGGCTTTTGTAATATATATTTTTACCTTACTTAAATCCTTAATTGTTGATATCTGGTGTTTTCCATGGGGGGGGGGTCAGTGCTTTCAGGGCAATCTCTTTCTTTTTGTTTTAAAATTGTCAGGGTTGGCACAAATTCAACAGGTGAAGCTTGCCCACCTATCCCACACACCCCAAACATGGAGCTTCAGAGAGAAGGGGAAGTTTCTTGCATTTCCTTCTGACACTGTAAACTCACCTGTTAGAGGCAAATAGTCAGCTCTGTTAGGAAATAAAATCTTTGGCAATATAAAGATAGGAATCATGTGATAAATTCCCTCAGTCACCTCTCCGTTGGTCCAGGCTTTCACCCAGCTAATCCCTTTCCCCCAGCAACGTGCAACAGAGGCAGCAGGTAGAGCATGTGCACATGCATGTGTCTACACACACATTGTCCACACACACACATCCTCGCCTTGCCCTCCCAGTTTAGCAGCATCTGTTCCCTCCCTGCTTACTGCAGCTGTTTGAACCTGTAAGCAGAGCTATCTTAAAGGACCCATGGGCAAAATTGCAGCTAAGCTAAAACTTCAAGCTTAGCTGCAATTTTGCCCATGGGTCCTTCAAGTAGCTTGCAGTTGTGGGAGGCAGGGGAATTCAGGACTCTGCATGACAAAGTGAGAAGCCGTGATGGCTTAAGGGTTTTCGTGAGGCGCCTGGCATTTGGCATTTTCGGGGCAATTGGAGACTATGCAAGCATTTGTTTCCCTGTTGCATGTAATCTGGTTGGAATCCAATGCAGTGGAACAGCTTTTGATTCAGCGTACCGTTCCGCTAAAAGAAGAGGATGGGCTTATTCCACCTTCCAGCTGCAACTGCCTGCATCCCTGGAAAATCTGTTCCAGGGGCTTGACCCTCCAGAACAGCATGGAAGGTGGTGTGTTTGGATGTGGGGAGGCGGACTGCAAGGGGAATTTAGTAAAAACCATCCCGTCCTCTTCCATTCCATTAGCTGAGGCATCCATTGGATTGAAAGCCATTCTGTGCGTGTAATGGCACCACTGGATCCCATCTATTTGCTCCTATTCATCTTGGAGCACATTACAATCAGGGTGATAAAGGCTGCTCCCTAAAGGTGTGAAGTACAATGGACCTCACAGGAGTACAAAGAATGGTATCTTGCATGTGACCTACCTTGAGATCTTTTCCAGAATCACCATTTTATGATTCTTTACTACTATGGCTTCAGTACTGCTTTTATCATGTAAGCAGTTCCATAGGAGTTCCACCCCCTAAAATTCCTAAATTAAGTAGAAATTGCATGACATCCAGATCCCTTAATGGGCATTCTAAGAGATATATTGAGGTTGGAGTTCCTGGATTTGGGAGTCTGTGGGGGCAAAGAATGACAGGCCAGTCAAAGCCATTAAAGAAGAATGATGAGCCGCATACATAATATTCAGGATTGCATTTACTGATAAAGTCAGGAAGAGTGAATGTTGACATTTCAGTGTTTCTGTCTGTTTCGATTGCATTTTAAAACTTGATATCTGTGGGGATTTGGCTGTTTTGTCTACATGTGATATGCACAGTGGGGAAGCAGCGATCCACTGGATCAATCAATTCCTTGAAGGTTATACGTTTTGCTGGTGGTTTCAGGGTGGATAATTAAAAAAATATGCCTTACTGCAGGCTGGTGAAAGATATGTTTGCTGACAGGGGCTTGTGGGAAGAGGTGGACTTCAAAGTGGCTGCTTGTTCAGAGCATGGAAAATGTATCAGCGAAGACAAATATTGTCAGAGCACAGGGCTTGTGGTTTAAGCTCAGATGAATGAACACATCACTTCTGTAATGATGCAAGGGAGAAAAAGATTGTAAATCTGGCTTCTCTGGGAAAAAGTGAACTTTGAGTGAATTCTGAAGGCATTATTTCTACAGAAAGTGCTTTCAAATTTACATCAAAAGCAGAGTACAAAGCACCTTCTTCTTTCTCTCTTCTCAGCTTCATCCACCCAGCTCAGCAAGTAAACATGGGAAAGCATTTTAATAGCCGGCAGTGCACTGTTTACCCACCGCTTTATCAAACAGGATGGCTGCAGAGAGTAATCAAGGCTTCATATGGATTGCATTATTTTGATGCATAGTGTCATATTTTCTCACTGGTTCTGATACGTCAGTGACTTTCAGTTTCTTATCTCAGTTTTGTGGCTTATAAATGGCAATTGACTATCTCTTGGGACACAGTAAACTATTTTTTCCCCTTGGCTCTGTCATTTCCCCCCCCCCCCGCCTCTGCAGAGTTGTTATTGTGTGCTCTTCCCCTGCCACCTGCCGGCCCGCCCCTCCCAATAATAATGATAGTACAAAATTTTAGGGCATATTCAGCTTGATAGTCTCTGTGCATATTAATGTAGCTGGGGTTATTAAACTAACAGGCCTGTGGCTTACGCTGGCTCAGCTTGTCTGAGTGTGGAAAGCTAAGCAGGGTCAGGCCTGGTTATTACTTGGATGGGAGACCCCTCCTCTAGTTTCCTGCATTGAGCACGGGGTTGGACTTGATGGCCTTGTAGGCTCCTTCCAACTCTATGATCTATGAAATCTATGAAACCTAATTTCTAGTCTGTTGATTTACAAGTTCTGTGTTCTGACATTGAGCGACTCACAGGAACTCTTCTGCTTGCTAATCCATGGGACAGTAGAATGAAAGACCCCATAGAAGCAGGGGAAAGATGCCATCCTCTCTCAAATTTTAGTGTCTCTCTCTCTGCATCTCAGCTAGAATTATTCCATATTGGAACAGATGCAGATAGGTTCAGAATAAAGCTGGGGAGTATAAAAATAGTCAACACAGACATTTTATTTTCACCAGAGAACATAAAAAGAGCTTGAGGAGGAATCGTGTGCCCCAGGGCTAGCCCTACAGAGTGAGGCAGCCACACCAGGAAACACATTTTGGGTGTCATGAAAAGGCAAGAACATAAGAAGAGCCACTCTGGATCAATCAAAGTGTTATTCTAGTCCAGCATTCTGTTCACACAGTAGACAACTGGATGCCCACAGGAAGCCCGCAAGCAGGACATGGGGGCAACAGCGCCCTCCCACCCATGTTCCCCAGCAACTGGAGTACATAGGCATACTGCCTCTGATACTGGAGGTAGCATATAGCCATCAGGACTAGAAGCCGCTGGTAACCTTCTCCTCCATGAATTTGTCCAATCTCATTTTAAAGCCATCCAAATTGGTGGCCATCACTCCACCTTGTGGAAGTGAATTCCACAGTTTAACTATGTGCTGTGTGAAAACACTTACAGTTTTTGCAAAAAGGTAACATGACTGGATTAAACCACTCAATGGTGTGAGGGACTACACAGAGGATTTATGAATCCCAGAACAAATATAAAAGTCAGAACCTATGTTGTATGAATGGAGGAGCTGGAAATGTATGTGCAGAGTCCTTTTAAAATGCTGGATCTCATTGATCAGCTGTTGAGTGGGGAAGACAGCCTTTTCTGGATTGAGTTTGTAATTTGAGGGTGCTCTTGGATCCATCATTGTCACTAGAGGCACAGGTGGACTTGGTGGCACAGAGCACCTTTTATCAGCTTGGGCTGATATACCAACTGCAATGTATTATATGTAGGGCTGCCTTTGAAAATGGTCTGGAAACTTCAGCTGGTCCAAACTATGCCAGTGAGATTGTTAACTGGTACTGGCTAACATGATCATATTATGCCAGTACTTTTCCATCTGCACTAGCTGCCAGTCCATTTCCAGCCCCGATTCAAAGTGCTGGTGTTATTATTCAAAGCCCTAAATGGCTTGGAGCCAGGTTACCTGAAGGATCGTCTCCTCCCAGATATACCTGCAAGGACCCTAAGATCGTCCTCAGTGGTCCTGCTCTGGGAGCCCCTGCCAAAGGAAGTGAGTTGGGTGGCTACTAAGAAGAGGGACTTTTCTGCTGTGGCACCCCAGTTGTGTAATGAGCTTCCCAGAGAGGCACACCTGGTGCCTTCATTTCAGGCGCCAGGTGAAGACCTTCTTATTTTCCCTGTCATTTTAGTCTTTCAGCTTCTGTTTTAAATCTGTTACTGTATTTTAACCTTTGCACTGTTGCTAGGCTTTACTTTGGTTTTTACCAAAACTATTTTATACTGTAGTTTTAAACTTTTATAGTGTTGTATTTTATGGTTTTAATTGTTGTGAACTGCTCAGAGAGCTTCGGCTGTTGGGCGGTATAGAAATGTAATAAATAAAAATCAATAAATCAATAAAAGAAAGACATAACGGTGGGACTGAATCCAGGCCCCCACCTCTGGTCTTTAGGCCGTCTCAGCACCGGGCATGGTAGGGGAGAGCCACGATCCTTGGGCCCTTGGAGGCACACCATGGCTGACAAACACTCCCCCCCCCATGTTTTTTAGGGGCTGACGTTGGGCTTTCCTACACGAGGCATTTATCGTGTGCTCATCATTTCCTATTCATGGTTGTTTACAGGTTCTTTAGATGACATTGTGGCCCTCCAGTTTCAATACTGTGTCTAAAAAGCACTCTTGGCGAGTTTTTTTTAGAGCAGGGATAATGCGGTATTTAATTGTAAAAGCGAAAGAAACCACTTTTTTCACTTGTGTATTTCGGCCATTCTGCTAGATCCCTCATTTATTTGACGGCAGTAGAGTCCACAGTGCCACCTCGAGGTTGTGTAGTGGAAAAGCAGGAAAGGGAACACTACTCTTGCTGTAGTGCTTGGATCTCAGTTCTGTGATGAAACCGAAACTAGATACAGAGGATTAACAGCCGTGTAGAAAAGTTAGTTGTGAAGAGAAACAGCAGGCCAGGTGACTACAACAACCACCGCCTCCGTGACCTCTTTGCCTCTGGGCCACACCTCCAAAATACATGCTGCTTCTGCTAGGAGAGCAGGAAGAACTTTTGATTCCTGACTCGATTGTCTCTTAACAAGGATCCTCTTCAGCATGTAAGATATTACTATCTGCCTATCATGCCAGCATATATATTTGGTGTGGTTTGTTAATAAACCCAGTTTTTTTCATGAACTTGTCTTGTGTGTTTTGATGCAAGGTGGTTCAGAATAACCTATCAAATCTCACTCCACATTCCTGCCTTGGTCCTCTCAGCCAAGCTGCTGAAAAGGTGTGTGCAAAATCCTATTAGGGGTGTTGGGTGGGCAAAGACTGGACGCCGGCAGATTTGTAACTCGGTGCCCCGCTTAGATCTTTCCCACATCCTGATTAAAGGATCATACTGCTCTGGTAACTCAGTAGGTGGTGGCAACGATGGGCTTTATGGATATTTTAGGATGGATGCAGAATGATAAAGGTGGAGCAAATAAGCTCCCATCTAATTTGGCTTGCCTGCTGAGTGATCCCCCGGAATGCCAGGTCATGGAGAGGAGAAAGGACCTTCCAAACTAGTTATGCCATAATTGTGTATTCAAGTGCTTAGGTGCACATCAAGATATTCTTAGATTTTGGGGTGTAAGGTCTGTTTCCAAGTACAGTAATACCTTGGATTGCAAGTAACTTGGTTTGAGAGCATTTTGCAAGACAAGCAAATTTTTAAATATTTATTTATTTATTTATTTACTTGATACACAAGTGACGTCTTGCAATACAAGGACTGTAGTACGGCTTAAATTAAAAATCTCTGTACAAATTTTTTTTGGGGGATTTCATTTTGATATAAGAGTGTTTTGGATTACAAACACGTTTCCGGAACGAATTATGCTCTCAATCCAAGGCATGACTGTATGATTCTAAGTCAATTATGTTGAAATAAATTAGACTTATTTCTGAGTAAATAAGTTTAGGAGTGAAGCACATAACTTTAAGTGCATATGGTACCCTTTAACTTAACCAGTGGACGCTGGGATGACACCCTAGATTTGATTTTCTTTTCTCTCTTCCGAACCTCGTAAGTACGGTAGCTATTCCCACCCTCTTGTGTAAATTTCATACACCCTCACTAGTAGTGTAATCCATGCCTTCTGGACCAGGCTTGTATTACATGTATATTTCTGAGATTCAGTGAGATCAGGCTTGTATTACATGTATATTTCTATGTATTCAGTGAGATCAGTTTTAAAATGTGACATCTCCCTTGCGGTTGCATCCAATATTGGTCTAACTTAAGTCCCATTCATTTCAGTGGGCCTACTCTAAGTAGGACTAATGTTGGATGCTACCCTTGGCCAACAAGTGGCTAAAACCAACAATCTTGTGTCACAGGACCAGCTACACCCTGATGCATGTGTGGAAGGGAGATTGTCCCTTGCTGGATCTGGAGCCACTGAGAGTAGATATAATCAAGCTAATCAACTTCAAGAAATATTAGTCAAATTAAAAGCATTAAGGAATCAATTCAAATTAAAATATTTCAGAGGAGTAAGATGCAATTCAGGTTTCTTCTAGAGTTTCAGCCCAGAGTGCATATGTATGAATGATTGTAGACCCCTATATTTCAATGGGAGTTATTTTCACATAATGTGCTTAGGACCAAGGTGTTGGAATGAAAAATGCTGACATAATCTGAAGTATAGCAATAGAAATATGTCTCTGGGGATCTGTGGGAAAGAGACTTCTAGAAACACAGACAATTAGCTCTGTAAAGTAACTAGTGAATACTGGCTGTATTTTTTAAAAAGATATTTTTAAAAATTGCGATCTGCCAGCACATATTTGTGCTACATTAAATGACAATGCCTCTAGGAAATAGTAATTCTGACAGAGAAGAAAAAGGAACAGAAAATTAAGTAAACTGTGCTCCTGAGGAAGCTTTGATTTCTGTTTAAACCCACAAACTCTTATAATATCTTTTGTGTGTTTTTTTTTTATTTTTTTTTTTAAAGCAACAACTGAGACCATTTCCTGTGTTTTACTGCAGTTGCAATATCCATTAGGGGCATTTAAAATGAGCAATGCTTTAAATTTTATCAGCTACAAGAACCCATTGCATTTTCAATTTTTATATATATTTGACCAGCACATATATGGTACATGTACTATGTTGAGAACCTGAGGAGAGACCCAGGTATCAGCCCCCTACTCCAAGAACAGAATTGCTAGCTGAGACAAAGAACAGTAGACAAATACTGATTTAGGAACAAACTCCTCCCAGATAAACTGATTGGACTCCAGGGACTATGTGACAGAAGGAAGGGGAGCCTATTAAATGTGAGAAAGAGGCTTGCACCTGTTACCTCAATCATGATCTAGAGCAGGGGTGGGCAGATGGTAGTTCTGGATCTACTGGTGGATCACTGGATGATTTGTAGATTGGCAAGGATTTCTGACACCCAATTGTTTAGCAACAATCCTCCCTAGCCTAAATTATGCTACCAAAATGAAGAAAGCCTGGGGTAACCAGGAGTGGATTTTTGTGTGAAGGGAGTGTGAGTGAGCTGCAGGTACCCAGGGCAAATTCCTGGGCTCAGAATTATTCAGTTCTATGTGTATGCCTTTTCCACCTGGCTACAGTTGGTGGATCTTGGTGAACTAGTAAAAACAAAGTAGATCCTGGAAACCTGAAGTCTCACCTCTGATATAGAGGGAAAAATCTCAAAAAAGAGGCTTCCGCACTTTTTCTAGGACTTGTTAAAGCCTATGTCAAGCCTGAAAAAACTGGAGTGGGCTTCTGGTAACAGAACACTGACAAAATTAAGCCAATTTGGATGTCATGATAAACCATGCTTTATCATGACAGGAACAAGCTGCAGTGAGTTGTGGGCTTGCACACTCCAATTCTCCCCTCTCCTTCTCTGGCATGGCCATGAGGAGATCATTCAGAAGCTTTTGCTTTTGTTTGGATTAACCACAGTTTAGGGTTATGTTTGCCGCCCTAGCCTAGGGATGAATGAAACCGCCAGGTTTGTTTTCAGTCATTTTGTAGGATTTCCATTCTATTTCGTTGAAGTCGTTCCATTCTATTTCCGCATTTATTTGCAAATTGTTTATAAGAAATCTGCATGAAAATATATACATTTTTGGGTGTAATTTTTCAAATGTATGCATTTTTCATGTGCATTTTTTTAAAAATAATAATAATTGCACCCCCCCCCCAGGCTAAAGTAATTTTGTGTGCACTTTTCAGTAATATGCATATGCTGTGCACACTATTTCTTAATACAGGCATAGTTTGTTCATAGTTTTTAATTGACAGACTTGAGCTCAATGTTTGGGAAAGTGCAGATTTCAGAGCACTTGTTCCAGTTCACACTTGGGTCAAAGAGTGTGTGAATTAGGTATGTTCACATAAAAATGCAAACTGAATGAAATTCTCACCCATCCCTACGTAGACGGTGACTAATCTTAACTTCAGTGTGTTGAAACAAACCAACTTCATAACCCATGTGTTGTTGTTTTTTAAGTTAGCTTGTTCAAAACAAACTATAGTTAAAATCAACCACAGTTTGTTTGGTTTGTCTGAAATGATAAGCTGCAACCAATCAAAAACAGCTGTTTCCGACCTTCTCCTTGCTGCACTGAAGAATGAGATGGGGGGCAAGCTTAAGGTTTGCTGCAGTTTGTCCATGTCAGGACAAACTGCAGCATGGTTTGACCTGACCTCTAGTTAGCTCACTAGCAAGCAAGTGGGCCTCCACTTTTATACAGATCCCTTCTTAGTACTGTCACAACCCTTTGCTAATGATGGAGGGATCTCTTTTCTGCCCATTTTGTTTGTGTTTGGCAGTTTTCTAATTAAATTCCTTTCTAATTCTATAATGCAAATTGTTATCAACTCTCCATGTATCGGTTCACTAAATTACATATAATAACATTGTGCCATCATTAATAGATCTTTATATGTACATGTTTTCAGCTTTATTTAACCTGGTCTCAACCAAATTTGGCTTGCTCCTTGCTTATCTAACTTATTTCTGTCCTTCTACCTCTTGCTTTTGGCATCAGTCTTACCAAAGTGCCATAATATGAGTATATAGTCAGAGCATGGGCTTCAGAAAGCTGCATCTTAAGATTCAAAACTGCACGAAAGCTTGCTGGGAAAGACTGTCTGATTCCTTGATCATTCTACATAGTGCAGATTCATAAAGTTTTAAAAGCATTCCATGCGGTGTGGCCTCCTCAAGCATCCCTATCCTTTGCACAGTGGGAGTTGGATGAGGCCCATCATTGAACCTTCAACTAAGAGTCTACTGAATTTGAGGAGTTCTGGTTCTCCGGCAGCTTCCGTCTCCTTGGTGACACTCCACGCAAGGCCAGGAATCAGCCCCTTTGCAAGGCATTTTATCTTGGTGAGCTGATGTAGTCTAGTGGCTAAGACACTGAGAAAGAAATCCTATGGGCATCTAGCCCATAGGACAGAGCACTCTGATGTTGAAGTGCTCTGAGAATCCAGTGTCCTGCTGGCAAGAGCCTGGCAGGGTGGGAGGAATGCCAGAGCCTTTCTTAGCCTTTCCGTCCCGCTTTTAAGCAATTTTTGCTAGGCAGGCCTCTGAGCCTGTCTAACACACTCACCCTGCTGTGGGCGGTGATGGGCGCTGAGAGGCCAGTGGGTCGGGTGTGGCCTAATATATGCATTTTTGCAAGCAATTTTCTTTAATATAATGCATTTTTGAACATTAATTTCCACAAATGTGTATTTTTCTGTGCACTTTACCCTAATATACACATTTTTGTATGCATTTTTGGATTGGATAATTCAGAGAAGTGCAGGTGCTGAAAAATAACTGAATTTCATTTAGCATTTAGCATTTATTTATTTATTTATTATATTTATACATAGCCTTTTTTCCTGAAAGGAACCCAAGGCGGCTTACATAATTCTCCTCCTCCTCTCCATTTTATCCTCACAACAACCCAGTGAGGTAGGTTAGGCTGAGAGTCAGTGACTGGCCCAAAGTCACCCAGTGAGATTCATGGCTGAGTGGGGAATAGAACCCGGATCTTCCGAGTCCCAGTCAAACACTCTCACCACTACGCCACACTGGCTCGCCAGTGTATATGTATATGTACGTATATAGGTATAAAAATGTGAAATTAGGTAAAAGCTTGCATTAAAATAGGAGATAAATTTGTTTAGCTCACATCTCCACACAGGAGGTTTTTTTAAAATCCCATAAACGCCTCTCCCATCCCAGTCAGTAAAAATATACAACAATAAAAAAATAACTAACAATTTGCTGCCTTTTCATGACACTCAGAATCTTCTTCCTGTGGCAGCTGCCTCACTCTGCCTAAAGGTAAGGCCAGCCCTGCCCTTCCTTCCCACTGCAGGCTACTTAAATGGATCAGTGACTGGGTTCAGACAACATGATAACCCACATTCAAGAAGTTATTGTGTTGTCTGAACCCAGCCAACAAGATAACAAACCTTGGTGAACACCCCACAGTTCACAACCCAACCGCAAGCCATGGGTTCTTTGTGGTTAACAAGCCATGGCTTGTTAGCACAGCTGGGTTCAGACACCATGATAACCCACATTTCAACAACACCCACACTCAACCCATATACTCACTCAACCCTTGAGTGTGGGTTATCGTGTTGTCTGAGCCCAGTCAATGTAATGTCTGCAAGAATGCTGGGTTGTTGGGATGCTTGATCACATTGTTGTTGCCTTGAGATATGGAATTGGAGCCAATAGGTCCCAAGATATTTGTTATATGTTCTGCAAGATCCCCAGATAGTCAGACTGGAAGCTGGCAGTTCCACTTCCAAAAAAAGAAAATGGAGCTAAGTAACTTAAGGTGCAAGCCTATATGTAAGTTTAGACAGAAAAACGTCCTACAACTCCCAGCATAGGATTGCACCCTTACCCAAGAAGGCTAGCCTTTGAATTTGGGGCTCTTTTCCACCTTCACATCCAGCAGACTGTGTTCCAGTTGTACCTAAGAATAGACAAGCTTATAGGGACATAACATACCTCCATGAACTTTCCAACAGAGGGTAAGTATTATTCTCAGCATTTTGAACTGGGAGCAATTAAGGCTGTTCCTACAAACCCAGTAGCATGAATGAACCTAGATGTCCTTGATCACTCAGCAATTTAGTAATATATAATAGCTGTCCTCAGCATAAGGAAGTTCAGCAGATGGGGTTCCATCAAATAAATGAGGGATCTTCACTTAATCATTTGCTATTGCTTACAAGCATAGCATTCTTAAACTGAGGCAGACAGAAAAAAAAACCAGGATGTGATGTTTACCCTGGATGAACTCTGAGCTTTTATGAGCTGTAGACAGAGAAATTCTTAATACTGGTCCAGGCCATCTTTAGGTAGTCAAGAGTTGTTCTGAGTAGAACAGGCTCCAAGTGGTTAGTGAAGAGGATGCTGAGGTCTCAGCCTTGGTTACTTCAGGCAGAAAAATACCCTGCCAAAAATCCAAGGCAGTTGAATGTAAACTATGCATGTTGTTGGCATTTTTATTTTTTCTTTAATTGATCTCTGGGAAAGGCAGGTTACTTAGTGGCAGTAATTTTCCAGTGCCCCAGCTGTTTGAGATTGTGGCTCTAATCCTGCTCACAGGCTAGTTAAGGCTGCAATCCTATACCTAGGAGGAAGCTCCACTGAACACAGTAGGACTTATTTCCGAATAAATATTCACAGGATTGTGCTGCATCTCTTGACTTAATGACATCACTGTGTGCATAACTGCAGCCTTTATTTCCCCTCCCCTTTTTCTTCTTCCACGTGTTTTTTTTTTTAAATTCCCTAGCTCTGATGTTCATACAAGAGCCAGTATTTTCCCTTGCACCACAGCCGTGCTAAGATTTCACATCTGGCAAGGTACTGATGATGGAATCTTTTAAAGCTGTTTGTCTTAGGGATTTTTTTTTTCCATTAAAAAAAGACACCTGTGGTGTGCTGCTTACAGTCTTGTATTCTGAAACCTTAAAACACACACACACACACACACCAAACAACTGCATGCCAACCCTGTTTAAAATCATACAACAGGTTATTATTTTACTTAAGGTGAAATGCTTAAATGACAAGGTTATTGAACTTGGTTTGTGTGCAGAACAGCACTGGAAATTGACAGTCTATCTGATTCTTCTTCCCCCTAACTTTGACTTCCAAACTGTTGTGGCAGTTTGCAGAGAAAATAATGAAAACAGGAATAAAAACAAGCAAGCAAACAAACAAACAAAATCTGGAAAGAAGGGGGAAAAGACACCTGGAGTATTGAAGTGATTTAACCAGTTTGATTTATGTTAATGGTACAGGAGAGAATATTTTTTGGTCCTCAGAACATAACAGGCAATTGATGTGCCATATTGCTGTATGGTTTTAGCTATCAACATGTCAAAATTTAGTTTTGCTGTTAACATTTTACGATTTAGAAGGCTATAAGAATATGTGCGGGGTAGCAACAACTCAGTCATCATTCCCTTGGCTCTGTTTATTGGGCTTTCTCCCCACCCCACCCCCCTTTATAAAATAAATTGAAAAAAGAAAGTGAACAGGAGCAGGAGGAGAGACAGGCACTCTTTCAGTCTTTCATTTTTGTTCCGTCTGGCAAGTTATAAGAATAAAGATACAGATAAACCACTTTGAATAGCCTGTTTTTCAGGTTAAAGTGGAATCCGAATATATAGCTTATTGGCTTCAGTAGTGACAGCTAAAGATAGCCTAAGCAGCATGTGTGAGAGATGTAGTTTGACATCTGCTACTCAGAAGAACTAGCTGGATGTTTATTTTGCTGTAGGAAAGATATTCCACGTGTGCTAGTCATTTGTTAAGCGGGGGGGGGGGGAGATAAAGTATACTGGCTGGCACTACCATGAAGCTAGATGAAGCAGTGCTTCAGGCAACAAATGCTACAGGGCCTGCCATTTTCTGGCCTCCAACCTGTGTCTCCATGAGTGATGTTTTTAAAAGAGAAAGACGGAAGACTGTCATTTTGCCTTTTTGCTACAGGTCTGAAAATGCCTAAGGTATTAGCACTGAACAGAGAGATAACCACACAGATCAGCAAGGGAAGAGGGAATCCATGGCTTAGGTATGACTGCTGCAAATATTTCCATGCCCCTTATAATATATGAGAACTTACCCTACATGACAACCAATCCTTCCTCCCTCAAAATGGCTAGTAGTGATGGCTCCCACACACAGGGTAAGTATGCACTGTGCAGAAAGGGACTCCACTCAACCATCGCTACCTCTGGCTGAACAGGCATGATCCCGTTTGCTTTGTGGGATCTCAGCCTACCACTGCCTTCCTCAACTGGGTGCTTTCCAGATGTGTTGGATGGAGATGATGGAACTTGTCGTCCAGCACACCTGGAGGGTACCAGGTTGGGGAAGGCTGGCCTAGAAAAGCCACTGCACACCGAGTCCCATAACAACTCCTTGCAGGGACTGGGCGAGTATAATACCCATGACTACACTTAGCTTAATGCAAACTTCCCCAACCTTGTGCCCTCGAGATGCATTGGACTTCAATTCCCAGCCCCCCCCCCCGCCAGCATGTTGTCCAACGCATCCAGAGGGCACCATGTTGGGGAAGGCCGCTGGCTAAAGCCAGCGGCCAGGGTATCTGAAGGATCGTCTCCTCCCATATGTTCCTGCCCGGACACTAAGATCTGCATCAGCGGTCCTTCTCCAAGAGCCCCTGCCAAAAGAAGTGAGGCAGGTGGCTACCAGGAGGAGGGCCTTTTCTGCTGTGGCACCCCAGTTATGGAATGAGCTCCCCAAAGAGGTTCGCCTGGCGCCTACTTTGTATTCTGTCCGGTGCCAGGTGAAGACCTTTTTGTTCTCCCAGGCATTTTAATCATCTTAATCATTTTAATCATTTTAATCTTGTAGTTGTTTATAATCCCATTATTGTAACTGCTGCCGCTAGCTCTGCTGTTTGTTTTTAATCTGTGGTTTTAAATTTTATATTTTATATTGTATTTTATGATTTTAACTGTTGTAAACCGCCCAGAGAGTTTTGGCTATTGGGTGGTATAAAAATGTATAAAATAAAATTAATTAATTAAATAAATAAATAAATGACTCTTTCGGGTAAGGTAACCTAGTAGAAAACATGATTAAATATGGAATTATTAAGCATGTAGAAGAACAAGACTTGCTGATGAAGAATCAGCATGACTTCTTCAAAGGGAATTCCTGCTTCACCAATCTGCTGAAGTTCTTGAAGACTGTCAACGAGTTGGTGGGTAGCGCTGATCTGGTAGATATTGTACAACTGGACTTCTGCCTATTTTATTAGACTGTAATTTTAATTGTCCCATTGTTTTTATATTTCTGTATAACAGGCGTGGGGAACCTCAGGCTCTCTGGGCTTCCCTGGATGGTCACATCCCCTTCCCCCTGGCTCCACCCCCTTTCCTCCAACCACTGATCATTCGGTGGTTTCCGAGATTTTGTGCAGTTTTCTCCCCATTGTAAAAGGGTGAAATATTTTATTTATTTATTTATTTATTTATTTATATCCCACCTTTTTACCTCCAAGGCGGCTTACATAATCTTCCTGCTCTTCTCCATTTTATCCTCACAACAACCCTGTGAGGTAGGTTAGGCTGAGAGTCAGTGACTGGCCCAAAGTCACCCAGTGAGCTTCATGGTCAGACAAGTGGGGACTAGAACCCGGATCTCCCGAGTCCCAGTCCAACCACTATACCACACTGCCTCTCAGGCTTAGTTACAGTCAGTAAGAACTTTAAGCTACAACATGTTGCTATTTCTGGCTCCACCGTTTTGCCTTTGAGTCCGCCCCCTTTGCCTTCAGACTCACCCTCCACTGGAATGGGACCAACAGCTTCTCCAAAAATGGAATTTCAGCTCTCAAACTGAAAGAGCTTCCCCAAACCTGCTTTGTAAGCTACCTTGAGTTTTGGAAAGGCAACCTTTAGAAAAATAAATACATAAATAAATAAAGGCTTTAAAATAAATAAATATGGAGTCCATTAACCTTTAGTTGTTATGCACTGTGGGTTAACATAACTGAGATTTCCACATTATTCTTAGACCAACAAATCCCTACATGTTTGCATGCCTCCAGCTTTATTTGGCCCTAAGCAAAAGAGCAGCAACCCCGCCCTCAAAATAATTCATATGAGTTCCTGGTAAGGAAATAACCGTTGTTTGTATTCCCTATGGAAATTAGATTGTGTTTTCACTTTATGCATCCAGTTTAGCTCCCCCCTCCCACAGTAACCCCGAGGGAGGGGTAGAGCTGAGTGTCTTCATTTGCAAGCCAAAACTCTGACAGCCCCAGATGTGAGCGGACCCAGCTTTAGGTGTGAAAGCTGTTTTTGAAAGCCAGGATCTCTAGGCAATTAAGCAGATTCTCCTCATTGTAAGCTGCTATTTAGCCAGGCTGTCAGGACTGTATGTGGTGTTCCAGACACAGCAAGGATGAACATGATAGACAGGACACCTGGAGCCTTTCCCGAGAGAGAGAGAGAGAGAGAGAGAAGCATAAGGACAAATAAAATAAAGGTGATGACCACCTACTGAAAAATTGCTGAGCAACAATAGCAAGAAATAAACTAATGAGGAAATTCATAATGAGGAAATAAATAAGAGATAGCTGGATATCAATGCAAGCGCAGTTCACTGCCTCAAAAAATTGTACACACTCTGAAGCTGTGTGAAAGCCAGAACACTGTTTACTAAATGATACATTATTAATACAGGGCAGCCTCGTTTTGGCATAATTTTGTTTGTAAAAATGATGCCTCTTGGAGTCAACCAAAGAAAATCCTTCTTGTGTGGGCGAGATAAATAGATCGGATGCAAGGTAATCAGTGGGATTGGTGGAGCCATGGCTCGCAAGGTCATAGCACCGGGACTTTTTGAGGAGCAGGGGTGATGACATCATCGGCCACCCCCCTCAGATTTCCCGGTTCCCTCTGAGCTTAGCTGCAAGCCTCTCAGTAGCTGGGTGTGGGGGGAGAATGGATTTTCCCAGCAACAATTGTTGTGAGCTATTCCTGTTGCAATGTGAAGTATTTGCGGGTGGGTGGTCTTGAATGGGCAATGAAGACCCATTAGCTTGAGAAAAGACCTGGTCCTGGTGGAGATGAAAATGGCCGGAACTAGTTTTTGATACAAATCAACATGGCCGCCTGAATTTTTGCACACTCCTTGGGGGGGTGTGGCTATGGAGACTGACATGATAATCGCCTGCGCTTCAAAATTTACAGTGACACATCACTGAAGTTCATTTATCTAAATGTCTGGGGGCATCCAAAATGTGTGGTTCACTGGTGGTCAACTGGTTATTACAATGGGCAATCTTTTGAACAGAGTAGGGCTGAAATGTCAGCAACATTGGCTCCGCCCACAGAGTCATTCCCATGAGAATGAGAGAGGATGCTTCCAGATGAGGCTTTCTATTGTGCAATCACCCTGCTTCATTCACATAATTTTATGGGGCATCCAGACATCATTGCCTTCCACTTGCAACCCTCCCATGTTTTCCCACTGCTTCTGTCTGGAAGCACCAGAAGCAAAGGGCTTTTCCCAAGTGTGAACAGTGACTGGGGTTTTGGTACAATTCTTCCTTTATGCATTTCAGTTACTCACGGCAGGTTGTATTGTCCCAGCCAGTATACCGTTTATCCTGGGACAGATGTTGTCAAGCATACTTATTTACAATGCAACCTGTTTTATAGAATCATATCATAGAATCATAGAATAGTAGAGTTGGAAGGGGCCTGTAACTTAAGGCCATCGAGTCCAACCCCCTGTTCAATGCAGGAATCCAAGTCAAAGCATCCCTGACATATGGCTGTCCAGCTGCATCTTGAATGCCTCCAGTGTGGGAGAGCCCACCACCTCCCTAGGTAGTTGGTTCCATTGTCGTATTGCTCTAACAGTCAGGAAATTTTTCCTGATGTCCAGGCGGAACTTGGCTTCCTGTAACTTCACTTGAGCCCATTATTCCATGTTTTGCACTCTGGGATGGTCGAGAAGAGATCCTGGCCCTCCTCTGTGTGGCAACCTTTCAAATACTTGAAGAGCGCTATCATATCTCCCATCAGTCTTCTCTTCTGAAGGCTAAACATGCCCAGTTCCTTTACTCTCTCCTCATAGGGCCTTGTTTCCAGTCCCTTTATCATCTTTGTTGCCCTCCTCTGAATGCTTTTCAGTTTGTCTACATCCTTCTTAAAGTGTGGTGCCCAGAACTGGATGCAGTACTCAACATGAGGCCTAACCAGTGCTGAGTAGAGGGGAACTAGTACTTCCAGTGATTTGGAAGCTATACTTCTATTAGTGCAGCCCAAAATAGCATTTGCCTTTTTTTGCAGCCACATCATATTGTTGGCTCATATTCAGTTTGTGATCTACAACAATTCCAAGATCCTTCTCACTTGTAATATTGTTGAGCCAAGTATCCCCTATCCTGTAATTGTGCATTTGGTTTCTTTTTCCTAGATGCAGCACTTGGCATTTATCCCTATTAAATTTCATTCTGTTGTTTTCGGCCCAGCGCTCCAGCCTATCGAGATCTCCTTGAATCTTGTTTCTTTCTTCCAGAGTATTAGCTGTTCCACCCAACTTTGTGTCATCTGCAAATTTGATAAGCATTCCCTGCACCTCCTCATCCGTCATTAATAAAAATGTTGAAGAGCACTGGGCCCAGGACCGAGCCCTGTGGTACCCCGCTTGTTACCTCTCCCCAGTTTGAGAAGGAACCATTGATAAGCACCCCTTGAGTCCGATTCTGTAGGCAATTGTGGATCCACCTGATAGTTGTTCCATCTAGCCCACTTTTAGCTAGCTTGCTAATCAGGATATCATGAGGCACAATGTCGAAAGATTTGCTGAAGTCAAGATATTATGTCCACAGCATTCCCACAGTCCACAAGGGAGGTTACCTTGTGTTGAGGGCAGCTCTTTCCTCCATTCTGAAGCCATCTGTAAGGAATTTGGCTACCAAGTGGTGTGGGATGGTTGGTGTTTATCTGTAGGCTGGATTTGGCCAAAGGACCATTAATTCTGTACCACTTTGACATTGGATAACATAGATACGCAATTTGGATAACAGGACGTTTCAGATGGCAACATTCAGATAACAAAACTACAGTGAATCTAAAAAATGGACATTGTTGACAACCACAAGGGTATGTTGACAAATCTGAATGCATCTGGTTACTGTCTGAAAATCAGAAACAGAGCAGTGACTGGGTTCGCATGATAAAATAACCCATTGGGGGTTATCATGCGAACCCAGACTGATTCCCACAAGGTGACTTGTTTGAGGGCACAAGCCACCCTGACAATCCATGGGTTGTAGGGGTTGTTGTACCCATGATGGGTTGTTGTGTTATCCAAACCTGGGCAACTGATCCAGGAATTGGCTACCAAGCCACTTGGCAAGAGCTGCAAAAAAAAAAAAAAAACCACCCTTGCTGCTCTTGCCATGCTTGCCCAGAGGCAACCACCAGTGCCAGCTGTCCTACAAGTGGCACTTGGGGGCAGCTGGCACTGGATTGCTGCCCTCCCCAGCATGATTGTGAGCCATTCTTGGAGCTGAAGGAGTGTGGAAATTGGGACCCTCGGTTGGGCAATGTCAGGGTGGTACCTGCTGTCAGAGTACAGTAGCTACCAACCTGGACATTGACCCAAAGAGGGTCCAAATAGGTTTTTTCTTCCCTTTGCTTTCTCTTGACAGCTGTCAAAAGGCAAGTTGTCAAGTGTGAGTGATCTTTGCTCGCAAACAGTGGGTGGTGAGATTTGTACCCCCTACGTTGCAAGATCTTCATTTTTATTTATTTGTTTGTTTGTTTGTTGCTTTTGCCCTGATAGTCTTCAGGGTGATGCACATTTTGCACTTTCCCCAGAGATTCTAGCTGCTAAGGAAAGTGAAAAAGTGTATCCTATCCCCTTTTTCTGGGGAAAAGGAGCTTTGACAGATAGCCTGGGCCCCTGGGGTGAACCTTTCCATCCTAGATGGCAGCAGCTGCTGACTGGGCATGGGGGAAGTTGTGGCACTGCCTCCGCACACTGTTAAAATTCTGGATTCCCTTTAAAAGGGTTTTTTGACAGGGCAATGGGTGGTTTTTAACTGGGACATATACAGCCATATATACAACGGCTTGGGCACTTTGAAGGGGCTGTCAGTGGTAATCAAAATGGGGATCATGAAAGCTGGCTATCAAGCTGGACTTTGTGATTCTATGATCTCCAGGGTCAGGCCTGGTTATTACTTGGATGGGAGACCCCTCCTCTAGTTTCCTGCATTGAGCAGGGGGTTGGACTCGATAGCCTTGTAGGCTCCTTCCAACTCTATGATCTATGAAATCTATGAAAAATAAAGGGGGGAAAAGCCGCATTGAGCTGAAAATGGCTTGCAGTCATGGTGGGGAGGGGGAGACAAGTTGGTCCTGCCACAGAGTCCCCTGGGATACTGGAGGGAGGACTGAGGGGGAAGGAGGTGGAGGGATGGGCCACACAATCCACAGTGAGCCCAATCATCTGTGGGACCCTGCGCAGGTGGTGGACCCATGCGCGACGCATTGCGCCTGTGCAGGATCCCCGTTGCGTCACTTCTGGGGCCGGATATGATGCAATGGGACCAGCGCCAGCGGCTCGAGTGGCGCGGAGAACTGCTCCGCGCCGCTCAGGAGATCGAGGCAGCCCCCTCCCGCGGAGAGCTGAGCCGGTTCATGGCACACCCCTTTGAGGAGCATATCACTAACAACATAAAGACCAACAATAAAGAATAAAGAAGCAGGAAACTAGATAGGGAGGCAGTTGGACAGTTGAATGATAATGGATTTCAAGGAGTACTAAGGGAGGATAAGGAGAGTATGGAAAAGTTGAATGCATTCTTTTCATCTGTCTTCACCTCAGAAAATATAGGACAGATAGCTGTGCCTGAACAGATGTTTTCTGGAAGGGAGTCTGAGGAACTGAGGCAAACAATGGTGACAAAAGATGAAATTCTCACATTTATTGAAAAATTGAAAGTTAATACATCACTGGGCACAGATGGTACCCATCCTAGAGTTCTTAAAGAACTCAAATATGAAATTACCGATCTTCTAACAAAAATATGCAACATGTCCCTAAGATCAGGAAAGGGCAACTAAAATGATCAAGAGGCTGGAGTGGAGCAACTCCCCTAAGAAAGGTTACAACATCTGGTATTGTTTAGCTTAGAAAAAAGTTGAGTAAGGGGAGATGTGATAGAAGTGTACAAAATTATGCATGGTGTGGAGAAATTGGATAGGGAGACATTTTTCTCCTCCTTTAAGAATACCAGAAGCCGGGGAGATCCCATGAAGCTGATTGGTGGGAGATTCAGAACAGATAAAAAGAAGTACTTCTTCACACAGCACATAATTAAATTAACCTCCAAAAGATGTAGTGATGGCCACCAATTTGGACTGCTTTAAAAGGGGATTGGACAAATTCATGGAGGAGAAGGCTGACTTAGGGATGTACCGAGTAGCCCGTGCAGATACGAGTGAGGCCCGAACTGGGCCTGCTTGTGTCCGCGCGGGCTCTCTGCCACCCCCGCGGGCTTTACCTGGGCTCTCCACGGAGCAGAGAGCCTTCCTTCCCTGTCCGATGGGTCCCGTTGCATCACTTCTGGTGCGGAGGAAGTGACGCGACGGAGCAGTGGCTCCCGAGGCGGCGGAGGTGGCGCGCAGGACCAGGTAGGCAGGGGGGGCTGGCGGCAGCGGCGGGGAATGGGGGGCCGGTAGTGGCGGCAGCGGCGGGGCCGTGCGCTGGAGGTTTCTCCGGTGGCGGCGCGAGCGGTGTGAGCAGCGCGGAGAACGCTCCACACCGCTCTGAAGAGCAAGATCGGGCCGCTGCCGCTCACGGAGGCAGCCATTGAATTAGGCTGTCAATGGCTGTCCTGATGGCTATATGCTACCTCAAGTATCAGAGGCAGTATGCCTATAGGCTATGTGTACACCAATTGTGGCTGAATGTGAGTGGGAGGGTGCTGTTGCACTCATGTCCTGCTTGTGGATTTCCTGTGGGCAGCTAGTTGGCCACTGTGTGAACAGAATGCTGGACAAGATGGACCATTGGTCTGATCCACCATGGCTCTTCTTACGTTAAGGTTTAGCAGATACTACCAATATCAGGATAGTATATTTTCTCCTACCATACCCTGAACAATACTTATATTGTGAAAATAATCACTTTTTATTTAACCATTTGCCGCCATTGTTTTCCCAGACTGCCTTTTCTCTGCTGTTTCTGATACCTTCATTTAATAGGAACTTGGGTGGGATTATCAAGTTAGTCCCTTTCAGTATTTTTTTTTCATGTGTTGTAATTGATGTGTGATCAGGGAATGGGCCTGCGTACCTTAGCCCTGCCCAAAGTTTCACCCCCTGCTGACCCCACCCCTTGACACCTGCATGTGGAGTGTGACCATCTGAAGCCTACACTCACAGTTTTATGTAATATGGAATCCCGTATGATCAGGGTTCCAGGTTGCATGGAACCTTCGCTTCTTCAGATGCCCATGTTCAAAGCACAGATGTCAGGGGGTGAGATTGGTAAGGCACATGACATCGAGGGGCCATCCAACATGATCCAACTCTCTGGGTGAGTGAAACATCTGAAAAGGACTTATGGGAAGAGGATGCTTTCACAGTGCTATATAGCCATTCAGATTAGGTCGTGTGAGGACATCAATGAGGACAAGTGAAGGAAAGTGGGTATAAGAACAAGTGATAGCAAGATAAAGGACTATAGAAACATTTTAAAATAGTGAGGCATTTTTCAGGACTGCTGAAAATGTTCACAAAAAATGGAATATGCTCAGCTCTAGTTTCCATGACTTGTTAGGAACCTTTTAAAACTGATGCATTTCAGTGACCTTTAAAAATGCCATTTGAAAACACTCTTGCCGATGCTTCTGAAATTGTTTTTATAAGTTGTATACGATATACCTATCAAAAGCCTTTGTGCTAAGCACAAAGCTAACGGGATTAAAATAGAATGGAAGGCTTGCCAAAAGCTACATTTTTGGTCACCTTAGGTGCCTCTTTAGGCCAGTCTACTGGATTCTTGTCCTAGACAAGGCCCACTGCAATGATGAAAGATAGACGATACCATTGCATTGTGCCTAGTTGCTGAACATCATCTTTGTGCATAAGAGCCACTCTCTACCTACATGTCGATTTTGATGGGTACGAGGCTGAAGTGTGGAGAAAGCTGCTCTGAAACCCCCCCCCCCTTTTTGGCATACACTTTGCTAAGGGTGTACATGCCTCTGTTTGCTCTTGGTAGATATGTTAAGCCAAGTAATTAAATCAAACCCAACCAGGGCTTTTTTTCTGGTGGAACTCACCGGAACTGAGTTCCAGCACCTTTTCTTCTATTAATTGCATTACAATTTAATCGCCATCTACTCCCGAGGAAATGTAATCCAAGAGTTCCGGTACCCTTTTCTCCAGAAAAAAAGCACTGAACCCAACTGTAATATTACCACTGGAGAGAATCTTGATCTACTAGCTGCTTCTTGACATCCAGTTTCTGTGTAAAAACCTCCAAACTGTCCAGGCTACTCAAGTTTTGTTTATAAAAATCCAGACCAGTGCTGTCTTTTAGTAGCTTGGATGTTTTTGTGTGTGGGTAAACTGGGTGGAGAAAAACATATCTTGGGTACCATTTTTTTCATTAAATACGTTCAATGAATTCCCATCATTCTCTTTAACAGAGACCTCCACAACTGTGACCGCCCTCTGGCCAAGGCAAACAGCACCCAATATCCTTATATTGAGATTTGCCATGTGCTGTATACCACTCCTTCCCATTTTTGTAATACCAGCCAGGCAACAAAACCTGCTCTGGATGGGCTACTACATGTGATATTTTCCTCTGGATTCTCTGAAGCAAGCATACTTTGTTTTCAAATAAATGGCAATTAAAATAATGGTTAAAATATTTTTTTAATTTAAAAAATCATACCATTTGGGCAGAATGTGAATCAAATGTTGTACAATGTGTGTGGATGGTTCCTTAAAGGAGGAATCTAGATAAAGGAGGAATCTGGAATCTTCCAGAGAGCTTCGGCTATTGGGCGGTATAAAAATGTATTAAATAAATAAATAATAGCTATCCTAGAAGATTGGCTGTTCTTCGATTGAAATGAGAATGCCTTACATCTAAAACATGGGTGGGCAGGAGGTAGATGGGGATCTACTTGTAGATATCTAAGTGCTTTTTAGTGGATCAGCATGGGTTTCTAATTCCCAATACTTAAAAACAAAACAAAAACCCCAAGTAAAATTGTAAGTTTCTCTCTCTCTCTCTCTCTCTCTCTCTCTGACATGGCTGGCTTTGTGATAATCATTCATCTCTCTGTCTCTCTCTGTTTCTCACCCATAAAATATGAATATTAATTAAGCACCTTTTTGACCAGGTCTTTGTGTCAGCTTTTTACAGTGTTGTGTTAAATATCCTGTTCTCTAGGAACTTATAAGTTACTGGAGAACCGGTATATGCAGTGTATCTCATTGGATGTTTCATGAGTTATGGTGGCCTCATTTACAGAGGACAATCCTCTATTTGAAGGGCTGCCAGAGGACCATCCTCTATTTGAAGGTGTCCTCTGTTTAAAGGGCCATTGTCACAGAACCAGCTACAACCTGGTCTATAAATGGAAGGGACATCAGGCAAAATAGAGTGCCCTACTCGCGTTTGCACTCCCTTCCTGGTACTTTTCTGGTGTCACCAGGTGGAAATCTCTATTTTCCCCCTGGCTGCCTCCACCAAACAGCTTGAAAACCTTCTGGGTCTCTTGTAAATATCTTTCTGTAGTGTGGGGTTTGGCTTTTAGGTGTGGGGTGCGTAATCCAACAAGAATGGAGACCACAAAATTTAAATAACACCTTAAAATTTTACTGAAAAAGTAATATTATTAGGAAATATTTTTCTATCAGAGTCCTGTTTTTCCAAGCTTCAGCTTCTCCCCAGAATTCAGGTTCTCCCAAAAGCAGCTTTCTGATTTTCTTTCTCTTTCTGGTTCATTTTCCTTCCAACCCTCCTCTCTATTTCGACCTTCCTTTACACTCTGCAAACTATTTTTTGGGCTCAACTTCATATACGTTAAAGCTAGTTGGTGCTCTTATAACTCTTGACCAACTAGGAAGGCTCACCCTTGCCCTTCTGATCACATCACATTCCTTCTGATGAGCTCTTTTACAAACATTTCTGCATAAATGAAACAACTATGTCTTGCAATTTACAGACGACTTGGCATCATAATGTAAACAAATCCTGTTCTGCAGGCTTCTTATCTATGTGAGCTCTTGGTGAACCTCCTGTTCTCTTGCTTGCTCAGTAGCACCTGTTGCTGTTGGTCTTAGCAAACAATGAACCGTAACCCCACAGTATCCAAACCAAACTATACACAAAATTGTAAGATGGTTCTGTCTTGTCCAATTCTGGTTTAAAAATAAATAGCCATAAGAACGGTTGCCCACCAGCAGTTAGTGCCTAAATAAACATACAAGCACACAGATCATCTGTCCATAGCCTTCCACACTATGGTGAAATGTACTGTATTTCTATTTAATTTATAATTTCTAAATTTCCATCTATACATACAGATTTTATACAAATCACTGTCCTCTCTTTTTGTGATGCATTTCCTCTTCTTTTTTTTTTGCTTATTTTTAAGGGGCCACTCTAGGTGCAGTAGGTAATTGGCTTCACTCGCTGAGCCACCATTTTGCATCTGGCTCAGGTTGGTAGACCTTGGGGTTCTAATCTATCAATTAAGCATCAAGACTGCTTCTCTCTGATCTAAAATTAATGTGCTCTAGTTAAGGCAAAAAAACAGCAATTGATCATTTCTCAGGGTATGCTTGTCCAATGACTGAAAAGTGGCATGTGTTGAGAAATGAGTTATGAGAACTCTGATGTTTTCTCTCTATAGTGTTTCATAAGAATGATAATTAAATAGGATGCAAAATAACACACTATTCTCAGAATGAGAATATCGGACAGCCCAATCTAGAACACACTTCACCTGCAGTATTTGCAGTGAGCCTCATATCACATTTGGAATCCTGAATCATCCTAAATTACGAACTTTCAATTAGACATTTATTTTTAAATGAAGGTAGTGGACACACTGAATGTCAAAAGGAAACAAGAACCTTTCTTTCTTTCTTTTTTGATTGGGGAAATAATTACACAGGTTTCATGAGAAGGATCCAGGTATCGGCAGGTTACATCAATTTTATCGCATTAAAGGAATGCTAGAATCACAGCTGGTTTTCCCAAAGCAACAGAGCTGTCATTCACAGGGAATCTCATTGAAGTGCAAATGCTGTCAATCCTTGCTTCAGTCCATTCATTTTGGGAGAAAATGTATTTGATGCCTGAGGGACGGGGACAAATTAAGAGAGATTTTTCTTTATGCGAGGGACCCAGCACGGCCTCTCGTACGCTGCAGCAAACTGCGCTACCTGCAGGGTGCTCATCCACCATGAAAGTCCTCTATTATCTCATTCTTTACATGAATGAAATGTGAATACAGTTCCTCGTTCTCAAAACCATTACACTGATTGGATTTTGTCTGGAAGCCACGGAATGAGTTTTTCCACACAATTATTTTCAACAGATTGAAAATGTGTGTCTCTCTCCTGTCAGGTGGTGATGGAAGCCGCTCCTGAGTTTTTAAGTATCTGAAAAATAGCAATATTTGGTAACCTTTTTGAAGTCTTCAGCCTGCAGGAGACAGAAAAGAGAATCAACAATCTAACGCATTCCTCTCTTTTTGTTGTTGCCAGAATATTTTCTTCTAGAACACTTACTGGCTTTATCGCTCTGGATGATTGCAATTGATTCCAACATGAAGGCATTCTTTGAAGACATTTGTTCACAAGGAAATGAGAAAGGGGACAAAATGTATTGCATTAATATACGTACATACTAGCATTAAGAGACAGCACAGTTTGGGGGACAGAGTGTTGGACTTGCACTGGGAAATGTGGGTTCAAATCCCTGCTTAGACAGGAAGCTTACTGGGTGAGAGTGTGTGAGTTGCTTCCTCAGCCCAACCTACCTCACAGGATTGTTATGACAAGGCTAAAATGCTGATCTAAACTCCTTGACTTAATGGTGGAATTCTGTTAAATTAACATTGTGTTCTGAGAAGCTTGAGCTTCTGAATCAAAGACCCTGACCATAAGCATATTTAGTTGGAAGCAGGCTCCATTGATGTCAAATAATAACTGAAGGACCACCTCCTACCATACTATCTTGCCCAAGCATTAAGAGCTTCAGAGGAGGCCCTTCTCTGAATAACATCAGTGGGAGGTCTACATTATGCATCCACAAAGGAGAGGGCTTTCTCTGCAATGGCACCTTGACTCTGGAATGTCCTTCCAAAGGAGATCTGCTTGGCACCAACTTTGTTTTCATTTTGATGCCAAGCTAAAATGTTTCTCTTTGCCCAGGTATTTTAACATCGGATTATTTTAGAATTTCAATATTTAAAAATAAAATAAAATAAAGTTATTTTAAATGGAATTGATGGCTGTTTTGTTTGCTGATTGAAGAGTTGTTGTCTAATTTGCTTTTTAATGTGTAATTCTATGGTTTTTATGTTGAACTTGTCTGTTTTTGATGTTGTGTACATGGTCTTGGGATCCTGTGGAAGAAGGATGGTTATAAATGTACATAATAAAAATTAAAAAATAATAAATAAATGTTAGCTTAACTTATTTCCTGGTAAGTGTATGTAGGACTGCAGCTTAAGCAAGACACTTGCACAACCTGGATGCTTCTAGCTCAGAGGTAGAGAACCTGTGGCCCTTCAGATGTTGTTGGTCTCCCATCAGTCCCAGCCAGCATGGCTAATGGACACAGACAGAGATGTCGGAGTAATCTGCAATGGATTCAAATGAATGTGGATTTCTCTGAATCTGACCTGTGGATTCTGTAGTGGACCAGCTTTTTCCGAGTTGTGCAGAGTCCTCAGACTTGTAGTCAAGGTGCTGTTTTTTTTTACTTGGGGGGGGGGGGGTGTTCCACAAATGCACATTACCGCAAGTGCTTGTTAGAACAAATGCACATTTGCAAACAGGAACAAAATTCTTGTACATCCCACTGTCCACTCATTGATGGACCATCAATGAGTGGACAGTGGAACAAAAGATGCCTGACAATCTGGAAAACACAGACAGAATGGATTTAACAAAATCCATACATCCCTAGCACAGACAATGGGAGTTGTAGTCCAACAACATCCGGAAGGCCACAGGTTCTGCACCCTTTGTTCTAGCTGCATCCTTCATTGTATAGAGTAGACTGGCAGAGCTCCGCCTTTCCCCACAGTGGCGAAAAAAAGCAATAGGGACACAGCCCATGACGCACAGCTTGGCGTGCCACTTATTTTTGTGGAACATATTCCTATCTGGGAAATAACAGTTTTTGTAATGAAAAGTGCTTATTTTCTGACACAAGTATTTTCATGGGGGGGGGGGGAATCACACACAATAGTATGGAATTAGAAATGGGTGTTTTAAAAAAGTATTTGAGAAAATGCCCATTATAATAAAGAGTGTGAACGTGTGTGCACAATGAACATATGTTTACATTCTGAAACACATGTAATTAAAATGGCTAAACTGAAAGAAAGGAAGAAGATATAATTAAGCGTGCAGGTTGTTCATTCCTCCTCCTCACTTATCTGATCAGCCTGTTAATCATATGCCCCCCTCCCTCTGTTTCAAGATGTTTGAAACTTTCCTAATTTGAGCTGGCAGCTCTTCTCTTAATGTTATTTTAATAGACCTTGTCTTGCTTTCAGAGCACAATGAAAGCAAAGGTTTCCTCAAGAAAGAAAATTGCCTTATCCCTGCTGAGTTGTTGATTTAGTACAGCTATTAATACTGAAAGAAGTAAAAAACAAAAAAACAAAAACCAAACAGCCCCCAAAACAAAAACACTACCCAGCAACAAAACGTCTTAGAACAACCATGGAGATGGAAGTAATCAAAGGTAATCTCATAACCCCTCCTGCAATTGGCCTTAGACCAATATGTTGTTGTGGGTTTGGCCAGCTTGATCACTGTAAGTGAATGAGTGGTCAGGAAACCGGGGGGGGGGGGGGGCGAGAACATTAATGTTTCCTAAGGCCTGTGGATGGTTTCTTGAATGGGCAATTCACCTGCAGGGAGACTGTCAGAAATAAATGCTCTACAGGGGTGAGAGAAACAGCCATTTCGGAGAGTGTGTGGACAGAAATAGAGAGGAGCAGAGAGTTTCTAGCCAGGGTAGCTGAAGATGGGGTGCAATCTTGGAGCAAGCTGCTCAAGTTGCGATCTGGGGAACTCCTGTTTGTTTTTAGGAGTCTGCATGATTCTGACAGGATCTGATTACATTACTTGGTAATGCAAATATATAACTTACATTGCCGAGAACATGGCTCAGCAGAAGGTACATTTGGGATCCATTGCCAGAATTAGGGAAGGACAAACAAGTTTGCTGAGAGATTCTCTGAACACCAGCTTGAAGATTGGCTTGCTGCATTGCCTGTGTCCAATTGTGCTCTGCTTTCATTCTGTTCAAAGTGGGAAAGTGCATATTTCGAATGGGGAAAATGTGCATTAAAAAAACCACCAACACCCCACCCACCCAAATGTGCACCTTTTCTCCACAGAGTAAAATGTCAAAATGCATTTTTTTCTAAGTACACATTTTTTTAAATGTGCATGCAAGTTCTGGGATTTGCAAAGATTTTCAGAAAACATGCATTCCTGCTCGTGTTCATGTTTGGGATTTCAAACGGGACATGTTTGCATTTGTGAACATAAATGAAATTCTTGTACATCCCTACGGCCGGGCCCGCCATCTCTCAGTGACTTGCTGTAGATAACCAAGTAGATTTCTGACTCCTGATTGTTTTACAACAGTGATGACAAAAGGGCACCCCCACTTTTTCAATTAGGCTGCTGAGATGGAAGAAAGCTTGGGGTGAAAAGTAGGAGTAGGTATTTGAGCAACAGGACTGTGAGGTCAGTTCTGATACTGAAATCAATCAAATTCCCGAATTGAGCATGTGCTCAGAGGCAGCCTCGTCCCTTAATTCTAAGACTGTACCCCTTCCCTCCAGCCACTATTTTTTACTTTGCTCTGAACCGTGGATCAGTAAAAAAATGAAACAAAGAAGATCCCACACATCTGATGTCTGCCCACCCCTCACCCAGAATACTGATTTGTATTAAAAATGCCTCACTTTTGTATTATCTGCAATCAGACTTTCACACAAATACCATGAAGGGAATTCAAAGGTGACTTAAACCCCATATACAAAAATACTTTTATTCCAGAGTTTTAAATTAGATTTTCCCCACATAACTGTTGGTATGGTCAGGCAATGCACTAGGTATGTGTCAAATCATATTATTCTGAAGCAGAGAAACAAGGTCGTGACCTTGACAACAGTATTTCAGATCTACATCTCTATTGCACTTTAGCTTAGAAAAAGTTTCCTTTTCTTATTTTTTCATACAGTAATCCAGCAAGTAGATCAATATCCCCGTTTTATAGATCAGGAACTGAATTTAAGCTTGCAGTCTTTTGTATGCATATCTGGAAGCAAGCTTGATTTAATACTGTAGAAACATATACAGGATTGGGTGCATGGCTGTAAACTAGTGCTGCGCTGAAAATGTCTTCCACGTTTATTTTTTGGACCATTCTCATTCAATTTGATGGGGAACAAATTGCTTTTGAAAAGAAATTCAAGGGAGAAGAACATTTCCGAGAAATTCTCATGGGCTGGGTTCAGGGTTCTTGTGCTTACCTCACTTAGGAGGTGGCTGAGGAGTGTGTATGAATATCCTGTTTCCTGTCTTTCATTGTACAATCACCTCTCTGGGAACCTGTAGCCTCCTTGGCTTCCCACACTTCAATTAAAGCCCAGGGGAACACAGCATAAGGTAATTCCTCCCATAGGAGCATTTTCAGATCACAAAGTGCAGGCAGCCTGGGAGGCTGTAGAGCAATGGAAAGATGTGTGATAGGAACAAAAACACTCACACAGCACCCTTGGTTGCCTTGCAATGATTTGGTAAGCTCAAAAGCACCACCAAAATAAATTCAAAAATTAATTATAAAACGCCCTCCCAAAAGATATTTTTCTCACAACGGTTCTGAGATTTTTCTTGTCTTACCCCGTCTAGAAATCAAATGCCACTTTGAGGAATTTTTCTCCAAATTTTCTTCACCATTTTGTTTTGTGGAGGCCACTTCCCCTCCCCTCCCTAGAATGCCTCAGAATGATGCTCGGCAGGGGGCACTGTGGAGGATGCAAAATAGGGTCGAAGTGCTGCTGATGCCATTTGCCAAGGCAGTGCAAAAAAACAAAAATCCTTAGGGAAAAAGAAAGAAGCTGTGTTACAGCACTTGACAGCGGTGTGAGCCCTACCTGTGAGAAGCTGTTGGAGAATTTCTCCTACCCCTGGAGAAATTCTGTGAAATTGTCCCCCACCAATTCTTGTCTCCAACCACAAATAGGGTGGAGAATTTCAAGAGGCCATTTGTGCACAGCTCTACTGCAAACCTAACCACTGAACCATTGGGACAAATTTCTGAATAAGCATACTTAGGATCACACAGCACAGGAGAGGAAGCCCATCAAAAAGCTTGGATTTGAGCCCAGGTTTCACACAGGGCTGCTCCTACCACTAGGCAAATATTGAGCAGGTGGGGAGTAGTGGTGAGATGCTGGAGGACAGAGCTCTGTGTGCCACACAGCCTACCCTGCACCCCCTCTGCTAGCCCAACGCCTCAAGTGTGCTGGTGGATGTTGTCCCGTCACTACTGTTGAAGTGAGATTCCACTGCCCACCTGGTCAGCTTCTATACATGGAATGGGGCAGGTGCACCATCTTGCCCCTTGCCCCAGGCAGAAAAATGCCTTGGTCTGGCTCTGGTTTGACAGGCCCATGTTCAGTATTCTGTTCTGGCTAAACCGTACGCTCGGAAATCACAATGTAATACATTGGCGTTCAAATTCAAAGGACTATATTGAGCATTTTGCTGACTTAAGAAATAAAAGTGGATTAAGCACCCTGATCTCATTGGAATTCATAGGGAGTCATTTCTTCTGCTCCCTTAGGCTGCTTTTGAAAGTCCAAGTTCATAACAAAATAACACAAGCCTGTGCATCTTTGTTTTTACGGCATTTTGGCAGATTGTTCATGACTAGAATATTGATTGTGAGATTGCATCTGCAACTGCCAAACACTCACCTCCCATCAGTCTAGTTTTCCTTTTCCATTAGGCCATGAATAGATTGCCCAGCATAATACACTGCACAAATATGCAATATCAGTCAAGTTGCATGAGCATGCTTCCTCCTCCCCCTTTTAAATACACACATAAAATCTATGAATCTATGAATCCATACAATCAGTGTATGGATTTTGAACTGCATTGCAATTAATAACAGAAACCAGTAAGGCTAATATTCGCAACACTTAACATCCCAATCTTGCTTGGAAATAAGGCCCATTGATTGTAAGGGAAATGACTTCCAGAGTAATGGGATAAAAGCCAAGGTGCTAGCCAAATGACATAAACATAGACATAATTTCCGTTGGCTTCAATATAATCAGACTAACTTAACATGCAAGTACATCATCTTTGTAGATTATTACTCTGTATGCAGAAATAAGGGCTGTGAATTTTGTTCCAGATAAAGATCAAAATCCCTAATAAAAATCCCAGATAAAAGGAAGTTCTTCTTCGCACAACTATGGAATTCACTTCCACAAGATGGAGTGATGGCCACCAATCTGGAGGGCTTCTTTAAAAGGGAATTGGACAAATTCATGAAGGATAAGGCTATAAATGGCTACTATGCTGATGGCTCTATGCTACCTCCAGTATCAGAGGCAATATGCCTATGTACACCAGTTGCTGGGGAACATGGGCAGGAGGGTGCTGTTGCACATGCCCTGCTTGTTGGTTTCCCATGGGCAGCTGGTTGGCCACTGTGTGAACAGAATGCTGGACTAGATGGACCCTTGGTCTGATCCAGCATGGCTCTTCTTATGTTCTTATGTATACAAACCAACTTCAGAGACTGAGAAAGAACCCTGGTTTATACATCCGAAAATCTCCCATGCAGCCCAGCCTTGTAGCCAAATGGTGAAAACAAAGCATGCTCTGAGGCATTCACACTGACACCTGCTTCTCTGGAAGTGCAACTTACATAATATCTCTCCTTCCAAATGGGCCAGTTGAGAATGCATGAATCCTCGGGCTCCTGAGGATTGATGCTCATAAGGATGTCCTGTCTCACATATAATGTCCCCCACATGATCTGTTTGCCTGCCAAGTCCTGGACATGTCTGAGAAGCTTCTGGATCCAACTGAGCTAAAGCTTAGGCATGATACATGTTTTATATGCTTTCTGTAAGTGCTAAACCCCTTGCTCAGCCTTCCCCAACCAGGTGCCTTCCAGAGGTTTTTTACTTCAACTGCAGCAGCCCCAGCCTGCCTGGCAGGAATGTTGGAAGTTGTAGTCCAAAACATCTGGAGGGCACCAGGTGAGGAAAGGCTGCCTTAGCTCATGTGACTGGTACCATCCCAACCCTATGTTGGGACATGTAACACAACAACAGCTGTGCCACAAATTGTTTTCATTTGGAAAGGTACAGGGTGTCTAGAATAACAGGCTTATTTAGGCTAGAACTGTTATTCTCTTTCTCATGGGAAAAGTGGGATGGACAGAAATATGAACTGATCACATGGTTTGTACTTTCTGATGACGTGTAATGATTGTTAAGTTTCGTTTCCTGTAACTGGAGAGAAGGGGATTGCTTTCTGTATGCACTTCTGTTCCTGTCTTCTCTCTGACATGTAGCAAACATGTAATGCTGTGTGCTTGCCAGGACTGGCTATGCACTGGATTAAGCTAAGCTATGTAGTTTTGTATTAGCTCTGATATAGATACAATAAACAGGTAGAAAGAAGCCCTGTGTTGTGAAATCTATTGGAGTTGTAATTCCTAAGCTACAGTGCTGCAGGAGAGTCTGTAACCCGAGACGCTTGGAATGCTGCGTAGAAGGAAAGACGGTGAGTCCCTGTGTACATGGGCCACACAAGGGGCAGACGCTGTATTTTTCCATCTAACGCTCTGCTGGATCCATGTAGGCAGACGGGCCTACAGAGTGGATTATGGACCATAAGGCTGGATTAATTTCCATAGGCATATCAAGGTTATGGGCCCAGGATTATCGGATTACAAATATTGACCTCTTGGACTGTTGCCGGAGATCGAATGGAAATAAAGTTCGAGGCAAGGTCGAGGGTCTGAGCCAGCGGCGGCGGCATGTTTATCCGGCTGCTGTGAGGCAAAGCTTCAACTACTCGGAGGAGCAGTGATTGATGGCAGAGAAAGCCATTAAAGCAGAGGGCGAATCTCCTGGACCTTCTTCAGCTGGTAAGCAAAGGGAAAAAGAGGGGGGTGAATCTGCAAAGGGCTCTGAAGGTGAGGCCAAAAGTTCTGGAGGGGAAGAAGATATCCCTGTTGTCAGAATGGCTGCACAGGCCCTGAACCCACAGATAGTTGAAAAATTATCTGGCACGAATTACGTGATTTGGAGCTTCCAGATGCAGCATTATTTAACTCATGCGGGGCTCTGGAATGTTGTAACAGAAGATGCTGTGGCTGTGGGAGCCCAAAATTATGATGAATGGAAGGAATGAGACGAGAAAGCGAAGGCAATTCTCTGCTTATCTATTGAAAGTTCCCAGGTGCCATTCATTCAATTTTTGGAAACAGCTAAGGAGATCTGGGATACCCTGCAAGGGACTTACCAGATGCGCACGGCAGGAAGTAGGATTATACTTGCGCGTAAGCTGTACAGGCTGAGCTTACAACCAGGTGGTTCTATGCCTGAGCATCTGAGTACGATCCGGGACATGTTTAACAGGCTGAGAGCACAAGGGATGCAAGTTGAGAACCTGCATCAAGTGTCTATTCTGTTATCCAGTCTGGATTCCTCATATGACACAATTGTGACATTGATTGAGGGTCAACCAGAGCAAAATTTGACCATGGCATATGTGTCAGGAAAGCTTCTCGCCGAATGGGAGAAGAGAAACAGCAGGCATGCACGTAGATCAGCAAGCAGCATGGCTGACTCAGGCACCGCTGGGACAAGCGGCAAGCTGGTGGGAGTTACCCAGGCAACTGCTTTGAAAGTCAGGAAATGCTTCAATTGTGGATCTACTTCACATCTTAGAAAGGATTGTACTTCTAAGGGCAAGAAAAAAAAGAAAAAGGAAGATACCAGTACACCTGAGTGAGGATACAATTAAAATGGGCAAAAGTTTGATTGCTCGGGTGGGGTTTTCCAACCAAGACATGTGGGTGCTTGACAGTGGAGCTTCTCACCACATGGCAAATTCTAGAGATTTGTTTCAATCTCTGGATGATGGATATACAAATCAATTTGTGGAGCTAGCTGATGGAAAAAGAATCCAGGTGACAGCTACAGGAACAATTGACTTTGCTTCTTTGGGTCAACAGAGAGCATTGCTTGTTCAAGAACTGGACACAAACTTGGTCAGTATATCGCAATTGGCTAATGATGGATATGAAATAAGTTTTTCTAACAGCAACTGTGTAATTTCACATGATGGGGTGATCTGTGCAAAAGGTAATTTGCAGAATTCTCTGTATGTTATAAATCCGTTTGTAACACATGATGAGAAGGCAAAGTATGCGAATTTGAAACCACATGACAATTGTTTACATATTTTCCACAAACGTTTTGCACATGCCAACTACAGAAGCATAGAAAAAATGCCAGGTCTGTGTGAGGGTGTAACAATGAAACCATGTTCAAAGTATGTGGAATGTGAAGTATGTAGTACTGCAAAGTCACACAGGTCTAACATTCAGAAACACAGTGATAGAGTGAGCACAAGAATCTTTGAGCTGGTACACTCTGATGTTGCTGGTCCATTTGAAACTAGCTATGGGGGGAACAAATATTTTCTAACCCTAATTGATGACTATTCTCGATTTGGATTCGTATATCTGCTGCAGCATAAATCTCAGGTTCAAGAGAGATTTGAATCATTTGTTAAATGGGCAGGGAACAGATATAAACAATATCCAATTGGAGAATTACTCACGGATGGTGGGGGAGAGTACATGAGTACAAAGTTCAAGAAATTTTTGGAAAAAGAGGGTATAGGGCACAAAGTCACAGCCCCATACTCCCCATTTCAAAATGGCGTTGCTGAAAGACGTAACAGAACACTCCAGGACATGATGAGGGCCCAATTGACTGAGTCAAAGGTGGGAAACCGTTTCTGGGGGGATGCATTGTCAAATGCTAACTATCTGCTGAACAGGTTACCAAATTCCACAATTGGAAAAACTCCATATGAAATGTTTCATGGGAGGAAACCAAAGGTAGCACACGTGCGCATTTTTGGGTATAAATGTTTTGTTCATGTACAGGCTCAAAATAGGACAAAGCTATCTGCAAGAAGCTTTGAATGTTTTCTGCTGGGGTATGATGCACAAACGAAAGGGTACAGGTTGTGGTCACCACATCACAACAGGGTAATTCTGAGCAGAGATGTGATTTTTCACGAGCAAACAGATGATCAGAAACAGCTGGTTGAATTGCTACTGCAGGCAATGTCTGAAACGCAGCAGGATGCTTCTGAGGCAGAACAGGCCACTGGGCAGATATCTGGGGAACAGGAGGGAGGTGAACAATCTCTGAGGCGTTCAACCCGAGAACGCAAAACACCTGTTAGATATCAGGATGAATTCCAAAGTGGGAAAACTGTTGTACATAAAGCTCTCAAAATAGCTTTAGAACCACAAAGTTTTGAGGAAATTCAAAGCTTGGAACCAAAAGTGAAGAATGATTGGTTTGAGGCCATGCAGGAAGAAATCAGTGCAATGCATGACAACAACACATGGAGTCTAGTATCTTTGCCTGTGGGGCGCAAGGCCATCATCTGTAAATGGGTGTACAAGGTGAAGACAAATCACCTGGGGCAGGTAGAGAGATACCGAGCAAGACTCGTTGCCAGGGGGTTTGGGCAAAAGCATGGGGTAGATTTTGATTCCGTGTTTGCACCAACAACAAGGTATGCAACTGTCAGACTATTGTTGAAATTGGCAGCACAAAGAAAAATGATGGCATTTCATTTTGATGTAAAAACAGCTTTTTTATATGGGGAATTACAAGAGGAACTCTACATGGTGAAACCACAAGGTTTTGTAGAAGATCCCAGTCTTGTATGTCGTCTGAACAAGTCCTTATATGGGTTGAAACAGGCAGCTCGATGCTGGAACCAAAAGCTGGACACAGTTTTGATTAGTTTGGGGTTTAAACAAAGCAAAGCTGATAATTGTCTTTATACAAATTACACAGAACAGGGAAACTGGGTGTATTTGTTAATTTTTGTTGATGACATCTTACTGGTAACACAAACAGTAAGTCAAAAGGAAAAAGTTGCAAAAGAATTGCAAGAACACTTTGAACTGAAAGATCTGGGTTTGGTACAACACTATCTTGGAATGCAATTGCCTCAAGATGAGGAAGGTTCTTTCATAGTTGAACAAAGTGGAAAAATTCAGAAATTGCTGGAAATTCATGGATTGGAGAATTGTAACCCAGTTACCACTCCAATGACTCTTGAATATCAGAAACACACAGATAACACTGCATTTGATGATATTGGCAAATATCAGAGTGTTATTGGAAGTCTGCTATATTTGGCAAATGTGAGTAGGCCAGACATCAGCAATGCTGTAAACATACTTAGCAGGAAAACGCAAAATCCTTCTAACTATGATTGGCTAGCTGTGAAAAGAGTGTTAAGGTATTTAAAAGGTACCATGAATTGCAAACTGAAATTGTCAACACACACAAATGGAGGTTTTTGTGTGTACACTGATGCTGATTGGGGATCTGCAACAGATAGAAAGTCCACAAGTGGGACAGTTTTAATGTATGAAAACAGTCTTATTGACTGGTACACACGGAAACAGACTTGTGTGGCGATTTCTAGCGCAGAATCTGAGTTCATCAGTTTATCTCAAGCATGTAATGAGATAGAATGGTTCAAACAATTGTTTGCTGATATGCACATACCAGTAGACAAGGCTGTTACAATTTTTGAGGACAACCAAGCTTGCATCAGCATGGCTCAAAATGAAAAATGTAGGCCAAGAACCAAACACATTGATGTCTGTTACTCTCATGTAAAGGACTGTGTACAAAAAGGGTGGGTAACACTCAAGTACTGTGCATCAGGGGATATGGTGGCAGATCTTTTCACAAAACCATTGCCTGAAGTAAGACACAGGAAACTAATGAGGGCACTAGGCCTCATTGAGTAAATGTAAACAACATGTATCACAGGCTGTGGGGGGATGTTGGGACATGTAACACAACAACAGCTGTGCCACAAATTGTTTTCATTTGGAAAGGTACAGGATGTCTAGAATAACAGGCTTATTTAGGCTAGAACTGTTATTCTCTTTCTCATGGGAAAAGTGGGATGGACAGAAATATGAACTGATCACATGGTTTGTACTTTCTGATGACGTGTAATGATTGTTAAGTTTCGTTTCCTGTAACTGGAGAGAAGGGGATTGCTTTCTGTATGCACTTCTGTTCCTGTCTTCTCTCTGACATGTAGCAAACATGTAATGCTGTGTGCTTGCCAGGACTGGCTATGCACTGGATTAAGCTAAGCTATGTAGTTTTGTATTAGCTCTGATATAGATACAATAAACAGGTAGAAAGAAGCCCTGTGTTGTGAAATCTATTGGAGTTGTAATTCCTAAGCTACAGTGCTGCAGGAGAGTCTGTAACCCGAGACACTTGGAATGCTGCATAGAAGGAAAGACGGTGAGTCCCTGTGTACATGGGCCACACAAGGGGCAGACGCTGTATTTTTCCATCTAACGCTCTGCTGGATCCACGTAGGCAGACGGGCCTACAGAGTGGATTATGGACCATAAGGCTGGATTAATTTCCATAGCCATATCACCCTAGACCCACTGTTGCCCTTCCTAGAGCCACATGGGTGGAAGGGAGGGCTTTCAGAGAGTATGATGGGACTTTTGCTAAACCTTTGCCCAGTCTGATGGAGGAGCTTCATTGCACAGCTCCCTTCATCTGAAATTTCAGGAGCTTCCTTGAAGTATACTTTTATCCCATCCAATAACCCAAGTTCTATGGGTGGTGTAGCATACATTAAAAACATAAAATACAAACAATATAACAATGAAGGAAAAACAGCGCACAACAAAACCAAGATAAAAGCAGCAGCAAAGAGCAAAAACACTCCAGCACAAAAAACCAAAGTAAAACCAGAAGCAGTAAAAGCAGAGTGATCTAAAAGCACTAAAGACAGTTCTTTAAAATGAGTGGGGGAATAAAAAGGTCTTCACCTGGTGCCAAAAAATATGACAAGGTAGGTGCAGGAGAGCATCTTTGGGGAGGAGAGTCCACAGACAGGTCACCACCACTGAAAATGCCCTCTTTCTTGTAGCCACCTGCCTCACTTCACTTGGTAGGGGCACTTGAAGGAGAGTCTCAGATGATGACCTTAGTGCAGGGCCGGCGCTACCGCTAGGCAGACCCAGGCGGCTGCCTAGGGCGCGTGGCGGAAGAGGGCGCAAACTCTGCGCCCCTTCCTCGCCTCCGGCGCGCTCCTGCCCTGCCTGCCGCCTCCGCCGCTCCTCCCCGCCCGCTTGCCGGCCGCTGCCGCCGCCGCAGCAACCGCCCCCCGCGCGCGCGCGCGCCCGCCAACCATCTACCTACCTTCGTCCCATCGCGTCGGAGGAGGAGGCGGCGGCAGCAGCAGCCAGCAGCGGTGGGCGGTGGGAAGGTAGGTGGTTGGCGGACGGGCGCGCGGTCGCGCACGCGCGCGGGGGGTGTTGCAAAGCAGGGCTGCTTTGCTCCGGAGCCCCCCCCACGGCACGAGGGGGGGCGCCTAATATAATTTGGCCTAGGGCGCCAAACAGCCCTGCACCGTTCCTGCCTTAGTGTTTAGGTAGGTAAATATGGGAGGAGATGCTTCTTCAGATAATCCAGTCCCAAGCCATTTAAGGCTTTAAAGATTAAAACCAGCACTTTGAATTGGGCCTGGAAATGGAATGGCACCACTGCAGATAACAAAGTACTGGCATAATATGATCACACCGGCCAGTCCCAGTTAGCAGTCTAGCCGCCCTACTTTGGGCTAACTGAAGTTTCTGAACCATTTCCAAAGACAGATTATGACAGTGAGTCAAAACAAATGTGTGCTGTGCACAATGGGAAGTGATGCAAACCACTGTCACCTCTCTTAAAAACAACAACAACCCTATTGACCGTTTCCTGTCAAGCTGTAGTGAGGACAGTGGACTATGCATGAAGGACTTGGAATTCGGGCCGCACCACTCCCCTAAACCTTAGAACTCCCTCTGCTTTATCTATAGCCCCAGTGTAAATACTAGAATGAGGCCCAAGCAAGCAACAACAGAATTAATTAACCAAGTTGGTTCTTTCTGGACTGGAACAGGTTATAATTTCTTTGTGTGATGTAGGAAAGTGGCATAGGAACATAGGAAGCTGTTGTACTGAGTCAGACCATTGGTCCATCTAGCCCAGTATTGTCAACACTGACTGGCTCTCTAGGTTTTCAACAAAAAAAGGAGAGAAGTGAACTAGGTTCTCAGGATGCAAAATCTTTATTATTACCCTAAATAGGGGAGCCCTATGGGCTCCTCTATTTAATAAAGATTTTGCATCCTGAGAACCTAGTTCTCTCCTTTTTTCGTTGCTACTGGATGCTCATCTCCTCTTGTTTTTGTCTCTAGGTTTTCAGACAGGATTTATTTTCTAGCCCTACCTGGAGATGCCAGGGATTGAATCTGGGACCTTCTGCATGCAAAGCAGGTGCTCTGAGATATTAAAATGGTGGGATGGAAAGATAAAACAAAATGGAATGGAAAAAAAGAATTCAATATCTTTTTCAGCCTGGTTAAATTCAGATGAGAAGAACATCAACGGGAGGAAGCGCAATCGAAATGGAGAAGTGAACTGTCAAAATAAGATAATCCAGGAATGGCTTGAATAAAAAAAAGGGGGGGGGAGGCTTTGTTTCATTTTCTTTCTTGTTTATACATTTTTCAGCAAATGGACCATGAGCCCTGACAAAAAGCTAAACACAAAAACAATAAAAATACTAAAATAAAATGCACTGATGTAGCAGCCTGCAGATTGTCTTCCAACAAATAGCCAGCTTAAAGAGTGAACTAGTATTTCCTATTACTGTTGCTCCTGCTAGGAAGTGGAGTGTGTCAGTGTTTCCAAAAGCCAATGGGAAGAGACCAGGACAAATTAGGATAATTAGAGAGGCACAATGTACTTCATTCGCATTCCCTTGTTATTACAATTTTTCTTAATGGTCTTCTGCAGTAATTCCAGGAGATACAAACAGGGGTGGCTTTACCTCCAGGCAACCATCAACAACACGAGAGTAGCATACTGCAAGGGTAGCACTGTTAATGCAGGAGCAGCAAATGTGGGAGAAAAGACTTCCCTTTCCCAGATGGTTGCAGCATGTGCTATGGCTGCTCAAAATTGCAAAAGGACTGAGACTAGAAATGGGGCTATAGGGAAGTGCACTGTGCAGATGGAAGTGGATTTCCCCATCCCTGGTAGCACCTCCAGCCCCCTGAAAATGCTACATAGAGAGTCAAGAGACCCTGCTGAATGGGGTGAGCTGTGATGTGTGTGTGTGGGGGGGCATACCTGAAAATTGGGTGGTGGCACCTTCCATGAGCAGAGCCCTTCTTCTCGCAGATGGTCTCTTCCTCTCAAGGCAGATTCTAGATTTAACCCACAATAAATAGTCAGGATAGGGAGCCATGCAGGTGCCTTGGGAGAACATACTGCCCCATCTTTAACCATGCTGTTGCCTCAAGTGCTGAACCATCAATGACATCTTTGCATGGAGCAGGAGTTTCTTTTTGAGTCCTGGCTGATCCTCACACATTGATTTTAACTGAACTTTTGAATATGTACTTATTGAATTGTTTGTTTTGCATGGTTTTTTAAATCTTGTATACTGTCTTGGGAGGGTTTCAGCCTTAAAGGCAGCAGCCTAGAAATAATAATAATAATAATAATAATAATAATAATAATAATAGTAGTAGTAGTAGTAGTAGTAGTAGTAGTAGTAGTAGTAGTCGTTGTTGTTGTTGTTCATGTATTAAGGATCAGCCTCAGGCAATAAATCTTCTCTTGATGAATATAATTCAAATCTATTGCCTTTTATCTCATGTGAAACTGCAAATGTGTGGAGTTTCTTTTAAAGTATGGATTAATAAATATTTCAGTTCATTAAGCTGAATGACAAGAATAAAAACATAGATAATCTGATACCTTACTTTGCTCCTTAATATTCACTTTTTGCATTTGAGCTTTTATCAAGTTCATCAGAAACTGCATGCAAACTTTATTAATGACCTGTTTCTTCAAGATAGTCAAGTCATTATTCATCTAAAATTCTGATACAATATTCATTAATTAGGTCCCTAAACGTTTAATACATTTATTAGCACTATGCTGTACATATCACACTGGGTAGGGTTTTTTTTTTGTCATAGTGGTTTGATCAGCTGTGAGTTATTAGCATTTAAATCTGCTAAGAGCATAATATGATTTTGTTTGTGGCAAAATCATTAGTGCAATTCAATGTAGATCAAAGGCAAGTGTTCAGTAAAATGAATCCAAATAAAAGAATAGAGAGTTAATATGACTTTCATTAATGTACTCAGGCAGTGATAATGACAAAATTAAGAGTAGAAAACAAAACCAATTTTTTTTGCTAGAACAAAAGAGTGTAAAAGGCCATAGCAGTTTATACTCCTGAAAGTGAGAATATTTGATAAGACTAAGATAAATTCTTTTGTAAAGGTGTTCTTATAGATAAGATGAAGTGCTTCTTCACACAGCACATAGCTAAACTATGGAATTCACTTCCACAGGATGTGGTGATGGGCTGGCCACCAATTTGGATGGCTTTAAGAGGGGATTGGACAAATTCATGGCAGAGAAGGCCATTGTTGGCTGCTAGTCCTGATTGGCTATGTGCGTCCTCCAGTATCAGAGGCAGTATGCCTATGTACACCAGTTGCTGGGGAACATGGACAGGAGGCTGCTGTTGCACTCATGTCCCACTTGTGGGTTTCCCGTGGGCAGCTGGTTGGCCACTGTGTGAACAGAACTAGCTGGACTAGATGGACACTTGGTCTGATCCAGCATGGCTCTTCTTATGTTCTTATGTTTGAAGTTTTGGTAAATAACTGTGTATAATTTGAAACAGTGAGGAATAGAAATAATGCAGTCATCAATTAAAATTACATTTCTTTCTTTCAACATAAAAACAGCCGTGCTGTATCAGACCAAAGGCTTATCTAGTCTAGCATTCTGTTCCCACAGTGGTCAACCAGATACCTATGGGAAGCCTACAAGCAGGGCAAGAATGCAATAGAACTCTACAAGCAACTGGTGATCAGAGGTGCATTGCCTCTTATCCTGGAGGTAGCATAGAGTCATCTTGACTAGAAGCCATTGATAGCTTTATCCTCATGAATGAGTCTAATTCCCTTTTAAAGCCATCCAAGTTGGAAGCCATCTTTACATTTTGTGGTAGCAAATTCCACAGTTTGACTATGCAGTGTGTGAAAAAGTACTTCCTTTTGTCTGTCCTGAATTTTCCACCAACCAGCTTCATCAGATGACCCCGGGTTTTATTATTATGAGAGAGATAAAAACTTTCCCCTATCCATTCTGCACACCATGCATAATTTTATATACTTCTGTCATGTTTGCTCAGGATACTTTGTTGAGGGTCAAAAGCTTTTTGAAAATCCAAGTAAACAATGTTTACCTGATCACACCTATACACATGCTTGTTGATACTCTTAAAGGACATTACTAATGCTTTCCAACAGTTTGCCTGGACCAGACATTAAGCAAACTGGCCTGCAATTTCCTGTATCACCCTGCCCCAGATCCCCTTTTAACAATTGAGATTACATTGGCCAGATCTTAAGGATATGTTACATATTTTAGTTAGAATATCAGAAATCTCATATTTAAGAATTCTGGGATGGATACCATCCAGACCTGGTGATATGTTTATTTTCAATCATTCTAGAACTTCATCTTTTGTCACCACAATTTGCCTCAGTTCTTCAGACTGCCTTCCTGAAAATATCTGTTCAGGCACAGATTTCTGCCCTACATCTTCTGCAGTGAAGACCGATGCAAAGAATTGATTCAGCTTCTCTGCAATCTCCATATCCTCCTTTAACATTCCTTTAACTCCCTTGTCATCCAATGGTCCAACCACTTCCCTAGCTGGTTTCTTGTTTCTTATATATTTAAATCATATGTTATTGTTGGTCTTAATGTTTTTAGTGAAATGCCTCAAAATCCTTTTTTGCACCCCGTACTGTCTGCTTGCATTTCTTTTGTGCAAAGTTGTATTCCTTTTTTCCTCATCATTCAGGCAAGATTTCCATTTTCTGAAGGCAGCATTCCCCCCCCCCCCCTAAAACTTCCTTGACAATGCTTGTTAACCATGCTTGTGACTTCTTGGACATGGTGATACTTTTCCTGCCCTGCAGTACACATTCCAGCCCAGTTTCTATTATTGTGGTTTTGAGTGAGCCCCAAAGAGTTTTGCAGAGACTTATGTTCTATGAGCCACTGGGTGGATTCACACAACACTTTAAGCCCACAGAGGCTCTGTAGCCTAATGATTTGGCACAGCAGGAGTCCGGAGGCACCTCCTTTCCCCTCTTCCTCCCTCAGTCCTCCCACCAGTATCCCAGGGGACACTGCGGGAGCACTGAGGGGAGCAGAGTGGGGATGACAGCTGGCGAAAAGTGCCCAAGCAGTACTTTTCGCCAGCTGTCAGAGAATCCCCTCATCCCTCCCCATTGCTCCGTGGTCTCACGGGGGTGAGGGGGACATACCATGGGGGGAAGCACCTCTTCCCTTCTGCTGGGCAGTGTGATCATGAGGCGGTGACGGCACTCCCTAGAAAGGGCGGGTTTAACCCGCCCTTGCTAGCGAGTACAGCAGTGGCGGCAGCTGTGACAGGGCTTTGCCATGCTCACGGCAAATCCCCATCACAGTTGCTGCCACTTCCCTGGCACTCCCTGGTAAGGGCGGGTTAAACCTGCCCTTGCTAGGGACTGCAGCATCAGGGTCTGCCGTGCACCTTCTTCCCACTTGGGAAGGAGGTGCGCAGTAGACACTGCTGCCGTCGCTGTGTATTTCCTGTTCCCCAAGCCCCAAGAGGAGCTAGTGAGGCTGGGCGGCTAGTTCCCCCACCGTGCACTGCCCCCCGAGCCCCAAACAGGGATTGAGGGGGCAACATGTGGCAGATTCTGGTGGCCTCCCCGTGTGCTTCTGCCAATGCAGGCCATTGGCAGGGGAGCATGGGAAAGCTGGTGATTGCCGTGCGAAGTGCTGCTTGGGCACTTGGCTGGCTGTCATTGACCAGCAGCCCTTGTCTGCAGCCCTTGTCTGGCCAAGGGGCTCTGTGCCTTTTTGGCTTTTAAGAGGGCTAGCATGCCACCCGGGTTCAGATGACACGCTAACCCTACTACAGTTTTCTAAACCCTAGCACAAGCCATGGCTTAGTAGAGTGGTTAAGGAGACTCTCCTTAACAACCGTAACTAACCCTTCCTGGTTCGGACGACACGCTAAACCTCAGTAGCAATTAACCTACTGAGGTTTAGTGTGTCGTATGAACCCAGTCACTGCCTCCATAACATAGCTGACAGGTCCCAGTCCCTAAGCGAATTGGGAGGCAGTGAAGTAGGTGCAATATTGATGTTATGTGATCAGAAAAAAAAGGCTCCTCTTTCTGCTGCATTTTGCATCGATTAGAGTTCCTGGACATATTTCAAATGACGTTCCATGTATGTTACAGTAATCCAATCTGGACGTCAAAAAGACATGTGTAACAGTAGCCAGATCAGCCTTTTCCAGGAAACGTCTGAGCTGACATCATCTAAGCTGTGCAAATCCACTCCTGGCCGTGGCCCAATACCACCTGGTTATGCAGGCACAATACTGTTCTTCACTTGCCAGTATTGGCACACAATATTGTTCACTTCATTTGGGATTGTGATTGCTATAATCTGGAGATAGAGGATAGTCCCTCCCACCCACCCCCACCCATACAGAGACACTGACACACACACTGAGTGGTGAATATGGTATAATGCAATAACTGTGTTAACCTGTTACTACAAAAGCTTTTGGGTAGCCTATTTCTTTATTCAAGCATTACAAACAAAAATTGAGACACAGTGCCTCTGCCTGGTTTAATGAAAGCAAGTCAAATTTTATTAACTAATTACAAATCTCCTAGTAGCTCATTCCCCAATTTATCAATAGGCAAACTACATTTCCATATAGTTACCCCAAAACCAGGACAGTCTTGGTATCCAAAGTCCCTTTCAAGATGGCCAGATCCATGCTCAGTTTCTTGGAGAACATCTTTGTAGCCCAGGGATGGGCAATTTGTGGCTTTCCAGGTATTTTGACATACCATTGGCTATGCTGGCTGGGGCTGATGGGAGTTGTAGGCCAAAACATCTGGAGGGACACAACTTGCCCACCTCTGATGTGGCCTGATCTTGTATCTTCAGGATGCAGAGTTCAAAGATGAAAAGTGTTCAGATTTTTTTTAAAATATACTAATCCGTCTTTTGAACAAGTAATGACCTGGCTCTCATCCAAAACTGATTAATTCCATGTATGGTTAGTTTTAGCTCTCCCCCTTAACATGCAAGTTTGCTGATTAAACATTTCAGTTTACACCAGAATCATTTAACTACCAACATTACTAAACATACATGTTATCTGATCCTTAACCATAGAGTAATTTGCTGGCTATGTGCTCTAAAAAGTACATGGGTGGACCAAGTGTCTTAAAACTTGAGACAGGGAACCTTTTGCAATTAAGCTGCTGGGGACCATGTATTTTCATGTTCTCATCAGGTGTGATGGTTTGAGTCTGTCTGGAAAGTGGAAAATGAGTAAATGGCAAGAAAACATTTTCTGTGGTGGGCTATGTGGCGGAGTGACAGGCAGAAGCCCAGGGAGAGGCCAAGCTGAACATTCCAGAGGCTTTGATTGGCTGAGGCTGAGAGCATAGAACCCCAGGGAGTTGACAGTTAAGGGGCGTTGGTTGTCAGTTGGGGGAGTGGGTTGGAGTGGAAGGTTAGTAGAGTAGGCAGGGAAAGGTGGTACTGAAGAGAAGAGTTCAGACAGGAAATCTAGTACTAAGTTGTGAGAAAGCAAACGTGAAGGTGTTAGTATAGAACAATTCACAGGAGTCTCCACTTAGGGAGTGAAGGACCTTCTGTCTGAGGAAGAAGGAGAAACTCTGGACTAGTGAGAGGGACAGTTACGTACGTTCCCTAGTCTGATACTGTAACTTTCAAGTAACCAAGCCAAATTGATACAAAGAGCACTGTATAACATCTGCCTGCCTTTAACCTGAATCTAAGCAAAGAACGAGTTTGAATGTAACTGTTGAAAATTCCAAGTTATCTGTTCCTGAGTTGAATATCAGTTTAGAGACTTTGTTAGAACAATAAATCAACCTTTTTATTCAAAGTTCTAATTCTCCAGAGTCTGACTCTGGAAAGTAAGAAGTGAATTAACGGAGGGGCACCCTGCTTCAAGTAATCAAATAAAACAAACTGCTCTTAAGACAAACAAACGTGGGTGAACAGCTACACATAAGACCTAAGACATATAATCGGCTAACGCAACTTAAATAGACAGCTCAAAGTCTGAAGTGACCAATACAAGGGGGCACTTGGTGAGAGCGAAGTACACTTCGAGGGTGTGGGCTTTGGAGCGAGGGGTCCCGTCCGCTACAGGCTACATGTCTAAGATAGCTCATGTTCTTTCTTCTTTGCCCTTTGCTCCATGGCAATGTTTAACAGAAGCAAGAGCAGAAGCAATAGTGCTTACTATTGGTTTAATTTGCTACTTGTGCTAAAGCCCTTGGTTCTCATTTTCATCATCATTTTGATCATCCCTGGTCAAAATTTTTGCAAGATTCTCTAGTCTTCAGAAACCTGCAAGAACTGGTTAACCAGAGATGATAGCGGGACAAAAGGACTGCCTCTGTCATACAACCTGTCTTGAACACCTAAAATGTATTGACTGCCTCTAACCATAGTGGAGAGTATATTCCACCTTTATTTTCATAACTCTTGTGTGTTTACATTTTCTCCACTTCCTTTTCAAATCCCTGGTAAATTTCCTCTGCATCCCCTGATATATATATATATATATATATATATATTTATAGACTGAGGTCTATCTGACAGTCATAGTTGGATTGGGGAGTTTGATTAACTGTAATCTAACAATGTATAATTTGTAAATATCAAATTCTCGCCTGTGGAATTTAGCAATGCCCTTGTTGTATAATGGTCAAGGATGATGAATCTTAAATGTTCCACATTTTGTTTAAAATGGATGCTGTAATAATAAGTTGTTTACTGCAGAGGCAGATATCCCGCGCCGGCTTCTTCAATGTACCAGCTAAGTGGTATTTCTAGACGGTTCATTGTGTCTTGTTCTTTGTTGATTTTTCTTGTTCAGTGTTCTTGAACTGCTGTTGCTGGAAGTACTTAGCTGAGAGATTCACAGAAAAAGCACATAGCATGGGGTGGATGACCTATGAAGTCAGACATGAAAGGCTTCTGTTTCATTCTCCCCCCCCCCCCCAATGCTATTCCACTTGATTCTGAAGGATTAGTAGCTGTGTGACACTACACAGCAGTCATTTTGCTCCCTAGAGTAGCCGGTTAGATTTGTCAATCTCTCTCTAGTTTTTTAGGATTAGTCAGCTGCAGGCGCCTGAAGACAAATTCATTATCCAGTGTCATTTGCAGTTTGTATCACTCCTTAGTAGTATTGTACAAATATTTGAAATGAGGGTCTGTAGGCCTCTTAATAAATCTGCTGGCCAATGGAAAGCAGCTGTAACCCCCCCCCTTTTTTTTTTTGCTGAGGCAAGAAAATATATAACATGTACTAATAGGGAACGGAGGGTCAGGACTTACCTACCATTTGCATTCACCTGGTTTGTATCTGAAGATTGAGCACAGTGGGAGGTAACCCACTCCATTATAGTCAGTGGCAACTTTGCCTTTGGCTTCAATAGGAGATGATACTGCCACAAAGAACAAACGTGGTAAGCGATGGGAGAATTAAAGAATAGATGTCTCTTTATCTTTGGAAAGATTTAAGATTGACAGCCCTTGATCTTTTTAACAGCAAGGAGTTATCAGAATGGGCAAAAGCAATGTTCTGAACCTTTCTCAAATATGGGATAAAATGTGGCTTAGCTGAGCTGATTCTTGAGATAAAAACAAAATTCAGATCCAATTCAAGAGATGAAAACACAATTCAGATTCACTCTCCAAAATGAGAGGCTACAGTACTAATCATGATTGTGTGATCATGTTGGCTAATTAATGGCAAAGACAGTCGACTAAAACACATCTGGGTCTCTGCACTAAACAACATATTGCTTATTAGACAATGGACATCTACAAGGAAGTACAAGGAAACTGTGAAGACAAAGATTTCTACACTAAACAATCCTACAGAGTTGTGTGACATTCATTTAATTTTTGCTGCAGTTCCTTGTCTGCAAATGCGTGTAGGCTAGTTGCCTTACGAGAGGGACCACAGCTCAGTCCTAGAGCACATGATCTGCATGCAGTGGGTCCCGAGCTCAATCACTGGTATCTCTTGTAAAAGGATCAGGATGCAGGCAATGGTATAGACCCCTCTCTCTTGAGAACCAGGAAAGCTGCGGCCAGTCAGAGCAGGCCAAGGGGTGGACAGAAGGTGGGAGGGAGCTGGGGAACATGGGTGGGAGGGAGCTGTTGCACTCATGTCCTGCTTGTTGGATCCTGTGGGCAGCTGGTTGGCCACTGTGTGAACAGAATGTTGGACTAGATGGACCCTTGGTCTGATCCAGGGTGGCTTATGTTCTTAACTCTATCTACCCCTGGAGTAGACAATGCTGAGCTAGACGAACAAATAGTATGCTCCAATGAAAGGCAGCTTCCTCTGTTCCCTATCCATGTTTAAGGACACACCACAGCTCAGTGGTAGGGCACATGCTTTGCATGCAGAAGGTCACAGGTTCAATCTCTGGTATCATTGGTTAAAGGGATCTGGTAACAAATTATGGGCAAGACCTCTACCTAAGATCCTGGAAAGCCTTGGTAGATGACATATCCCTATGTTGTCCTATTAAAGAGCATTATAATAATGAAGTGAATGCTTGCCCATTACAATTACGAGATTATCTACAGTAGTATTTTCAAAAATCACAGATCTGGGAAAATCAGAAGGGTCTTGAAGGTCATACACTGGGGTAGGATCTTCTGTACTCAAAAATTCTTCACTGATGGATACATATAGCAGGCAGATAAAGTTTAGGTTAATCAAGATTATATTCTACCTACCTGAAAGGTTCCAATCCTATATATCACACCAGGGGCACCTGTAAATTTATAAAATTAGGTCCAACTTTTAAGCAGGGTCTTGGAGCAGCACTGTTTTTAGAGGTGCCAGTGAAGATGCACATGCAATCCAAGAGTTGTGCTCCAGTATTTTCCATCTGATTGCAACAGATCTTAAGGTTCCTTCTTGGCTCATGTGGTGCAAGCCATTGGTGCACCAAAAATAGTTTGGGCTAGCCCAGAAGATTTCTTTAGCAGAGTCAAGAAGTACAGAAGAAGATAAAAAATCTCAGAGATGTCACTCGTCTCAGACCCAAACATAGAAATATATAAAGCTTCTAGTGCAATCGCTTATTGCGTCTGCCTCAAATAGCTTAAAATATATATAGCAAGGTTGGTGATCCTCAGGCCATCAGACCCAAATATAGAAATATATAAAGCTTCAAGTGCAATCGCTTTATTGTGTCTCCTTCAAATAGCCTTTTTTTTTAAAAAAATAGCAATGTTGGTGATCTTCAGGCCCATGGGCCAAATACAGCCCACCTGGCATCCCAATCTGGCCCTTTGGGCTTCCCTAGATAGCCATGCCCCCTTCCTCTAACTGCTGATTGGTGGTTTCCTGCCATTTGGTTCGTGGTTTCCTGGCACATCCCAAAGTTTGACATGCCTCTCTTAAGGCTGAGTTACTGGCAGTAAGACCTTAAAGCTTAAATATGCTGGTATTTTTAGTATTTTGGCACCACCCCTTTTGCCTTCAAGCCCTCACACACCACTGGAATGTGACGCTTGAGAGCTTCTCTGAAACTGAATACTCAATATGGGATAAAATGTGGGCTGAAAGTGGTTCAACATTTTATAGGATGAAGACTGATTTCATCATATGGCAAGTACATTCACACGAACCTGTTTCTACCAACTGCCTTCACCATACAGGATTGCAGAGAGGAATCACTTCAACATGAGATTTCCACATCAGCAATGTGAATAGAATAGAAATTGGGCCTGCTGTGTGGATCAGGCAGCATGGGTGTGATTGCAATACACAGGCCACTTCCTGGATGAACACACAGCATTAATGCAAAGTACTTGTGCAAAAGCTGACTTGGAATTTTCTATGCTGCCATTTCCTAAATGGGCTTGTTGGTCATAGCCTTGGACAGTTTATTCTCTCTCAGCCTTTGCTCCACATCTATCAAATAAGAATAGTAATCATCTACCCTCCCAAGGCTGTGATAAAAGAACACATAGCTCCCCCTAAAGCTTCTTTGTCATCTTGCATGGAACGGTTATGTCACCCAGGGAGGAGGGAGAATAGCAATGGTAGGTCGGTGATTTATAGGATGGGGCTGTACATTGGTTTAGCCCAGTCTTATTAAAAAGCATCAAACACTCGGGTCATCTTCATCCCTACTAAGGTATAGTGGGTTGGATCCAGATTTAGTCATACTTAGAGCAGACCCATTTAAATCAATGGGACTGAGGTTTGCCATGATCTATTTCATTGATTTAAATGGGTTGACTCTAAGTATAGAGTATTGTATAGCCTGCTTTTACCAAATGGCCTCAGCTTTACAATCACTTTGCACATTTTTCAGACCAGGGATTGGTGAACTGAAATGAATTCCAATAGGCAAACCAGTCAATACTGGGAGAGAATGTTTCATAGGACCTGAATTGATGGTCTTCATTTATTGGACTTGCTGTTTGGCTGTATGCACAAGAGTAACATGGATTAGTTACCATAAGCACACTTCTGTCCCAGATCAAATTTGGTTTTAAAAAATGGAGGTTTCCCACTGCTGTTTCAATGCGGGAATATGGGTGGAGAGAGATCTAAATGGAGTTAGAAAAATGTGAGTATAGCCTCAAGGCATGATAATAGTTCCAGAATAATTAATGAAGAGTAAAGGCATATATGATCTAGTCGATATGTCCTTGGTGGTATTTGTACTACTATCCTGGGATATTTCTAGTATTTGAATACTAAGTAAATGTACTGAATTGACTGTCTGAGATTGTTTGTAAATCCTTTCATATTTTCTATGACTTACACTTTAATTAGGATATATATATATATATATATATATGGTTCAGCATACTTTAATGATTTACATTTCTTTGAGAAAGAATCTTACGCAATTAGCTACCATTTCCTTTGTACTACACCCACATTATTTTACATAATTTTTAATAACTATATAGATTTCATAGATCATATTTAATAGGAAGATGTTCTAAAAATTGAGCAAGCTAATTGCTTGTAGGTTAATAATTGACTTTCTTAAATTTAACTATCTTTCCGGGCTTGCCTGTGATTAAAATCATTTTGTTAATTTGTATTTTCAGTTTTTTAAAAAGTTGCTAATGAATTCAAATGAATAGCAGCTACTTTTGAGATTCAACATGAAAGCTAAAACTGCAGGAATACTGTTAGTATTGCCCACGGCTCTTCCATACTCCTTTAAATGGTGTCCTTTATCAAATGGTAGCAAAATTCATCTACATAACTGAATTTGCTGTCTGACATTATGAGCTACCAAGAGCCATTCATGCAGTTCTGTTGAATTTTTCCATTATCTCTTACCAGAAAACCAAGGATTTGTAAACATATGCTTGACCATTACCTACCTCAGACTCTGATTCCTCTCGCCTTTCCTTTCTGTTCTTCCATTTCTGCTTTTGTGCATTCCACCAAGTTTCTTCCTGCCTGGAACAATCTTCAGCTGCAACTTCCATTTCTGGTACAGTACTTTCTAAATGCACCTTAATGCAGCAGTACTGCCCAGTTTGGATCCATTTTGGACTGTGGTTGCTGCAATGTTATAGAAGATCTTGAAAGTCTCCAGTGTGATCTGCTTGCTTCTCTGCAAGCTACATGGTAAATACTGTGGCAGACACTTCTACACCCAATGATTATATTCAATGATCAAAAAACCTGATGGTTTAAAACTAGAGTTAAGGCAATCTCATGTTGACTCAAGCTCCACAAAGCCAGGAAATTGGAAGCTAGCTGAGGCTCATGACTTAACTGATTCGCTCCATGATCAGTGATGGTGTTGGGCAACACCACAAATTGTGCTTGCTTACAACTTACCCCTCCATGCATCCACACTTTTCCTTGATCTTTCAGGTCGAAATCCAGATGGGGAGGATTAAGTGTCTGGGATCAGCAAGTATGTTCTATGCTGTCCTGGTCCTGTATTGCCTTATGAAGCATCTTAGCCTTATTGTATTGCTAGAGGAATCCTCCTGTGAACTTATCCATGCCTGTTTGTTGCCATTCACCACTGAATTGCCATTAAAATGAGACTGTGACAATAAAATATACTAAATCATATTACAGCTCTCAAATACTACTGCATGTCTGTCATGGTTTTAATGACAGTCTGTACACCATGCAAAAGGGCACTGGAATCCCAGACATTATGAGTTGTCCCTGTTACTTATGGATGAACAGTAGTAATAATTAAATTGAAACTCTGTCTTGGTTACCAAATGTAGAATTTTTACTAATGGTTCAGAGTCTGCTAATAATGCTTCTGCTATAGTCAGAATGATCAGCTCACCCTGGGACATCCAGGTGACTTGCATAGTCACATTTTCAGCTTTGGAGATATAATTAAGAAGGAAGGAAAATAACGGAAAGAGTTGAATGGTGAAGACCGAAGTAAAATATCTTCCTGGCAAGCTTTTCCTTTATTGTAGCTGACTTTATCATTTCTGGGCATAATGCCTACAAGTTCATATATAAGCTTTCCTTTTGAATATATTTGAAATATATACCACCAGCAACACTTTATTGTCTCGATTGATCTCCATTCAATTTGGGAAGGAGCCAAACTATTACAAAACTGATTTCACACTGATAGAAGCTTGCATCACTTTTGTGGAGGTCAGCTTCTCTTTCTTTTTCCACAGCTGGCAAAAGACTTTAAGTGACCACAGAAAGCACTTGTCAAATGATTGAAATATCTGCATTCCATGCATTATTGCACCCAAACAGATGAACTTTGTTTTACCTAGAAACAGGTAAGAAGTTTAGGTTGAAATTAAAGCCTCCTTGGGTATATTTCTGCACTGACTTTTGTGTGATCCTTACTGAAAAGACTTACAGAAACCATGATGTGCTCTCAACCATTCATTTTTAAAATTTATTTATTATATTTATACCCCGACTTTTTTCCTGCAAGGAATCCAAGGTGGCTTACACAATCCTCCTCCTCTTCATGTTATCCTCACAACAACCCTGTGAGGTAGGTTAGGCTGAGGCTGGCCCAAAGTCACCCAGTGAATTTCATGGTCGAGCGGGGACTAGAACCCGGATCTCCCGAGTCCCAGTCCAACACTCTCACCACTACGCCACACTGGCTTTCTTTTCTCTGTGGATTCCCTTCTGGTGTGTACGAAGCCCTGATTTCTTGGGAAAATATTTCCCACCATCTGGGCATTTATAGGGTCTCTCTCCTGTGTGGATTCCCAGGTGTGTCGCTCGGGTTGGCTTTTGTGCAAAACATTTGCTGCACTCCAGGCATTTATGTGGTTTCTCCCCTGTGTGGACTCTCTGGTGCGTTTGAAGCTGTGTAGCCTGGGCAAACATTTCACTATGTATAATTTGTTAACACAATATGGAGAATTCTCCATTCAATCCTCTTAATACAACAGTAGTGGTTAGAGTGTTGGACTGGGACTCGGGAGATCCAGGTTCTAGTTCCCGCTCAGCCATGAAACTCACTGGGTGACTTTGGGCCAGTCACTGACTCTCAGCCTAACCTAACTCACAGGGTTATTGTGAGGATAAAATGGAGAGGAGGAGGACCATGTAAACCACCTTGGGTTCCTTGTAGGAAAATAGGCGGGATATAAATATAATAAATAAATAAATAAATAATGAAGCTGATAAAGGCATGAAGGAACAATGATAGTAAAGTTAACTGTTTTATGTGAATGAATTTACCCAAGTAGTTTGAGAGTTGGTCCAGTCCATGTTGTTATAAAAGATGCCACCTGAAGCCAATGATGGGATGAAATAGATATATCTTTATTTACCTATCTATATCTAAGGACCAATTAATATGTTACCAAAGTGTCCTGGTTGCAACTTTTCCTAGGCTGCATCCCATGCTACTCATTGGGGAGGGATCATGTGAGGAAGTCCCATAACAGCCTGACACCTCTGCGTGATACAGCAACACTAATGTAGAATCTTTCTACATGATCTGCCCCGCCCACATGATTTTGCCATTCAATATGCAGCCCCAGGGAAGCATCAACTATGCTGGTTGGGTAATGTATGAATCAGGCCGATATACAGATATCTATGAGTCACTTCAATATGCTTGTTTACCTCTTGATAAGTGCAGTGCCGACGTAGTGATGTGCAGTGCATATGTGAATGAGCCAGCACAGATCAAACACCACAGACAGAACTATCCTATCACCTCACATTATCTCAGAGATGTTTCCCAGTGAACTCTGTAACATTCAAGACATCACATATTTAACCAGATAATTGTTGTGAGTCTGTGTCTTCAAACACACATGCTGGCATTCTGACATAGGACACCCAAATCAGTGAGACTCCTTTATTGTAACAAATCTCTTGGTTTAAGCTTAATGGTTACAGTCTTCAGAAATCATATAGCTGGTAACAATTAGCTATAGGCTCCATAAGTAATTCCAGAACAATCCAAAACTAATAAATATAGCTGGGTCAGGGATCCAGACAACTGGTTTCCCTGTTGTAATCTCTGTGGCTCAGGATATAGGGCAAGGGCTTGAATGATTCCTGATGTCAACCTTCCCAGACAATCAAAGATAAGGGTTCTAGAAGAAGACCTGAACAAATCCACATATGCATACACCAACCTCGAAATCTTCCTCGGAACCTCCATGTTACATGTATCAAGGTTTATCACATCCAAGAGTCAAAACAGCTTCAAGAGTTAGTGCAGAGGAAATATCATGGATGTGATTGAGAATTTGGAGATAGTTAACTCAGTGAGAGACTCCAAATAATTGAGGATTTTCAAGCACATGCTGATGGAAAAGCAGTTTGAATGCTACACAGGAGCATTGGGCTGTTGAGCTTCATTGTATAAGCAACAAGGCCAGATATTGCTGTCAGTGTGATAGGCAGACTGTTAGACCAACAGGACATGCTTGGAGAGCTCTGAAAAGGAGTTGAATGTTATCTGGAGGGAACATCATACTTCAGACTAAGATTTACAAGTCAGAGCACAGGTGGCTTACAGATTCACAGAAATGCCAGTTGTGGTTGTGATAGTGAGAACAACAAGAACACACCTGAAGTTTGTTATTTTTATAATCATACTTTGTTTGATTGATTTTGTAGAAACAATCATCTAAAAGTTAGAGTTCAACTGAAGCTGAACTGAATACATTGTATTATGTATTGTGCTATTATGCTATTGTAAAGCTTGAATAGTTATTGCATTTGTTTAAATAGTTTAAATTGTTAAAAATGTTTAAATGATGCTGGGATTGATGTGAAAAACCTATTACAGTTTTTTCAGGAAACCAAAGCCAGGATTGCTATGCTGCAGGCAGATAGCAATACACAACGTTTTGGGTTTGCAAATAAAACTGTGTTATAAGGAGGGATACATCAGAAGTGATTTGATGGTGGTTCAAATTTTCTGGCAGGTAAAGTCATTCCTGCAGAAGTTTTTTTTATCAAAGTCCATAGATGAAAAAACAGCATCAGATGTCAACAAGGCTGTTGCTGTTGTATGAGGTAAATAACCACGTTCTGCACAAATGCAAAAGCAGGGGGATGTTGGGTTTTGCATAGGCAGAACGAGATTATCACCTGACATCGAGATTATCACCTGACCTGGTGGGTGTCTCTTGAGTTCACGTACACAAGGTCTCTAGTCACGAGACATAGTCTCAAGATGATATGACTCAGCAACCTTGGACAGGTTTGGAGTAAACATGTTGATGAATAGGTTATACAACTGGGGTGAGTAATATCCTATTTATAGGTGCAGGCAGGGTCTGTGGTATAAAGCTAACACACTTGTTGATAGCTTTCACTCCTTCACTCCTTCTTCTTCTCTCGTCTTGACTCGACATGTTTATTGTTCTGGACTTCACTTCATCTAGCCTTACCACTGGGGTATAGGATTTGTATCTGCAATGATGTAGTGAGTACGAGATGCATTGATTGCCTTAATCCCATGTAATTGGGTCTTACAAATAAACTCTTTAATCTTTATTAACTGCTGTTATCTCCTCCTTCCGCCTGCGTGACTGGGACTGAGGGTCATTGGCTAGAGAAGCTTTTGAACCCGGGTCAGTCCAGCTCTCACAAGGAATCCCACACATGCAGAGATTTGACAACCATGGTTTCCACCTTGGTATCTCCATGCTACATGGGTCCAGGCATAGAAAAGTCCAGGAGTCAGGAGCAGTCCTAGCCATCTGGCAACTCTGGGCTATTGATGATGAAGATCCACAATCCATCACAAACAAGAATTTGCATTGTATGAAAAGTATAGCAATACTTTTCATGACAGGCTCTTAACAATGCAAAGTTCAAGAGATAAGAGTCCAAATTGGAAAGGGAGTCCATGTGAAGGAGTGCCTCAAGAGATTCAAATAGTAGAAAGTCCAAGCAGAGAGGATTTCAGGCATGAATACGAGAATGTTCCTAGCAAAGGCTCCCAGCCAGCTTGAAAGCGAAGGTGTGTCTGTGGTGGAAGCCCTCCTCATAAACAAATAACTGACAAGGGATTGTAGCAAATCAATGAAGTCCCCTGCCCAAACAGGGCATCTCCCTTCTGCCCTTCAGGGAAGATGCTTTGACACCTCCAAAAACCACTCCCTCTTCTGTTAGGTTCTCACAGAGAAGCTGCAAGCTTCCTTCCCTGCCAAGGCCAGAGCTAGCAGCTGGACAGGAGTAAGTTGCCTCCTGCGTTCTTTCCTCTGAGAACGCTGACAGAGATAAGCTCACATTGATTCTGACATTCCACAGGTTGAATAGGCCTTCCTTCCGAACCACTTCTGATCAGACTCTGGCCAAAAACTACAAGGCCCACTGCAGCATTGGAGCTGGGCCCCAACAGTAATGTACTGGGCCCCAACCAAGTGATGTACATGCTTGTATGAACCAATGTTAAGCAATATCCCTATCATCTATAGCAGTCTTCCCTACACCTGCACCATCCAGATGTTTTAGACTCCAACTCCCATCAACCCCCAGCCAGCATGGCCTATGGTCAGAAATGCTGGGAGTTGTGGTCCAAAACATCTGGAGGGCACCAGGTTGGGGAAGGCTAATCTGTAGCTATGGAATGTGTTCACTCTGCGTACCAGATGAATTAGGCTATTTCCTACAGAGGCTGATAACGACTATAATAAACCCATCAGTGTCTGAAGTGCCACAGCTCTTTTTGCCTTCACTCTGTCTGAAGCTGATGCACAGGACAGGAATGCTACATGACCTTTTCTCATTCTTTCTCTAGGCTGGTGGCATTTATCCTGTGCATAAATGGAAGATTCCAGGAACAGCAGTTTAATAACAGTGGCCAGTGTCTTTCTTTCGAAAAGAATGCTTCAATCCTCTTTTCTACTTCTGTCACACTGAACATCATGCAGTGGTGGATGTGAACTTTTCTTACATAAGGAACTCCTCCAAACTATTTTTAACTGCTATTTGGACTTTTTTGGGGTGAATGGGGGGAAGCTGCTTGCTATGCCAATACTAGGTTTAAAGAATGGGAGAAAAAAAAATCCAGCTATGGAACACTTTGATCTATGCAAGAATCCAGAAATTTACTTACATAGTCAAGAATGTGACTGACTTGACTTATGTATTATGTTACACACATCATGGTGCGAAGGGAGAAGTGCGGGATTAACTAAGGCCGGCCCGAAGGCCAGTGGAGCATACCTGGGCGAAAGCATCCCGAACTCGAGGGCGGCGCGGTGACTCGCCACCCCTGAATCCTGCACTCGGAGTGCTGGGGGATCTACCCAGGATCACCATCCCCTGGCGCCGCGGGACAACCCGAGGAGGGTGAGATGGGTAGACCCCAAAGGCGACCCTACCTCTCACAAATTGAGCCACAAGGCATCGACATTTGTGAGGCTCGGGTTCTCGCCAATCACCTTAAAAGGTGCCATGGGATGCACACCGTAACCCTAACCCCCACTGCCTATTCACCGCACTTACCGCCTAACCTAAGGCCAATGTGACCGAATTAACAAGTAACCCAAAATAATAAACCCACCGCCGAGTCCACAGTATGGAGTAGGCGAAACACGCATGTTGCCCCGAGCCAATTAGGACAACGAGCCAAAATTCCTACTCGGCCCCATAAAAGGCGACCAGAGGAGCCCACACTGCTTCATCGGGAGTGGAGGGAGGGAGCTGCAAAGAAGGAGGCTTGGGGTGGGGTCTCCTGTGCATAAATACTGCCTCAGGGCCCCACCCCTTGTGCCTCACCCCATCGGGCAAACAATTTGCCCGAGCCCTGATTGGAGGTGAAATCACCTCATTCTAGCCCTCGCTCTCCCTTCCCCCTCCCTCGCAAAATCCTCCCCCCCCCACAGGAGCGTGGGGTGCGAAGGGAATTCTTTCGAAAAGAATGCTTCAATCCTCTTTTCTACTTCTATCACACTGAACATCATGCAGTGGTGGAATGTGAACTTTTCTTACATAAGGAACTCCTCCAAACTATTTTTAACTGCTATTTGGACTTTTTTGGGGTGAATGGGGGGAAGCTGCTTGCTATGCCAATACTAGGTTTAAAGAATGGGAGAAAAAAAAAAAATCCAGCTATGGAACACTTTGATCTATGCAAGAATCCAGAAATTTACTTACATAGTCAAGAATGTGACTGACTTGACTTATGTATTATGTTACACACATCATGGTGCAGGCATCTTGTTTGCCTTACAAGGTTTTACAGGCAACATCAGAGATATTGTCCTGAGCCACTGTAGTAATGATGAGTGCAGCTAAACAGCTGATTTAATGAGGTTGGAATTTAGCACAATGCTGTATTCAAAGAATTCAGGCACCAAAGGCCAGTTGTCAGCAGTATTTCCCTCTGGCTGTATATCCACAAGCATAACAACTTTCCATATTATCTTAACCCAAATGTCAATTACATTACGGCTGCAAATTACACAGTCCCAGATTCATTGACTTTTTTGGGTATACTTATGGAAGCTATCTTTTTATGGTAAACTTATGGAAATTACCTTAGTAAACATAAACATATGCTGTAAATAATCTCCTCAAAACATTAAGTGGTAAAAAAACAAACTCCAATGCTACAAAGCAATTGGAAATAGATAGCATAACCTCGGTATAAGTAAAATGCTATTCTTTCTTAAAATATTTCATATGATCTGATATAAGTGGTTGCCCAGCATACAGTAACACCAGTTTCTCCACTGTTCATTCCATGTATGTCTAATTACAGCATTCAGATTGGTGCTGTATGTCGTAACCTTGTAGCAGTAGCCACTCCATGGTCAGGGAAAAGGAGCCCAAGGGCATGTAAGAAGGGCAGAGCTTTTTGCAAGGGTGGGATTTTGTCTAGGGCCACCAGTTGCTGGATTCATTTTATAATCTTCTTAATGGTGTTCGGAGTCTGAACAATTCCTCATTAGAGCCACATGTCAGTGTCTTGGGGGAGGTGGCTTGTAATGTACATACCGTATGTGCTTCCATTGTTATAATTCCCAGTGCTTATATAGATTGTTGCATGGTGGAAGTTGCATGATGCATAGATGCGAGTAGCTGCATAGTGATCTGGATTCTAGAGACTCCAGGGTAACAACAAATAGGCATTTTGCTGGCTTGACTTCCTAAGCCAAGGATACTGCTATAACCTGTAGATATATTGGTACAAGGCATCTGCACCACAAAACCTAGCCATATGATCCAGGTGTTTAAGTAACACAACTAGTGACAGAGGCAGTTATATTCCATAATTGCTCTCCCAGCAAACTGTACTTGATTTCATCTATTAAACAGAGAGGTAAAAGGCTCTGGAGCCATTTAGCAGTTCTCTGAGCAACAGGGTGCATAATTAGCTTTGCAATTCCTTTTGTAATGTTGGATAATTTGTTAGCCCTAAATCATTGTATTTTAATTTATTTTCAAAACATTAAATATTAAATATGGTACCACATGACCCTCTAGATGTGATTAATATAAGTAATGATAAAGCAGGCATATAATTAAATATCCCTTCCATAAATAGACTGCAGAAGGAAGCAGCCATTAAAATAACATTATATTATTGAGAGGGGAAGCATTAGTGCACTCAGTCTTAATTCTGAACAACAGATACCCAACAAGATCTTTTTTTCCCCCGTGGCTGCTGAAAACTATTTATAGGGCAGTATGATGATGTGAACTGGGAAAGAGCTACACTGTTGATCAAACAACAAGCCTGTGAGATATAAGCGATGCTTCTGTGGCTGTGAGGGTGCAAAGTGAGATGTCGAGCTGCTACTTCTGCAGAAAAGTATCAGGAGGATAGAACCACAAAACAGCCCTAGGGGAGGCTCATCCTTATATGCTTCCTTCATGCCACCAAGGGATATCCCCAGCACCAGAAAGTGTGCAGTGTGCAGAAAGCCAAACTACATATTGCGTTGATCACACTATTTAGAAAGTGTCCATAGGGATTCATGAGAAATTCATTTCAGTTTGTTTTGGAACAGAATTTACCCAGTTCACACCTCCCAGAAACAAATGTGGACCAAAACGCAATCTATGGCTGAAGTCCATGCACTTCTACGCTTGCGATGCAATTCATGGAACATAAAAAATGTTGAAAAATGCGTACATTTGAAAAATGTGCATGGGAAAATGCATACTTTTGAACAATGTGCACACATGTGCTTTAATCCATGGGAGAAAATGTGAACATTTAAAAATGCACATGATTGATGTGTACATTTGGAAAAATGCACATGAAAATACACACAATTTTTTCTGTGCAAAACAACAACAACAACAAAGCTCGCAGTCTGATACAGACCTGAGTCAGAATGAACTTCAAGGTGGAATTTGGAGAACCTTAACGCAGTCAAGTTCTGCTGATTCACACATCCCTAGAATGTCACTTTTATTTTATTTTTAAAAGCATCCCAAGAACTTTTAAACTTTCACCAGGACCCTGATCCTGTGCCATCTTCCTGATCTAGGGAACTGGTGTCCTGTCAAAAATCACCTTCCCCATAGCTGCTATTTGTTCCCGCAGGTAATGTGCACTGCAAACAGCACCTTTGGAGGCAAATAGCAGCTGGGACTGGGAGGGATTTTAAGCAGGAAACCAGAGTGTGGACCCAATTCAGATTGAGAGCGTGGACCAAAAAGGTCATAAAAAGAGCTGTGCTGGATCATTCCTTTTGTAATGTTGGATAATTTGTTAGCCCTAAATCATTGTATTTTAATTTATTTTCAAAACATTAAATATTAAATATGGTACCACATGACCCTCTAGATCAAAGGCCTATCTATTCCAGCATCCCATGTCTGATGGTGGCCAACCAGATGCTCATGGGGAGCCCACAAAGAGGACATGAGAGGTTCCATGGCTGGTTTTCCTTCCAAATAAAAGTGACATGGTTAAGCACACATTTTAAAAAGTTTGATTAATGTAATCAATCCCTGCCCTTGCATATTGAAATGCATATTTTGAGATGGGTTTCTTTTTAATGACAGGTTCATGTAGAAAACATAGCAGAGCTTTGGATAAAAAGATGTGGATGAGACACAAACTAGCTATAGACGGATTAATCCATCTCTAGCATTGGGCTGTTCCACTTGTTCACCTGTTGGACTGTTTTTTTTAAAAAAATATTAAAAATATTTATACTCTGCTTTTCTTTGTAAAATTAGGACAGCTGTGGCACTTGCTACAGGCTAAGTGAAATTAGATGTGTATATCTCAGTTTTATTGCTTGAACATCTGTAAATGGAGTTGATGGGCAATTTTTAATGAGTAGAAGACAACTGTAAATCAGACATGAACAGTAGATTTTGTACAACGTGATCAGTTTCAGAGCTCTCAGCATCCGTAGATGTGTTGATGCAAAATCCTCCCCCTCCCCCCCAGCCATAAAAATAGTATTAGTAATGATCTTTTTCTCTGGCTCAACAAGAAATAAGAGGGTCCTTCTGAAGATGCAAAGCTTACCATAATAAGCAACAGCAGACTGAATGCGTTAAACATGCATTTTCATCTCTTTAATTTCCACTTGTTCCAGAAAACCTTAGAGTGTGCAGTGGCAAAAGAACTCCAGCTTTACTTTCTGGTTAAATATTGCAAAAATGAATAATTCATGTGTAGAATATGTATTATTTATCTTGTTTAGCAGCTAGACTGAAGCTGTTTGCAAGTGGTTGTGGTTAAAGATACTTAGTGCACTGCTCTTTCCCAACAGACAGGAAGAAAAATACACAGGACTTTATTAGGGTAGATCTGCACCAAATGGTCAATGTGTTTTAGCATGCACCCATGCATGCATGTGCACATGTGCGTGCGTGCGTGTGCGCACACACACACACACACACAGGTTATATTGTGAAAGGGATAGACCACTCTTTCGGGTGGGAAAGAAGGAAAGCCATGTGGATTTGCTGATGAGTTTTTTTTCTTCTAGATTGGAGCTGTAGAAGCCAATGTTATGTGATTACTGTTTTTTTGTTTTTTTGTTTTTAAATTATTGGGTTTTGGTTTGGGGTTGGAACCTCCCTTTTCTGCTCCAGTGGTAAACATATGGAAAGTGCTGGGTTTTCCTTTCATTTTAGAAGAAATAATATAGGCGATACCTTTCGGATGACAGCTGGGCACTGGCCAAATGAGTGGAAAGACTGGATGCAGTGACCTTACAGGTACTTCTGTGCCACCCATCAATATAGTAAAGTTGTGTTACAAACTGCTTATTAACTGTCACATGCCTGCAAGGATAGCTATAAGGTATTCTCATACTTAACAGATGGAGCACTGGGGTCTCCTACATTGCAGTTTTGATATACACCAAAGCAATATATCAGTGTCCATCCATATAAATATACAATGTGTGAGTACAATGAACAGATGCATATCATAAAAGTAGACTCTTTGGTGAGCCAGGATTGTCCTGCAGCTAGGGATTCAGAGAAACCCACAATGGATTCAAACGAGTTCAGATTTCTAGGAATCAACCAGTGGATTCCACAGCGGACCAGCTTTTCCTAAATTGCACGGATTCCACAGTCTAGCTGACCGGCTTTTTACTTTCTGGAATTTTGAACAAATGTAGTCATTGGGGGGGGGGGGGGGAATGAAATCTTTTTTTATTTTAAGCACATTTCCCCCAAATGGAATCTAACAAAGTCTGCACATCCCAGCTGCAGCTATGTGTTGAAAAATGGGATTATTGCCGTGTGTAATTGTGAAAGGGCCACAATTCAGAGAAAGAGAGACATTCCTTAACTGAATCAGAATGTCCCACTTTAATTCTTTGGAACATAAGAACATAAGAAGAGCCATTCTGGATCAGACCAAGGGTCCATCTAGTCCAGTGTTCTGTATACACAGTGGCCAGCCAGCTGCCCATGGGATCCCAGAAGCAGGACATGAGTGCAACAGCACCTTCCCTCCCATGTTCTCCAGCAACTGGAGTACATGGGCATACAACAAATTAGCTTATGCTTGCAATGCATGTGTATTTGTTCAGACCTATGTGTCCTCTTACATTAAAAGCACAAAGTCTTATTTTTCTAGGAGACCATCAATGTGTTTTGTTTTTTTTCTATGAGAGGGGGAAGCAGGGCCATTCCACCAGCCATGCTGAATGGTCTCCCTCATGAAGCCTCCTCTTCCCTCAGCTGTCACCACCAGCAGCCATTCCAGCAGGCTGTGCAGAGGGAGATGAGAGGGAGCGCACAGGGCCATTCCACCAGCCTTGATGAAAGACTACTTCCTTTTTTCCTCTCTTCCGTTCTCATCCTTTTTACCTTGTGTGTTGTGTCTTTTTAGATTGTAAGCCTGTAGGCAGAGACTGTCTTATTTTACTGATTAGAAGAAAGCTGCTCTGGGAGACTTTTTGGCTGAGAAGTGGGATAAAAATACTTTAAATAAATAAGATAAACTATAAACGCAACTATAAAGCAAGCACACACACAGTACTACCTCTCAGATTTAAACATGCGCGCACACACACACGCCCAAGGAACGATACCACGAGGAGATGGATCAGCAAGGACGATGGATGTGGGTTCAGCCGGAAAACAGCAGCAAAAGAGAGTGTGGGCAGGAACCCAGGTGCCTAAATAAGCCCTTTCCTGTGTCTTAGTCCTTTTCCTGTGTCCGCCCTAGTTGAGCCATTGGCTCAGTATCTGTGACCAACCTGACTTGTTACCTGACTCCTCTCTCCTCCCCCACTCGCAAATCTTCTCTCTGGCCCCAGATGAGGGGCCAGTGGAAGTCTGTTTTACTGATTAGAAGAAAGCTGCTCTGGGAGACTTTTTGGCTGAGGAGTGGGATAAAAATACTTTAAATAAATAAGATAAATAAAAAGATGCAGTAATATAACACAGCACCAGCTCTATGATGGCTCATCATCATTTTTTGGTCTATTCTAATCACTTGACTTCATGGAAACAAAAATGTAGCATCACGAGTTTTAGATCTGGAAGATTCCCTGTGTTTTTGCTGTAGCCCCTTGTCTTTACCCATCAACACCCACCCTATTCATCACTGAGACTTGTCAAACTGACAGCGCCTTAGGCAGTGAGAGGAGCAGACACAGCAGAATCTGAATGAAATGTCTTCATACTCACCTTTAAGAATGGCAGCTATTCACCAATCTTAGCATTTCAGACTTGCTTATGACAAGGCTTCCATTTGTACTGGAGGTGCATTCCAAACAGATTTTATGCTTTTGTTTTCCCCTGCAAGGCCAGGACTGAAATATAGCTGTGCCTAAAACAAAATGAGGCAAAGTTTGGTTCGAGACCAATAAGAAGAGATCAAGTTCACACTGCTGGGTGAGACATTTTACCAATCATGCTGCAGTAAAGATTCAGCTTATAAATGGAAACGGTGTGGGTGTGGAAATGTTTTCATGTACTTCAACAAGCCACAACATTCTGAGCACAAAACTGGGGAAAGGGTTCTTACCGTCAGTCTTCTTCACATTTGGTTTTAGGGCCAATTACGGTAATACGAGATGCACAGCATGCAAAACGCACTTACCAGTGGAGGGTCCGCGGGCCTATCTTATTTAGAGAGATGCACCAGTCCCATTTAGTGCAGGGTTCTCATACTTTCCTCTGTGCCATAGACTGCCGCTGTGTGAGTACTGCCTGAGAAGGGACAGGCAATGGATAATATTAAATGAGGAGCTTGGCCAAATGTGATCCATGCAAAGCTAAGTACAAACCTGCTCTATAACAAAGATGGGGGGTGGGAGAACAATGAAAAACCAAATATAATCAAAGTAAAAGTTGAGATACTATTTCACAGACGAAAATAGGTGTGGGGGAGAGAGAGTCAAGCATGAAGGTCGATGAACACCTAACATGAATGATTGATTTGCAAGAAGTCAAGGTAAAAAAACAAAATATTTAGCTTAGATAACACTTGGGACTTCACATTAGCTTTTTTGTTTTTTTTAACCAACACACTTTCCAAAAGGTATTGACTGGGTTCAGACAACATGATAACCCACACTCAAGGGTTGAGTATGGGTTCAGTGTGGGCTGTTGTTGAACCATGGGTTGTTGTTGAAATGTGGGTTATTATGTTGTCTGAATCTAGCTGTGCTAATAAGCCATGCCTTGTTAAGCATGAACAACCCATGAAGAGAATCCATGGTTTGTTGCTGGGTTGTGAGCTGTGGGTTTTTCACCACGATTTGTTATCTCGGCTGGTTCAGACAACATGATAACCCACCCATGGTTAAGCGACAACCCACACTCAACCCTTGAGTGTGGGTCATTGTGTTGTCTGAACCCAGTCATTGAGATGTTGGGCCATTTGGACCTTTGCATAGTTAAGTGCTCTTGTGCATCTCGAAGTATTATATAAATCAGCCCTTATTCCTTGCTAGAAATATGCAAGATGATAGCCCTGGCCTGTGCTGGACTCCAGGCTCATGTTCTGCTAGCTCTCTTAGCACAAGCATAGAGTAGACTGCAGAATCCAGTCCTGCCCTTGCAATCCACTCTCCCTGCCCAAACATTTCGGAGTGATTCAGCCCACCCTGAATATATTCTCAACAGTAGCCAATTGTTTTAAAAATGCTCTAAAAATCAGGAGTGTTAGCTTTCAATGTACAGGTTTAAAAAAAAAACAAAAAAAAACAAATGGGGAAGAATTCAAACCTGTGATTTACCCTTCTTCCCTGCATTATGAAGGAGTACAGTCCAGGAAGGCCTATGCCAGCATTCCCAACCTGATTCCCTCCAGATGTGTTGGACTGCAGCCAGTGTCGGTTACAGGTTGGTTAGAGCCCTTGGGCAAGACACCCTCAATTAGCCTGGTCCCTCAATGAGTCTAACTTCTAGACACCATTGTTGCTAGCTGCTATGGCTTCTCCTTGTTGTTGTTGTTGTTGTTGTTGTTATTATTATTATTATTATTATTAATTTTATTTATATTTATAACAAGTGGTAGCAATGTTCTCATCATTGGTACCACTTGCTTGCTTGACAGGCAGAGAGCCCAGTAGCAAGGAGGCAGTGGGCAGTGGCATCTATTGCTCTTCCTTCTCAGTGTAACTAATGTCTGGACCAGGTGACGAGGCAGGCAAACAAGCAGGTTGCAACGGTGAGGAAGAGGAGCAACTCCAAGAGGCTTTTGTCAGTGGACCCCTACTGGGGTGTGGGCTCTCTGCAGATGCCCAACCACGCCTTCCCTTGATGCCTGTCCTGACTACAACTCCCAGCACCCCCATCTAGCATGACTGGTTGGGGGATGTTGGGAGTTGTAGTCCAACACATCTGGACATTTTGTTCTCCCTGCAGGTTTGGATCAGCTCTTATTCCTCAAATATCGAGTGTCTATCTAGTCTGTGCACCAGCCCCTTCTAGGTTCAAGATTATGCTGTATTTGAAGAATTCTTTGTTCTATATATTTTAAGCTTTATTATGGTTATTTACATGTCTCATGAACATTGTCCTTATTTTTAATGACTCCAGTGTAATTAGATTCCTAGCACTGAAGGATAATTGTTAAGGCTAAATACACTCTCATACCTTGACATTTAACGGAATAAATGTATCTCCTTGCACTCCTGCTTTGCATGAATGAATGCTTTCTGAGATACTTTTATTGTTTTCTTAACTACCATAATGCCACATCTAATGATTCTTCTTCTTTTATGTATGACTGTAGGGCCTTTCTGACAGCCTCATCATTTTCTGGAACTACCCATTTCAAAAATACAATCATCACTGTCAGGTGTTTTATTTTTTTTATCTCCCCTTAGGAGGTTGAAGCTAATTGTATGGAAGACATTATTCCTTGATATTTCAGCGTGCTGTTACTTTGTCAATAAGTTCTGATGTTTTATTTAAGATTAAACTGGGCCTCGGCTCCTCACCTAAACATGTATACTGTGGACTCAAAATACAATAAGGAGGCACATCTGAAAGGTTAATTGTGCGATCAGCAGCAAATATAACTCTGCATGAAATTTCAGTAATACATACAGACTAGAAGCTTAGGTTCACCAGGCCGCAAAGCTACCATGACTGTAGAAGTCACAACTGGCAACATTCCCTTTCTGGTTGATTTCCAATGATAGTTAGTGGGAAACATGAAGATTTGGATTTCTGAATCAAGATTCGGAGTTGGACCCAAGTTGAAGTGGAAAGCTTCAAAATTAATCTGAGCTGAATCATGCTGTCTTCCAAATTGCCACATTGGGTTCTTAACCAAATCTTTTGGTCTGTGCACACAGCTAGAATATATTGTTGCTAGGAAAATGCAACCCCCCAATACTGTGAGCATTCCAACTTTGATCCCAAAAAGAACAGGGAAGCCTGAGGGTCAGCAGACAATGAAATAATCCTTGCTTTAAAATAGGTCATGGTGTTTCAACCCTGTGTGTTCACCTCCACTACACCACTGCACATGTAGGTTTCTTGGAGGAAGCGTCCGTCAAGTCATTTGTCCAGTTCTAGTCAAAACTGTTGTTATTGATATTAAATTGTAAACCTAATCCAGCAAATGGGGAAAAAAAACATCATGGCAGTTATACAAATAGACTGAAAATAACCTTTAGATTTTATTTTTCAGGGGAAGTTTTATTTTTCAAGGGTATTTGGGGTCCTTTCCACCACCACCCATCTTCCATCTAGCATAATAAAAAGGCATGTTTTTAGCTTTAGACAAACCTTGATCAGTGAGCTGTAAAACACATTTTGAAGCATCCCACAGGAGTCAATTCTATCCTGGTGGGTAAGATCATTTAGCTAAGGTTAAGCCTTAAAAGCATTGTATGTCTTTTGCAAGGATATTCTATGTAGGTGCTAGATATTACATCTTGTATTGTGAACAGAAAGGCTGTGAAAAGTATACAGACATGATAAAAATAGAACATAGCTCCTAAGAAGACAGGGAATCCATGAATTCTTGGGGAATGTTAGATACAATGGAATATGACTGTTTCACATCTTATTCAGCTGGTTTTAAGGGACGGGGAGAATTTTGTTCAGTTTGCATTTGATACAAAGTTACCAAATCTGCACTTCCCAAATCAATATGCAAACCAGAGTGCTGCTGCCATTCTTCAGTATTTACACTTCCCAGAACTTTTTGATACAATTCTCTGAAAAATAATTCATGCAAAAATGTGTACAGTATATCAGAGGAAACTATGCACAAAAATGTGTTTATTTGTGGAGGAAAAATCCAAAAAGCATTATTTAAGAAAAAGCCGCGTTCAAAAAATGTGTATATTAGACAAAAAAGTGTACAGAAATATATATTTAGGAAAAATACACAGAAAAAATTCATGTGAATATTCATGCTGTCTTTTTTTTTTGTAAAGTTGCAAACTGATGTGAAAAAGGATGGAACAAATGAATGACTAGAAAAATAAGAAACTAAGAGAAACAACGTGATAGATTCATCCATCTCTAGTGGATTTTGTGAAAGTGTATTTTGAACTCAAAGCAAGGTTGTTTATTATCAGTTACATAATTCCTAACTTTATGATAATCATATACAGTAATACCTTGGATTACGAGCATAATTCGTTCCAGAACCATGCACGTAATCCAAAACACTCGTATATCAAAGCGAGTTTCCTCATAAGAAATAATGGAAACTCAGCAGGGAGCCACGCCGCGCCTCCATGGGGCTCCCTGCCAGGGAGCTGGTTTGCTTTGCCTTTAGACAGAGTATCTCAAAGCAGCTATTGAAAATTTCAGAGAGAGAGAGAGAGAGAAGGGGAAGAGAAGGAGAGAGATGTGGAGGATCAACAACCTGCAGAGAGAGTGGCGGCTCCCTGCCCTTAGGCAAAGCAGTGGGAGGCGACAGCCAAGCGCGGCTATGGCAGAGCGTGTGGCTCGACTCGTGTTGCGAGACTTGCCCATCTTTCAAATTTAAATTTATGCTAAAATTTTGCTGTCTTACGAGAAGCTCGCATACTGGGTTATCCGAGGTATTACTGTAATGCAAATTCAGTGTGGTCTCTAACAACAACTTGTTTCTGGTATGATGAAAATCAGTAGACTGGCTTTCAAATCATTACCTGGTCCAGAAAGAAACGAAGGAAGATTTGTGGTGTGTGCAAAGGGCTCAGGGCCAAACTACAAGTTACTTTATTCACACTTTTAAAAAAGTATTCTTAAGCTGGCCACTTTTCTCTTAAAGAAAAAGCAAATGCAGCACCCTGATCTGATTTCTTGCCCCCCAGCAATTCCACCCCCCCCGTGCTGTTTAAAAGGATGAACAACATGATGTGAAGTTTGGCCCTTCGCTGAAAGACAGAGCATGCAAGCCAATGGCCAAGGTAATGCTAAGATAGTTTTGAGCCTTCCCACTTCCCTTAGTATTTAAGACAGGGCTTGGGAACCATATTTGCTGTGGGGGCTGAATTGTCCCCTCCGGCCCCCTGTGGGACAGATGATGTCAGGATGCACAGCCCGCCGGTGATGTCAGGGGTGGGGGCCCGCTCCCTGATGTCATCGGGTCCCTGGCTGAAGCACCGGCTGGAGCTTTTCCAGTTGGCAATTCAGCTGGAGAGCCAGCTTCGCTCTTGCTTTTTGTTCCCAGCATGGGGAATGAGAAGCAGGAGCTAAGTGCGCTTGGCCGGCACTTGCAAGAGTTCCTGGAAGTGCTGGCTGAGCATTTAGTGTTGTGCACCCCGTCCCAATTGGCGTACTAATAAGGAGAGTCTCTTTGTTATCTCCAATCTTTGTTTGGCGATAACAAGGGGATTCTCCTTCATGCCACTTCCTGTCCCACATGGCATGCAGATAGTGGTATGCAGGAGATCAAAGATCGGAGATAACAAGGGGACTGCAGACGGAGACGGAACATTGGAAATACAGACACAGACAGCAGACCTTGGGAAAACTAGAGCCTCTTTATTTAACATGGGGTGAATCACCCTTCCCAGGATCTGCATGTGCCAAGTGCAGGGATAACTAAATAACCCCTGCAGGCTGCCTTGTGGGCAAGCCACTCCACTCAGGCTAGGAGGTGGGCTAAAACTCACCCCCTTGCCTAGGCTACACCTCAGTGTAAGGGGGCCTCCCTGTGTCACCTCCACCCGGTGCCTCACCAGGGATGTTGACGAGTCCTTGCTCTCGAGTCACGAGTCGAGTCACGAGTCTTTGGACCCGAGTCTCAAGTCCGAGTCCGAGTCCTTGGTCCAAAATGGTGACTCACGAGTCACGAGTCACTCCCAAAGCTGACTCCACGAGTCCCTATTAAAATCAATGGGGGTTTTCCCCAACAAAATAAGGCTATTTCAGATGTGTGGCTTAAATAAATTCTAGGCACACGTGTGCCTTTTTATTTCAAAACTCTGCAACTGATTTTGGCAAGAACAGACCAGGCAGACAAACCCAAAATAACCAGACAGGCAGAGGAGGCAGGGAACCCCAAAGCAGGCAGGCAGAGGCAGCCAAACCCAAAATGTCTGAAAGGTTGCATTTTAGGAAAATGATTTTAAAAAATAAACTTGCTGTACTTCCTAAAAGCTATCCATGTTGCATTTGAGGAACACGATTTTGGAACACGAGTCCTTGGTCTTGAGTCCCGAGTCGAGTCTCGAGTCCCATTAAAAATATTGGGACTCGAGTCAGAGGGGGGACTCAGTCCGACTCACGAGTCGAGTCCTGGAGTTCGAGTCCCCATCCCTGTGCCTCACACAACTCCGAGTAGGAGAAGCAGGTTGGTCCCAAAGGCAAACCATATCCTGGCTTAAGAGTCACACAGACCCTGAGCAGCAGACCTCTGGACTTGCCCATCACCAAAAGGTGCCTGTGAGTGCCCACCAAAACCTGTTAACCTAAAATTCCCGCACAACCCTGCCAGCAGCCAAACCACCTAATTAACAGCTCTACCCCTAAACCAGATTAGTCCCAGTGCAGAGGAGGAGAAAAAACCTGTATGCAATGCCAAACAGTGAACGGGAAAAATTCCTACTCAGCCCTCCTGAAAAGAGCAACTGGCTAATCCTGCACTGCTTATAGGGAAGGTGGGTGGAAGCCAGGAAGTGAAGAGGCCAGGTTTGGGGCAGAGGCCACCTTTAAAGGCCTTGGCTCCACCCCAATTACACCACCTGCATGTGAGGCATCAGACATGTCAGTGCATCTTCCTCCTCCTCCTCTCGGCCTGCAAATTGGTCCTCTACCCAAGGTGTTTTGCCAGGGCGGGAAACAGGCTTTCTCTCCCCATCTCCTCTGCAAGTCTCTGGTAGCTTCCAGGCCAGGGTGAGGGACTCAGAGAGGGAGCTGAAGCCCCTGTGGGTCAGGTTGGGAACCTCCATGGGCTGGATTGGGCCCACAGGCAGGAGGTTCCCCATCATTGGTTTAATGGGTAGCTAACAACTATTAATATATCTTACATTCCTGTGTGTTTGTGTGTGTAATTTATATTCAGTGTTTCATTTCCATGTATCCAAAATTCAAGAAAAAGTTGAAATACATTTTTAAATCTATGTATATCCTTGGACCAAATGATAGTCAAAAGAAATCGTAGGGTTGTTGTTTTTCTGGTGAGTCATACCCTCCAACATTTCACAGATGAAAATAGGGACACACATGTGAATTTGTAAGCGGTATGGTTTATGCAACATGAAGCTGTGATCAAGAGGGTATGACCAGGCAACACGAGGGCGTGGCCAAGGGTATGGCCAGGCAACCAAAGGGCATGGTCAAGTAAAAAAGTTATTAGATGAAACATGCAAAATCTTATATATTATAATTATTACATTATTATATTATAGATTCTTTTATAATATAAGTGGCTTTTGTGATATTCCCCCCCCCCTTACTTAAACCCTTAATTGTTGGTATCTGGTGTTTTTCATTGGGGGGGGGGGTCAGCACTTGCAGGGCAATCTCTTTCTTTTTGTTTTAAAATTGTCAGGATTGGCACAAATTCAACAGGTGAAGCTTACCCACCCACCCCACACCTCCAAACAAGGAGCTTCAGAGAGAAGGGGAAGTTTCTTGCATTTCCTTCTGACACTGTAACCTCACCTGTTAGAGGCACAGGGTCTGGTCTGTTAGGAAATAAAATCTTTGGCAATATAAAGATAGGAATCATGTGATAAGTTCCCTCGTTCACCTCTCTGTCGGCAGAGGCAGCAGATAGAGCTCGCACGTACACACACGCATCCTCGGATCTGTTCCCTTCCTGCTTACTGTGTGCGGCCGTTCAAGCCTAAGCAGAGCTATCTTAAAGGGTCTATGGGCAAAATCGCAGCTAAGCTAAAAGTTAGCTGCAATTTTGCCTATGGCCCCTTTAAGAGCACCTTAAATTAGCTTGTGGGAGGCAGTGGAATTCAGGACTCTGCATAACAAAGTGAGAAGCCATGATGGGTTAAGGGTTTTGGGGACAGTCCCAGCATTTTCGGGGCAGTTGGAGACTATGGTGACTGCGTGTGGCCTTTTTTATACATTCTGCAAATTCTATACAATGACATCTACCTTTGGTATATACTAAAGACAGCTTATTTGTCATTCTCATTCATGTATTTTTTTTCATTTCCACTAGACACATTTTGAGATGGAATAACAAGAACTGAAAACAGTACTCACAGGTAGGGTGTGGCGTTTATATATATCAGAACATTGGAGTATATACTTCCGTTTTACTCCTATCCTTCTCCTAATCGTTTCTGAAATTCTGTACCCTATTTTCCATTGCTGCAGTATGCTTTATTGACACTTTCAGAGACCTAATCAAAAAGGCAAGCATCTCATTAATAAGCAATGACAGCTAATTCTGACACTTAGGATCTGTGATATTGTAAGGCTTCTCGCTTGAAAGAACTTATAAAAATATCTTAGTAAAAAACTTAGATTTCATGCTGGGGCTGTGCACAAAGGGTGCCATGTTTATTTCATGTCATGGAGAATGTACGATGTACAGATGTGACCAGTGGTGTAGTGGTAAATTCTGAACTGCAGGACCTCATTATCACAGCCTTCATAGCCACACTCCTGTGGAGAATGCATGGCCATCCCCCCCCGGGGGGGGGGAGAAATCCATCATAAAAATAGGCATCCACACAAGTTTAGAGGACATGACTGCAATCCTATGCACAGGATTGCAGATACTGCCCAAGTTATGTAGGATTGACTCATGGAAGAGCAGCTCCGCGCGGCCAGTGATTATAGGAGCCTGAGAAAAGGAGAGATCTGATGGGAAATGATGTATAACCAAGCCTTTCTATCAGCTGTATAATTTGATTTCTTAAGTTCTCATCCATGGACAGAGTCATTCCTAAACACCCAGTCATTTGGGCCTCTTCATATTAAGACACTTAAATGTTCATTTGGATCATACATTATAGGCAACAAGAAAAATGAGAAGAAAACAGATTGAAGGCTTTTATTCTAATTCCAAATGGCTATGGGAAATAAAATGAATGGTTATGGGATAGTACAAATGTTTCTTTCATGTATCTACATTGTACTTATTAGCACTTCATTATTTCTAAATGACCCAAACGCATAAAATTATCCATAAATGGTAATATAGTCAAGTGTTCCCTGTGGATTATTGAAGTTTAAAAAGCAGCACTAAAATGGCAAATTGGTACACACCATTATTTCAGATTCCCATCCCATATTTCCTATTCCTTCCTTTGCCCTATTTATTTTCTCTCTCTGCTTAGATTGCAAGCTACTTTAGTCATAATTTTACCTTTTGCAAAGTGTTAGTGATGTTTAGATCAATATAAATAAGGGACATTATCTTGTTCCTGGTAATGGCTCCTGGATGGGGCAGAGCATACAATCTCATTGTGTACAGACACAGGGGTCCACTGCATGTTTTTATGAAAGCATGTTTATTTTATGTATTTGGTACCTGTTTGACCTGTTGTCTTTTTTCCATTATGGAACACAAGGCAGTATATATGGGATTCCCAGCAGGTCCCCCACCCACGCACTGACCACACCCAGCATGGCCAGCCCTACCATTAGGCAGAGTGAGGTGGCTGCCTCAGGAACCTGATTTGGGGAGTCATTACAAGGCAGAAAATGGTTAGTTACTATTATTGAATGGGGGGGGGGGGTTACTCCCAAAGGAGAATTTTCTGTGTGGGATTTTCTGTCTCAGGTGCCAAAGTAACTTGGCCAGCCTTGACTTGGGGGCTGGCACCATTTGTACCAGGCAGCAAAATGTCTCGGGCCAGCCCTGACATCCAGACCAGCTTTAATTCAGCACAGTGACTGCATTATGTGCCCTCAAATCATGCTATGTTTCCCCTTTACACTTCACAACTTTAGTCCATCATCACTAGTGGAACACCAGTGCAGCTGTGGCAAACCCCAGTGCTGTGTAGTGTGAAGTAACCTTAGAAGAGGGATACATGAGGACAGGAAGCCTTATATAATGAGCAGATATCTTCTGCTGAGCCAGATAGATGCTCTGTCTAGTCCGCAACTAACAGACCTGATTGGGACAAATTTTCCATGGAACAGGAGGGAAAAATAGTGACTTTTACAAATTCAGTCTAATCCAAAAGGATGCTCCATGGGTGAAATAAAAATAACATTATCATGGATTTCCTATTGTCACAAAAAAGGGCCTCCTGCAATCACTGGAAAAAGTCACAGGAATCCTTTAAAATGGGATATTATAGGGAGCTATTTGAATGCCCTGGTATATCTGACAGTTCAGCATGAAGCTAAAGGAACCACTATGCATTCTCTGTTCATTTTAATGGAACCTGAATTAGTGTTTTTGATTCATTTTGTTGGCCTATGTCTAAATCAGAAGAAAAGAGGTCTTCCTGAAGTTCCTACATTCATATATCCACATATGAGCTATGGACCAATAATAAGCACATGCAGCCAAGCATTTGACCTATTCAGTAGTCAAATGAGTTTAGAGTATCTAATCATCATTTAGATACCTGAATATAAAATTGTGATAAACAGCATTTTCCAATTAAGAAGCTGTGTGCTTCCTTCTCCTTGCACTGTGCATGGAAGCATTAGCCAGGATCAGGCTTCAACTGGACTATGTTAAATAAACTGACTGTAATTTTTAGATAATAATGCTCAGTACCCTATGGGGAACTTATTTTTACAAAAATAAATCCTTGAACATCCAGTCATTACACCATTTTGTCATGCTAAAATGACAACAACAACCATGAAACCGTTTCTTTAAATCCCTTTTATGTAGGGCAACTTTGGCTAAAACGATTTAAACACTGAAACAAATTCCTATTTCCCCCCCCCCCATCCTCATTTAAACAAAACATCAGCTTATTTGGCATCATTGCTACCTTGCCCGATTATAAATCCACAAAAATGCACAATCCGTCAGCTTCCTTATCGGTGCTCATTTTATTTGTGTATGGTAAGTGCATTGCCAGGAGAAAAAGCCATAAATACTTCTGTACTCCCCAATCATTTGACCATATTTAAAAGCTAAATTATTTTTACAGCTTTGGGACTTTGGAAACCCTGTTGGCCATCCAACAGAATGGGCTGAGTTAATTGTAATATGGAAATTGGAGAGTCGATGATAAGAAAAATGAACAGAGAGCCAGAACTTGTATTTTCTACACTGCCTGTTGATGAATAAATAACAAGATGGCATTGCATACAATCCTGTTACCCAGAATCTGGAATAGGCATCCCCACAAAATTGTAGAGATTTGGCCCATAGAGAGGATTATATCTTGCTTTTAATTTAAAATAGGGTTTGAACAGAGATTTAAAGCAAGGGAGAAAGTTGTCCTGACAAAAAGGGATAGGAAAGCTGTTCAACACATACAACACCATGGGAAAAGAATGCATGGTGGCAGAGATGAGAAGAGAGCAATAGTAAATAAACCTATTACTATTACTATTACTATTATTATTATTATTTACAGTATTTGTATACCGCTCCACATCAAGCAGATTCCGGAGCATTGAACAATAAAAAGACAAAAACAGATAAAAGAAACAAAAACAATACATTGAAAACAAACTAAAATTACATTGGTGGTAATTTTTGGTGGCTAAAATTACATTGGTGGCTCCAAGAAAAATGCCGGGAGCAAAATCAACCCCTTTATATGGCATTTATCGATTTGGCTAAGGCCTTTGATACTGTAGACCGTACAGCTCTCTGGACTATCCTTATGAAAATTGGATGCCCCAATAAATTTGTGAATATCTTGCGACTTCTCCATGACAACATGATGGCAACGGTTTTGGACAACAACGGCTCTCATGGTGCTCCATTTAAAGTGGGATCAGGTGTTAAACAGGGATGTGTTATCGCCCCAACATTATTTGCCATTTTCATCGCCATGGTTTTACATCTTGTCAAGGGGAAACTTCCCACTGGTGTGGGAATTATATATCGAACAGATGGAAAGCTTTTTAATCTCAGCAGGCTGAAAGCAAAAAGTAAGGTAATTACAACCTCCGTTGTGGAACTTCAGTATGCTGATGATAATGTGGTCTCCGCACATTCAGAGGATGATCTCCAAACTATCCTAAATGCTTTTGCAGAAGCATACGAAAAACTTGGTCTCTCACTTAACATCAAAAAGACCAAAGTGCTTCATCAGCAAGTGCAAGCTAACCCTTTGGTGATGCCATCTATCCAGCTTGGTGGGACAATACTGGAAAATGTCGATCATTTTCTCTATCTTGGCAGCTATCTTTCTGTTACAGCTAACATCGACAGTGAAATCCAGCATCGTTTGAGCTCCGCAAGTGCTGCATTTTCTCGAATGAAACATAGAGTGTTCGAGGATCGGGATATTTGTAAGAAGACCAAAACACTGGTTTATGAAGCCATTGTACTACCAACTTTATTGTATGCCTGCGAAACATGGACTATCTATAAACGTCACTTCCACCTCCTTGAAAGGTTTCATCAACGTTGCCTCCGGAAAATCCTGCGAATTACTTGGGAAGATAGACGAACAAATGTCAGTGTACTGGAAGAAGCAAAGACTACTAGCATTGAAAAAATGATCCTTCAACGCCAACTTCAGTGGACCGGTCATGTTGTTCGAATGCCTGACTGCCGTCTCCCAAAGCAGTTACTTTACTCCCAACTCAAGAATGGAAAGCGGAATATCGGTGGTCAATATAAGAGGTTTAAAGATGTTCATAAGGCTAATCTAAAAAAATGCAATATAAACATCGAAAACTGGGAAGCTCTGGCCCATGAACGATCTAAATGGAGGTTGGCCTTTCACAAAGGTTCCATGGACTTTGAAGAAGCCCGAGTGCAAGATGAAAGGGAGAAACGTGCTAAGCGAAAAGCACGTCAAATGAATCCTTTACAGGACCATCTCCTATCTGGTAACCTGTGTCCTCACTGTGGGAAGCTGTGTGGATCTAGAATTGGCCTCCACAGTCACTTACGGACCCATCGCTAGAGTCTACACAATCTTCTTTAGAATTTCCTCCTTTTATCCCGGAAGACAATCTTACTCGGTCACGAGTGATCGCCTGATGATGACATTGGTGGTTGAAGAGCAGAGAAGGCTTCCCGGAACAAGGAGGTCTTCAGCAGGCACCGAAAACAGCACAATGTCAGAGCCTGCCTGACCTCCAGATGCAGGGAGTTCCACAGAAATTGAGTGGCCGCACTGAAGGCCCTGCTCCTGCTGGACTCTAATCAGGCCAAAGGTCCATGAGGAACCACCAGGAACATGCCATCTGATGACCTCATCGACCGGGCAGGTTGGTATGAGAGGAGGCGCTCTGTCAGGTAACCTGGTCCCAAGTTGTTTCGGGCTTTGTACAAAAGTACCAGAACCTTAAACTTGACTTGGCAGCGAATAGGTAGTTCCTTCAGCAAAGGAGTTGCATGCTAAAAAGGGGCAGCTCCCGACAATAGTGGAGCTGCTGCATTCTGTACTAGCTCCAGCTTCTGGAGCAGCCTCAAGGGCAGCCCCACATAGAGCACATTGCAGTAATCCAGTCTTGAGGTTACTAGTGCCTGTATCACTGTGGCCAAGGTATCCCTGTCCAGGAGAGGCCGTAGCTGGCGAACCAATCGAAGATGGTAAAAGGTACTCCGAGCTGCCACAGTCACTTGAGACTCCAGTGATGATGATGGGCGGGTCACAGGTGGCCCAGGGGAAACAAGCCCCATATCGGGAATAGCCAGGGCCTGGGGAGGATGTAATATTGCAACTGAAACATCAGGAGAATAAGTCAAGGCAGAAGCTGCCCCTCCAGTAGACAACCCTGGTGCTGAAGGTGCCGGAAGGGCAGAGGCGACGGGACCTGAGGCAAGGGCCGGCAACTGCACCAAAGGAACTTGTAGCCAGGGAAAAGAATTCTATGGGTAATAACAACCGACCCATATTCAACCAAGCAGCCATTGCGGCCTGGCCTGGGAACTCACCAACAGTCGATTGGATGACAGAAGGGCCGTAGGATGGGAGAGGCTGAGACACTGGGATCCCCTGGGGGGGGGGGGAGCGGAGCCTTGTATGGCATGGTCAGGAATCAGTTCTGGTGGTGGGTCATCCTGCGGGCATGCAGTGGGCATGATGGGCGAAGCAAGCGGCTGAGTCACGGTGGAGCTGGAGCCTGCCTCGATGGCATCCAATCGAGCTGCAACTGACAACCATAAATCACGTTGAGCTTTGCCTCTAGTACAAAAGCCCAATCCTGACAAGCCCTCGTCTGCAGGCCCCACAGGAGTCTGCAAACCCATCACCCTCTCCACCCCTGACAGGTGAGTCAAGATTGAGGATACGTCCGCAGCATTGTCCTCGGAAGAGGACAAAATCTGGGGCTGATGAGCATGCTTTGTTGCTTGCTTTGGAGCACGGCCCTTCCCCTTTTTGCCACGCTGACCTCTCTTAGGAGGCATGTTGGCACCTAGATAATAGGTGCCAACATGAAAGAAGAATTTTATTCTCTTCTGATCAAAAACTTAAAGACAACAAAGAATCTCATATCAAGAGAAGGAACCAAATTAGGTAAGAAGCTGCAATGCAAGAACCAGGGATGGGGACTCGTACTCGAGGACTCGACTCGTGAGTCGGACTGAGTCCCCCCTCTGACTCGACTCGGACTCGAGTCCCAATATTTTTAATGGGACTCGAGACTCGACTCGGGACTCGAGACCAAGGACTCTTCAACATCCCTGGGCTGTGCCAGAAGGAGTGGAGAGGAGCGTGATTGCCCGCGAAGAGCGCATGGAAGCGAGGTGTGCCGCTGCTCGCTCACTATGGACAGCTATCAGGAGTGCAGCCCCAACAGTGTGTCAAGATTTATTTTGATTGATGTGTTGCGTACTTGGGAGAGGCAGAAGAAGGACCTGAGATTACTCTGTGCGGCTGCTCTGAGTGTGTTTCTGGTTCCAGCAAGTTCATCACTAGTGGAGTGGGTGTTCAGTGAGGGTGGAATTGTGATGAGATCTCACCGTTCCAGAATGGGGCCCAAACATTTAGAAAAAATCATGTTCCTCAAGTGCTATGCAACATGGATAAGTTTTAGGAAGTACAGCAAGCATATTTTTAAAATCATTTTTCTAAAATGCAACCTTTCAGACATTTTGGGTTTGGCTGCCTCTGCCTGCCTGTTTGGGGTTCCCAGCCTCCTCTGCCTGCCTGGTCTCTTCTTGACCAGTTCAACAGTTGAATTGTCCAAGACAAAGGCCTCTGCCTGCCTGCTTTGGGGTTCCCTGCCTCCTCTGCCTGCCTGGTTATTTTGGGGTTTTCTGCCTGGTCTGTTCTTGCCAAAATCAGTTGCAGAGTGTTGAAATAAAAAGGCACACTTGTGCCTAGAATTTATTTAAACCACACATCTGAAGTAGCCTTACTTTGTTGGGAAAAATCCCCATTGATTTTAATAGGGACTCATGGAGTCAGCTTTGGGAGTGACTCGTGACTCGTGACTCATGAGTCACCATTTTGGACCAAGGACTCAGACTCGGACTCGAGACTCGGGTCCAAAGACTCGTGACTCGAGACCAAGGACTCTTCAACATCCCTGGCAACAACACAGGACCGTAACACAAACCACAAGGTACAGTAGTTAGCATGCAGATAGAATAATATTAATTATAATATTATGTATCATCATTATTATTATTATTATTATTATTATTATTGTGAAGGATCACTAGCAGGATCCTTTGCGTGAGTTCGGCGCCTAACGGGTTAACCGGCACTGAGTTACAGCCCGTACGAGCGCTGGCGACCGCCTGCGAGGCTTTCGTGCACAAGAGGAAACCGCAGCCCTTTAAATGACCAAATAAGGCTTTTATTTGTTTATACAAAACACAGAACGAAACTAACAGCTCTCCAGGAATACTACAATGTCAACACAACCTTAGTTGACCCCCTGCGTTACTCAATGAACAGGCTCCTAGACTAGCGGATTGAATCTGGTCAATTACCTCAGATCAGAGACTCTACGCCTAGTCAGTTTCAGCCTGGCTCCGGGTCGGCGGATCCGGGGATGAGACTGGCTTATTCGGGCTGCCGCTTGAAGGACGAAGCTGGCCCCGATGTACCCTGGTTCCCAACAACCCTTTACCGGAAGGGAGAGGGGTTTTCTACCCCAGAGTTCCCGCTCTCCCCGCCCTCCAGGTCAGGTGGGGGCTTATGCCTGCCCCCTTCGTTTCAGGTGGGCTTATTCCTGCCCGGGAAGAAGGTGACGCACTGGTACTTTACAGCTCTTTGAGACTGCCCTGATAGCTTGATGGTCTTTGATGGTCTTTCCTGGGTTTTTGTGGATCTCCACCGAGACTCTTCTTTGTTGGGGATGACGACCTGTCTGGCTGCTTCTCCTGTGACTTCACCCCTCCTCCCTCGCCCCCTCCCTTAGGGGAAGACTGTGTGTGTGTGTGTGTGTGTGCAGACTCGTGTTGGGCTTTCTCCACAATTATTATTATTATCACCATTAGATGATGATGATGATGATGATGATGATGATGATGATTTTCAATTTTTTTAAAAAAGCTCAGCAATTGAAAGGCCACTGGGGCCTGATAGATGGGGCTTGGGGAATGCCCGAGAGATATCCCGAAAGGGATAATATGCCACAAACCAATTGAGGCCTATCAGAGAATAGGTCTCAGACCATGAGGCCTAAGCAGCAACCTCTAGTCCACATGATAAAAATGTGGGAGGGGCCCCCAAATCGCAGGCAGACCCGCCTCAGGCAGACCTGAAGGCCTAAAGCCAGAAGGCCCTGGGCCCCATGGAAGGTCGACAAGAGGGCCTTAAGCCTGGCCAAACCAAAGCGCCAAGCCAAGACAGAAAGGCCTAAAGGCCAACTGCGGGGAGGGTGGGGCTGGAGCGCAAGCAGCGGCAACCACAGGCACCCCACTCAAAAACTGGGAATCTGCCCCCAGTTCTGGCCTATCCCCATCCTCGGAAGGCAAGGGATCCTACTAGGGTAATGCTCGGCCTCAGTCTCAACCTCCCAAATGGCAAAAAGTAGGTGGCCAATACCCAGCCCGGGAAGTTCAGTCCCAGTCCCGGGTAAACTGGGCGGACGCGGGAATGGACACACCCTAGGTGAGGAACAGCAGAGGGATATGGAGACTCGTAGGGGGGAAGGGGGGCGGCAATGCCCTGGGGGGGTGCCGGCGAGCCAACATGCTCCCTCCCACCAGGTGCAAAAGCACCAACAGGGCCTAGTCGTAATCACCCACCCTCGTACAAGGGGCGCCAAGAAGAGAGGCCCAGTCCAGGTCGAGCGGCGGGAAGATTCCACCAGCAATGGCGGCTTAAGGCCGTGCTGGAGGTAGGAGCCGAGAGATGAAGTGGTGGGCTAAACATTGGGCTGATAAACAGCCCAGCGGGACAAGGTCTGCAACTAGGGCGAGGAAGCCCAGAGGCGCGGCCGCAACTCCGAGGCTCGTTGAAGATCGGGGAGAGGGCTGCCGTGGTGGCTGAAAACAATACCAGACACCCCCTCAGCAAACCAATCTGACGATCTTCCACTCCAACCAGTGCAGCTCATGATGTCACCATGTGGTGGCAGGCATTATGTTCACTGCTCCGCCTCTGGTCTTATATCCACCAGCCGCAAAGAGAAAAGAGGTCGAGGGTGGGGCAAGCAGGCCTAATACAGTCATGCCTTGGATTGAGAGCATAATTCGTTCGAGGCGTTTATCGTCAAAAAAATTTAAATTTTTTTGCTTCTTTTGCAAAATGCTCTCAGACCAAGTTACTTGCAATCCAATGTATTACTGTATTGGCCTTGGTGCTCCTCCCTCCTTGAGCCCCATGGTGGTCTGACTCCAATTCCTCCCCCACAAAATTCTCCCCGCCCACAGCTTCGCACGGTTGGGGGAGGGGTATTGTGGACAATCCCACCCACCCCCGACACACACATGATGTGTCACTTCTGTAATATGTATCTGGAAAATTATATCATTATAAATCTTTGCTATCTCTCTGTTAATTACATCATTCACTTTTTAAGAGGTTTGAAAGAAGAATTTTATCCTCTTCTGATCTGACAACTGCAGAGGGAAGAAATGCTAACCCTGCTACTCCCGTATGCAAAGGCAAAAAGAAATTTCCTAATGGAATCTTGACTGTTCTGAGAGGTGTTTAAAGGTAAATGCTGCACCATCACTATTTTGAAACGACAAAATAGCACAAAATCCTTCTTTTGTTGTAACAATAATTCAAGTTGGATTTATGCAATCATTTTGCGGTCACCTCATGGTGAACACATACGTGGATCCAGCTATTGTGAATTATTTAACTTGCCTTATGATTATGGCTAGGGCATTGTACACTCCAAAGTGAGCAAGCCCAGACTCTTCACTTATTCAAGTTCTTTTTACTCCAATTCTGCGCAAGAAAAGCCACCTCCAATGGCATAGATAAGTTGTTCAAATATAATATTCAGAGAGAACAATGAAGAATATTGAAGCCTCTCCTCACTAATTGTCCTTCAATGAACCCAAAGGGAATGTGAAGTATCACCAGGCAGTATCCACATACATTCATAGTGGCAGGGCTGGCCCTATCGTTAGGCAAAGTGAGGCAGTCACATCAGGCAGCAGATGCTGGAAGGTGGCAGCAAGATGGTGTGTGTGTGTGTGTGTGTGTGTGTGTGTGAACTGTGTGAACTGTGTGCCATGCAGCTGTCCCTGCCCCTCACCCCAAGCTACCCTGCTGCCTTCAGCTAAAGTGGAGGATACTGTTCCATTGTATTTTGTAGGTGTTGAAGAAAGATTCAACTGCCAGCCCAGTTGGCTTTTGTATATGGGAATGGGGAGGGATGAACCATCTTGTTCTCCATGTCAGGCAGAAAAATGCCTTAGGCTGGCCCTGTATAGTTGACAGTCATAAGGGCTAGAAACTTATTTTACAAGTGATGCAAATTCTGTACTTGTACAACACAATCCTAGAAGTGCAAGTTATACAGCCCCAATTATAGCATGCCTGATTACTTTAGTTAGCTTACAACAGCCTGTCATAGGAGAATACACTGAGCCTCATGGGTCTTCCAAAATGAACTAATAGGAAATCATTGTGTAGCCGAAGCAGAGGTCACTTGGCTGCATTGCAAACCTTGCTCAAGTAAACTGGGAATGGGGGAGACTTCATAGATGATGTAGATCAGTTTCATTTTGCAACATACACCAGAGGAAAAAGTAATATACAGTAATACCTTGGATTGCAAGTAACTTGGTTTGAGAGCATTTTGCAAGACAAGCAAATTTTTAAATATTTATTTAATTTTTTTTTACTTGATATACAAGCGACGTCTTGCAATACAAGTACTGTAGTACGGCTTAAATAAAAAATCTCTGTACAAATTTTTTTGGGGGGATTTCATTTTGATATAAGAGTGTTTTGAATTACAAGCACGTTTCTGGAAAGAATTATGCTTTCAATCCAAGGCACGACTGTACAGGAAATCAAATCTGGTTAATGTGCCACACATGTAATAAAAATATGGATGCATTGGGCAGTCATTAATTTAGCATTTTATACTCCACTTCTATAACATGTTCAAAGCTGATGATGATGATGATGATGATGATGATGATAAATATTTGAAATGAAGAATGAAGTCATTATTTACATAAAGGCTTTTTAAAAGATCAGAATCATTCTGTGTGGTATGCATCCAATGATAAAGAAGAGTCTAATATAAACATAAACCAGCCAGCATATTTCTCACACATCAGACACCTCCAAGTCAAATCACACACCTCAGGAACCCAACTTCCGTGCTGAGTGCCTCTCTTCTAGCTCATTTCTTCAGGCAGTTTGACTTTACAGAGGTTTCAGAGCCAATCATTTGATCATCCCCTCCAGCTGTGTTAATCAGCTGCCTCCATTAATGGACACTTACCCTCTTACCATGAAGGGTAGCACCTTCCATTTAGAAGGGCAGCATCCAGCAAACACTGAAGCCCATCTGCAGGGAATAATAACAATAATAAAGTCCCATTTGGATTTCAGTAACACCAATCAAAGGCTGAAGGACTTTCATTCCTAGTCTAAATGGAGCATTCTCTGTCCAAGAGCTTCAATCTGACAGACAAGTTGAAGTGGGAGGAGATACTGGCCTAACAGGGGTGAAAAGCAGCAACTTGGATATTCTACTTACAAAGCTGGTGCAGTGACATTTTTGTGTAAAAAAAAAATACATGTAGTATTCCTTTGTACAATGTATGCAATATACATGCAGTGTACAAATATATAAAAAACAATAATAATGTAGACTGCAACAACACTCTTGATTAAAATGAATTGTTCATTCTTGTTTTGACTAGGGGTGGACAATCTGTCAATTTTGGTTTCTTTCATTTTTTTTTTCTAGTCTTAAGTTCCATTCTTCCCAAATGTTGAGAATATTTCCAGTCATACGTTCAGTTCATCCCAAACTTTAAGATTTTTTTTTAAAGTTTGCATGAACATTCGTATACAGTAATACCTTGGATTGCAAGTAACTTGGTCTGAGAGCGTTTTGCAAGAGAAGCTTGATAAACGAGCAAGGTCTTGCAAGACAAGTCCCGCCGGTAGGGATGTAACCGCTCGCCTCGAGCAGGCATAGCGGGCTGAAATCGGCCCCGCTCACACCCACCAGAGACTCGCTTTGATATAAGAGTGTTTTGGATTGCAAGCACATTTCCGGAACAAATTATGCTCTCAATCCAAGGCATGACTGTACATTTTTCATTCATTCATTCATTCATTCATTCATTACATTTCTATACTGCCCAATAGTGAAAGCCCTCTGGGCAATTTACAAAGGTTAAAAACCTTAACAATACAATATAAATATAAAATATAACATAATATAAAAACCATTTAGATACAAATATATAAATGAACTACACACACACACACACACTATTAATTATCAACAATAAAAAATCCCAGGACCTGATTAAAAACCTTATCATATGCTGCCAAATGCCTGAGAGTAGAGGAAGGTCTTCACCTAGTGCTGAAATGATAACAGTGTTGGTGCCAGGCAGGCCTAATTGGAGATATAGTTCCTTAATTGGGGGGGGGCATCACTGAGAAGGCCCTCTCCCTTGTTTCCACCTTCTGAAACTCCTTCAGAGGAAGGCCTCAGATGTTGATCATAGTTTCTGGGTGGTTCATGCTGGGAGAAGCACTTCATCAGGTATTATGGTCCTGAGATGTGTAAGGCTTTATAGGTCAAAACCAGCACCTTGAATCAGGCTTGGAAACATACAAGAAGCCACTACAATGCAGTACCTCCCATTCCCAACTGAGACAATTGTTCCATAAGAATACCATGGCCAATGGTATTGAAAGCTGCTGAGAGATCAAGGAGAATCAACAAGATCACACTCCCCCTGTCTCTCTCCTGACATAGGTCATCATTGTACAGGGCTACCGAGGCTGTTTCTGTGCCAAAACCTGGCCTAAACCATAAGTGAAATGTATCCAGATAATTGGTCTCATCAAAGAATGTTTGGAGCTGGTTGGCAACCACCTGCTCGAGGAGCTTGCTCAGGAAAGGAACATTTGCCACTGGCTCAAGCTATTGAGATTTTCTAGGTCAAGGGAAGGTCTCTTCAGGAGTGGTGGTCTCCCCACTGCCTCTTTCACTAGGCCTGGGACCCCTCCTTCTCACAAGGACACATTGAACACGTATCTAGCCCAGCTGGCTGTTCCCTCCCTGCCACCTTTTACAAGCCAGGAAGAGGGGCAAGTATCTAATACAGAACCAGTTGCACAAGCCACTTGTCCAAGTACTTTGTCAACATCCTCGAGCTGTAGCAACTCAAACTCATCCAATAAAACTGGACACAGCTGTGCTCTGCATCCCTCACCTGATTCACCTGCTGAATGTGTGCATTTCTTCTAATGCACACTTTTGCTTTAGACACACATTTTTTGGCAAGCAATTTTCCTAACATAATGCACTATCGTTTTCAACAATGTACACATTTCCCCTAATATATTCATTTTGTATGTCTATTTTTGATTGGAGAACTCCATTGCAAAAGTTGAAGAAGTGTAAATTTTGAAGGATAACTGAGCTTCAGTTCATGTATTGGTTCAAAAGTGCAAATTAAGTAATGTGAACAGAATTAATCTCTACCCCATCCCAAGTTTTGACCAAAGTTCTTTGTTTCATGGAAGAATACCCCATGTTTGTCAATTAATATATACATGAAGTGTAAGAGCCTTAAGTGGGGACCTGCACGCATGTGCATTTCAAATTGCTTTCCTGTTTTATGACCTCACATATTGAAGATACACAGATAGGCCCATATATTTTTAATTGATTATAATTTCTAGCCCAATCCATCTCTATAACTCAGAATATGTCACAATAATAATATTAGACTAACAATCCTAAGGGTTCTACCCTTAAAGCATCCTAAAATAATTTAAAATAAATAAAATATATAATTGTTTTAATTATTTTAAGTAAATAAATAAATATTTATTTATAAATATATATATATATATATATATATATATATATTTATAACATGTAAATAAATAAATATATTATTTATTTATATATTTATAATATATAAATTTATTTATTTAGTGGTGAGAGTGTTGGACTGGGACTCGGGAGATCCGGGTTCTAGTCCCCGCTCGGCCATGAAGCTCACTGGGTGACTTTGGGCCAGTCACTGATTCTCAGCCTAACCTACCTCACAGGGTTGTTGTGAGGATAAAATGGAGAGGAGGAAGAGGATTATGTAAGCCGCCCTGGGTTTCTTGCAGGAAAAAAGGCGGGGTATAAATATAATAAATAAATAAATAAATAATAACATATTATAAATTATGTTTACTTGCATCCAAGTAAAGATGGTTAGGACTGAGATGTAGGGTGCATGCCTGGGTACAATTACTGGGAAGCAGTCAGGTCAGTCTTTACTCATAGTTTTCACCAAACAATTTGCCAAAAGCTATCTATAGTCATTCTTAGGATCAGGCTGTAAGCCTGCAATTCTAGGTATACATACCAGTAAGTAAATTCCATTTGTCCTGCATCACAGAACTGGAATAAGAGGAAACATATATGAGTTATGCATATTATCCTACTGCTTTTGGTCCCTTGTGAAGGGAGATGTTCATTTCGTCCATGTGCAGATTTATTTTATAGGGATGTATGAAAATTTTGTTTCTCTTCGCCAAACATGAGAATATGTCATTTGTAACCCTGAATGTGAGCGTGAGCAGCAGAATGTGTTCTTCGAAAATGTTTGCAAATTCTCGAATAGGCACTTGCATTCGAAAAATATGAAATTTGGATGACAAGAATGTTCACTATTGCACATCTTTAAAAATATGCCATTTCATGCTTTTGTCTATGGCGGAAATTTGCACAACTTTGGGAATTTGTGCAAATCTGAAATTTTTTTGCGCAACTTTCATGTTTGATCATGTTCAATCATGTTTTGCACAGTTTTCCCATTCATGCAAAATGAACAGAAATTGCAAACGTGAGTGCAAATCGAGGAGATATGAGCACTGACCTGATGTTCAGAGAATCTCGGTGAAAATGAACATCACTTCTTCACCCATCCCTATGTTGGAAGAATATGCATCCCCAAAAGGGGATCAGATCTCCCATCTTCACATGACTGAGAAGAACTAGAAAAGGAAACATGACTTCTCCTTCAATGCATCTATGAAATGATGGCTCTTAGTGGTACTCAGTTCTAAGTAATTTTTAAATTCAAGATGCAAATTCCAGATTAAATACCAAACCCTGGACATTTTAAGATTAGCCTTTTTTTTTTTTTTTTTTTAAAGCATCTACATAAACTTTTAGGAACTAGCTGAAGTTCATGCTTTGTCAAGTCTCATGGGGAAAGAATTGCATATCAATGGGACAATCACTGAGAACTCTGTCTTCCACTGCTATTTGAACTTGGCCTACAGAAGGAAAGATGAAGAAGGCATCGTCAGCATATCTAGAAAGTATATCATAAAACCTTATATTTGCAGACCTCTGTACAGTACATTCTATTTTATCATAGGGAACTGGTTTTATGTTATATATTTATGCATTCATTTCTGCATTTTATTTGGGGGCTCTGATAATCCTTGATTGTAGCAAATTACAGGGTTTTGCATCTGGTCAGATAACTTGTATGTCAGGAAATTCAAGCCTGTAGTGCAGGACTCTCCAACCTTGGGTCCCCAGATGTTGCTGGCCTACAGCTCCCAGCATACTCAGCCAGCATGGCTAATGGCAAGGGATTCTGGGAGCTGTAGTCCAGCAACATCTGGAGACCCAAGGTTGGAGAGCCCTGCTGTGCTGTAATGAGTAAGCTTTCACAGATCCTTGCAACTGTATCCAGAGTTGAATGTCATATTCTGTAAGGCACAATTGATGGAATGGTAGCAGATATGCACAGTGCCCATACAAAAAATCTTGCTGTCACTTTGTACATATTCTAAATACTTAGAAGACATTGACAGAATTTTATTAATGGTTTGTCACACGACTTACATTTCTCATATGCAAATTCTGCCCTTTCTTGGTTTGTATTTTTCATGCACCAGATCATAATTTTCATAGCTACATTTTAGAGTAATTGAAATATTACCAAGACAGACAGAGACTGAGGATATCTAACAATTTAATAATCTGGGAATCCCCCTCCCCCATCTAGCAGGAAAAAAATAGCAGCTTGATACTTGAATCTTTTAACATGATAATTAAATCATTTTTGTTTGTATTTTTGCATCTATACTAAGGGTGGGGGATCTATGGCCCTCCAGATGTTATTGAACTACAACTCCCATCAACCCTGACATGCTTAGGAGGATTGGGCTGAAAGAGATGGTATTGTTTGTAACAAATTACCGTATTCCCTTGCACATCCAAAATACAATTATAGCATCTTTACCCAATCATCTGAGGACAGCTGAGGCATCTTTGAAGCAGGGGAAGATACAAACGTTCTATTTTTGATGAGTTGGTCATTTTTATTTTTGCAAAATCCCCATGGTAAATATAATATATACCTTGCATCTCACATACATGATGGGCATTCTAGAAGACAGGTGCTTTGATGACACTTTAACAGGACTCAGTTTCAACTAGAGAAGAGAAAAGGGGAGAGAGGGGATGACAGTTTTCAATTTTTTAAGAAGAGAAATGGAATAATTTTTTTTAATTGATTGAGGATAGCAATTATGAAACATGTGAAATGAGTTTAAAGGTGAACATTGGGAAGAACTTCTTATCTGGTCAGGACATTTGTAGAATCCCTTCTTTAGAGGTATTCCAAGAAAAGGTTGAGGGAATTTGTCATGGTTGCTGTAGGTAGAGGAAACCTACACTTCAGGATAGGGAGTTTGGCCCTAATCTCATGCTCTCCAGATATGCTGGATTACAATTTCCCAGCATTCCCAGCCAGCATTCCAATGCTGTCTCAGAATGATGGGAGTTGTAGTCCAAGACATCTGGTGGGCTCCAGGTTGGGGATGGCTGAACTCGATGATATAATTGGTTACTTCTGACTCAATTTAAAAAAGCATTTTTAATGGAAGTATAGTGCTATTGATCTCAATAAAACTTGCTTCTTAGTAGTAAATGTCTTAGGATCACATTCTTGGATTGATTTATATTAACACTGGGTAAAGTCATATATCAGTTCATTATTTGAAAATGAGAGCACTGTGTGTGAACTGAAGAGGCCCATTGATTACCAGTCTATAAAGTGTTATTGTATAATGGATTTTAAAATGACATAATGAGGTATATTCTTTATTCAAAGATGACCAGCCTTTCAAAATTAGGCTTCTGAATGGTTAAGCCTTGCATAGTAGGCAGAATTTCAGTGAGAACAGCTTGTCCTGCCACCATGCTGCCACCGTCTGAAAAACTGTATGCTAGAATTCGATTTTCTGAATAATTAAGAGTTGAAAAGCTCGCCATTTCAGCTGTATTTCCTACACAGAGACATACATTGAATGAGAGAGAAGAAGAGTAGATTACACATGGTGCCTAGGATCTAGCAATATTCAGAGAACACAATCAGAGAACACATTTAAACAGGTCCTTGTCACTGAAGTTCCTAATAATTTGATTTACTGATGAAGTGTGTTGGCTTGTAATGCTTGGTTTATATTGGAGCCAAGTACTGTCCCCCAAAGTTCTTTTCCAGCTTGGTATAATTGAAGATGTATGAGAATTTCAGTTCAGTTCAGAAAACAGTTGAACTCATCCCGCTCCTAACCGTGAATGTGAACATGAACTCAGTAGTATGTTTGGGGAAAAGCTGACGCAGTGACTAGGTTCAGACAACATGATAACCCATACTCATGGGCTGAGTATGGGGTGAGTGTGGGTTGTCATTGAACCGTGGGTTGTTGTTGCACCATGGCTTATGTTGTCTGCACCCAGCCACACTAACAAACCATGGTTTGTTAACCACAAACAACCCATGAAGAGAACTCATGGTGTTGTTGGTTTGAGAACTGTGGGTTGTTTGTTAGTGTGGCTAACAAACCATGGTTTGTTAGTATGGCTGGGTTCATCCAACATGATCACCCACGTTTGAACAACAATCCACGGTTCAACAACAACTCACACTCAACCCACACTCAACCCATACTCAACCCTTGAGTGTGGGTTATCGTGTTCTCTGAACCCAGCTATTCTTGAGCTTGCAATTGCTTTTTTAAAAAATACACACTTTAAAATGCACTTTTTAAAAAGGATGCGTTTTTACACTTTATTCAATGGGAGGAAAGTGCACATTTGGGTGCATGCTTTTAAAAAAATGGACATTTCTCCTGTTCAAAAATGCAACTTTTCATGTTTGAAAACAAAAAGACACTTCCATTGGGGAATGAGAACGAGGCAAACTGAGCATCAAGGTGGGAAATGGAGAACCTCAATGAGGTTGAACATTGCTCATTCTCCCATCATTCTCCCATCATTATGCATAGTTAAATGAGCCTAAGGCATATCACTCCCAAAGCTTCCTAGCCCATTCTGTTGAGCCAGGAAGCATTGGGAACTACATTTCCCAAGTGTCCTGCCCCGGTGACGATGGATGCTCCTGTGAGCATGCTCCGAAACATCTATTGACAATGGTACGCAAGGGATATGCCATTCAAAATGCTTATTGGATGAATGGATGGGCTAAGAAACATTTAGACCTACATGTCCCAGGCACATTTACTATTCCAAGCTGGAAAAGAACTTTGGGGGAAGTGCTTGACTCACATACGAACCAACCATTAAAAGCTGGCAAACTTCACCTACAAATCAAATCATTATGAACTTCATTTTATATCCCAGGCTGGAGAACTTTCAGTGTTTTTGTGTATACGCGTAAGCAGTTTTGTACTATGTACTGGAGTCTGCTCAGTGGCAATTGCTTTGAAATGGCATCCAGGCCTTGGGTATGCTTGTGAAACAGGGCAGCAGGGAGCTTGTTGAGCAGGGGTGGGCAATGTGTTGCCCTCCACTCCAGATGTTCTTGGGCTGCAACTCCAATCAGTCCTAGCAAGCAGAACCAATGGTGAGGGATGATAGAAGTTGCAGTCCAACAACATCTGGAAGGCCACATGTACCATCTTTGTTAAAGAGGGTCGGTAGGCCTTCAGGCCCTTCATGTTCCTTCTGACATTAATGGAAGCATGACAGAGACATAGTTCAGAACTGGGCTGAGCTTAAACAAGTTAATTTCAGCTTGATCCAAACTGAGCTCAAATTAGAACAGCTGAGATGAGTCCTTTGCTGTGTGTGTGTGTGAGTTCTGTCATCACTGTTCTCATGTAAGTTTCCTTTTGGGTTATAAGCGGCAACATTTAGTCTATATGCACAACAAAAACACAATGAACAGTCATATGTTTCGAGCTGGATTTAAATATCCGGTCTTATTATTAAATGCACAAATGTTTAAATGCATAGACCGCTTTTCTGACTACAACAAAATCTGTGGTTTCAAGAGAGAGAGAGAGAGAGAGAGAAAAGGAATGAGTCAAGTGTAGTTTCGGTTGGGAGGAACATTGTCCTACATGTTAGATTTCTGAAACTGTATATTTTCACCATAATGTTCCTATCCTAAACATCTTTTCTCCTAAGTGCAATTTATTTTGATGGAATTAATGTTCAAGTAAGCGTGCTTAGGATTGCAGCTTTACTTTATTTTCCACTTCCTAATTCAGTTAAAATTTCCAGGTGTGTGACTTCTTTCTGACTAGGATTCACACATCCCCCATTGTCTGTTTCCACTGCATTTAGCTCCCAGAACATGCTCAGAGGCACCCTTATGCTGCAAACTCCATGGTCCCCCAACATTTTCTTAGGGCCACAATTCCAACCTCCTAGCACATTCTTTCATTATTGACTTACGTAGTTATTTGGACTGCCCTGGCTGAGAATTGCTCAAGGCACCTAACAATAATTCCTAATTAGAATAATTACCACCTAAAAAAAATTACAGGAATATATATTCCTTAATGCAATGTTCAATAAGACAATCTAAAATCTACAAATCTATATAGGATCTATAAAAATCTATAAAAGATATATTAAAAAGTCTTGCAAAGACCCTCTCTGCTCCACCTCCTTCCCTTGAATGTCTCCACCACTCTAGCCCTTTCTCCTCGCTTCTGCTGACTTTTCCCATCTCTAGGGTGCCCCTTTGTTCTATGTTATAGAGGACAGCCCTCTATTTAAAGGGTTGTCAGAGGACAGTCCTCTGTTTGAAAATATCCTCCTTTCAAGGGCTGTCCGAGTCCAGTTTAAAGACACAGAACCAAAAGAAGAGACAGTAGCAGGGGGCTTGAAATGTCTAAATGAGTCCTTTGCTGTGTGTGTGTGTGAGTTCTGTCATCACTGTTCTCATGTAAGAACAGTGCACCTGTACACCTGTAAATGTGCACCTGTACACATGGATTAGCGTATGCAGATTTTATGCAAATCTGTGCCTTCTTCTTCCTGTTTGTTGGTGATGCAGTTCCTCCTTTATGGTGATGAGCAAGTGGCCACCCTACTCATCTTTGGCAGGCACATCTGCAGGTTGGATGGGTAGTTGCTTAGGAATGGAGGCCTGGTAGGTAGAAGCCTCTTGTTTGCCTCAGAATGCTCCACCGAACAGAGAAGAAGTGATGTGGGTAGTATAATGGAAGGTGGAAGGGAGTGCAGCGGCATGGGGACAGGCTTCGGGAAGGAAGAATGCCAGTGACCTGGAATCTGTTGGACTTGGCTCCCTTTCAGCTTGGAAGTTCTCTTCCCTACCCCAGAGCTATCAACAGCTGACAGACATGTTCCCATGGGGAGCTGCTCTTCATGTATCTTGATCGATTTATGATAATGATAATTATGATAATAATAATGATAATAATAATAATAATAATAATAATAATAATAATAATAATAGGACTTTGTGTATGTGAAAAGTGCTTTTCCTTTAAGTAAACAGGGGAAGACATGATGCCTGGTAGCAGAGAAACAAGTGATAAAAGCATGCAATGATTAGTAATATTCTGTGGTGAGATTAATACAATCAGTAGCAATACACAGCCCCTCCAAGTTTCCTTCATCGTGGGATTTTAATTTAAGTGGAGAACCTGGTGAAGTATTTAAGAACCAATAAAGTAATATTCTCCTTGGCAGGTCAATAGTTTGCCTCCCTCTAATGAATGTGAAAATCCTCTCACGGAATCAAATGCAGGTAGAGGATTGGGAAAATAGAAAGTGAAAACAAAGGTATCTGTCACTTGCTTTTTGAGCCAGCTGGTGTTTGTGCCAATTTAATACTAGAGGCCAAATTACTCATGCTGCTCTAGAAAGACAAGTGGAAATGTGGGCCCCTGTGAAGTAAATTTCCCCATTGTGTAACAGTTACAGAGGCATATGTGGAAAAGGACTTTGAGCTGATCCTCAATGAAAATATCTGCTTTTTCAGATGGCCAAAGGGTTACATTATGAAACCAGAAAATGAAAAATTGGCTTAACCTTCACCAGCAACAGATTTTTCCGCTTTAATCTGTCTATCTGTCTATTTATAAGAAACTAGCTTTTTTTACCCGGCATTGCACAGGTCGTCATTTTCCTATAGGCACTAATTGTTTGAAATTCCTTAAGGTAGCTGTCCGCTGTTTGGAATCCCTCTATAGGAATGGTCCCCCGGGACTACATAATGGAATCCCAGCTCCCCCGGGACTACCAGCTCCCCCGGGATTACACAATGAAATCCCAGCTCCCCCGGGACTGCACAATGAAATCCCAGCTCCCCCGGGACTACATGCTCCCCCGGAACTACACAATGAAATCCCTGTTCCCTTTCCCCCTGCTTCCCCCCCGGCCTACACAATGAAATCCCTGTTCCCTTTCCCCCCGGGACTACACAATGAAATCCCTGCTCTCCTGGGACTACACAATGAAATCCCTGTTCCCCTGGGACTACACCATGAAATCCCTGCTCCCCCCTCCCCCGGGACTGCACAATGAAATCTCTGCTCCCCCCTCCGGGACTACACAATGAAATCCCAGCCCCCTGGTACTACACAATGAAATCCCTGCTTCCCCACCCCCACCCCTGGGACTACACAACAATGAAATCCCTGCTTCCCCCCACCCGGGACCACACAATGAAATCACAGCTCCCCCCAGGAACTATACAACAATGAATTCCCTGCTCCCCCCTCCGGGACTGTACAATGAAATCCCTGCTTCCCCCCCCCCCGGACTACACACAATGAAATCCCAGCTTCCCCCCTTGGGACTGCGCAACAATGAACTCCCTGTCCCGCCCCGGGACTTCACAATGAAATCCCAGCTCCACCCCAGGACCACACAATGAAATCCCAGCTCCCGCCTGCAACTATACAACAGTGAAATCCCTGCTCCCCCCCGGGACTACACAACAATGAAATCCCTGTTCCCCCCCTGGAACCACACAACAATGAAATCCCTGCTCTACCCCCCCCCCAGGACTACCCAGCAATGAAATCCCTGCTCTCCCCCCCGGGACTACCCAGTAATGAAATCCCAGCTTGCCCCCCCCCCCGGGACTTCCCAACAATGAAATCCCTGTTCCCCCTCCCCCTCGGTACTACACAACAATGTAATCCCAGCGGCAGTTCATACGAACATTCTAAATGTAGGTGGAGTGATTTGCATGGCCCCTGCATGGCCCCTGCGAACATTCCAAGTGACACCATTGGCTATCAACTATTTTGGGCCGTACAGGCGCAGTGATGGCTTTTTCGGAGATTTAAACCCACCAGTCTTTGTCCTTGGGTGATGGAGAGTAGGTGTGCCAAGTTTGGGGCAGATCCGTCCAACCGTGTAGGAGCCTATGCGACGCACGCAAACGCCTGTACACACACGCCCACCCACAAACAAACTTTCACATTTATATAGTAGATGAACAAATTTACAGAAAGTGAGTGATCCTGATTTGTGAAATAACTGAACTTTGCTTCCAAAATTCTCCTGTGAATTTTGATATCAGCTATTCTCCAAATATTTGAATATTTGGCAAGTATTTGCCCATACGGAATGTCAATATTTGAAGAAGAATAAACTGGTATGCAGAATGACTGTGGGTGGAAATCCCAGGTGTGGAAGATAATTTAGCGCTGATGATATACTATTGCCCACCAAAACTCAATGAGGGGGAAAATCTCCCATACAAAAGAGATACTTGGCAACTTTGCCAGGATTATTAAAACAGTTTCAGTAACTCAGATCCATTAACCCTCTCCTGTCTAACCCCCAGTCCCACAACATTCCCATAGACTGGCATTTGACTATATATCTTTCGATTCTCCCTGGTCAAAGGCCGTGATGAACAAAATCATCTCGGTAGGGCTTTCCCCAGATATGTTACTATCTAGAGGATGAGTTAGCGCTAAATCAATTGTAAAACAGAGGCTGCTGGACATTGATTTACAAGAATTACAGGGAGCCGCCAGGGGCCCCTGTTCTCCTCTATCCTTGGGTCTACCAGCTACCTTTAGCAAGGAGGGGCTGCCTTATCTTCGATGGTTGACGATCCCTAAATTTAGGAGAGCATTTTCATTAGCTAGATTTAATGCTCTCCCTTCTAAACTGCTGGATGGTAGATATAGCAGAATCCCACTTTCTGAAAGATGCTGCCCATGTAACAACTCTGAGGTGGAATCTATACAGCATGTCTTATAGTTTTGTAGCTTTTACCACAGGGCCAGGAAGGATCTGATTTATCCCATTTTACGGTCCTTCCCTGGGCACCCTACGGAATTTTTAATAACTTTATTAATTAGCAGCTCTGATAAGTTGGTCACTGAACAAGTGGCCAAATTTTTGAACCAGACTATCTCCACTAGATTATATTTGATTTCTCATTCTCATGTGTTCAATTTAGTTGTATTGTATGTATGTATTATATTGTGTGAATGGTCTATTGACTGCAATAAAGAATTGATGATGACTATATTTGGTAGATGGCATGCAATTGCATTGGATATTTTAACAATTACAGCTAATAGTGTGTTTGACACATGACCAAAACCAAAGAAGGAAGAGACAGCCAACAAACCTGCAGCTCCTTTATTTTCAATTTTGAGACTGAATTTTGATTTCCCCACAAAATATTTTATAGTACTTTATTTTTTTTTAAACCACACACATGTCTGACATATGAATGGAATGCCCTGACACAAATTACTCTCCATGAAATCTAAAATAACAATAATGTAAGTTAATTTTACCACTGGTCTGTCTGTCTTTCTTTCTTGGAACAGCAGACTCCCTTCTAATGCAGACTAGTAAAGTGAGCTAAGATGACTGTTTTTATCTTGTTTCTCTTTGTAAACCACCCAGGGAGCTTTTTGGCTGGTGGGCGGTGAACAATTTTATACTAAATAAATAAATAAAATAAATGTGGGAGAACCCCATAAAATGTCTCCTTTCTCTAACAGGATTGTCCCAGTTCCAGGAGAGGCAATAGTGGTATGGGACATCTGCCATGTAACCTAGATATTCTGACATTATTGGAGCAGTGGAGTGTGGGGTGGACCATGAAGAGGCCTGAAAAGGTAACATCCTTATGAAATTCCATTCTCTTTCTCCTCCCCCCGCCCCTCAAATTGAAAAGCTGATTCCTGAGGAACATGGGGGTGTTGTTCCTAAAGCAACACAAGCTCAAAGCCACAGAGGGAATGCAGAGCTGGCTGCCTGATTCTCTGGACTGCGGCTTAAGTAGATTACATTGATGCATTTCATTAAATGTGAAAGGTTCGAAACTGGCTCACCCATGTGCAATTATTGTTTTAATTCATCTATCTTCCATTAGGAAGCAAAATAACATTTTGATCTATTTCTCTTCCTTTCTACCACACATACACAGACACAATCACAGTACTGTATCGCCAGATAGGTGGTGATGATATTCCTTATTAAAACACAAATACAGTAATTACAGTTTATATGCGATTATCCTGAGTCTGCACAGAATGACTTTAAACAGCCAAACAGCCATTAATTTTACTGTTCAAAGAGACGCTCATAATCTTTTAAAAATGTCATATAAAATATTCATTTCTAAATGCCCTATGGTGATTTTGGAATTTATTTAAAGTGGGCTGTTGATAGCTCTTTTATAAATAAGCAATTACAGTACACTAAAAATATCATGGCCCATCACATTATACATTCTATAATTTCATGGATGAAAGGCCTAAAGCTGATCTGCATAAATGTGGTGTGCCTCTCAGCAGGTGAAGGGTTTGATTGCACATGATAATCAGAGTTATTATTTATAGTAACCATTTATACCTGTTATTTATTAAAATGTCGAAAATCATATATAGATTTCTTTCAGGAAGTCACCATGGCTTGGGTGAAAACTAGGCATAGGCTTATTTAGGTTTTTTTAACGTTCAAGTTCAGGTTGCCAGTTTGACTCCAGGCCTATAATAGATGGAGATTATGCAAAAAGTTGTTTGAAATAAAGTAGCAATTTCACTTCAGTTCCATCTGCAGAAGTTTCCTTATACAGTATAGGCTGTATGAGGAACAGTGTGCCACTGTTCCATAACATAACTTGAAAGCTAGGAGACATGTGGTCCAAACTAAGGATATGTGAAATTCTCCTGAAAAATTTCCTTGGCCTTCTTACCCAGTCTCTTGTCGCTTTCCACAAAATGCTTCTTCTTTAGTTAATGATGTTCAGATATTCAAGATTTAGCAAAGGGACTTGAGTATTAAAGGTAGGGTCCTTCTTCTTCAAACAGTGGCAGGTAGCCAGATACTCATGTTTCAGAAGAGGCTAGGATTGTTATTTTTCTTTTGTTCCCCCGCTTTTGTTTTGTTTCTTTCTAGGCAATGGTAATAGCAGGAGCATCTTAATATCCCAAAGCCAGCCATATCACAAAGCTCTATGGCTCTAGGCTGGGCTATACATTTGCAACCACTGCTGGAGGTGGTTTGTCAGTTTGGCATCAAAGTAGTATGCACTGCCTCCCCCTTTTCTGCTTCTGCTGCGAGGACAGGTTTGACTTGGACAGGTTTCAGGCTATGGTGGCTGAATACAAAGGCATAGGGTGCTATTATTGTATTAATTGGTTTTGCCTAGTTCTTCTCTTGTCTTCTTCTGGATCTAGGGTGGTCTTGTTTCCTTTAATAGTATGTCCATATGTTGACTGTTGAAGTAGGGATGTAAGTGTATATATATTTAGCCAACATATGAGATTCATTATTCCCTTCTTCACTGATATATTTGGTTGGATCCAGCTTCTTTTCTGCTGGTGGCAGCATTCCCCAAGCAGAGTTCAGCTCAGGATGCTCCCGCTATTTGGCCAAAGAGCTTCTACGGGCACAATCCTATGCATGTTTAGACAGAAAAAAATCCTACAACTCCCAGCATTCTCCAGCCAGCCATGCTGATGGGGGAATACTGGGAGTTATAGGTCTTTCTCCTGTCTAAATATGCATATGATTGCACCCTAAATATTATAAGTCCCACCATGTGATAAACTTCCCACTTCTTCTGACTAACTCCATTTTTAAATGAAGTGGACAAATAACTTTTGGGCAATTGTATATGTTGTGGTACCCTGCTAGGTATAAGATCTGGATCAGGCAGTGTTAAAAAGATTTTTAATTTTTTTTCCATTTTATGACAGGGAGAAATTTAGAAGGAGTGGCTTTTCCTGTCACAATGCTGCAGTAAAAAGGAAGGCATCATATGAGACCAACATCCCTCTGCAATTCAGCTGTCGAAAGCTTGAAGGCAAAGCTGTGCATGTCAGTATTTTAAAAATTAAATGTATGCCTGCAAATACTTCTGGCTATTTTTACAGTCATGAATGTTTCCACAAGTATTCAAATATATCCTGCTCTTGGAAGGAAAAAAGATACATCAGAATCAAGGTGATGTTTTGGTATTTTGGCTGTCCCTGGAGAAATAGGAAAATTGTGTTCATCACACAATTTCAAGAATGATGGCCAAATCAATCATATTTAACCAGACTTAATGGGAACACAAATTGCATTTATATTTAGTTAATCAGTAGGGTCTATTATTATTATTTTTGAGCAAGAACAAAGAATGATTGGAACTGAAGAAGACAATGATGAGTTGGCATTTTATATCTTTGCCTGCCTCCTTTCAACAAAAAGCTTCTTGTATTCCCTTCTGAGAAGAATATAGTCATGCTTCAACATTAAAAAGGAGCTATTGTCAAAGAGCTATGCAATCTATTCACTCCCTTATTGTAAGGCCTTCTCACATACATACAAAGAGGCATTTTTCCTAGACCAACCCAGATACCCTGAAAGCTTCTGATTGCCGCCTTGTTGTTGCAAGTTGTGAATCCCATGACTGTTGCTGCTGCTGAGCAATATGGCAGCTGCTCCACAGGAATGACCTCCTGGCAAAGTTCAAGAGGTAATCAAAGCTCTGGCCAGTATGAATCTATGGCCATTCTTTAGAATTAACCTTTTAAAGACTGAGTCCATTATGAGATCGTCAAGGCTGAGCAGCATGGCTCACAGCCCAGTTTAAGTGGAAATATTCATGTGCAAGCAACTATAGTCTCATTGACTTCAGTTGGTCAAACCAGCTCATACACAGGTTCTTCGACACCATTGGACTCTGGGCTGACTTGCTAGAATATTTTGTCACATTGCAAAATACCTATTTACAGGACTAAAAATGAATCCATGGCACATGAACCATGAATTGGGTCCAGATTTACACTGCACTGATGGAAGTGGACTTTCCCACAACCTCCTTCCCACAGGAGTTCCTCCATCCCCCTGAAAATGCTACATATGAGAGTCAAGAGATCCTGCTGAATAGGATGAGCTGTGGTGCGGGGGAGGAGAGTGGGATCCCCTAAAATTGGAGGGACCCCCCCATGAGCAAAGCCCTTCCTCTCATGGAAGGTCCCCCCTCTTGTGGAGGGCAGATCCTGGGTCCAACTCCTAGTCTGTGCTCCAGCTAGTCAGAGTGGAGGGTGTTTGGTCATGTAACCAGATTACTGCTCAGGACACAACAAGGCAAACAGGGCAAAAACTGCTCATTGTGCAATCTGGAGGCACGGTGGGGCACCCATATGTTTTCTTTGTGTTTCTTGCATTCACTTTGTGCTGATGGCCAAGTTTTGATTGTATGACTTTCCCCTAAATTGGCCTTATACAGAAACTGTCTAAACCTAGCCTTTGAAAGCAGTTGTCCCTTTACAGATTTAAGGCAACTGCACAATGCAATGAGGTGGATGTGGCTAAATTGCTTTGAAAACCAGGTGTGTCCCTTCCCTGACCAATGCACTAAAGCAGTTGCTGCATGTTAGTCAAAGAGCAATTTGAGGTCAAGTTCAGTAACCGATGTATTATTTCTGAAAACCTACAGGCTATATCTGTGTAAAATCTGGATTTTTATGCATGCTGCACACAACAGAGTACATGTATTATAGTTTATTTTCCAGAATGCAGACCCCCTAAATATTGTTTAACAATATATGAAAACTAAACTGAAAGAAAAAGGTCAGGAGTATTGATGGATGAGTTTGCCCCTGCTCATCTTGGATTGACTTGGAAATAAACAGTTGTTTCTGGGGGGGGGGGGGGGAATCCAAGGACTGGAAATAATAACCCACCTTCCTGCCAGACCTCTCTGATTGCCAAAGCACCCTCCTGGCAGCCACCAACTCCCCCAAACACTTGCCTCCCCTTCAGGGCCGGTGCAAGGCAGTTTGGTGCCCTAGGCAAGATCAGGTATTTAGCGGCCGCCCCTTCCCACTTGAGCCCTCCCTCCCTCCAGCCCTATGCTCCTGGTGCCCCCTGTAGCCCGGCGCCCTAGGCAGCCGTCTAGTTGGCCTAATGGTAGCGCCGGCCCTGCTCCCCTTGCCCAGACATTGGCATTGGTGGTGGGAGCAGCAGTGGGGCACACACATAGCAACCGGAGGGAAGAAGGGTTTTTACTAGATTAAAGATCAGATCCCTAGAAATCTAGTGGTCACGGTGAGCTGTATGTTAATAGCGGCAACCCGGCAAAACCCAAGCAAAAGCCTGGAGAAAATACATATACTGTCCCTCGCACCATGGAAGAAGATCTGGACTATTACGGTGATGAATGAATAGCAAGCTATGAGGTGCTGTGGGTGGGAAGAATGAATTCAGGCTTTCCAAAATAGCTGGAGTCCACTTATTAATTAATTACTGGAGTAGGCACAGCACAGGGGATCCAGCAACTTTAGCCATCCTGCATATGTGTTAAGTTGAACCATTGTAATCAGTATGAATGGATGCATTTGGAGCTATAAATGTATTTATTACATTTCTGTACTGCCCAATAGCCAAAGCTCTCTAGACAGCTCACAACAGTTAAAAGCACTGTTTAAAACCACAAACTGCAGCAACATGATAAAACGGAATACAGAAGTTTAAAACTACAGTATCAAAAACAGAGTAAAAACTAGCAGCACTGTGAAGTTATATGAAGATTTAAGTCTGCTGCTCCACATGGTGAGTTTTGCTTTCATGCAATGCTTCCCGGTACTGGCTGTAAAGACACTTCCATACAGTACCAGGGTCCAGGGTCGGCTGGTGACTCCTATTTCAGTGGGGCTCCTTTTCCATTCCAGGTTTTGCAGCTTTTATTTGGAACTTCATAGGAGCTATCCATGGTGCTGCTCTCCACCCCCAAAATAGGTTCACCACCATGGAGCACCTATGAAGCTCAAAAGCTGGAAGGCCTGCAATGGACAAGGAGCTCCACTGAAATAGGAGTCACCAGCCTCCCCTGCCAGGGTCCAATTGAGCTGGAAGAATTTCTGGAGGAGACCAAGGAGCTACCACTGTCTGGCAGGTTCCATGCCTGCTCTGGAAATAGCGTGAGGTTGATGCAGCGCTGGTCTCACTATGAATACAGCTACTGCTTTTAAGGGCAATTCCTGCGACCATCATGGCTGGAAAGGCCTGCAGAAATCAACCCCTGAGAACATTTGCATGGAAATCCTGCAATGTATGAGACAATCTCCGCATGAATGCATCCCAGGGAACCCTCAAGGAGTCCTGCACAGAGACAAATCAACCCTCTAAACCAGGCACCAGACTAGCATTTAACACACTTTTCCGAGACTTTATTACAATGTGAAAGCACTTTAATGATGGATGAACTTCCCTCCACTTGATTTGGAATCAGCTCAGTAATTAGGAGCTTTCTTGACAAGGATTCAAAAAGTGTGTGTGGGGGGGGACACTCTATTTTTGGACAGTTCTCTCTCCATGCATAATGCATGATGATAGTTGCACCCTAGCATATTGCCCACTGGGAATAGTAGTTCCCACTAGCTCTAGCGATGGCTGAGAGCCAAATTCAACCATCCCCCTTCAAAGAAACATACATGGGAACAAGAGAAGCTTTGATATGTGAATGTGAGAGAGTCAGTAGCTACAGAAAATCTTTGCAAGAAAATTCAAAAGAATTGACCCAATTCACCCAAGCTGCTTATTCAGGGAGGTGATTTTTAGCCACATAGTTCTCAGCAATCAATGAGAGTTTCAATGAGAGTAAAAGTTTAATATTACTTTGGGTATCTGATTTGGTGAATACTGACTGTGTAAGCACAGAGAGCTTTTCTACACAAGGCTGTTAATCACTGCATGCACTTTCATTTTCGTCATAGAGCTCTTCCTTTCCTGCTTTTCCACTACATGACCTCTAGGTGGCACTGTGCTATAGCAGAATAGTGCAAATACACAAACAGGAAAATACCTTTTCTTTCAGCATCAGAAATAATACCTCATTTTCCCTACTCTAAAAACCCCCAAGAAAGTGTTCTTAAAAAACAAAAGTGAAACTGGAGGATCATGACATTATCTAAAGAACCCATAAACAACCATGAATTTATAAGAATAAGGAATCCCCAGTGCACAATGCATGCTCGTGTAGAAAATCTCAGAATCTCATTTTATCTTGTGAGCAAGAGAAGAACGTTCGGTGGAAATGACACTTGATTTTTTAAAAATATCTGCACATTAGGAGCTGATGAACAAATTCATTCCAAGGCAAGGGTTGGATCCAGACTTACAAATATTTAGAGTAGATCTATTGCAATCAATGGGACTTGGTTTGCCTCTGATTAAATGAAGTACCATTGATTTCAATGGGTCTGCTGTAAGTATGACTAAGTGCAGGTCCAACACTAATGTAATTAGGAATTTTGGTGATATCATTGCCTTTATGGCTGCACCTTAAGACTTGCTGAAGTCTTTTCTCTGTATTGAGAATGGGACACAACTACATTCTGTCTGCCAGTGCAGTCAGGCAAACCTTCAATGTTATTCCAGGGCTGCTGCAAGCAATATTCCAGCACAAATGTTTATGATCAAACTGTCAGTTAACACAAATCAAACTGTAAGGCAAAAGGCATCATTTTTAAAAGTAGAACACATCAATGAATGCAGTAACAGTTCTGCTTTAAATGTCTCCAATATTTTTTCACAGTTGTGTTTCCATATTATTTAGTTCTATTGGCATGCATTTACCAAAGTCCTATTACGAGAAAGATGATGTGGGAGTTCTTCTCAGGGATTGAAAGGAAGATATATATTTTTTTAGAGGTATTTTCTCGCCATTCCTTTCTTTTAACATTTCATGGCAGAGAACAAACAGAAAAAGCTGGAGCTCAGGTGGGAGGTTATTTATCAAGAGGGTATTTGTAATAAGCATGAGTGAAGTGTCAGCTTGGAGAAAGGGGAATAATAACTGAATGGAAGATTGAATGCTTTCTCCTGAAAACATTGATAAGTGGTAGCTGAAAATAATAACAAAAGGAACAGATGCACACATATAAACAGATAGAAAACTGGAAAATGTTCCCAGTGTAAACTATGCTGGAAAATGCTGTGTGTAGTTGAAGGAAATCCCATATAATATAGTGGTGCTTTTATCCAAACCTTAATTAGTGACATCTCCTGGTTATTGTAATTCAGTGTGCATCACTCTAGGTAGCCCACCAGCTATGCATGGCAGACCACCACAGGCTTGATCAACTCTCTGTTTTTGCTGCCTGACTACAGCTGATCGAAGGCTACCTTTCCACCCCCTTCAAAACCCATGTGGAGACTAGGGAGGTGAGAATCAGCAAAACTTGAACTTGTTGAGGATCTCCAAATTCCATCTCAAAGCTTGTTCCGACTCATATCCATCCATATCAGATTGCAAACTTCTGGGGGTTTTCCCTTCTTTCTGCATGGAAATTTGTGCATGTTTTCATGAACATTTCCCCAAATGTATGTATCGGTTATGTGCACTGTGGAATGTATGCATTGTTCTCCCATTGATTAAAGTGTCTTTGTGTGCATTTTTCAAATGCACACATTTTTTTACATGCCTTTTCAAATGTACACGTTTTTTAGCGGGTTTTTTTTTTTGTTTTGTTGTTGTTGTTGTTGTTTTGGTTCCACAACTCACATTGCAAGCTCAGAAATGTACAGATGTCGACTTCATGTGTGTGGCCTCCCAGTGCACCAAATCTCTTAGCAAGATTTGGCTGCAGGACAGTAATGATTTGAATTTTGAACTAGCCAAGTCAACAAAACTGGTTGTTCCCCAGCAGGGTTATCTTGGTATTATCTCTTCATTACGTTGCTGAAATGGATTAGGAATTAGCACATATAGACGGTCTATTATCAGACAGTGGAACAGCTCATGTTTTCTTGACCTATCAACCAGACAAGGTCAGCCAGATATTTGGGAATTAGCCTTCATACTGGATGATCGCCAGTTGTTCAAATTAGTATTACAGGTGCCTATAATAATATCCTCTGAATAAATATTTATTATGAGACAAGGCCTCAGTATATGGATCTTTGTTTGTCTGGAAGTTCTTTCTGTGGAGTATCCATATGGAAAAGAAAAACAATAAAATCCTGCTGGATAAGGAAAATAAGAAGAAAAAAAGGAGATACAAATGCAAAGCAGATAATAGATTAATCTGTCAAATTCCATCAAGTGAGGTATATTTATGGCTGAGAAATCTGAAGCATGTTGTTTGGATTTATAAGGCAGTAGAACTGGTAATGGTGGCCAGATCTCTCAATACAAAATATATTTTAACGGAAGACTTTGAAGTTGCTTTCATGTAAAAATGCTTCCATTCCCTTTTCTTTTAAAATGTTGTGAATGTTCCCTCATCTACCTGCCAGATTTTAAAACCTTAAATGCAGATTTTTTTGGAAATGAATAGTTTAATTTGATATTCTTTTTAAAACTAAATCTGAAGCTAGAACAGTTACTACTTCATTGTGTGTGTGTGTGTGTGTATAATTTAATAATATGATAATAGTGTTATGCTATTATATTTAACATGTCTAAACTGTAATCATTTGACCACTTACCTGGGAATAAGTCCCATTGAACACAGTGGGATAACATACTTCAGAATAAGCTTGCATAGTATCTCCCTGTTAACAACCTTTTTTGCGTATAAAAGCAAATGAAGAGATGTGATCTCTATTATAAAACAAGGATTTAAAAATAAATGAATAAATAAAGGAGCTATCGGAATCATCAAGAATCACATTCTTGATCAGCACACTGGGGAGATTACCATACTTCATGTGTTAATGGGTTCAGTTGGCCCGCTGCCACCTCCCAAGGTGTGCATTATTAGGCAGAATATGGACCAAAACAGACATTATTTTAAAGATGTAGCTAGCATCTATGTAGGTGAGTAGGCAAAGGGGCCCCAATCCAGATTGGGACCATAACATGGAGGGTAGGGTCCCACTCTGGATAAGGCCCTCTGTACCTACTCTAGAGTTAAATAAATAATGTGCCTACTTCTTTAAAGCACTGTCACTTTTGGCCAAGAGGTGGCTGCCTCAGGTAGGAATGGTAGGTGCCTGCCTTGGGTAGAAATGCACTCTATTGAGTTTTTTCTGGATTTACCCAATTTGCACCCCCCCCCATGCCTTCAGTGCGCCGAGACAGAGTTATGTTCCAGAATCTGCATTTTTGTGAACTTTGCTCTACAGCTTATCTCAGGGAAAGATGTGCAAGCACACAAACATGTGCAGATTTTAGAAACATGCAGACAAAATGCACATATTTGAGAAAGGTCCACACAAAACAGCACTTCAGCAAGTGAAAGTAACACATTTTCCTACTTGTGTAGTTGCATAATTCTGCTATAGCACAGCACCACCTAGAGGTGATATAGCAGAAAAGCAGGAAAGGAAAAGCTCTTTGTGTAGAGCTTGGATCTCAATTCTGCAACAAAACTAAAAGTAGATACCATGGATTAACAGCCTCACGTAGAAAAGTTCCTTGTCTTCTTCCCCAACAGTTTCTTCCTGCTTTTGTCCTTGCTATAGTGTCCCCTCGTCTCCTCTAATGAGGAGAAAGGTGGAAACTCATTCCTGCAGTCCTCTTTCCTTCCCTTAGTAATAGTATTTATTGAAAATATTTCTAACTGGTCTTCATCCAAAGGATTCCATGGCAGTGTACAATAGATATAAGAATTATTTCAACAAACTACAACAGAGCCATCAGCTTATACTTGTTTCAGGTGTAACCTATGATGTTTTCAGGCAAGAAAATAAACAGAGCACACACATTGCAGGTCATTGCACAGACAGAGCCTTCACTGTCCATCTTCTTAGCTCTTGTTTGAGCCTGCCAAAATTCTGAAGTAAGCTTCAGAGATCCTGCTGTCTGTCCTATCTCTGCTGGAGGTTTGACTGGCAGCTGTCCAAGACACCCTCTTTTTGCTTGTGGCACCAAAACTTTGGAATCCCCTCCCGATGCTTTCTAGCAATCACCCTTCTTCCCCATACTTAAGCAGCTCTTGAAAACCTACTTGTTTCAGACATGTGTTCAGTCATGAATGATCTGCCATGTTAGGTATTTTAATCTGATGCTGCTGCCTCATCGATTTATTGTTTCAAATTCAGTTTTAATTTTGATATTGTGCTTTTGATCTGTTTTATTGTTTTATTTCTTAGTAGTCTTGTGAGCTTTTTAAAATTGTAAACCACTTTTGACACAGGTCATTTTGGTATAGACAATGATGATGATGAATTTATTTATTTATTATATTTATACCCCACCTTTTTTTCCTCCAAGGAACCCAAGATGGCTTACATAATCCTCCTCCTCTCCATTTCATCCTCACAACAACCTTGTGAGGTAGGTTAGGCTGAGAGGCAGTGACTGGCCCAAAGTCACCCAGTGAGTTTCATGTCCGAGAGGGGACTAGAACCCGGATCTCCCGAGTCCCAGCCCAACACTCTCACCACTACGCCACGCTGGCTCTGATGATGATGATCATGATCATGATGATGATTTCATAGATTTCATAGATCATAGAGTTGGAAGGGGCCTAGAAGGCCATCGAGTCCAACCCCCTGCTCAATGCAGGAAACTAGAGGAGGGGTCTCCCATCCAAGTAATAGCCAGGCCTGACCCTGCTTAGCTTTCCAAGCTCAGACAAGCTGAGCCAGTGTGAGCCACAGGATGATGATGATATCACATCAGGAACAAGAAGTTACTAAATTATTTTCCATCACAAGATATCAATACATTTCCAAGATTGTGTAAATATATGCAGAAATATTCTCTCTGCCCCCTCACACACACACACACACACACACACACATACACACAAAGATGTCCATGCTTGGTAGCTGAATATCACATCCTACTGAACAACAAATTTCGTCCTATTGACATAGATCATATCCTACTGAACAACTAAAGTTTTAGGCAAGAAAATATCTTAAGGAAGTGTGAAATTTTAATTATGAGACTAGTAACATTTATAGTCACTGAATCAATGGGATTATTTGCACTACAATTAAGCAAATGCCTAAATATCTTGCTAGGCACTTCACAGATGGTGATATTCAACTTGGTGGTAACTTCTTTATAACACTGAGTTAGTAGGTGTCTCTTCAATCAAGGTCAATGAATTCATTTGCTATCTAATTCAAATGTGACTTGATCTGGCTGCCATTGAAGTTAATGTTCCTTGATTAACAGCATCTGAAAAGGCTTTTCTTCCCCTCCTGGAAAGACCATTCCCTTTATTACCATGCGACAGAAGCCATGCGACAGAAAATGTTCAATGCAGCTGAATGCATGCAGTGCTTCAGCTTAGCAGAGAGATGGGCTGGTAAAACCTGTGGCCCTCAAGAACTTGTTGGACTACAACCCCATGATACTCAAACATTGCCCATGTTGGCTGGGGCTATTGGGAGTTGGAGTCCAGCAACAACCAGAGGTTCCCTATCCCTGGTATAGTAGGTAAGATTTGGCTTGAACTGGGCAGCTTTGTCTATTCAGCCATGAAGCTCACTTGGGAAAGCAACTTCCCTTAGTCTGTCCTACATCACAATGTTGTTGTGAGAATAAAGAGAATAAAGAGGAATAAAGAGGATTTCTCCATGAGTTGGATCCAAAGATGCTCTTCTGTGAAGATTTTGTATGCAGGAGGGTCATTTCCATTTGTGAAAAGGGGCTTGAATTCAATGAAGGTTTCCATGAACAACAGAGACTATTTTTGCCAATTTCCCCTTCCCCCAACAGCCCCCTAGGACACCTCTCATGCTGTGTTTTGGATGGTACCCCAACCCTCCAAAGGAGATGAGGGAGAAGGCAGAGCCAAGACCAAGGAGCACCTCATTCCATGGGCAGAACTCTGTTCACAGAACTTTGGCTCCAACTTCATGTATGCTGCCCTGTGCTCCTTAGATAAAAGAGTGGGGTACATACATGTGATAAATGCATAAAATAAATCAATACTGACAAACATCACTTATGTCAATGCCCAGAAGGGTTTCAGATGCTTAGTATCTTCCCACCCCTATCATGTACATATTCAGCAGGTCATTTCCTGACACTTCTGAAACCATACTATGCCAAAAATAGCCAGAATATGTCCACAGAAGGCACAGTATCCAATTCGACACTGTCTCTAATGTAAATTGCATTGTACTCATGTAAGACTCCTCTAGTGCAATGCCAGTAGCATTTGCTGGCACGACAGGTTTCCCATGAAGTGCTTATGCTAGTGCAACCCCATTTAAGTGAGCAGTGGTGTCGAGTTGAATACTGCCCAAGGAAAAACAAGGCATGTTCATCTGGGCTCCCCATGTTAACATGGATATAGCTGTGCTATGAGATACAAAGATGTTGCTGTGGGCTTTCCATGGAAAAGAAAAGTGGGGTATAATTATGAAATGAAAGGAAGATGGGGCATGCTTTATCTTTAATCATGGTTTAGCTGAAGTATTTTGTCAGCTGCAGCTGTGTATGCAGGGTTGAAAAAAGGGAAATTCCCTCTCCTGCATCACAATGAAACCTATAGGAGCCCTGTCTTCCTTGTCTGAACAGTGCTGAATGCTGATCCTACATTTCCTGTGTCCAGCTGCATTTGCAGTGTAGATGTGTTGAGGATCAGCACAGGCACAATGAGGGGATCAGATGTTCTCAATGAGGGTGTCAGCCCCCTGTGAAGAAGCTCTAATATATCCATCATTTGCTGCTTATAAATAACGTAAACACCAGTTATCGATGCCACTCAGTTGTTTCTGTCACTAGGCTATTTAATAATAATAATAATAATAATAATAATAATAATAATAATAGATGATGAAGAAGAAGAAGAAGAAGAAGAAGAAGAAGAAGAAGAAGAAGAAGAAGAAGAAGAAGAAAGGTAGCCATGTTGGACATATGAAAAATTGCAAAATTCATAGAGGTGATAAATTAGGTCAACTCAAAGATCACCACCACCACACCCCCCCAAAGAAAGAAAAGACAGGAAAGAAAGAACAAAAGAAATATACAAGCTTTCAAGATCTCCAGATTTCTTTATCAGGCAAGATGTTAAAAACAGTGGGCTGATCACTGGGAGGTTGGAGGGGGTGATCTTGAAAGCTTGCACATTTAAATAGTATCCACACGTTTAACATTTTCTACCTATCTTCCTTTCCACCCGGCTGCTCCTTTTTGTCCATTTTCCTGTCTTCATCAGAACAGGTGCAAACAAGACCATCATATCTGTCCAGGAGTCATTGCACAACCCTCACACGTATTCGTGAGTGCCATGTATATGTTGACACAATGAAGTGTTGTCAGCACAATAACCCCTCATTGCTACACATGCCGGATCCTTCAGTTGGACTCTCTGTGTCATGCAGTCCATTGCCCTTTATGTTTCACAGACAGAAGTTCTGTCTGTGGCTGGTCTCAGCATGGGAGTTCCTGGGGTGGGGGGTGGCGAGGCTGTTCTGTGGGGCATGAATGCAGTAAACATAGAGGAACCCAGAGATTGGGTGATTATGTTAGCTCAGAATGTTTTTAGAGGCTAATATCTTGTGGTGTAAACACATCCTCAGCCAGGTCAGAGTTTGCTGATGATCGTCTGCAAGACAAAAATAAGTCGGTATGCCTGACAGATCCTTGTTTGAATGTGAAGCTTCTTTAGCGAGAGAAGCAAAATAAAAGTGCTGTCCTATGACATGGAAGATGATCTGCTCTGACCTGAAGTCACCAAGGGACAATAAATGGCTGCAAGTCCCAGAGGCCATTTTTATGGTTTGAGAGTAAGAGAACGGTGTCTTAAAAGAGCAAATAGCCTGCCTTTGTGTTTGTATGCTATGCAGTGCCAGTAACTTCTACCACCTACCAGGTGTGCTTCATTGTATAACCAAGTATTGATTGTCTTCTGGGTAAAATTCAATGATAACTGAAGTGTCACAAGCTGCATTTGATCATTACCGCATCTTTCATTGATTTTCCATTGGCTAGCCAGCACAACCTTTTCCCAAAGAGAAATAACTACATTTGGTGGCAGGGGAGGGGGCGGGCAGTCCTGAGAAAATAATCTCTTTCATTCTTTGGAAAAGATGTAAGTGAAGGGAGAGCTGGCTTTCCTTTTCTTTAGATCGTCAATGTAACTTTGCACTAGATGTGCAAGGAATTACTTTGCATGGAAGAAGCTAACTAATACAGTTCTTAAACTAATAAGACTGTTTTGCTTCCTTATATGACCTATGGGAGGCTGGTGAGTTGAAGAAATAAAGCCCAAGATGAAGGCTGCAATCCTATATCCACTTACCTGGGGGAAAGCTGCATTGAACACAGTGGGACTGAGACTTACTTCTGAGTAAACATGTATAGGCTTGCACTGCTAGTGACTATTCGCCCAAAATCATATGAAATCATGAGGATCTGTGCTAGATCAATTTTTTTTCCCCAATCAGGGACCAGGTCTATGACGGTTATTCAACATTTCAGAATGAAACTGCTGATTTGGGGGGGGGGGGATCCTTTCTTAATCCAGTACAGTTCTCTTTCAAATAGACTGTGACAGTTTGGCTTTTATATACTTTCCAGGCAGAAAAAGAGGCACCCTCTGCCTATCAAGCTGAATTTTGTGACAGCAACCTGGCCAGCCAGCTAAAGTATGCCCTTTTGTTATGCGGCCATTAAAACATAGGAGTATCCAATCAGTGGCACAAGGTTGGCTGCAAGGTTCTCAGATTGCCTTCCTCTTTAAACAAAATGCAAGCGGAAACCACTTGCTGGCTCCAGCTCACACCAGGGTGAGTCAGAGCCATCAGAGGTAGGGATGAAACATGAACCTTGGGGGGGGGGCTCACGGCTCTCCGTGGCTCGCCTCTCCGCGGGGGCAGCCCCCCCGCCTTGATCTTCTGAGTGGTGCGGAGCAGTTCTCCGCGCCGCTCGAGCCGCCAGCGCTGGTCCCGTCGCGTCACATCCGGCCCCGGAAGTGGTGTGACGGGGACCCTGCGCAGGTGCAATACAGCATGCGGGGGTCCAGCGTGCCTGCGCAGGGTCCCGTCGCATCACTTCCGGGGCCGGATGTGACGCGACGGGACCGGCGCGGGCGGCGCGGCGCGGAGAGGCAAGCCGCCTCTGGAAAAGGTAGGCCCGTAGGCCCGCACGAGCCTATACACAGCCCCACTGAGATTGGAGCCACCAGCCTCCACTGGTGATGAGAATGGTGAAGGAGGGGAGGCGCTCCCCCCTACGCCATTAAGAGCAGAGATCACATGGTTTTATAGCACCTGAAGAGGGCCATAGAGTTGGGCTGCTTTAGCGGATAATTACTTGAGTTGGCAATTGACTCTGTTAAAATATGACCCACATCAAAAGTGGTTCATAGGGAACAATTTTTTTTACTTGAGCTAAAATATAATCAATCATTCCGAGAGTGAGAGCACTTCCTTCCTGCTCTCCAAGAGGCTCTGAAGTAGGGACGTATGTGGAATTAATTTCAGTTTGTTTGTTTGTTTTTTATCAGGATTTAGCCAATTTGCACATCACAAAACTGAACACAGGCCAGAACATAATCTGCAACCAAAGTCCAAACGTTTCTGAGCTTGCGATGCATACATTTTTACAATGCACATGAAAAAATGAGTACAATTGAAAAAAGTGCACAAACACACTTCAATCAATGGGAGAAAATGCATACATTTCCAAAATGCACACAATTAATGTGTGCATTAAAAAAAAAATGTGCACAGGAAGATGCACAGAAGATCATTCAAAGAAAAAAAGTTCTCAATCTGATATGGACCTAAATCGGAAAGAGCTTAGAGGTGAAAATTGGAGAACTTCAACAAGTTCCCTACTCCAAGTTTTCTGTGCAGCATTCTAAGGTGGTGGTGAGAATGTCATCCCAGAAATTCTAAATTCCATGTAGCAAGCTATGAATACCTTTGCTAGTAAGCACACAGCTAGTCAAAATTCTTTGTAATCCAGTCCCAATCCTCTTTCTTCCATGGCCAGATTAGAAGAAGGAGTGCATTATTTCTTCTCCAGTCCAAGAGACCATTCCATATGCCTTTCTCCAAATTGGGATGAGTTGGCCTGCTAGTAATACTGATGGTAATTTAAAGCCAACTTAATTCTCTGATGACTCTATAGCAACTTCCAGCTTAATGGGCCAAGCAAAAGTGCTTTGGGTTAAATCTCTGTGGATCGATTGTCTACTCCATGACAGACACACTAGTTGACATACTGAAGTTCAAACACTGTTAATAACATAATTCTCTCTCACATGTACACTGTCTCCCTTTTTCAAACTTGGTTCTCCCAGGAAAGCTAAAATCTATAAATCCTACAGGGCTGAGATGATAGAAGATGCATCTCAAATTCTTTAACTTTGTAGCTCTTACCAGCATTAAATGAATATTGAATTTAGAAATAAAGAAAAACTAGAGTTATCTAGAGTCCATTTTAAAGAGTTCTGTGTCAACAAATGTAAACAATTCTTGTTGTTTTGCTGGGGATGTGAATTTAAAAAAAGAATGTTTGGTCTGTGCAGTATTTAATCATTATAAGGTGCGTGTGTGTGTGTGTGTGTGTGTGTGTGTGAAACTTTGCATTTAATTCACACTGTAAATCTTCTGTAAAAAGGATGATCTAGTAGAGTGCCCAAATGCGAAGGAGGACTGGGTACCAGTACCATTAATACTTGTGCTGAAAGATAACTTCAGGAAGTGCTACAAATGGCTGATGAAAATCCTTCTTTTCGGCAGTTATGAAAGGTGCAGGAATTCTATCCACCTTTGTGACTTGTCATGTTAAAAACCAGAAACATCAACACAACGGAAGTGCTCCAGCACAAGCTTTTCATGCAGAAGGTCGCAGGTTCAATCCCTGGCAAGGCTCCTGTCTGCAACCTTGGAAAGCCGCTGCCAGTCATCGTAGACAACACAGAACTTGATGGACCCATGGTCTGACCTGGTGTGAAGCAGCACTCTCTGCTCCCAAATGATTCATTCTCAGATTATTACAAAGCTGTTACCTAGCTCACCTTCAGTTTGTCACCACACTATCACTTTGGCTCATAATCTCCTTCTTCTCTATAATTTTTTCTAGTGGCTAGCAATCCAGGAACTGGCTGTGTTTGCAGGATTACCCTTTATTGATAAGGGCAAGAGAGCATCCTTTAGCCATCTTTGCCTTGTGCTAAGTTGCTCTTGGAAGTGCAGAAGTCCCAAATCCCCCATATCCTAATGCAACTGGACAACACCTTACCACTTATCAATTGGCTACTGGGAGCCCTGAGCTTTTGTGCAACCTGCCAACTAACAAACATCCAACCACAGCCAAATAGCCTTCAGTTCACAGAAGCACTGTCGCCTTTTCCTTTTGTTCACCTGGAAATCCCCCATTCATTCAGTCGCTGACATCATCTGCCATCCTCCTTAGAATTCCCTTTCCCCACTGAGCTTAGCCGCAGTCATCACAGTAGTTGGGGCAAAATGAATTTTTCAACCTACAATCTATTGTTCCTTGTTGTAATGTGACTTGGTCTTGAATGGGCACTTAAGACCCATTCGCTTTGCAGGAGACCTGCTCTTAGTACACGAAAACTTCCCAAACTGGTTGATATGGATCAACACATCTGCCTACAATTTTGGACTCTCGTAGGGATGTGTGCGGAGTTCGATTGGGGGTGGAAGTCCAGTAAAACTCGCCGGGCTCGACCCCCCCCCCAAGCTCCGCTCGGCCTGCTTCCCTGGCTCAACTCATGTTGTCGTGAGCCGCGCTGCGGAAGCGACTTCCAGGTTCCCAGTGGTACATTTTTTACGTAGAAAATGGCATACGATATGTAAACAATGGCCACAATTTGCACAAGTTACGCAAATCGCAGCCGCTTTTAACGTATCTTATGCCATTTTCTACTTAAAAGCATACTGCTGGCTGGCGCTCGCTTTTGGCCTGGCTTGGCAGGCGCCGAGCGCTCAGTGAGTCGGGTGGTGGTGGGTAGATCGCCCACCCCTATCTTGGGGGTTAGACCATGGGTGCCATGATAAGCACCTGCACTTCAGCACTTACCACTCCACCACTGATGCTGGAATGCTGACTTCCATCATGAAGTTAACATTAGTACTGTGCTGAAACGCCACTTGCCCTTTCACAACCTCTTCATTTCCCTGCGGAAATGTGGCCGTTATTTCCCTGTGGCCGTTATGTCTCTCCCTCTTCCATGGGGAGTCTGTTTTGAGTCTGTTGTTGGAGACATTTCTCAGGGTGCAGGGCTTCAGTGCTTACCTTACTGTAAGGAGGTGGCTGGGGCGGCTCTTCATTTTGCAACTTTTGTTCCACCCTGTGCTTTGAAGTCTCCTAGCTAGCGATGTCAGAAAAATCCACAACAGATTCAAATGAGTTCGGATTGCAATGAGTCTGACCTGCGGATTCTGCAGTGCACCGGCTTTTCCTGTGTCACACGGATTCCATTGACTTGCGGACCAGTTTTTTACTTTCCGGAATTTTATGTAAATTTAGTGGTGGAATTTAGGGGGGGGGAACACCAACCGAAAATGCACATTCCCCCACCATAGGTTAAGGCATGAAATATGCATTGGGGCCCGGGGGGCATGCGCATTTTCGGAAGTGCTAATTTGCACAAGTGCGAATGAACGCAAGTTCGGGAAATGGGAAAAAAGTCTGATTCCATCAATGCGTGGATCTGACAGAATGAAATGTGCCTGACAACCCGCAAAAAAGAGTCAGTGTGGCTTAAGGGTTAGAGTGTTGGACTGGGGCTCAGGAGACCCAGGTTCTAGTCCCCGCTCGGGCATGAAGCTCACTGGGTGACTTTGGGCCAGTCACAGACTCTCAGCCTAACCTACCTCACAGGGTTGTTGTGACGATAAAATGGAGAGGAGGAGGAAGAGGATTCTGCAAACCGCCTTGGGTTCCTTGCAGGAAGGAAGGCAGGATATAAATATAATAAAATAAAATAAATAAATAAAAATAAAACACAGATGGAATGGATGTAAAAAATAAATAAATCATACATCCCTATCCCCAGCTGCTTGTGCTTCCTGGAACCCCCTGGAGGACCTAACCATGACTTCCTCCCTTGGAGCTTTGCAGTGCTGCTGCCTGCTGAGTGTCTGAAAGCTGAGTGTGGCCATTTTGGTTCTGTTTTATCGTTGTAAAAAGTCCTTTTAACAATAACAACAATAGCTCCTCACTCAGCTTTCAGGCATGGTGCTAGCAAACATCATGTCCCAAAGTATTAAGTATACAGCATCCAGTTTCCAGACTTTTCTAGCATAAGAATGTTGTGGGTGTTCAGCTTCCTGGGTGGCCTGGAAACACGTTAACTCTTAAGGTGTACACTTCAACCTTTATAGTATTTGGAGAGCCAGCTTAACAATTTTGGACTACCCTTTGTTCTCTTTTGGTAGGACCTTGTAAATATCGTGCACTTCAGTACTATGCATGTCTATTCAGAATTTAGTTTCATGACTTCAGTGGGACATACTCTGAGGTAAGTGTCTATAGGATTGTAGCCCTACCACTGAGGATTAAACCCCCTGTTTTGAGTGAGTGTAAATTTTCATTGTGTGTGTGTGTAATTGGGATGCCTCAAATTATATGCCAGGCTTCTATAACTCATTTTGAAGTACCTTAAAAATTTCACCACCCCTATCAATTAGTCAGTGAGGGAATAAGGGCCAAGCTTTATATATTGTATTACATACAGTATATAATATATTATATAAGCATCATATATGTATTCAACACTCTCATCTGAAAAAATCTGGACGCCCTTGTGCACAATTTTGGTGCAATTCAGATTTTAAGGGAAATATTTTAAAATGCATTTCAAAAAGAAAAGAAAAGAAAAAAATAGATTTTTAATTAATGTATACCTGGAAATTTTATAATATATGATAATTTCCCTCCCCAAGGCCTTACTGTCAGATACTGTGTTAAGCCATCATTAATCATAAGTGGCTACAGTCATGTGGTCACTGTAATTTGGTCATGCCTTACAAAAGATAAATGATATAGAATACTATTAGCAATGATGGTTTTAATGTAGACATTTATCATTATAAAAGTTTGTTTGATATGACTTTGGGATAAAATCAGGAAAAAACTGCCGAGCTGTTAAATTTTTATTGCCTTCAAATATAATTTTGAGATTTAAAAAATGGAAATAAAAGAGTGTCAGAGTTTTCTGATCTCATTTCCTGCCACTGTTAAATGACAATTACAGCTGACTCAGAAGGATCCAAATGCAGGACAATTAGAAAAGTCAATGCTGATTAACTTGTAGGGCTATGATAGATGTTTGCCTATGAAAGTGTTGGGTTGAAAGGTGGCTCAGGAGGTTAAAAGTTCTTACACAGAAAAATACTTTGCTTGTCTTTTTAACATACTGATCGTAGCTTGTTCACAGTTTCTCTGATCTGCAGCATTTGTGTTGTTTAAACACACACGCACACACACACACACACACCTGGGCATCTTTAATGTGATCCTAGCCAATCAGGCATCTCATGTGAGCAAAATGATGATGCCATCATTGCCATGTCACCATGCAGCCAATCTGATTTGGTGATGTCGTGACATCATTAAGCCAAAACACAATGAGGTCAGTGCTTTCTGCCTTCAGTCTGAAGGGGCACATGATTGCCAAAATTAGGAGGAATCTTTAATGGATTTAAAGCAGCTTTGTCCAACCTGGCACCCTCCAGATGTGTTGGACTATATCCCTAGCCAGTTGGTTGAGACTAGTGGGGGTTGTAGTCTAACACATCTGGAGATTGCCAGGTTGGGGAAGGCTGCTCTAAATGTTTCATGAAATTCACTCCCAGCTTTTCCTAATCAGTTGTCATCTATTTAACATTAATAATAGAAGTCAAGATTTTTCAAGCTTTCTATTTATAGCATTCATAAGGCTTATTCAGCTCATACGAACAGTTAAGGTGCTGTCAGAAGAAATGCAATGATGGATCCACACAAAGGCTGTCTTTCCTCCACCTCTTCTCCTAACATTCTTTCAAATATAGATTCATGACACATTTGGACATTTTCCCTGTTCAACTTTGTCAAAAGTATAATGGAATAACAAATGCTGTATGGCTTTTTGAGGCAAGAAAAAGAAAGCTATTGCAATCTTGTCTCTCTAGGTCTCACTTCATATGAATTCTTTATAGACATCAAGTCTTTCGATAAATACATAATCTCCAATTGCCCCCCAAATGCCGGGACTGTCAAGAAAACTCTTAAGCCATCACAGCTTCTCACTTTGTCATGCAAAGCCCAGAATTCCCCTGCCTCCTGCAACTTCAAGCTACTTTAAGGTGCTCTTAAAAAGGCCACGGGCAAAATTGCAGCTAAACTTGCAGTTTTAGCTAAGCTGCAATTTTGCCCATGGCCCCTTAAGAGTAGCTCTCTGCTTACGCTCGAACAGCCACAGTAAGCAGGGAGGGAAGAGATGCTGCTAAGCTGGGAGGGCCAGGCAAGGATGTGTGTGTGCACACGCGTGCATGCATGCTCTACCTGCTGCCTCTGTTGCACTTCGCTGTGGGAAAGGGATTAGCTGGGTGAAAAGAAAAGAAGGTGGAGGCTGCACTCGCTGGCCTGGACCCACGGAGAGGTGAATGAGGGAATTTATCACATGATTCCTATCTTTATATTGCCAAAGATTTTATTTCCTAACAGAGCTGACTCTGTGCCTCTAACAGGATGTAAGTTCTTCTTGAAACTGGACAAGTGTAACACTCACTATAGCATTCATATTCACCAGATGAGTTATTCTGAATTTTCTGGCATCTAGCTTTAAAGAAAAGCCTCTCTGATTTTGTAAAGTTTGCAAATGAAGCTCATGAAAAATGAGGAAGAATTATGAGCAGAATCAAATGACCAATATATGCAATCAATCAAAGTGCAAATTACTACTCATATTTAATCAGAGTCAACAGTGTTCTTGCAACTGAACGGAATGGGAATGAAGTAATCGGAAACTCACTGTCCAGATCCAGATCCCAAAGCCATTCCATTTCAGTGGAGTACAATAAATTTTTGATCACACTTTCACTTCCAAGAAAAAGAAGCAATAGACCTTTTATATATTTAATATATTTCCATCTCATGAACATTCTGGAAAGGTAAAGGCCTGTCTCCAGTTTTTCACGAAGCACGTTTATTTATCTGTTATTCTTTCCCCCCCACCTCTCAAAAAACAAAAACAAACAATTTTTTTTTTAACGTTTCAGCACTTGTGCTTCTACACCTGTGCAGTACTGCTCTTAGGTAATGGCAGCTTTATTATTAAGCAACCTGACCATCCATGAGATGGCTGGATTCTTCTGGTCCCCAGGTGAGTGGAGAAGTAGGCCACAGCTGTAGAGCAGTACTCTATGGATTCCTCCACATAACTCTAAAAATATAAAAATGAAAGATGACACAGACAGGTGAATTAATCTGGTTGCTTACAGTAATGAAAATTTGGGGCCGCCCAGGACAATACTTTGCAGAAGAACAAAGGAGGGATTCTTGAGGAGGGATTTCAAGGAAAAGAGGAACATAGGCATACAATGTTAGCAGTTCAATCTGCCTAGGCTATTAATCCCTGTCATGCTCTGAGTGCATGCATAGTAGCTGGGTAAGTTGATGCCAGGTGCCCAGAGAACCATATACAGTAGATAAGTTCTTATTTTCCTCCCATGTGACATTTAAGAACATAAGAAGAACCCTGCTGGATCTAATGGCTTACAGTCTAGCATCTAGTTTCCTACAGTGGTCAGTTATGTAAATAAAGCCTAAAGCTGTTGGAAGCAAAGGACAAAAACTGCTGGGTTGTTCTCCTGTGCAAGCACCACTGAAATGACTGGCAGCTATGTAAGACACAGCCAGGTATGGCCCTTGTGCAGGTGAATTAACCAGTGGATTGTGTCCAGAGAGATACATGGTGCATCATGTAAGCAAGAAAAGACCAAAGAAGACTTGTGGCTCAAGAACTTGTACATTATTAAGAGAGGAAGGAAGGAACAAGGAGTTTGGCCATAGAAATTGTAGTTGGACGAGAGAGTTAATTTCCTTAATTACTATTTGATATCAACCAGGTTTGTTGTAATTGATGACTCACATTAATCAGTGAATTAATTAATTTCAGCTTTAAAATGTGGATTTTCCATATCTTATTTTAATTAGAGTTTTCCAATATACATAGGCTGTACATGGTCCAAGGAACTGGTTTGAAACACCATTTTTTAAAAAATGCTGAATTTAAGTGTACTCGCTCCTGGAAACTGTGGGTTTGGGACATGCCAGTTGAACAGTGTGGCATGTCAAGGGAATTGTAGAATCAAGAGATTTTTAAAATTATACACATTCCTAATTATCATAAATCCCATATGGACACATGAGGTCATGATAACCAACAGCCTGTGGGTCACTGGATATAAACCCTATCATATGGTGTCATCTGAATATTACTAGCCTTGGCATCTTACATCAAGGCACCATCTGCTCTATGGGATGCATTTCTGCTTTACTGAATTCTATATTTCTACAGAGAATGTCTGCACAAGTTCACTTGTTCAATCTCTCTTTTTTAAAATGTCACGTTTCTTTCCTATCACCTACTATTTCTGTCATTGAGCGTTCTGAGTTATTATTACTGACATTCTCTTATGTTATGCACAGCACCAATTTCCTAGGACTGTTGTACTCGATGGAGTCAAAAGGGCCATCAGCCAATAAATTAGTGGTTGTTTTAAGACAAGGGTGGACAACTTGTGCCCCTCCAGTTGTTTTGGCCTACAATTCCCATCAGCCCTAGCCAGCATGACCAATGGTGAGGGATGATGGGAATTGTAGGCCAAAACCTTTGGAGGGGCACAAGTTGCCCAGCCCTGTTTTAAGACATGGAATGTACAATAGTTGCTGTTTGTTAATACTGGTGGTTGAAAGAAATCATGCATAGAGATGTGAGAAGAAGGAAGGGATTGATGTATTAGCTATTGATGTCACAACAGGAATGAAGCCTGAATATACAGCCTGAAAATACAGTGGTTTTCTCCTCTATGGTATTTGTGGTCACAGGTGAATCAAACCAAGATTGCTACCTCTCTTGTCCTAGTAATAAAGTAGTTCAGAAAGAGGATAGATTTAAAAATATACAGAGACTTATCAAACACGTGCTATTAGATGATGATGCTTGATAGATAGATAGATAGATTATATTTCATAACAATTATGTGAGGCAGGCCAGGGTTGACCAACAAACTTTGGAGGACTGCTCTATTCTGTAGAGAGGAGCATTCATTTCAGGGCAAATAAAATGGATGTAGAGGGTAAGAAATGTCCCATTTGGGACTCCCATTTGTTACTCATTAGTATTTCCCATTTTACTCCTATGTACCATTTGAAGGATGAAAGGGATTATTCTGACTGCAGTGGCAGGAGCCGAGTTTGGTGACTATTCCTGGCAGCCACCATCCCCCCCCCCCCAAATTCCTAGGACATTATATTGTTCCAGGGCATTCCAAGAAAACATGGTAGCCAAAATATCTTGGGCATTCTGGGTGAAAACATGGCAGTCACAATATCTGGGGCAACCTAGGTAGCCTCTGGGAGAGTCTGCTGAAGTCCGTACTGCTGCTCTGTCCCCAGAGCTGTCAGCAAAAGGATGTTAAAAACAGAAAGAAAAAGAACCAAAATGAACATAAGTATCAATTGTTATCAATCAAACCTCAATGATTGATAACAAAATGATTGTTGTGATGGCCACAAATGGATAATGAAACCAGTGAGTTTTAATATTGAAAATGAATGGTTATGAAACAAAACAAAAACGTCTTGCACACCTCTACACTTCTGCATCTAGCTGCCAGGAAGCAGCAGTGTATTTTGATGCAGAAAATGAGGCCCTCACATGTGGTTGGCACACAACACTACAACGTTGGCATAGAACTACAGAAGGCTTGATGGCACGGAACACATGTTCTTAGGCATAGCATTGCATGCAGACAAATATATCGATACATTACATAACTCTTACATACAAAATCAAAAACAGAGGTATACCATTAAGACCTGGAACTACTGTATTTCTTACAACTTGAAAACGTTCCCCAAAATATGAATGTGGGGAAACATTACACCATATGTTGATAAAAACTTGGTAGGCTTGCCAGGGCCTGGATAACATTGGCCAGGGTAGGGGACAAGAACCAGCCTGTGGGTCATCCCTGAGATAGAAGGTCATTAATCCCCCCACTTTTTTCTTCTTTTTTTAGAAATAAAGAATTGAGACTTAGGGCATAATCCTATGCATGTTTTGACAGAAAAAGTCCCACCATGCCTAGCATTCCCCAGCCAGCCATGCTGGCTGGAGAATGCTGGGAGTTGTAGGATTTTTTTTCTGTCGAAATATGCAGAGGACTGCACCCTTATTGAAGGGCATCTCATGATGTCTGACTAAGCCATAACTGAGAGCCAGTGTGGCGTAGTGGTTAGAGTGTTGGACTGGGACCCAGGAGATCCGGGTTCTAGTCCCCATTCAGCCATGAAACTCACTGGGTGACTTTGGGCCAGTCACTGACTCTCAGCCTAACCTACCTCACAGGGTTGTTGTGAGGATAAAATGGAGAGGAGGAGGAGGATTATGTAAGCCACCTTGGGTTCCTTGCAGGAAAAAAGGTGGTGTATAAATATAATAAATAAATAAATGAATAAGCAGAAATTTAACCCTGGTAGCCCATGTAGAAGAAGCAACCAGCTCTCTCTCTCTCTCTCTCTTGCTCGCTCTCAGTCTCTCTCATGCACATACATTTGCCAAAGCAATTTTATGTTTTCCCCCCCAGTAGAAAACAGAAAACAGCTGTGAGACACAATATTGGTAGAGAGTAACCCCCTAAGATCTCTGTTACATGGCACTGAAATGAACCTTCCAAATCATTGTTTTTCCTTTCTTGAAGGACTCCCTAAGGACTACATTGAAAACAATTCTGTCTTGCTGTCTCACAGAGTTCACATAAGAATTCCAACCTAGAGTGACATTGGTGAACTCCTGTGATGTATTACACTGCACAGCACTGTATATATACTGTACACAAAAGAGGTAGTTCCCACAGTCATTCTTCTTCCTCATCTCATTCAGGCTCATGGGATTTTTTGTTGCCTTCCACCAGGAGGTGCCTAAAGGGACATGCCTTGAGGCCTCATGCTCTGAAGATTCAGAAAATTTCTGGGAAATCAGGACAGTGTATCTATCTTCCTTGACTAATGAAATGATATTTTAGCAATATCACATTTCAGGTGTTCTCTCAGCTCGACTGTGAATCTGTCAAAATCTGATAAATAATTTGAAATTTGGATATAGAGTCAAGTTGAATATAAACAGTATTTTCCATTCCAGAAATATGACAATACCAATGAATTCATTATAGGCATTGATTTCAATAATAGCCAATCCAGAGACTGACAAGAGTCCTTCATTATACTTTTGGGGGGAAAGCTGTGGCATGTTTTTACATAATATATCTTCACAGGAGCTGTTCATAGAGGCTGGCTATATTGCATCGAGAAATACCTCTTGAACTTTTTAATTTAGTGCATTTGGATTTGGCACTTCAGAAGTACTAAATAGGTCAGAGTCACAACCAGTTTTGCCTGGGCAGTTAAATGGGTGGTGTGGGATTAGGGTATTTGGCAGGCACCCTGGAGCATCAGTCGGTAAACGGAGTTTTTCTAGTCCAGCACCCCAAACATAGAGGACTCAAGGAGACTGGGAATGGATTTCCTTTGAAGACTGACTGACTCACCCACTCTGGGTCCAAGAGCTCAGCAATGCGGTCATCACTTCTTCCAGACACTGTTTCCAGACACATTTACATTAGTGTAAATCTGGGTCCAGCAGCTAAATGTTTTATTTTACATTTTTACTCTAGAGTAGGTGAAGGATCCCCAGTCCAGATCAGGACCCCAGCAAGTGGGGTGGGGGAGCTTTAAAGATTTGCATTGGGTCCTGCACCAGATTAAAAATGAAAAGAAGGCAAAGCTGCTAGACTCACATTTACAGTCATGGGCCCTGAGTTATCAGGGGTGGGCAAATGTGGGAGGTCAAGGAGCCACTGGGATCAGGGCTGGATTAAGAGCATTATGGGCCTGGTGCTGAGGATTTTGGTGGGCCTTTTTATGGAAATAAATAAAATGAAGACGCAATTTTATATTAAAACAAATTAAATATTTTAATTACCATTAAAGTGCCAAAACAGAAACATATTGAAAATATTTCTTTTTTTGTAAACATAAGCTTGTTAACTCAATAAAACCGTTATAAATAGAACATTCACTACAACCATTTTTAAATAAACATAAACCATATAAACAATTTAAATATAAGTGTATGATGTTTGGCTCATAAAAAATTGTTCCTTAAAGTATTATTATTATTATTATTATTATTGCATCATAATCAATACAGCCTGCGTTATGATTATGGTGCAGAGAGTAACTCTTGAAATAAATAGCAACCACTAGTTTTAAACACACAGACAGGTTATTCACTGAACTCTAACCTGCATTTAAACTAAATGAATCAAGCTGGTAGATTAAAATAAAATTACACATTAACTTTTCTTGCTTTTTTACTTGCAAATTCCTCAATTGTAGAATCAAGATTAAGCTCGTTCAGCAAACCATTTTCAATGCACAACAGAGAGAGCGCATTTAAACGCTCCTGACCCATGGAAGACCTTAGTTCATTTTTCACACGTTTTAATGCTGAAAATGAACGCTCACCACTGCAGTTGCTGACCATTAAACACAAATACATGCGGAGGGTCACAAATGTATTTGGAAATGCACCGACTAGAGATTGTGCAATCATAAACTTGTACATTTGTGTTTCTTGACTCCCATGAATGTCTTGATTTGCAGTGGAAGATTGGTACATTTTGAAAATAGATGAAAACTGTACAATTTCGTCTGCAAACAGGGGTTCAAGATCTTCAGGATATTTTGACACTAGTGTAGTGGCTCTGGAACGTAGACTATCAGCTGCTAGAGTGCATATTTCTGATAGAAATCCAAATCTTTCTTGAATTATATTGTATGCTGCTTGCCTGTGCCTCAGTGATTCTGTCAATTGGTCAATTATAGGATAAAAGGTATGCACTTTAAACCTCTCAGAGGGTGTCATATCAGCATTAGCATCTTCTGCATCACCATAGTCCCACCTCCTATTTCTTTTCACTTTCCTTCCACGTTGTAGCTGGTACTCCTCGCAGCCGGAAATATTTTTACCCTGCTGTTCAAATTCAGAGAATCTAGAACGGAGAGACTACACAAAATCCTTTAGAGAGTTCAGCATGTCTGTTGCTGTATGCAGATCTAATTTTGCATCTTGGAGACACTGACTGGTTCTGTGAAACCTTGGTAAAATGACAGACCATACTTCAACAATCATTATTCCAGTTTCCAATTGATCCATGACATTATTTAGGCCCTTTGCTTGTAAACAGACCTCTCCCTTTGTGGATTCATCATTCATAATATTTGAAAGGACATCTCTGATAGTACTATAGCCTTTTTGTAAGGCATTCACAGCATCATGGTGAGCAGACCAACGTGTATCAGATAACCTTTTTAATGTCGGTATACCACATAGTTTGAAACTATCTGTTAACAGATTCCATCGATGAGTTGAAGCAGAAAAAAAACAATACAACTGCTGCACAAAATTAAAGAACGAAACTGCAACTGGACAGCTGTTTACGGCATTTTGTCCAACAAGATTAAGTGAATGTGCACAACAAGGAATGTATTCAGCAAGTGGGTTTTTCCCCCCCAAATTAAGGCCTGCATACCATTATATTTGCCACTCATATTAGATCCGTTATCATAAGACTGACCCCTGCAGTCTTTGATGGAAATTCCATTTTCATCCATGAACTGCAAAATAATGTTTGCTAGCTCCATGTGTCCGTGCATTGGAATGAATTTCGTAAAACGCTCCACTGGACCACTAGGTAGTACATAGCGAAATATAATTGTTAGTTGATCACAATGTGCTATGTCAGGGGTGGAGTCAACAGAAATTGAATAATATTTGGCTTCTTTTATCTCGTTTATGATTTGCTGCAGCACTTGCTGACCAATCAGTTCAATAAACTCATCACATATCGTTGATGATAAGTACCTCCACGTTTTTTAACCTCTAGGGCAGTCTTCCCCAACCGGGGCCCTTCCAAATGTTTGGGGCCCCAGCTCCCATCTTCCCCAGCCACTGGCCATGCTGCCTGAGGCAAATGAGAACTGTAGTCCAAAATATCCAAGAGGGATATTTGGTGAACTCTGTTCTCTGGGGTTTTTCAAAATAAAACTTAAAATGCCACACAATTCCCCATGAAAGCGCACGTGCACACACACACACACACACACACACACACAGTATTAGCCAAGCAGGTGACATTTTGCAGGCGGCAGGAGGATCCACACCCCCAAAAGGCAGACACCCACACCCACAAACACACAGCCCTTACGTTCAGTTTGGCTCACAAAAGAGGGAAAGCCCTTTTACAGAAAAAAAGGAGAAGGAGAACTTGCAGATCAAAAGAGTCAAACTTTTGAACCTTACCTGTGCAGAGGAGGGCCATCAGGACCAGCGGCAGGTAAAGACCATCCCAGAGGTTTGTCCCATAGCAAGCAGAAGTCATGGTGGAGATTTTGGAGGCGGGTGGGCAGAGAGGGGTCGCTTGACTGAGCAAAAACTCAAAAACTCCTGCAGCTCATCAGTAAGGGTCTTCCCAATTTCCCCCAAATTATTTATTAAAAAAAAAAAAAGCAGCCACAACAAAAAGCCAGGAAGCTTTGCTTGACCAAGAATAATTGTGTTGTTCTTGTTGCTTTGTTTTTGTTTTTTTGTTAAACTAGCATTTGAACAATTGAGCTGCAAATCAGAAAGATCTTTTGCTCGAGGCTGGAGAGAGAGGTCCCTTCTAAATCTGAATATTACAGACCCTAGCAAGCCCCCCATGTGCTAGAAGTTCTCACAAAGAAATGTAGTAACAGTGATTGAAATGCAAAAACCTACCGAAATGCTAATTTGAGAACAACAGTTCTTGCTAGGTCTTGCCTCAAGCCTGTAATGCAGATGTGCTTAGAACACCTTTCTAATCTTGAAAAAATCATTAATTATGCTGAATGATAACGATCAGAGCTAACTCGAAGGGGGAAAAAATCTCGCCGCGCGTCCCTATAATTGTGGGCCTATTTTCTGCTAGGGGCCTGGGGCTGCAGCTCCAATAGCCCCTATCTTAATCCGGCCCTGACTGGGATGCATCCCCCCACCCCTGTGGGTGCTGAAAAAGAAACAGCATCTGTAGCAACTACTGACCAGCAAAATGGTCAAAATTAACTTGTTTGAAAGTTACGTCTGTCTCTTTTGACACTCTGTGTCAAAATGACAGTATGGATACCATTAAAAAAAAAAAAAACACCTTTATTCCTGAAATTTGGGGAAGGGCACATGTGTTGCCTGCCCCTACTTTAAATGTTGGGGCTGCAGGAGGAGTTACTCTAAATTAGGGAGACAACCTGGAGTCCTGCAGATGTTTTGGACTACAACTCCCAGAATCCCAAACCATTGCCCATGCTGTCTGGGGCTTATGGGAATTGTAGTCCAAAACATCTGGAGGGCACCAGGATGTCCCACCCTTGCTCTAAATGTTGAGGCCACAGTAAACTGGGATTTACCTTCACAGACCAAATGGTTATCTGCATTGGGAAGTTGGGTTAGAAGAATTAGTTGGGTTGCCATTGCAGATCTAATTGTAACAAATAATACATTTGTGGCCCTTGTTAACCTCAGCATTACATCTTGCCTCTTTATTCCTAAAGCTGGTGGCAAAGGAAAGTGGCAACCCTACAGGCAAGGATCCTTAGTTGTCCTGCCCCATACTTTACTGATCATAATGGTTGAACTACCTCTGGCTCCATAAAGCACCCTAATGAAAGGCAAAAGTACAGATGGGGCTGGTTTATAAAATGAGAACACAGCCCTGATAATGGACAGTTGGGATCAGCTTAGTGACACACAAAATGTGGCGACTCTCAGCTGGACTGAGAATTGATGTCCTGAATGTGATAACTTTCACGCAAATTGCCATGCTCATTTACACCTAGATGCATCTTACTCATCATGTTGGTGAATTTATCCTGAGACTCCAAAGGGAATAATGCATATCCTCATGTATCATAGATAGTTCTGGATTTAATCATTCTATTCCATGAAATGGGAGGGGGGAACATTACCAGGAGAAACTCCTTTGTATAGTTACAGCACAGTATGTTTAATCTGTAAACAGGCAATGAAAAGGAAAAATATAATTATCCCCCAAATGCTTTCTAAGCTTAAGGGCTAAATTTCTAAAGAGGTGTGTAGGGAGTTGTATGAGTAAATCTCATTATTGTTAACAGGATTTATGTATTAATCTTCTCACAGAGTGTTTAAAAAACTCACAGGAACAACAAAAAAAGGACCAGAAAAACACAAAACAGAATAAAGCGTACAGAATCAGCTCAGAAAATTCTTTTTTTCTTATTGATTTATTCTTTGGCATATCCAGGAGGCCAAGATACATATACAGAATGTTCTGAATACAGGTATTGAGCTGTGCAAATTTATTTCAATGTATTGTAATGTATGGGTTTCTGAATAAAGGATAAATAACTTGCTGGAAATACTAGGCAACCATCAAGCAAATGAAGGAGCAGAAAGGAGCCCCCCTCTGCACTTCAACAGAGGTGTGGAGGAAAGTAAAAAAGAAAAAAAGAAAAAGCAAAGGTGCTTCCATCATTGCCTTGATGGGTGAAAGTGGTATGAGAAAAAGGAATGGAAGTGTCTCATTAAAGAAGAACTTCCTGTTGTGGAGGGGTACAAAGGTACCAACTTTGTTATGGCTAGGGATATTGGAGAAATCTGCAACAGATTCAAATGAGTTCGAATTTCTATGAATCCAACCTGTGGATTCCCAAGTTTTGAATCCAACCTGCATCCCAAGTTTTGACACACCAGTACCAATTTCGTCCATGCTGATACTGGTTGGCCATCTGTGGTGTTATCTGTGTAAGCTCAATGCCAGTAGGCATCTGTGTAGGGAGGCTTGACTAATTAAGTGCGCAATCCTATGGAACTGATGCCCAAATGATGTAAGCCTCCAAGATCAGAGGCTTCAGTTTCTCCTGTGCCCTGCTGGACACTTGCAGCAGGGTGAGAGGAGCACTGGAAGCATTTTAGACTCTCCATCCTCCTTTGCAGTATTTTTTTTGCTGGATGGACCCCTGAGTCCATCTAGGTGATTCGTGTTGTTGGGGACAGGAGCTGAGAAACCATTTCATCTGGTGAACCCATCCATACTCTCTCCCCCTCCTCATCCACTGGCATGTCCTCATCCCTCCATCTTCTCCTTCTGACAGCAGAGCTTCAGCCTCATGAAAGGGGGCTGCTGTGGAGCTTTCCATGGTGGCTGGGCCTGGCTTGGGAATTTGGTATATATTAGGGAATTTGGTATATAGTAGCAGAGGTATGTGGAAGCCTTTCCCACTAACTTACTCAAAACTGCAAGGCTGCTCACCAAGTGGTCTGAACCAGAAAGGCTACTTAGATGTCAAAACAAACCAGACAGGTTATATCACACAAAACAGCAGATGTATTGTATGCACAACAACTGGTATTCTTGCATAACTTGTTAGTCCATGCAGGCACAGCCTAAAGTTCATTAGAATCTGTTGGAAATCAGCATGGCTGGAAGAGAGCCATCCAGTCATGTGTTGCTTCATTGAGGTACAGTGGAAAGAGGAACTTCATCTAAGGAAGACTCCCAGATGTGGAAATAAGTTGGTGTGGTTAGGCAGGTTAGTTCCATTAACCCATTCCTCCCCTATTGGCCCTATGCATGCAAAGTTACCCATATGTCTAACAATAAACACTCACAAATGCATTTGTATGAAATGGTCCTAAAATGCTAAAATTAAAACTGTTCATGTCATGTGCCCAGTCCTGAATTAACTTTTTATGGGTCTCCTCACCACAGCAACTTTTTCCTTATTTTAGGTTTCTAATAAAAGTTGTCAATTTCTTTATACTAATTAGCCTGGCAATGTGTGTTAATGGGGTGAGATTTTAAATGGGCTCCATCAAAATGATGTGGATAAATCATTCCAATTTTGTTGTTCAGCATGTGTCCTCCAATTTATTGCATCATCTGTTCTTCAGAATTGGTGCAAACTATGTACAGATACCATAGACCCATAAATCTTTCTGGAGCTTAAAATAAATGTATACTTTTTTACATTGTGATATATATAATCTCATCAACTGATAATGGAGCTGTTTGACTGAAACAGCAAACCTGATTTTTAATGAAAGCCAACAATTAATAATAATGTTCTTGCATGTGCAAGTTTATATACAAAGTGGGCAGTGTTTGGTTGTACCTAGTTTGTGGAGCCATGTGTTTATTTTCAATGCTGATAAGGCTTCAGTGCCTAATATTGTCTATCAAGCTATTTATATGAGATGAGAAGACAAATTGGTCTGCGTGTTTTATTAACTTGTTAGTGATACTTTTAAAATTAGTTTTAAATTTTTATAATTTTTATTGTTTATATTTTAAACTGTATTTTATTGTATTTTTTAATTTATTGTTGTACACCACCCAGAGAGCTTCGGCTATTGGGCAGTATAGAAAATGAATGAATGAATGAATGAATGAATAGAGGAGATTGGATAAAATCTGATCACTGTGATTGGCTATGTGTTTTCTGTCACTTAGTAGTATATATTAGCTCTCCTGAGGAAAAAGTCTCATTTGGTCACTGTGTGTGCTGATAGATGCTGCAGTGTGGGATAGTGGCAGAACTAAGAACAGTTTTCCCTTCTAGACCACAAGCAAAATCAGTCAAGAACATGGAAAAGCCTTAGAGGGGAAGATTTTTGAATGTAATTTTGCTTTCATTAGTAATGGTTTATGGTGTTTCAGTTCTCTGGGAATAACTTTTATATTATTAGAGGTGAGTTGAAATGCGGGATAGAGTTTATCAACCCCTTTTGTACCCTGTGAAACCCATCCTTGGCTTTCATTGTTTTGAGGGACGGACATGAAGGTGTTCACAGTGTGGTTATGCTCCCCAGGCTAAGTAACTGCACTCCCTTCCATAGCACCATTCAAGGGACAGCATTACCATTCAGAGTGAGGGCAATGTGATGCACTTTTCACTCAATCTGAATTGGCTTCTTTTGCCTTCAGTTATGCCCTCACATAGCCAGATCTGATTGATAGTTGACATGGTGACATCACTGTTCCCAGGAAGAATATACCAAATTATGTAGAAATGGGTCTGAAGTCAGGGCGTGCATTAGTTTCAGAAACTAATGTAAAACTAAATGAATGTACCCACATTAGTTTCTCACTAGGTTCAATGTGGAACTAATGTGAAAACTGAAACAAGAGTGGGTACCTTCATTTTAGTTTTTCTCATTTTTGTTCCAGTTTCTCACAATTGTTTCAGATAGGAAGCATTGCATTGCAAATTACATTGCATTGCAAATGGATACGTTCCTGGAACACTCTGTACAACCCTCAAAGGGAGGGGAAAACAGAGAGAGCTGTAAAACTGACAAGCTGTGAAGCTGACAAGACATACCAACTCTCCAATTTAAAGCAAAGAAACATTCGTTCAAGGTCTTAAAGAAGTCTAGCAATCCAAAAGAGTCTCTTGGTCCACTTCTCATTACAGTCACCACATCATAGACTCTCCAATAACAGTGGACAAAGGGATGGTTGACTGGTTAGTCAGTCAGTCTCTCTTCTGCAATACTAATTCCTTGTATTTCAGTAGAAGTAGCAGCTATGTTGCTGTGTTTGTCCAGTCTGTTTGAAACTTGGCAAGTCTGATCTTTTTAGGTGTAGTAGAAGATCAGAAAATATCATGCCATTTAAATGGGAGATGTCAGAGGTAAAAGCTGGAGTATGGGTCCCTATTGAAAAGACTGGGAAACTTTAATGTCACCCTTACTTCAGTTGTACATGAAATTGACTCTATTTGGCCAATCAGTATGTATCATTGCACGTGTTATGCCCTTGGGGAGAAATAGAAAGGTGCTACATTTCATGTCATTTGGATGGAATACACCAAAGTTGTAAGCAGCAGAACACAGGCTGGGCTTCCATTGACATCAATACGAATGTGAGCAAGGTATTTCACAGGGAAACATTTTGTTCCCTCTCCAGAAAGTGCTATGTTTACAACTAAAATGTTTTTTAGATTAATATTTTCTACAGTTATACTTGCTATACAGGAATTTTCTGTTCGTTTTGGCCATTATGGTTGGGCCTGATGTGAACTGATGGCTCAAGACATTCCTTTTCACTCACTTTTCCTGAAGTGTCACCTAGCTATGTATACTGGGCAGTAAATTGTGTTATCTGTAAGTTGTTAATAGGGACATCAGTAAAATATTAGAGGCAAATGCACAGAATTGTTATTCAGCATTCTCAGGCTTAAACATCACTGCATACAAACAGGACATTATATATCCTATTAGGATAGATATCAGTCATCCTTTGTAAATAAAGAAGCTTAAATTAAGCAGCTCTCGAAATATCTTGGAAAAAAATGTTCCGGATTTGGATCAGGTCAGCATTAGACAACGATGTGTGTCAGCAGCAGTTTAAATATAGTTCCCCCCCCCCCAGAGGACACCTTTAAGGTAAGCATAGAGATCTAGTTATTTTGCTGCACAGACAATAATTGGTAACTCTTAGTACTGTGTACAAATTCTGTGCTCCTCCAAAAATATCTCCACATGATCAACTCTCAGCACATCACGGTTCTTTTGCTGAGTAGTGCCTGAATGGCTTTTCGATACACGCACAAATAAATGAGTACAGAAGAGGACTCATCTCCTTGAGTTAGATTCCAAATTACGTAGTCCATTGCTTTGTTTTTAAAGGATCACATTTATATTTTAAATCAGGCTGCCTTAGAGAGTTCTTCTTTTCACGTAAAGTCTTAGGTAGATAAAGTGGAGTCAGGAGCTCTGTTTATGCATTTGAATGACTGAACATGAGCTAAAAGTGGGGAGGGACACATCCCTAATCCTGTCCCCAACATTGCCACTTGCAAACTCAATTCCCTGCCTTTATGTGTTGAACTTAAAGGTCTTTTTGGTGGACAGTGTCCACCAGTGGATTACCGTATGTTTCCTAAGAGGCAGGTCACAGCCTCATTATTCAGACTTCTGTCTGCCTTGATATAATAAACAGATTTGCCTCAAAACTGTCGATTCAGGGAGCCTTTCTTTTGGTCAGTGTGGAACTCCTCTCTCTGTGTGGGTTGAATCTACAACTGGGCGTCTGGCAGCAAAATGGATTTCCCCTCCCCCCTGCAGCCCCCACCACACCCTCAAATCTGCTCCAGAGGGCTGGGGTACCCACTGGGGCACATGGGGGACTTCAGGCAGGAGGAGAGCAAGGAGAAGTCCCATTGTGCAAGTGGAAGTCTGCTCATGCAAGGTTGGATTTAATCCTGTCTCTTTATATGCTTTCTCCTCCACCCCTGCTAGTTACTTTATATTTCTTCTGCTGAGTGCAGGCTCCAGGTTTTTGAGGGCCCTTGGGCAAGACACCTTCAATGGCCCCCCTCCTTCAGTAAGTCTACCTTCTCACTGCCATTGTCACCAGCTGCTCTTGCTCCTAATCCTCTTTCTCACTGTTGCTACCACTTGCTTGCTTGACAGGCAGGGAGCCAGGGAGCAAGCAGGCAGTTCCAGTGGCATCTACTGCTCTTCCGCCTCACCACCACCCTCGCCTGGGCCAGAGTGAGAGGCAGATGAACAAGCAGGTTGCATTGGTGAAGAGGAAAAGCAAGTCCAAGGGACTCTGGTCAATGGGCCCCCTTCTGGGGAGTGGGCCTTTGACAGGTGCCCAGCCAACAGCCCTGTTTCTGCCTCAATATTATTTTGAAAGCTTTCAAGGTGGTCTTCTACCCAGTGTAGCCAAAAATTCATGAGACTGAAAAGGGATAGTTGTACCTGGGGCAGGCAAAAAGGATTAAATATTTTTTTTACCTGTATTTTACCACTCTGAAGGAAACACAATTCATTGTCCCCCACACCCAGAATGAAGACACACAATTCATTGTCCCCCACACCCAGAATGAAGACACAAGACTTCATGGATTGTGTAAGGTCCCACAGCTTTATTATAACTTACAGGGATCTGCATCAAGCAAGAAGTTCTCTCCAGCATACCCCACTCATCACCACCAGCACAGGCCTCTTAACACTTTGGGTGAGAGCTAGGTGGGCACTCTCTTTGGGTGACACCACCCAGGTTTTAAGCATCAGATCTGTCCACTGGCTGATCCATGCTTTTCATTGCCTACTGAAAGTGTGGAGTGGAGTAGGTGAAACAGGGGTTCCCTGCAGCCAGTCGTAAGAACTACCGAAAACTCCTTCTGAGCTATGAGAGGTGACTGGCTAAAATGGGTGAGCCTAAGGCAGGGCTCTCCAACCTTGGGTCCCCAGATGTTGCTGGACTACAGCTCCCAGAATCCCTTGCCATTAGCCATGCTGGCTGGGTATGCTGGGAGCTGTAGGCCAGCAACATCTGGGGACCCAGGGTTGGAGAGCCCTGCCTTAGGCTCACCCATTTTAGTGACAAATCCTGTCAGACTAATCTGATTTTTTGATCGGGTAACCTCCCTTGTGGACTGTGGGAATGCTGTGGACATTATATATCTGGACTTCAGCAAAGCTTTCGACAAAGTGCCTCATGATATCCTGATTAGTAAGCTAGCTAAGAGTGGGCTAGATGGAACAACTATCAGGTGGATCCACAATTGGCTACAGAATTGGACTCAAAGAGTGCTTATCAATGGTTCCTTCTCAAACTGGGGAGAGGTAACGAGCGGGGTACCACAGGGCTCGGTCCTGGGCCCGGTGCTCTTCAACATTTTTATTAATGACTTGGATCAGGAGGTACAGGGAATGCTTATCAAATTTGCAGATGACACAAAGTTGGGTGGAACAGCTAATACTCTGGAAGACAGAAACAAAATTCAAAGTGACCTCGATAGGCTGGAGCGCTGGGCCGAAAACAACAGAATGAAATTTAATAGGGATAAATGCCAAGTGCTGCACCTAGGGAGAGGAAACCAAATGCAGAGTTACAGAATGGGGGACACTTGGCTCAACAATACTACAAGTGAGAAGGATCTTGGAATTGTGGTAGATCACAAACTGAATATGAGCCAGCAATGCGATGTGGCTGCAAAGAAGGCAAATGCAATTTTGGGCTGTATTAATAGAAGTATAGCTTCCAAATCGCGGGAAGTGATAATTCCCCTTTACTCGGCACTGGTTAGGCCTCATCTTGAGTACTGCGTCCAGTTCTGGGCACCTCACTTTAAGAAGGACATAGACAAACTGGAGAGGGTTCAGAGGAGGGCAACAAGGATGATAAAGGGACTGGAAACAAGGCCCTATGAGGAGAGACTGAAAGAACTGGGCATGCTTAGCCTTCAGAAGAGGAGACTGAGGGGAGATATGATCGCACTCTTCCAGTATTTGAAGGGATGTCACACAGAGGAGGGCAAAGATCTCTTCTCGTTCATCCCAGTTTGCAGGACACGGAATAATGGGCTCAAGTTACAGGAACCTAGATTCCACCTAAACATCAGGAAAAATTTCCTGACTGTCAGAGCAATAAGACAATGGAATCAACTACCTAGGGAGGTTGTGGGCTCTCCCACTCTGGAGGCATTCAAGGTGCAGCTGGACAGACATCTGTCAGAGATGCTTTGACCTAGATTCCTGCATTGAGCAGGGGGTTGGACTCGATGGCCTTGTAGGCCCCTTCCAACTCTACTTTTCTATGATTCTATGATTCTATGAGCCCTGGCCTAAGGGGTGGTTGGGTAGGGCCTTTGAAGCAGCAATATGCTGCTGAGAAGGAGGTGGCACCAAACCTGAATGGAGGCCCATTTGCCCCGTGTGAATGGCAGACACATGAGGCCTAGGGATGGGCGAAACTCAGTTTCACTTTCTCCTGTATTCAGTTTTTTAAAATCTCAAGTTTTCTCTCTCTCTCACCTGAATATGGAGAAATTTATAAATGTTAGGTAGATTCGTATAAAAAAAATGAACCAAAATGAAATTCTTGGGAAGTGCTGAAGTGGAGGGTCAAACTGTCAAAGTTCTTTGACAAGTACAGAATGTGGCTCTGCTGAGCTAAATGAAGTAGTAGGTGGAGAGGATGAAACTGACAAGACAGACAGACTTGTGATCATCATGCACACTTGCACAAGATCACCAATAATGTTTTTTTAAAAAAATTACAACACCATTTGTACTAATTTCTAGGACACCCCCCCAAATTGTGCAAACTGTAATTTGTACAAATGGAGGAAACACCTCCCCCAAAAAATAATGTGCGAAGTTTTTCCAGAACCAGTGGGGGAAATCCACCACAGTTCACCACCACTTACCAGAACAGAGACACCGTGGAATTCCATTGGGCTTAAACAGAATGGAATTCCCAGTGCACACATCCCAGTGTCACACTTCCGCAAGTGGAAATCTGTCTCTACCCAATTTCCTCCTTCCCCATCAAACCCCACACCACAGCGTACTCCATTCAGCAGGATCCACTGACTCCCTGTGCAGCATTTTCAGGGGGGAGGAGCAGCTGCCATGGGGAGGAGGGGGCAGAGAAGTCCACTTCCATCAGCCTGGCTGCACATGCCTAAATCTGGATCCATCATCATTGTCCCTAACTGATCAATATAATCTGACATTGCTTCATTGTTGACTTTGATTTCCCCTTACTAAATATCAGATTGCAACTTATTCTGCCCTCCAAGATCATATTTTAATTCCACAGGTTATTGATAGTTCAAAAGTAATTTAATTTAAAGCAGACTGTACATGTGCTGTTCATCTGGCTTGCTTGGTTTATCCTTTCCTGGAAACTAGGCTAATCTGAACAATTTTATTCTTAACAGAGTCATATTGATTCCTAGCAATCTAATCACTCCATTCTCTTGAAGGTGCTTACAATAGTGGCCTAGATATAGAATTGAAGCATATAGGGCTGTCATTCTCAGGTCCTTACTACTTCCTCTGACCCCTTCAATTAAAGCCATCAAAGTTAGTCTTCTTCGGTCTTTAGGTGCTTCTAGAAAGAGGGCTCCCAGTGCTACCACTCAAAAGACATTGTGTAGCTATTCTCTCTTTTTCTCTGTAATGGATTTTCTGCAGTAAGAAAAAAAGATGGAGGAAACGGTGGGAAAACACGGGAGGGTTACAAGTGGAATATTTCATTCTCTGGACCCCTTATAAAATTCTGTGAATGAGGCAGGACAATGGTGCAATAAAAGCCTCATCTAGAAGCACCCTTTTGGAACCACTCAGCTTTTTCACAGTTAAACACACAATTCAGTTAAACACTCAATTAATTGATTTTGAAATTTGTTCAAATGACCCCATCAGGATTCTATGGTGACATCCTGTATAGACATTATACTTGCCCATGGACATGGACACCCAAGTGGTGAGATTCTCCCCCTCATACACTTTGACCATCCCCAGCCATAGTGATTTGAATGAATGCATATTCCCCAAATATTGTTTCTTTGATTCACGAAGTTTGCTGCTCCTTGTTAGGCATGAATCTAAGCCAGGTGCCTCCAGAGGGTGGCAAGGTTGGGCAAGTTACTGGGCCCCATGACCAGCAAGGAGCCTTACAGTCCTGCCAGTATCACTTTGCACAGTGTGCTCAAGATTGCCAGTGGGGCCCCTGTGCCTACTCTAGAGTAAAAATGAAAAGACGACATAACTGCTAGGCCCACATTTAAATCAATGGCCCTGACTTTCAATATGCACTAGTTGCTGGGGTGCAACAACACAAGAGGTTTATCTCGGTTATGTCCTGCTTGTGACTTTCCCAGAGGCATCTTGTTGTCCACTGCAGGGAAGAGGATTCTGGACTAGATAGATGAACCTTTGGCCTGATCCAGGCAATAGGGCTCTTCTTATGTTCTTCTTATGCCACTATTTTCTCTGTGCTAAAATCTTTCAAAACACTAGGATTTTTGGTCACATCATATTAATGAACAACATCAGTCCAATTTGAGTGTATCATTATTTTATTGCCCCCTTCTCAGATCCATTAGCTTAAGTTGCATTCCCGATATCATGCTATATTTGTATCAATGCCATTGAAACATGCTACTGTTAAGCAGGTAGGATGATTGCACTAATAAAAATTGATAAGTAGGCAGGTAATCCTTCCTAATTTATTGCTATGGCAACAGACCGTACATGTGGCTTGTTGCTGAAGAACAGAATGCTAATAATCAAATGTGTCTTACCCAGATGAATGCATAACGCAGCTTGATAATACAGTATCTTGACTGTATACATTACTGAAAAGTCATTCTCATTAATTCCATTTCTAAATTACTTGATGGATTTGCTTTGAAGAAGAAAAAATGGGGGGGGGGAACCCATGGCACCATGGATATATCAAAAGCTGTTCATTAAGTACTCTGTTTTAAGTAGTGTGTGTAGTTTAATCCTCTAAACCCCATCTTTGTTTCAGTATGTCATTTATACGTAGATGAAATTCAATATTGCATAGTCATTGTGACATGAAATAAAGAAACACAGAAAATGCACTTCAATTAAGTAATAATCATTTGGCAAAAATGGCCATTACTTGCAGTAATGCTTGGTTTGTTAGCTAATGGCCCAAGGCAAAGCTGAGGGCAGTTAAGGTTTTAGCAAGCTGGTTGTGAATTGTGGCAATCAGGGAGTTCGAGGGATTTTTTTAAATTTTATTTTATTTTTTGGTCTGTTATATACTATGCCTAATGGTTTATTTGCTTTTTAAGAGAGTGATTGTATCAGAGAACATTAATGAAAACATCAATAGTTCTTGGGAAAGAGACAATTGATGTGCTCCTGAAAACACTAAAGAATATACTGTGTTAAATAAATAGCTCCAGGCAGAATCCCCCCCCCCCCACTCATATACTTTCATACATCTTTCAATACTCTGGCAAGAAATGGCATGGGCTGGGCAGGAGTAAATCTGTGGAAGAATGCTCATTTGTGTGTCATAGTCAGGAAATGGCTTAAGACCCATTCGCTTTGCAGGAGACCTGCTCTTAGTACATGAAAACTCCCCAAACTGGTTGATAGGGATCAACACATCTGCCTACAATTTTGGACTCTCTGATAGGGATGTGTGCGGAGCTCGATTAAGGGGTGGAAGTCCGGTGAACTCGTCGGGCTCGAGCCCCCCCCTCAAGCTCCGCTTGGCCTGCTTCCCTGGCTCAACTCATGTTTTCATGAGCCAAACTGGGGAAGTGACTTCCAGGTTCCGGGTGGTACATTTTTTTAACGTAGAAAATGGCGTAAGATATGTAAAAAACGGCTGCAATTTGCGCAAGTTACGCAAATTGTGGCCACACTTTTAACATATCTTATGCCATTTTCTACTTAAAAGCATACTGCTGGGAACCCGGAAGTTCCCCAGGGCCCATCCCAGAGTGACGGCAATGTCATCACCATCCTCCATCGTCTTATTTTTGTCATAATATTTCTTCAGCAAATTTTGGCACCCATTTTCTCTCACTATTGGTATTACTCCTAGATCCATTGCATTGTTGCTGTCAGTGGTGTAGCGGTAAATGTTGAAGTTGAAGCACTCATCAGGACAGTCCCCATAGCCACACCTCCAAGGAGAGCCCAAAACTTCAGGTAGCTGCATTGATCTTTATCAAGTCAACAAACCAGTTCTGGCAGTTTTCACCACCAGGAGCAGCTCTTCTGTAAAGCTAATGGGTCTTAATTTTCCATTTGAAACCAAGCCACCCCAACTAGCTGGCAAGGCCCCACAATCTTGTCACACATGCTTTTGTTTGAAGCCCCCTAAAATGAATGGTTCCCCCCTTAAATCATTTTGTCTTTATTCTATATTTAAAAGCCATCTGTGCTGTTTAGTACCACAATTCCTTGGGGCAAATGATTTTTATATGTACAATAAATTCCATAGGCTGCTGGCAGGCCAGTCAGTGGCTTCTCGTTGGTGCTCCCTGGTTCTGCTTCAAGTCGCTTGTATTTTCTGTTTTTCTTTCTCCTGATCTGACTATTCCTGGACATGTGCCTCTTCTGTCTCCCATCTGGTCTGTTTGCCTGTTCCTGCCTGTTTTCCCTTTGCTTTCCATCAGTTACATTCTTCAGTTACACCAACTAAATTCTAGCTTGCCCCTGGCAGCTATGAGCATCTATGTAGGTCCTACATAGGTTCTACATTGTAGGGTGGGGGATCAAATATGAATGGGCACTAAAGGTATGCATACACCAACAGAAGTTCATGTAATTTCCACTATAAAATGTTGAATACCTAACCCTGCATCCTGTCAGATTTGCTCTCCATTTCTTTATTTCTTTGTGTAAAAATTAGTACTTTGATACAGCCGCAAGTAACTTTTCCAGGATGTCTCTTACTGTTATTTTTGACATCTGTTTCCCAATGCGGATCACTCAAGCCATTGTCTTACTAATGGGATTATCATTTCTTTCCCACTGACCTCTTGATTGAATGGCAGAGGGTGGGATTTGGGATGCTTGAGGAATCCAGTCTTTGCCAAATTAATTCTGATATGAACTGACCTGAGCTGTCCCTCCCAAACTAATGTGCAGTCTGGGACTTCGTTACCCACCAAATTTCGCACTTTCAGAATTTCCTGGTGCATATCAGAGTACATATTGAAATGACAATTTAAATACAAACATTCATACAGGTTTTCTATAAATAAATAAATAAATAAATAAATAAGAGCTGTGTGCAAATGGCCTGCCAAAATTCTCCACCTTATTTGTGATCAGAGAAGTTTGGGAGACAATTTCACTGAATTTCTCTAGGGGGAGGAGAAATTCTCAACACTTTCTCACAGGTAGGGCTCCCCGTTGGGGATGCCTGAGGTCACTCATCAGCTGCTGCCTCAGCCCAGGGTATTCCTTGTGCAGTAGCTTGCAGTCATTAGTTACAGATCTCCATTCTTAATCATTGTAATAGCCTTACATTAACCCACTGATTAATTATTAACCCAGCCTCTTATTCTGGATGTGGATACTGCTTTACTTATTTATTCATTTTTAATCTGATGGTGGACGACACGTCTACAAATCCTCAAGTATCTTCAAGAAATATACCTCATGTCGTGTGTATGTGTGTTTGTGTATCTTCAGTTTTGTACAACCTACAGCAACTTCGTAGCTCTGCTGACATTTCAAGTTACTCTCTCTCTTTTTGCACAATTCTAGCAAAGTTATTTGTATCTCTCTTCCTCCTTCCCTCCCTCTCTGTGTCTCTGTCTATCTATCTATCTTCCTATACACGTTATTACCAAATTACTAAGGCAAGCCAAGAAAACCACCCACTAACATTGAGAAGAAGAAGAAATTCACAAAGATCTGCACAGGGGCATTGAAGGACAGGAAAGCGGAAATAAACACAAAGCACAACTGTTAGGAAGTGCTATACCAGACATACCCTGATGTGCAGCTGATTTCTCTGGATTGTGTCATTAGTGCTGCTCACGTCCCCCTGCTATATATTCTGTAGACTACAGAGACTAGGTTTGCACTGCCTGACTTGAATCTGGAAAAGGAATCAAGAGCTTCTAGAGCTATTTATCCTCCAGAGCTTCCTAAGCCTGATTTCAATGCTAAAGCCAGTGAATCTTTATTAACATTAGTTGAATTTGATAGGGAACATTAGGGAATTTGATTACTGAGATAATGTATGAGCAGCATTGAGAATACTTGAAAGGCTGTATATATAAATGCTTAGTGTTCTTATTCTTATTAAAGAGATTTAGGGCCTAAGTTAATGTGTACCATCAAAAGCAAAAGCACCCAAGAATGTTCAGCATCTGTGGAAATGAAGGCCTTAATATTTGCAAAGTGCTTTCCTGACAGAAAGTGCTGCCTGCATGTTAAGCATTATTAGTGTCGTGTGTACATTATGCTGCCCCAATTGATTCCGATTGTGCCTAATCAGGATTTTTCAAATAATTCCCCTCTGTGTCTGGAAAGGAAATTAAATAAGAAAGTCTTATGTACATTTTATATATGAGAGTTTGTGAGATGGGGAAAGCAGTTAAAATGATGGAGGAAAGGACATGGGTCGGAGCAAGAGGAGGGAAGTTATCGTTCTCAGAAAAAGAGCAGCCTTAGGCAATAAACTGTTGCTTCAAATGGCACAAGAACAGAGGGAGAAGCCATGTAGGGCACAGCATCATGAAGGATCTTGGCAGGACTGGCAAGGAAGGAGTGTGGCTGCACACCTGCTGATGGACCAGAGCCTGACAGAAGGCCCACCACTGACCTGAGATGTAGGGCAAACTGCCCATTCCTCCATTGAAGAAGTGCCTGGCAGCAGCAAAGTAAGCAGATAGCAAGAGGAGTCGCCCTCTAGTGGCTCCTCTAAGCAGTCTCTGATTGAGAAATGGGAGATCTCCCCAGAAGCCCCTGCTACAATCAGAAGGGCCTATGGGGTGACCATCTATTTCTTGGATGGGGAAGCATTGGGGGAGCAAAGTAATAACTTCGCTCCATGGGTTCCTTGGAGCACAAGGGAGTTGCTGGTGATCAACTTCCTATAGGTGTCTGGGAAACAGGCGATTGTCTGACAGGTCCCTGAGAAGAGGACATTGGAGTCTCTGGGGTGGCTGTCCATTTCCTAGTAAGAGAGACACTTAGAGGGACTGGAGCAGCGAGTCCCTTGTGCTCCATGAAGCCAAAAAAAGACTCACTTCTCCAAGTGTCCCTGTCAAGGAGAGATGCCAGTTATCAAATTTATGGGATACATCTATCAGAGATCTCTGCAGGCTATTTTAAATTAATACACCCCCTGAAGAAGGCCCCAAAATAAAACTGTGCCAAAACATGTTGGGCTTATACAGGCCTGTGGCTCATGCTGGCTCAGCTTGTCTGAGCGTGGAAAGCTAAGTAGGGTCAGGCCTGGTTATTACTTGGATGGGAGACCCCTCCTCTAGTTTCCTGCATTGAGCAGGGGGTTGGACTCGATAACCTTGTAGGCTCCTTCCAACTCTATGATCTATGGAATCTATCTTGGAAAAAAACACATATTTTTTTCCCCAGCAGCTTGAGAAGTGTTTTCTCTTTGCAATGGGAACCCTAATTCAGCACCACAAACATGCTTGAATACAAGGGATTCACCCAGACTTTTAAGAGCAAAGCTCTCAAAGCCTCAGGCCTGTATGTATGTATGGATCTTTCTGTTGCTCCTACATTCGTTTTTGGTTTCTTAATCTCAAGTTCTTTTTGTCTCAAATATGGAGGACTTTGCAAATTTTGGTAAATCTTTACCAAAAACTAAACTAAAATGAAATTCTCACCCATGACCCATCTCTAGAAAGGAGCTCCAACTGGGGTGGGGGGGGAGAATGAGAGAGAGAGAGTACACACACACACACACACACACACACACACACACACACGAGACCTGATGTCAGGGGGGGAAGAGACTGTGGGATGAGTTGGGGAAGACAAGAGGGGAGCTGCTATGTGGGGTGTGAATAAAAGAGAGAGAGCGAGAGCTCATGAGTGAATAAATAAATAAATGATGGGAGAGAGTTGTGAAAGGGAGCTGCAATAGGGAAGGAAGAAAGGAGTGGTGACAGTGGCTCCTGCTCCTATGGGCACTTGCACCCAAGCCCCCCCCCCCAAACCTGATCCTAGAAGTCAAAACCTGATAGAATGGATTTGCATATTGAGTGAACATGAAACATCTGTAGATTTATTGCATGCATCCAGCACTTCCAGGCCAGCATACATTCAGATGAGTAATAATGCGAGGGACAATTAGGGACGTCAGAGAAATCCACAATGGATTCAAATAAGATCAGATTTCTATGAACCCAGCCAGCAGATTTTGCAGCAGCAGACTGGCTTTTTGCAAGTCAAGCAGATTCTGCAGACTTGTGGACCAGGTTTTTTTTACTTTTTGAGGGGATTTGCGCGAATTCACACTTGCACTAATGCACTAATGCAAGTGAGCATTAGCTCCACTGCACATTAGTGCAAGTGCACATTACTGCTACCCACTTGCGCAGGTGGAATGAAATTCTTGTACATTCCTGGAAATCTGATTCTGTCAATGAGTGGACGACAGAATGAAGGATGCCTGGCAATCTGCAAAACACAGACAGGATGGATTTAATAAAATCCATACGTTCCTGGGGTCATCAGGTCATTTTCAGTAGCAAACACAAGGTGAAAACAGGCCTCAATATGCTGATGACACCCAACTCTAAGATCCTTTACATCTGAATCAGGTGTGGTCATGCAGGCTCTGGACCAGTGCCTGGATTCAGTGGTGGGCTGGATGAGGGCCAATAAGCTGAGCTTGAATCCTGGCAGGACGGAGGCTCTGTGGGCGAGTGGTTCCCATGTGCAGGATATAGGTCAGTTGCCTGTTCTGGATGGGGGTAGCACTCCCTCTGAAGAAGGAGTTGTATAGTCTGGAGGTGCTCCTGGGTCCATCTTGCTACTGAAAAGAAGTCACAGGCCTGCTTTTCAATCTCATGGTATTGCTTGGCATACCTAAAATGACCCCTTTGGGCATATATGTAAATATGCCAAGAAAATGGACTCTGGTATGAAATCTAAATATGCGAAACCACTTGAGAGTTCTCTAGCTTGGTCGGAAAAGGGGAACAAGGGATGAAAAACCTAACGGGAGAATAAAGCTTGATGCAGGTCAGGCATATGCGTGATTTGTGTGAGCTTGTTGTGTGCAGATCAAAACAAATAAGAAAATGCTCACACTGCTTAATAAGTCCTAATTAGCACATTTATAAAAGAGGTCACTTACTCTGTAATCTGGCCTCACAGCAAAAGAAGGGGGTAATAGTTCTTTGCTATCGAACCTGACATCTTATTTACAAATTGCACAACAAACTGCTATCTTGACTAGAGTAGCTTTAAAGTCAAGCAGTGTCTCATTTTTGGCTTTGAGGGGACACTCCGTCCTGATCTGTTCCCCAGAACGACTGGAATACACAGTTTTCATTCATATAACATGTTGTGAATAAACTTTAATACTAGGAATACTATTATTTCACAAATATGACAGCTTCCTCCAATTTTATAGCATACATTTATAAACAGTACTTTATTGTTAAGCTAAGATCTTCAGAAATCTTAGAGCTGATGTTTTCTTCATATAGCTGAGATTTTCTCTTAATGATGATATCGAGAATCTTGTGAACTTTGGGTCATGATAAGTCTCTTGCCTCAGGAAGACACTAAATAAGGTTATGGACACCCTTTTTATTGAAGTAGGAAGTGGAGGAGGGGAACATCAGAAAACGGTACCACATAGTAAGAATTGACAGGGGAACGTAGGAAGCCCACATCTATGTCTAAACTTCAATATCCATGAAAATTACAATAGTGAATGCGGACAAAGTATAGGGGAAGGTCTTTAGTGATGGTATAGAGACAGCCACCAGGAACCAGCTTCCCCTACCCTGCGCCTACTGCCTTTGAGGAGAGGACATGGGGCAGGCAAAGCCTTTGGTTCCTCCTGGTGGCCATGTCAGTCCCACATCATCTCCTGTCCCACTGGGGAGAAGACGCAGGGCAGGTGAAGCTGCCATTCCCCTAATCTCCTTATTTCTGATCACAGATCGGAAATAACAAGGGGATTCCTCTCCCCACCCCATCATGAAGCCTCCAGTACCCTCCAGGCCAGGGGACAGACCTTGGTGAGGGTGGGGGCTCGTGAAGTGACTTGCTCGTACCCATGGATGGGCAACTTCCATGGATAGGATGAGGCCTATGAGCTGGAGGTGGCTCTCCCTGGTATAGACCCAACCCTTGTAAAAAAGAAGACGAAAGTGTGGGATAAGTATGACCTCCCATGTCCACTCTAGGGATGTATGAGGATTTTGTTTTGCAAATCATCAGAATTTGCCCTGTTTGCACCCCCAAATGTGAACAGGAGTGCATGGGGGGGGGGGTTGCAATCATGTTAGAAAAATGTGCCCTTTAAAATGCTATTTTTTCTGAAAAAATATATGCATTTTCATGCTTTAGTCAATGGGGGAAAGTGAGCATTTTAAATATTGATCACTGCAGGGATGTGGGGCTGAGTGGGCTCAGACTCCCTTGGCCACTAAAGCAAAGGGAAGCAGGGAGCTGGGCTGAGAAAAACTGCAAAAAGTATGGAGAAAGTATGCTTTGCTTTACGATCACACTTCCTCCCCTCAATGACCCGAAACAACTGAGAATCAAGCCTGCTCCCATCTGTTTGGACCAGAATCAAGCCTGCTCCCCAACCTGGTACCCTCCAGGTGTCTTGGACTTCAACTCCCAGCATTCCTGGCCTTTGGCCATGCTGACTTGGGGCTGATGGGAGTTGAAGTCCAAAGCATCTGGAAGGCATCAGGTTGTGGAAGGCTGGTACATCTTGGCTCTGTTTCTTGGTCACACACTATCCCACCCACCCCCTTCTGTTTTTCTGCATCACCTCAGGACTTAGCTTAATTTAGGGCTGTGCACTTAATCACATTTTGAACCTGAATCGGAATCAGATCGGCCTGATCCGGGTTACGGTTTGATTATGTTCGAATTCGATCGACCCACACCCAGATCGGAAGTAATCGCCTGTCATTGGTTCTGTTTGATTACAGGCGGTTACGTCCCGATCTGGGTGAGCAGGAATCGCCTTCCCCCCCCTTTCTGAATGGAATGGAACCTAGAGTGCTTGGTGGACATTTGCATACTAATGTGTCACAGACCCTGAGGTGACACAGGGCCCCCAGGAGAAACTATGTACAGGAGATTCTCAGCCTCTGGCTGAGGCTGAACTTATTTACATTTGCTTTGTTAGGGAGAACATACGCTTTTCTTCACATTCCCCCCTTTGGGAAGATAAAAACTGGGGTTTTAAATCCCTTGCATTTCATCTACCTGAAGAAAAGCTTGGGACAACTTTGCCCGCCAACACGTTTTCCTTGCCCTGAATGTGCACAACAGAAAAATCAAAATCTTGCAGGGCTAGGCTCTTCTGCCCTGTAGGGCAAGGACAGAATGAGATGACTATCCCCTGCCATAATCGAGTGCATAACCAGGGAGGTTCTACTTGGGCAGTTGGAAAACATAGCCCTGAAATTTTCTGACTTTCCAGATTTACCTCACTGGTGATATCCCAACCAAGCCAGATATCATTTGTTTAGAAGTTGCATTTCAGTTCAAAAGCAATTAAACTGCTTTTCTGCACATCAGTGCTCAGCACCAGTGGCTTTTGGGGCCCCAAGCAGTGCTTTCTAAGTCTTGGTCTGGCCACTTTAAGAAATATTAGGAACAGGTATTATTATTATTATTATTATTATTATTATTATTATTATTAGTGGAGAAAGCCAACCTAAAACCCCTTTCTGACACACACACACTCACCAAGGAGGGGGGAAGGAGACCCAGGTGGGAGAGACAGCCAGTCTCCACAGAGACCAATGGGGACAAACAACATCTGCATAGAATCACCCCAGGGGGGAAGGCAGGAAACATCCCCAGGTTCGTCAATGCTCTCGTATATCAGCCCCATCTACATAAGACTTAAATACCTTGGCAGAGCAGACATTTCGGCATCCATAAGAAAGGGCCATTCAACACCACAGGATGGGACCATTAAGCAGGTGGCTTCAAAGGGACCCCACCCACCTGAGGAGGGTGGCAACCCACCTGATTGGCCGCCCACCTGAAGAGGGTGGCAACCCACCTGATTGGCCACCCACCTGAGGAGGGTGGCAACCCACCTGATTGGCTGCCCACCTGAGGAGGGTGGCAACCCACCTGATTGGCCACCCACCTGATTGCAGAGGGAGGGGCTACCTGAAACCCAAGGTATAAAATACCCTGCGCAAGGGAACTGAGTTGTTGGACCTGATCAGCAGTCTTGCCCCATGCTTGGGGTAAGGGAACGAAGGGATCGGCAACCCCGGGTAGCAGCACCCGGCGTGCTCCAGCTAGCTGAAATCACTGGCCGCTTGGGTTGACCGGACCCCCGGGAAACCAAGCTGAAATCACTGGCCGCTTGGGTTGACCGGACCCCCGGGAAACCAAGCTGAAATCACTGGCCGCTTGGGTTGACCGGACCCCCGGGCAACCAAGCTGAAATCACTCACTAGCCACTTGGGTAGACCGGACCTCCGCCGGGAACCCAGCTAGCTGCTTGGGTAGACCGGACCTCCGCCGGGAACCCAGCTAGCAGCATGCGGTTGACCGGGCCTCTGCTGGAGCCCGAGCTGAACTAACTAGCTGAGAGCCCTGAAATCACGGTGTCCTTGAGACTTCTTGCTTGCTACTTTGTGCTGTACTGATAAGCTGTATTGCTGGCGTGTGTCTGGGTTTGTGAAGGTCATTTTGTAAATAAACTTGTTTTATAAAAGATACTTTTGTGGCTATAAGTTATCCCTTTGTTCTAGGCTAAGGGTGATAGTCGCTGGGGGACCTCGGAGAAGGCCCGCCCCCAGGACTCGCTACCCCCTTAGTATTGAACCCGCGCAGAAGACCAGGTTGGCGGTCTTCCACTTATTATTATTATTATTATTATTATTATTATTATTATTATTGGCCAGGGTGACTGACCACTTTGTCTAGGCTATCTGCCTGCCTGTTCTCTGCCTGGTCCAGAGTTCCTGCTGGGGGCTTGGGTGAATGGGTAGAAGGAGGGGAATACCTGCCCCAAATTAGTCTGTGTCCCACCTTGTTTTCTTTATGGTGCTTGTCAGCTTTCCTGCATCCTTGCTGTTCATGGCTTCATGCTGTGCCCCTGTTGCTGCTAACCTGACTGCCCATAGGGATGTGTTCTCCAGGTGGCTGGGGAAATTTGCATGCCAAAAGAAAGGCTTAGTACAGCGGTAGGCGGGCAGAGAGAGTCTAAAAAAGTTCCCTGTGAAAGATCTTGTTTTGGGGGAGAGGGCTGCAGGGGAACCACAAGACCTATGTGTCTGAAATTTGGGGGGCTTAAGAAGCTCGAGGAGTTCTGCAATCTCACCAGGTTTCATGTTTCTATCTTTTAAAATGAAGAGGTGAAAGACGTCCCCCCCCAGTGCAAGTCTATAGAAAAAAGTAGACAGAATCTATTCCGTTACCGTGTAATTGTAATCGTAATCGGATAGAATAGATACAGATCAAACGGAATTGTAATTGGGCCTGATTCCGATTACACAGATAGGGATTCGGATCAGATCGGAGGGGTCGTGCACAGCCCTACTTAATATAACAATTTCCTTCCTGTTGACTTCATTCATGATTATTACTGTGCAAATTACAGAAAGATATAGACAATGTTATTTAAAACACACACGCACACAACTTAATTATAGCAAAAGATGTTGTGAGGGAAATGGCGAGGAAGGATGGGAATAACCTCCTCTTGATTCTTAAAGGTTTGGACCTTACTGGCTTGAGTCTTAATGGCAGGGGTCTTTTGTGCTTTGAAAGAACTCTTTGAAAAAGCTCAACCTTGCCTGCCCCCAAAATTGTCTGAAAAAAGGTCAGAAAGAAAGAAAGAAAAAAAACCTGACCCAAACTGAGGTTTGCCTATTGCTAGAAAGCTTTGAGTAAATGTCTAGACTACTGTTGTGTTTGGGCATTCAGATGTACTCTGACCCTACCTGCTCTGCCATGGCCTCAGCCCACTACAGTAAGCTTTGGTGATAACCACTAGCTTTGATGGCTTTTTAAAAAGTATTAGATAAATTCGCGTGGATAGGTTTGTCAATGCTGACTAGTCATAATAAGAAGTTTGTTTCTATATACCAGCCTTTTCCTCTTGAATTCCAATGCCATGCTTTGTTCACTCTAGTACTGTGCTGAAAATTTCTTCTGCATTTTTTCCAACCATTCTCAATTTGATGGAAAAGAAATAGTGGTGTTTTTTGTTCTTTTAAATCAAAGGGGGGAAATGTAGATGAAATTCTTGTGGGTGGAGCATGAGGATCTTCTTACTTTAGCTACGAGGTGACCAACAGATGTGTATTATTCTCCTGTGTTCCACTGGCACAGTCATCTCTCTGGCATCGCTCTGTAGCCTTCCATGGTGCCCATAGTTCAGTTAAAACCCAGGGGGAAAAGTCATTTGGTAACTCCTCCCGTGGGGCTTTTTCAGATCAGGTACTGTAGGCAGCTGGGGAGGCTACAGAGCACTAGAGAGATATGTAATAGAAAGAAAATTAGACAGAAAAACAGAAGTACCTTTATGGTGAAGAAAACTTTTGGGAAATTGAGGACATATTTTGGCATGGCACTAGTTCATTCACTTTTTATGGAAAATCCAGACATCATCATCATCATCATCATCATCATCATCATCATCATGCGATCACTCGTGACCGAGTAAGATTGTCTTCTGGGATAAAAGGAGGAAATTCTAAAGAAGATTGTATAGACTCTAGCGATGGGTCCGTAAGTGACTGTGGAGGCCAATTCTAGATCCACACAGCTTCCCACAGTGAGGACACAGGTTACCAGATAGAAGATGGTCCTGTAAAGGATTCATTTGACGTGCTTTTCGCTTAACACGTTTCTCCCTTTCACCTTGCACTCGGGCTTCTTCAAAGTCCATGGAACCTTTGTGAAGGGCCAACCTCCATTTAGATCGTTCATGGGCCAGTGCTTCCCAGTTTTCGATGTTTATAATTGCATTTTTTTAGATTAGCCTTATGAACATCTTTAAACCTCTTATATTGACCACCGATATTCCGCTTTCCATCCTTGAGTTGGGAGTAAAGTAACTGCTTTGGGAGACGGCAGTCAGGCATTCGAACAACATGACCGGTCCACTGAAGTTGGCGTTGAAGGATCATTTTTTCAATGCTAGTAGTCTTTGCTTCTTCCAGTGCACTGACATTTGTTCGCCTATCTTCCCAAGTAATTTGCAGGATTTTCCGGAGGCAACGTTGATGAAACCTTTCAAGGAGGTGGAAGTGACGTTTATAGATAGTCCATGTTTCACAGGCATACAATAAAGTTGGTAATACAATGGCTTCATAAACCAGTGTTTTGGTCTCCTTACAAATATCCCGATCCTCGAACACTCTATGTTTCATTCGAGAAAATGCGGCACTTGCGGAGCTCAGACGATGCTGGATTTCACTGTCGATGTTAGCTGTAACAGAAAGATAGCTGCCAAGATAGAGAAAATGATCGACATTTTCCAGTATTGTCCCGCCAAGCTGGATAGATGGCATCACCAAAGGGTTGGCTTGCACTTGCTGATGAAGCACTTTGGTTTTTTTGATGTTAAGTGAGAGACCAAGTTTTTCGTATGCTTCTGCAAAAGCATTTAGGATGCCATTGCCAAATCATTGCATTCCAGTATTGTTTATGTTTGTCCTTTCATGTTTTTTCAGAGCTGATTTGCAACAATCCACCCACACTCTAAAATACTATTGCAACACCAGCCTGTCCAGTTTAGATAAGCAAAGTGCAACTGAGGTATATAAGGACTACTGTACCTTTAATTAAAGGCCTCTTCATTTCAACCTCTCAACATTATTGCTTCTTGTTTAGTGCAGCTGGGAGATTAGTGATGAATTGCCCCTGAATCCCACCTAAATTAGTCAGCTTCTGTTCTCTGCCTGGGGAAATATTAGTTACTGGCTTTCTTTCAATGTTTTTTCTTTACTTTTAAAGAATGTAATAAGATGTATCACTATCAAAGGAAGAAAAAGAAAAAAATATAATGAAAAGGAAACTAGTAATTTAAGACTTTCTCCATGGGAGCAGAAGCTGACTACTTAAGGGGCAATTAAGGGGCAATTCATCACAAATTCCCCAGCTGAAGTGAACTGAAAGCAATAAGAAGTGCAGAAGCTGCAAGTATTAGGTTTTTAATTAATGATGAAGGGAAGCTTTGCTGTGTGACAGTTACTTCTGAGTAAAAATCATAGAATTATGTTGGCTATGGGGATTGGGCATTGCTGGATAAAATAGCACTATATTAAATACTCTGTAGCCCCACTATTTTAATTCTGCTTACAGCGGATTGTAGAAATGCAATGCCTTAGCAGTTCTAAAGGGTGCTAGTTTGGATACTGTCACAAATGGAGCCTTATGTTCATTTTCTTTATAAATCTCTGAGCTAACAGATGTACCGTATTGGTTGTTAGCCGAGTACAAATTGTGTATTGGTTTTTTTGATAGACCATTTTGTATGCCCCACCACTATAGCTCCTGGCTATCTACTGGCTCATTCTAGCACATTTTTGCACTACAAGGGTAACCATCAACCATTGTATGGACATTATTTTGGTACTGAACATGAATCAATCGCCGCAGAGCTGAATAAAGCTAAAGTTAGAAGGCAATATTTTGTTTAGCTGCCATCTGCAAGCATTCGCTTTGGATCAATGACAACCCAGCTCAGGGTGCTTTCCTAGAAGCTAAGGCAGCACTGAAAATTAGCTGGTGAATTAATTAGGGTCAAAAACTATCCCACTCTGTTTGGAGACTTAAAACAGGATAACAGTGTGATCCTATACCTATATCTAACTATACCTATTCCTGTATCTATCGGATCTCATGAGTAAGTGTGAGAGCCAGTGTGGCGTAGTGGTGAGAGTGTTGGACTGGGACTTGGGAGATCCAGGTTCTAGTCCCTGCTCGGCCATGAAACTCACTGGGTGACTTTGGGCCAGTCACTGGCTCTCAGCCTAACCTACCCCACAGGGTTGTTGTGAGGATGAAATGGAGAGGAGGAGGAGGAGGAGGAGGAGGATTATGTAAGCCGCCTTGGGTTCCTTTCAGGAAAAAAGGCGGGGTATAAATATAATAAATAAATAAATAAATAAATAAAAGTCCCACTGAATTCAATGGGGCTTACTCCTAGGTAGGTGTGTATAAGATCACAACCTCAGTGTGGCTATTTTCATAGTGGGCGTTTTCCTTTCTTCTGTTCTGTGCATTATATCGGTCTATAGGTAGAAAATGAGAAACTGTCCAGGCAGGGCACGTGACAATCCCACTGTAGAAAGCAGCAGCTGTGGTGGAAAGAGAAGGGTGTGTGAGGCTAGACTGTTCTAATGCTTAAATAGCAGGATACTTTTTCAGATAGAAATCGCAGGGAGATAGAAGTTGTCTTTGTAAAAGAAGTAGTGGGTTTCATTGGATGAAAGCACAACAAAATTTGTTCCCCAGTGTTCCATTTATAGTCTTTTTTAACAAAAGCCATATTAGGAGTCTATTGTGGAGTGTCTTTGGGATGGTGTAGCATTTAATTGAAATATTTCTTTTTAACATATTGGGTTGAGCACTAGAATTTCTCAAAACAGTTGTGTGAGCACCAGAGGATATGGGAGGTATTATACTAAATCCTATAATAGAGCCTCACATTACTGAACCCAGTGAGCGCATTGGTCATTCACTAGCTTTTCACTTGGAAAGATGATGAACAGAGACTAATTCAGAGACTGTCCTGGTTTTTATACTTGCACTTGTGACCAGAAGCTATAATCTCCAGGCAGCAAGTAAGTGTATAGGACTGAGCATAAGGACTACTAAAAGAGTACAAACTTGTTGTGTTCCATCTGAGACAATCCAGGATGGTGCACCAGTGCAGTAATATTGCTAGCCAGGGTGCCCCAAAGGAGGAGCATCTTTGGCAGGTTCCTCAAACATTTTGGGTCTATGGGTACATTTGGAATTTTGTGAAAGTGTTGTGGGTGTCATTACAAGATGGCTGCCATTGAGGGTGCTCAGTCACAAAATGGTTGCTGTGGTGGATGTGGCCAGTCAGGTATACTATCGAGAAACAAGTGATTTGCCCCAGAAACCAAATACAAGGCAAAGGTGGGGTCTGAACCCCCCCCAAACCAAATCACATGTTTTACCCCACATACCACAACAAAGCACCCATTTCACAGAAGGCAAAATGACAAGGCTGAAAGACAGGCAACTTGCTCATATTTGAACCTACAATTTTGTGCTCAGCAGTAATACCCATCCCGCAGAAGGCAGGCCAATTTCCCCCAAATCACTTCTAAATAAATGCCTCTATACTTAGTTTATCCACAAAATGTATCCTCCCAGATTAACAGGAAGATCACCTCCAAATCCCCCCAGTTCATTAACTCTCAAAGCACTCAACCAACCAATCAACCAACCAACCTCCTCTCTCTCTGTGTGTGTGTGTGTTCCAGCCAACTCACCTTCCAACCATCCATCATACAACACACACACACACGCGTGAGGCCTTGCAGGTGCTGATGAAAGTGCCAGCTTCCCCAAATTGAGGAAGGTGGCATCTTAGAAAACAATAAGTGATAAACACTAAATAAGTAATAAACACTAAAAAGATTGTAGCTGTCCGTGCCATATGAATCTTATAGCTTCAATTAATACTGGGCTGAATTTGCTTCTTTGTGTAGTATATATTCTGTATTGTAGTCTTTGCATAGCTGACTTTAGTGCCCTTGATCTATGCGCAAGCAGACAAGCCTAAATTCAGATACTGCCTGAATTCAGAGTTGTTTTGAATCAGGTGCAGGAGACACTCCATAGCATCTGTAAATGTTTGTTTTTAAACAGAAGTTCCTTAAGCCTGTTGACAGAAAAGAGGCAAGTGCATCACATTGGCAACAATATGTTGTTCTTTCTTTGTAACAGTACATATTGTTTGGCTTCCTCTTTTGGCTGTTTATTTGAAGGATGAATAGGTCACTCTTAGCAGGAGAGCTCATCACATGAGCACAGATACAGAAGACAGATGAGTCAGTTCCACACAGGCTACAAATTATGCATGCTGGATAAATCTATATTCACATTTGCATTTGACCTAAGCTTCAACTTAAAAGAAAACAAAACAGGTTTAACAGAAATTAGACTGAATTTCAGACATGGTTTGCAGGGAACAATATATAAACAACATGATTGGAAACAAGGAAGTCTCTTTGGCTGACATTAAAGATAAAATATTTTGTGTCATCCTGAATGAGTCTGAACATAAAATAGTCAGAGAGGATACACTTTACATGGACGGAACTTCCACAATGTGTTTCACTGACGCAAATGGATTGATTGGTAAAATTGTAATTTGGATACTTGCCAGCCATGGGTGATCATTCAAGAGCTGTACCAGTATAACACAAATAGACTACCATATATTTGTCTGCCAGAGACAAAAACAGGATAGGGATGTTGCTTTTATGCCCTCCTCGTGGAGGAGGATGCTTTTATGCCCTTTCTAGGTGGCCACTGTTGGAACCCCAATACTGCACCTGATGGATTATTTTCTTGGGTTTATTTATTAATTACATTTATACCCCACCTTTTTCCTCTTGCAAGGAACCCAAGGCAGCTCACATGATCTCTTCATTTTAGATTCACACAACCCTCTGAGGTAGGCTAGGCTGAGAACCAGTGACTGGCCCAAAGTCACCCAGTGAGCTTCCTGGCTGAGTGGGGACTAGAAGCTGGATCTCCCAAGTCCCAGTCCAAGACTCTCACCACTACGCCACACTGGCTGTCCCAACCTGGCACCCTCCAGATGTTTTGGACTACAACTCCCACAATCCCACTGGGACTGATGGGAGCTGCAGTAGGAAACATCTGGAGGGTGCCAGGTTGGGAAAAGAATAGGCCCTGCCCCGCTGTCTGTGTCCCTGCCTAACACAGGGATGGGGCAAATCTATCAGTTTTATTTTCCCCATATTCATAGTCTCATATTTTCCATATTCAATCTCCAGTTCTTTTTGTTCCAGTATGAAGAATTTTGTGAATTTTGGTAAATTCTCATCAAAACTGAATCCCCACCCATCCCTGCTAGGCAATCTTCCCCATTTACTTTCAAAAGAGAGGTCAATTCTGCATGATCATGGACAAAATTGGTCCTCCTCCAATTGGAATAAGTTTTGTACCCTTTGTAGGCCAGGGTGCTGTGCATGCTGGCCAAAACCAACCTGAACATGAACACATGCGATCCGGGGAATCCTGAGCTTTGGCCTTGAACAACTCAGGCTGGAATCTTATACCTACTTACTTGGGAGCAAGCCCCATGGAACTCTATGGGACTTCTTTCTGAGTAGACACGTTGCACTCTTCTTATCTGTACTGTCATGCCTTGGATTGAGAGCATAATTCATTCCGGAAACGTGCTTGTAATCCAAAACACTCTTATATCAAAACGAACCCCCCCCAAAAAAATTTGTACTGAGATTTTTAATTTAAGCCGTACTACAGTACTTGTATTGCAAGACGTCGCTTGTATATCAAGTAAACAAAAAAATTAAATATTTAAAAATTTGCTTGTCTTGCAAAATGCTCTCAAACCAAGTTACTTGCAATCCAAGGTATTACTGTACTTGGATCCAGATTTACCGTATTTTTCCGTCTATAAGACGCCCCCATGTATAAGACGCCCCCACTGGGCAGTTTCGCAACCACGCGGTTCTCTCCTCTGCTTACTTCCGTGTATAAGACGACCCTCAATTTTTAGTCTAAAGATTTTAGGAAAAAGTATAGTCTTATACATGGAAAAATACTGTAAGTGCGTGCAATTTGGATGACAGCAGTGGATGTCTCCAACCCCCGCCTCCCACTGCAGGGCCTCCAGACCCCTGAAAATGCTACACAGAGGGTCAGGGACCCTGCAGAATGGAATGGACTGTGGTGCCGGGTGGGGGGGTTCCCCAAAATTGTCCAGAGGTCCCTTCTGTGAGCAGAACCCTTCCACCCACGGAAGGCAGATTCTGGATCCAACCCTATATTTATTTCATAGCTGGCTCCTCTTCATTATTACTTTGATCCTTATCCCCACAATTTCCCAAATGTTAATGAGGGCTTGGAACATTCTAAAACAAACAACTTCACCCCTTCATAAACCCCACCAAATTAAATACCATCCCCGTCACCTGCACTCCAGTCCTGGACTCATGGCTTAATGATTGTGCAATTTAATTGATGTTCTTCACCCTGCGCTTTTCTGATAAAAACATGCAGGAACGAATGCTGAGTATTGTACATTTTCTGTCTTTTTCAATGTGTATAATGGACGCGAGGTGGAAAAGTCACACAGCTTCTTCCCAGGAACTGCAGTGAAGTCTAAAAAAAGAAAGCTGCAGTGAGCAAGAACACAATGCAGATTTGCTGTGCTCATATTTGTATTCCCTTTTCACTCTGTCAGGAAACTAGAGTTTGCTGGGTATGTGACCCAAAATGTCTCTATTGAGGACTCCTGCTCTATTACCATAAAGGCATCACATTATTTTTTAGTGTGCTTGGATTTCAAAGCAGAGAAGATAATAGATGATACCACTGAAAAAAGAGGGGGGAGGAGATTATGAAAATAACATAGATATGTTAATAGCAGCCAAGACTGCCGGGGGATTTTAATTTGCATTTATTATCCAATTAGTATTTAGCTACACATAGTAGTAATGCCAGTGAAAAGACCAGAGATTTCATGGAAATGAACCTCATGAAATGAAAATATATGCATTTCTGAGGAAATTATGAAGACAGAACAGACATAGTAGTTTGCTTGGTAATTCAAATAATTGTACCTAGACCTGTACTGATTCACACTGTAGAATAAATTCTGTGCAGCCCCACAATCTATTTTAACAAACTATGGGGTTACATTTCACAAGTCACCATCATCTTTTGTGGTAGCTACACTGAATTTTTTTGTCAGGGACATTTTTTTGTCAGGGACATGGACAGTGGAAAATCTAAGAAGTAATACTATATAATAATGCATTAAGGGCACAATCCCATGCATGTTTAGACAGAAAAAAGTCCTACAACATCATGGCTGGGATGTGGGGTATGCTGGGAGTTGAAAGTATTTTTTTCTGTCTAAACATGTAAAGGATTGCACCCAAAATAACTGATATCCTTTAACAGCACCCAAAATCTGCCACCTGAGGCAGCCTCTTCATTCTACCTTATATCATACACCCGTATTCAGCCATGATTTTGAAGTTTGGTGTCTTTAGGGTCAGATAGATTCATCTCAAACCCCTCTGAGGGATTACAAGCACTGCTGGAATGTGGGCCCTTGGCAGGTGCGCGAACATGCCTACCCTTGATGCTTAGGTTGGTCACCCATGTTAAGAAGAGAGTATTTTAAAGTACTACTGCTAGGTTTATCAAGGTCTGAGAGCCAAACTACATGTGATGGACAGCCCCCCCCCCCAATATTTTTTCCTCGGTTGGTGGAAAAGCAGCTTGGAGAGGCAGGATTTTGAGTCACACACCCACACCCACACACTGATGCTCCACTCCTGATTTCAGTCTCCTGCAGGCTGCAAGTTTTTTCTTTAAAGTAAAAATTAAAGGAAGAATCACTGAACTGCCCATTATGTTTGTCCTTGAAAGGAGTCACCTACAAACTCTGCTGTAGAACCTGCTGGTAGAAAACTCCTTTGCCAGAATCACTTGAGAAACAGTAAAGAACAGAGAAGAACAGCATACCCAGCAGTGAAAAGGGTAGAAAATTACACCCCCACTTTTCTTTTCTTTTTTTGCTTTGATCAGGCCAGCTATACAATTATATATGTTATTGTATTATGTGGACAATCCTGTGCATGTCTGTCTGTCTTTACTCCATCTGTTACATTAAATAAAGTTGTGGGTCTCTATCAAGAAGGATGGGGAATGAATGAAGAAGGGTGGCAAATAAGACCGCATTTGTCAAGTTGTGGAACACAGTTTAGGGCAGCCTCCCCCAGCCTGGTGCCCTCCAGATGTTTTAGACTACAACTCCCACCATCCCTGACCACAGGACATGCTACAGCAGCTGATTGGAGTTGTAGTCCAAAACATCTGGAGGGCACCAAGTTGGGGACAGCTGCTTTAGGGGATCTTAGCTGAAGGCACCACATCAGTTGTGAAAACACAGTTTCCCCTTGTCCTAGGTCATTTCCCTTTATCTTAGGTCATTTCCCTTTGAGGCAGAGATCATGGGCCTTCCTATTTACTTGGTGTCAAGAGGGTTACATCAAATGTTCCAACAAGTGCTGGATTTTCAGAAAAGAGGTGTTTCCCCTGCAACATTTGATTCCAGGATTCTCTTTTAATTGACTGATGATTCATTCCTTTGCACACTTACTTGAGAGTAAGTCCCACTGAATTCTGTGGGACTTAGTTCCAAGGAAATGTGGAAAGAATTGCATTGAGAGTAGAATCAAGCAAACAACTTAAAAAGTGTATAAGAATCACACTTCCAATTTATTTCAGAAAACTCCCTGATGAGTTGCATTTGGAAACAATTTCCCCCCCTCTTTCAAGTTCACTATCTATATAACCTTATTACTACAGAAATGGGCATTACTTACATTTGAAAGGCAGACATACCATCAAGTGCTCTTCTGATTTCTATAATAAAAAGCTTGCTTTTTTTTATTATAGAAATGGAACAAACTCCAAGGCAATCAGATTGTGTTACTGGTCTGCTGAATACTGAAGATTTATTTGGTGTTTTAATTTTAAGCACATATGGGAGTGACAGCTTTTTAATGAAAATCTCAGTGCCTCAATACACGTTTCTAACACTTTCATACAACATCCCATGGAGAAGAAATAGACCACAACACGCTTTCAGATGTGAAATGTGAAGGCTAGGCATTATTTATTTATTTATTTATTACATTTCTATACCGCCTTTCTGCTAAAGCACTCAAAGAGGTTTACAATGTTTAAATAATCAAACAAACAAATGTGTCCCCCCCGCCCCCAACCAAGCAAAAACCAGTTCTCTCAGGCCAACTAAAGGTTTCTTCTGGAGCTGATGGTACAATCTCCCCGGCCTGGGCTTCTCTTCTGCCTTCCCTCAGGGCACACAGGTATTTTCCCGTCATCCTAAATATCTTGTTGCTAGCTAATAAGCTAATTGCCTTTTCCTTGCACACTTCTGGTGACTCAGCAAAGTAGAAATGAGGGCACTGATTTAAGTAAACTATGAGTGCCATCCTGGTCCCTGAAGACAAAGAAAACACAAACAGGAAGTAAAATAATCCCTCAATGTTAACAGTTCTCATAGTTCTGAACCAGGCTGGTCCAATCCATAGGGCTGACCTTCACTTTTTTTTAATCAACCAAGGCATACATACTAATGGCCAGATCACATCCTCACCCAATTGGTGGTCCTCTCTTTGTGGTAGAGTAGTAAGCATAGTGGAGTAGTGGAGTTCATGGAGGATGAGGCTGTCAATGGTTACTAGTCCTGATGGCTATATACTACCTGCAGTATCAAAGGCAGTATATACACCAGTTGTTGGGGAACATGGGTGGGAGGAGAATGCTGTTGCACTCCTGTCCTGCTTGTGGGTTTCCCATGCATGCGCTGCTGGTTGGCCACTGAGTGAACAGAATGCTGGACCAGATGGACCCTTCATCTACTCATGTGATCTTTTTGCTCCTTTAAAAAAAAAAAAAAACGGGGAGGAGATGCTCACATAAATATGGCATGTACACGTCAGGCCCATCTCACATGTTATCTTATGTGTGTGGTGGAAGGAGAGTGCGCATACCCAGTCTTGAAAAGAAGATTGATGGCCACATAAACATGTGAGTCAGCTCTAGGTTGCTGCCTCTCATCAGTCTTCTTCCCCCAGTGACAGAGGAAGGAGAAGTCATCCAACATGGCCCTGGGCATGCTCACTGTGGGCCAAAACAGACATTACTTTAAATATGTATCTTTAACAGCTACGCCTCTCCCCCACCCCACATGTTTACTTTAGAGTAGGCACAGGGAATCTGATCTGGATCAAGACCCTAGTGCGGGGGACTTTTAAGATCCAGATCAGGGGCCCTCCAGCTATTGTAGAGTCGAAATGAAAAGAGAAGTAGCTGCCAGACACAGATTTTAAAGCTATATTTGAATTGTTTTGGCCCTGTGTGATATTCCTAGAGCAAAATATTCCCTCCCCTCTGCCTGCAGTGTGCGCTTGCTCAGCCCTGTCCTCAGGCATGTCCCCTCCCCACCCCACTGCTGCTGCCCCTGCTGATCAAGTTAACATTTAGGGGTGGCCCATCTTGCATAAAATGTGCCCAAAATTCTCTCTGCCTCAATTCTAGGGTAGCCATGTGTCCTCCTTTACAAAACGAGGGGACAGTCCTCGTTTTGAAGGGTTGACAGAGGACTGTCCTCGGTTTGAAGGTGTGCTCTGTCTGTCTGCCCTGCTGTTCTGCCCCGCCAGTCTGCTGCCCTGTCCAATTCCAGTTTGAAGAAACATAAAACCTATTGCCCATCAACAGTCAGCACCTGGGCAGCAGGCTGAAGAGGCAGGCGCGGCGCACAGTCTTCCAGGCCAGAGATATGTAAGGAATCCGATAGGAGGGCAGGGGGGTCAAAATCCAACAGATTTTCATGGTTTGGCACCCCCGGATTCTGGTTCGCCAGCCCTGTGCTGGTGCCAACTCACGATGGCACGAGTTGAGGCAGCGCGCAGACTTCCATCTCTAAGACAGGCCACAGTTTGCGCATTAAATAAAAACCGCTAAGGAAATGTGTGTAAATTGATGCAATTTGCACAAATCAGCACCCAAAAAGCACGTGGATCTAGTGTGCTGTGCATAAAATCAGCCAATTTGAGCAGATTGGCACCCGAAAAGCACATGGTCCTCACGCGATTTACGCAAATTGGCTGATTTTATGCAAAACTCACTAGATCCATGTGCTTTTTGGGTGCCGATCTGCACAAAATGTGCAAATAGGGATGTGTGAGGATTTCATTCAGGGGATGGAAATCCAGTGGACTAGCTGGGCTTGAGCCCCTGAACTCCATCCCACTTACCTCTTCCCTGGCTCAACTCACGTTCTCCTGAGTCGAGCTCGGGAAGTGACTTCCAGGTTGCTGGCGGGCCGTTATTTATGTAGAAAATGCAGAATTTGCACCAATTGTCGCCACTTTTGGAATATCTTAAGGCATTTTCTTAAGGCATAAAATTTCTTAAGGCATAAACAGCGGCCCGCTGGGAACCCGAAAGTCTGCTGAGCAGCATGGCATGTGTGCCAGCTTTCAGCTGGCTCGGTAGGTGCAGCAGCGGCGTCCGCAAAGCCAAGGTGGGTTGGGTCCAGTGAATCGCCCACCCCTACATGCAAAATACTGTGATTTGCACAATTTTCCTTAGCATTTAAAAGAAATGCACAAACCGTAGCCCATCTTAGAGACAGAAGTCTGTGGAAAAGAAACCAATTTGGCCCACTTCCAATCGTCGGATTGGAAATGGGCAGGAAGGCCATCGAGCTCAAATGAGCCAGACTTCCCAGCATCAGCACACTCTTATTCCAAACTATGGTGAGATGTACTGCATTTCTATTTAAATTATAATAATTTATAAATGTGCAACTCTACATATAAATGAACCTATGAAAATGTGATCCAAATCACTGCCCTCTTTAGTTTTCTTTTTTCTTCTTTTAGTGATGCATTCCCTCTTTTTTTGGTGATTCATAAGTGGCCACCCTACATTCAGATCAGCCTACTCCAAGACCTGGCCAATCCTGCTAATAAAAGATAACACCAACCACTCTATATTTCCTGTAGCAGTTGAAGTCATTGACACCCAGTATCCTAGCTAGTACAAGACATTTAATGTGAACAAACAATAAACAGCTATGAAATATGCTGTTAATACATCTTTCCATGGATCTGTTAGGTAACTGCTAGTTTCTATGTCTTGCAGTATTATTAGATTTAGAAATATTTTTCTCCTGCCTGTAACAATTCTGCCCACATCAAGGAGGATTAGTGATATGTCTTATTAAACAGCTTTCATCCTGCTTCTATATAACTATTATTTTTCTTTTGCTAGATGTAGAAATATTTTCCTTGCCCTTTTTACTGTACTACGAGGTAAATAAGGTATCTTGCTCCAAGCTCATTGCATTGTTATTCAATAGAGTATCATGACGTCCTTTTTAAAAAAAATTGCTTCCCATTTTAATCCAATCTTTTCAGCTGATCTTTGTATAAAATACTTTATGTAGCCATAATTATTCCTGTAGTGTGTTTCAGAGCCCTTTTACTTGCTGCTTTACTGTTGAAGGTTTGCCTTTATTTCACAGCTAAGCATGGTAGGCAAATCAACCTGTCATATGCATTCCTTTGCATGAATAATAGACGTTTGCCAAAATTAGGGTTTCTATAAGATGTGTTATCAAACAGAGAAACACGCATTCGAGCGCTTCATGAACAATTTCATCCCACCCTATACTAGCTGCATCTAACCATAAAATCCATAAGCCATTTTTACAGGAAGACACCGCCTACTACTAGGGGACCTATTACTGCACAGAGCTGTAACCTTTTCCAGCAATTCTTTGTAGTGGCATAAAGGGAAACTGAGGATTTGGATGTGGCACAGGCCCTTCTTTCATCACAAGCACAAGTGTGGCTCACAAGGAATCAAAATTAAAATCAAATAAAAACAAAGGCAATGAAACATCACAATTAAAAAACAACAACAACAGCAGCATAAAGGTAATCAGCAGGAATAAAACAGGCCATATTTAAAAGCCTAAGGGGGAAAAAAAAAGACTTTGCCTGTTGTCGAAGTGGCATTAAGGTAGTCATCATGTGAGACTCCCTGAGAAGAGTATTCCACAACTGGGGTGCCACCACTGAGAAGGCTGTTTTCCCAGTAGCCACCCACCACACAGATGGCTGGTGCACTCAAAGAAAGGTTTTCAGTGGACAGGCACATACGAAGACAAAGTCAAAACAGAAGCAGGCAGGGTGGGGAAAGAAATCCTTAATTTACTCATACAGCTAATCTATGAATGTTTACTCAGAAGTGAATCCCACTGATTTCAGTGGATTGGATCCAGATTTATGCTGGATTGACTGCGCTGGTGGAAGTGTGCTTTCCTGTTCCCTCCTTCCCATGGCAGCCCTTCTAGCCCACTGAATATGCTACACAGAGAGTCAGTTAAATTGGGGTGAGCTGCTGGGTTGTATGGAGGAGGAGGGATCCCCAAAAATCAGGTAGAAGGACTTTCCCTGAGCAAAGCTCTGCCTCTCGCGGAAGGTCCCTTGCTCTCATGGAAGGCAGATCCTAGATCCAGCCCTTCAGGATTTACTGTTGAGTAAGTGTGGAAAGATTATAGTCATAGGCCTCCTGCAATATTGCTTTTATGTGCATTTATTCAGTGGCCAATGGATTCCAGAGTGACTTGAGCTGAGTATAACTGAGAGTTGGATTAAAAGGGGGGGGAATAAACATTAACCTTTTTTCTTAGCAGCTAATTCAAACTGCTAACCTGAAGTACACTCCATCCTTCATTTTCTTTAAATATAGTTAGAATGGGGGGGGGGATCCCCAAATCTTTAAAGTTCACACTTTCAGCTGCCAGTCACCAAGGCCTGCTTCACATATGCATATTCATCTCCTTATGGCAACAGTATCAGGTGATGACTTGCATTTATGAATGGACCATTACAGAATACAGATATAATGCAACAGTACAATGTTGATGTCACTTCACATTTTTCCAGGCACTTGTGGAGAGGCTGTAGCTCAGTGGTGAGCACATGCTTTGTATGCAGAAAGGTCCAAGTTCAATCCTTGGCATCACCAGGTAGGGCTGGGAAAGACTCTTGCCTAGGGTGGCCACTTACACAGTGCCAAAAGACGAGGAGACACATCACCAAAATAAGAGGACATAAGGTGACAGATCTGCATAAAATTTGCACAGGCTAATTTATATGTATAGACGCACCCTTAGAAATAATTGCTACCATTTAAATAGCAACATTAGACATCTCACCATAGTGGGGAAGACTGGGACCAGCTCAAACTGCAATCCAGGTTCTGACTGTTGATGGGCAACTTCAGGGCTCCTGATCAAGCTTCTTAGGGTTCTTTATCTTTAAACTGGACTTGGATTGGACAACCCTTCAAACACCCAACCCAGCCCCAACAACCCAAGAGAATGTTTCACTGGGCAATGCCCAGACAATGTTCTTGTGGTGGTGGTGGATGATGTGTCCCCTCTGACCTACTGCCATGTGCTGGCCCTGGGATCAGACACTGCCATCTTGGATTAATGGAGCATGCTGAGCAAAATTTCCCAGGGCATGTCTCAGATCCATGATGATGGGGCCACCATCATTGCTATCTGGCTATATTATAAGAGAGTAGCCAGAGTTTTTCTCTTGAACTCCACATATTAAGTAAACTTTCCCCTCCAAAAAACTTAAGTTGCTCTTGAAACTACAGCATCATGTGCACCTCTGATGCTCATTCACATATGCAAGCCAACTCTTGACATTGTAGTTATCAAGTGATAGATGTACCTTCATAAGCCAGCTGCCTGTGTCCAGTACCTGGTAGAAAAATATAAGTAATGCATTGCATGTGTATGCCAGGCCCAAGGTGTGCAGTAGTCAAGTGTAAAGAAAACAAGCAATGTGCATCATGCATGCCATGAATACAGTTGTTAACCACTTTTTTCTGGCCTAATGAAAGACAGAAATTTGAATTGGAGTTGCTTAGAGAACATTTCATACCTTCCCTAACAGCTAACCCTGAGTGAGTGAAAGTTGTTGTGTCACATCTTATTAACACCGGTGTATCCTAAGCTTTTGCTCTAGAGTCCAATGATCATCCCAGGTCTCTAAGAATCTCAAAGGAAGGAGATTTCAATCCTGAGAAATTTGCTTTGAACTTTGGAACAGTGATGAAGTATTTCTTTATATCCTGTCTAAACATGCTTTACCGCAAACTGAACTCATAGCTTTATCCCTTCAGCATTCCCATAAGAGCCTGTTTTATTTGTTAAGTCAGCTTTTTTCAATAAGTGAAAAATGTCAGTGTCCTAAGTTTCTTGTAGCAAAGGTAAACTTGCAAGTTTTATCATATGTTCCCATGTGTCATACATAGGATTGTGTCCTTTTTCCTCTGGCAAGTCTATGGGGCTCTGTCCCTGAATCTATTTCCCTGGGCCTTAGATCTATTCTCCGCAGCCGTGAATGTCCATTGATGCCAATGGAAGATTTCCCCCCTCTTATCTTAATTGCCATACACGGGTCAGTTTTCAAGGGGGGTTACAGATGGGGAGGGGGGTTAATCCTACCCTACCCTATCCTACCCCCTACTCCAAAATTCTTCCTGCATGGCAATTAAGTTTATTTGAAAAATTCTGCCACTGGTGACAGTGGGAGGTTTTTTTTTTTTCCTGGGCTTGATTGGCATGCAGGGGGGATTTCCAGGGGGATCAATTGAGAAGGGTTAATCCTCTCCTCCATGCATGGCACTTCAGTTTAAGGTGCAGGAAAACTTTCCATTGGTGCCAGTGGAAGCTTTTCTTTTAAGCTTAATTGCATGGGGTGAGGGGAATTTTCCTTCAGGAGCAAGAGAGAGAAGTGGGCGGGAGAGAGAGATTGCAAATTAATTGTAATTGAGGAGGAACTACTGATTTGGGATGATCTGAGTTGGGGTGCAAATTAATTAAAGAATTTATTTTAGTGGAGGTTATATGGATGAAAATTAATTGGCTGGCTTTGCCCTGTGAAATTTAAATCAATCCTGGTAATTATTACTAAATGTGTGTATATAGATAAAAATTATCATATGAACATTTTATGCAGATTTGTGTCTTATGGGTTTGTTCCCCAAATCATTTAAGTGCCTAGTAATGCCCCTGGCTGTGTGGGAGGCAGATATGCATCAGGTGAAGTTAGTTCACCAGGGGTGAGTGAAGGACTGTACTTGTTGAATTTCTGCCTTCATGCAATTGTTTAAGGCACAGAAGGTCCACTAGAAATATGATGACCTCATATTTATTTTAGTGGCAACCCAAGGTTTGAAGACCAAACTGTTGATCTTCTTTTTGCTCTCTTCTGAGTCTCCTCCAGCTGGCTTGTATCATACTAAAAATATGGAGACTAAAACTGTAAACACAACACCAGCTGAGTCCTGATTAGCATCACATAGATTGGTCTTATCACCCTCTGTGTCTTGCATACTGACACGGGTGACCGGCCAGATGGGCGATTAATAAATATAAGAAATAAATACTATGGTCCTGTTAATAGCCCCCAAAACTGCAGTAGTATTTTTGCAACAACGTCATGCTGCTGATTAGTATGTAGACCATGATCCGATATGACCCATGGGTCCTTACCAGTACTGGAGATTAGCCTGTTTCCTCACTATTTTGTATGTATTTATTTTCTAGTAAAACTCTTTGTCCTTTTATTGGGTTAAATCCAACATCCCATTAGGGAAAGTCCACTAGCTTGTCAGGATTATCTCCTTCTCTCTTGACCCCTGTGCTGGCCTAAAATCTGGTCTGGTGGGTTTCCCAGCCCCCTCCCAGTTCCGCTGTTGGAACTGCTGCAGTCAGCAGAACAACAGCATTGGATCCAACCCAATGTGTATACATCTCAAGGTTTATAACCCACTCCCAACCCAGCCCACCAACAAAAACTTGTGAGGGAACTCATAACACAGAGAGACTGTGTGCAGAGTTGTGTGTGTGATTAAACACATAAAGTTTCTCTTTTATTTCTCATGGTTTTCAGGACTAAACCAGACAAAATGTCAGAGATCTGTGATCAGATATTTTGTCTCGTTAAGAAGCCATGTGGGGACACCAATTTGGAACAAGAAATTAACCATTCTTATTCTGCCATGCAATTTCCCTTATGAATCCACCCCCCTGCCAAAGTTGCTATTGGCCCCGTTAGGAAAAGCTTACACTTGAGGTTTCTTCTTAGGAAAAATGGAAGATCCAACCAAAGATCTCCAAGAGTCTCTCTCATGTTTTAATTGGAGTTAGGATTGCACTGCTGCTGTGCAGCTTCAGCATTATCCATGCATTGAGCATGGATGTCTGCAGCTGGAAAGCCTACATGCATAGGCTTCCATGGGAGCTGGAAGCCTCCCTCCACAATCTGGTTTCAAGTTCCCATGACAGCCTATACATCTAGAGATCTAAGCACATCAGCTTTTCCACTGCATATGTCCACTCTGAACATGTGGAAGTCAGGGCAGGGAACCCAGGTGACTTTGGGGGCAGGACTAGTGGTGCAACCCCATTGCCCCTTCAGTTGTTTGGAGCCCCTTCACATGTATAATACATGGAGGGAGCTACTATCTTGTATACTTTGACTATCAGAAATGGCCAACACATCACCTTAACTGTATTCAATTGCTTTGAGGTGGTGAGTTTCCACTCCTGTCCTGAGAGGTCCAGGAGAAGTAACAGGGCTGCACTCCCTTTGTCCATTCCCCTGCAGAAGTCACCCATCAGGGTTAGCAAGGCTATTTCAGTCCCAAAACAAGGCCTGAACCTAGACTGGAATGGATCCAAATAATCAGCATGATCCAAGTCTACCTGTATTAGAGCGGCTACCACCTGCTCCAGAATCTTGCTCAAAGGGCAGTGGAGGGTGGTGACTCCAATGTCAGCAGGGCTTTGTATACACTCTGGATTTTACTCTGAACTTTAAAGGAGGTACCCATGGTGCTGATCCTAGTTTGGGGATAGGGTTCCACACTGTGGATAGTTCCTTTAAAGCTCAGAGTAAAATCCAGAGTGGATACACAGCCCTGCTGACATTGGAACTATCAGTCACCGCTGTCAAAGGGTGATCACAGATTGAGGCGTCCAGATTAGATTTTTTCAGGAAAGGCCTAAGCACCACTTCCTTGTGTAAATGCTCATTGAGCAGGCCCATCAAAGAAAAGGGAGAACGCATGTAGGTAACAGGCCTTTGCCAAGCTCCATCCAAACATCTTTGGTTTTGCATGTTTGTTTTGTAGGCATCCAAACTGAACTACAAACCACAATTCTGCATATAAAGCTTCTGAAAGAAATAGTGTGGCTTCACATTTTGCTTTGGGCAAAATCCAGGGCCAGCCCAAGACATTTTGCGGCCTGAGTTGGGCCAGCAAATGGCAGCTTGTCCCGCCTGCCACACACAGTGCACTCCCAACCAGACTATTTTCCAACAAAAAAGTAAGCATGTTGTAGCTGATTACACTGCTGCAAAATTATTTGATTGATACAAAATCCAAAGGCAGCCATGTTAGTGACTGTTCTTCCTTCATTGGTCTGGATTGCTAAACCATATACTCTCTGACATTTCACAGAGGAAGACAAGGACATGCTTGCAACACACCAATTTCTCACGCTAAAGATGACTGCGTCAGCTCCACCCCACCCCAGTAAACACTGTCACACATTAGTGAAGGCTGTACTTCGCCTCCTGCATAACATTTGTTTATCCACACTGATTTAAATTCTAAGAAGGTGTACATTGCCAGTGTGGTGTAGTGGTCAGTATTTCAGAACAGAGCGGGGGAAGAAGCTCAGGTTGAAATCCTTGCACCCCCTTGAAGCTCCCTTATTGACCATGGATCAGACATCTACGTCTTAGCGTAACCAATCTCACAGGGTTCTTCTTGTGAGGATAAAAATGATGGGTGGTGTGGTGATGGTGAATGTACCAGTTTGAGCTCCTGAGGCAAAGCATGCCATGCCAATGAGACAAGAGATCTATTTCACAAAACCCTCCACAGCTATACATGAGCTTCACATAATAAAAATGTAACCAAAATCAGGAACATTTCTTTTGATGTTGTTACAGTGCAATCCTATGCATTTAGACTCAGAAGTAAGTGTATTGAAAGACGCTTGCTTCCCAGTAAGTGTGCTTGGGGCTGCATTTATATACAAACTCTACTTATTTGGGGATTTACATGCCAGTTTTGTGCCAGAGAACTGTCCTGAAAGCAGCTGCAAAATAAATAAATAAATCATATATAAAAATGATGTGTGTGTGCAAAAACAACAACAAAAAAGTGTAATACCACTCGGGTTGCCATCTGCTCTTGCTCCTCATCCTCCTTCTCAGATTGGGGGCCTGCACCTAAGCGAGAGTAAAAAATAAAATAAAAAAATGGAACTGCTAGACACAGGTCTGAAGTAATGTCTGTTTAGGCACTTAGTAGCCAGGTGACAGGGCCAGTAGTGCAGCCTAGGGAGCACCCTTAAGGCACAGAGCTTTGTCTTCCACACTTGAGGATGAGGGAAAGCCAGCAGTGTAGCAGACTGCTGGGAGCCCCCGGACCCCTTGGTTTAGGCAAGCCACGAATCCCTCAGTTTCTAGCCTCCATCTACAAAATGGCGGTAATAATACCGGCCTCCCTTTCAGAGACCTGCTATGCAACTGCTACACTTTTATTATTACAGGGCTCTGGCAGAGGGAGGGGCTTGCTGGCTTGCACCCACCCATGACAATGTGAAAATTGTAGAAACAGGTTTTATTTTCTGCAAGGCGTTCTCAGAGGCATTAGTTTTTTATGATACAAAATTGCTTTGGGTGAAATTGAGCAAAGGTCTCATTTGCTACAATGAGATTTTGCTTATTAAAAATAATTAAATTCATAAGGCCTGTACTAAAGCTATATACTTAAGCCTCGGCTCTATAACCCTCCTGTGTTCTTGCGGACCTGTGCTTAGTCCCTGCTCCATTAAAGTCAGTGGACTATATCTAGAAGGTTAATCCCACATACTACTGAGGCAGGTGCTGAACTGGGCTGTAAAATAATAAGTATTATAAGTTAGCCAAACAAGAAAAGTTAAATGAACTTCTTAGCATTAAACTTCTTAGCAGCTGAGAAGACAAATGTAGGATGAGAAATATAGTCCAGCTATTAATTGATGCTCTAAGAGGGTTTCCTAAACAAATTATTAAAAAGGTATTTTCTCAGGACTGGCACTGATTTCAACCGGAGTTATGTCTAAGGAACTATGCTTAGAATTTCAGTTGTGAAGTGATTAAGATCCCAAAGTATTATATATGGCCTACACATGAGGTGTGTAGAATGAGGTGGCAGGATATGAGGGGGTTGAATGGACTGTACCACTTCAAACTGCTCTTCCAAATAAGTAACTCCCTGCAAATAGAAAAATATGAAATGAATGACTGTGCATTTGCTTTTTATTCATTTTAGACATGCACATTCCTACTTGGGACCAGGGGCTTTTCTACATGAGGCATCTATCGTGCGCTTGTCATTCCCTGCTCACAGCTGTTTATAGGTTCTTTAGACAACAATGTGACCCTCCAGTTCCACTTCTGTGTCTAGCCAGCACTTTCGGCAAGTTATTTTTAGAGCAAGGAAAATGCAGCATTTAATTGTGAAAGTGAAAGACAGTGTGATTTCCTTCTGTGTATTTGTGCTATTCTGCTATACCACAGTGCCACCTAGAGGTTATGTAGAGGAAAAGCAGGAAAGGAAATGCTCCTCATGTAACACTCAGATCTCATTCCTGCGACGAAACCGAAAGTAGATACAATATTTTAACAGCCTCGTGTACAAAAGCTCCAGGTTACTTTTTCCTGTATGGGATTACCTGAGTGCCGAGATCTGGAGAAGCCCTTCTCTCAAACTCTGCTCAGGTGTTATGCCCCCAAAGGGTATATAAACACATGTAAGAGCTATGGAGCCATGCCCACTGGCTGCACCCCAACACCCCCACCCCTGCCCTCCCTGTTCCCAAGCTTGCTGGGTTGAGCAGCAATGTGTGAAGGGGGCTTCGACTTGAGTTCAACTGAATGCAATCTTTTCATGCGATCAAGGACCCTGCTTTCTCAGGGTTCCCGACTGCATGGGGTTTCTACTTGTGTTCATCAAGCAAACATGGGTATAAACCCTTTTTACACCTCTCCACCCATAGTGGTAAGGCCAGGGACTCAGAGGGCAGGGCCCCTTATACTTGTTTAATTTATATACCCAGTACAAGCATGATGACTGAACAATGTCTGAGGCAGTTTTGGCAAGAATACAGGAGAGGGCCTTTTCCGTAGTCCCCCTGCCACCCAGCTATGGAACTGCCTTCCCACATTTCACACAGCATGAAAGTTCCTTTCCCATAGAGGCTCACTTAGCTCCCTCCTTGTTCCGTAACTTCCGTTGCAGAAAACAAGAGTTTTTGTTTTGTTTAGACAAGCCTTGGCCTGTCCAGGTAATCTGTCTCTTTTATTGCTGAGGATGTTTTAATTGGCTATTAATTTGCACGAATGCTTTTTTTAAAATTATTATTCTTTTTTTTATCTGCTCTTCTGCATTTACACTACTACGTATTTTCAATTGTTTATATTGTTTGTATTGCTGCTGATAGCCATGGGTGGAAATGCACTATATGAATTAAAATAATAAATAAATAAATAAATAAATACCACTAAATGGAATAATAGAATAGTAGAGTTGGAAGGGGCCTATAAGGCCATCGAGTCCAACCCCCTGCTCAATGCAGGAATCCAAGTTAAAGCGTCCCTGACAGATGGCTGTCCAGCTGCATCTTGAATGCCTCCAGTGTGGGAGATAAATAAAGGACACTTTATGTTCTGCTCCCCCTTTTGCACCCCCCAAATTAAACAGCACTGCCAATGGTAAGAAATCCAGCTCTGGTTATATCGTTATTGTTGTCATCGCTGTCCTTTTCCCTTCCCCATTGTGTACACTTCAAGTTCAAAGGCAACCGGAGGAGCTGAGTTTGAATTTGCAGGTGAATTGTGCACGTTTTGGTGACTGTGGTATGAAAATATATTGTTTTGTGATGTGCTCATTCTTCTATAAAACATGACAGATACCAGTACAATGGTAACTAAAGGCTTATTTTAGGTCAGGACTTAGGATGTGACCCACTTTTAGCTGAGTTCAATTGTTTTCAGAAAAATGGGGGGAAATGTCTAAAATGTGCCTCTTTCCAGCAGGCAGAAAATTAGTCTTCATCTTAAATGACACCATGCCAAATGATAACAGCTCTGCAATATATCTGATACTGAAAATCTGCTGTTTCATCATGGTATTATAAAAAAGAAGACCAAAAGACTCCAAGCCTCCTCATTGTTCAGAAACAAATGTGCACATTATTGTTCTGCCATTCTTAGTTACACAAAACCAGATTCTTCTTTGAAAGAGTTGCACAATGTGACCGTATTTATTTCTGAAAGATGTAATGGGTAAAGTCTGCTGTTTGAACACAGAGACATCTGTAGCTGACACACATCCATTTCATTTCTTCTGACTTGTCCTCTCTTGAAGTCAATGGGAATCTTTCTGTTGATTTCATGGACATAACGCCAGGTCGCAGGTCCATTATTTCAGTGAACAGCAATTTTGCAGTTTCTCATACCTATAAAGTATAAACCCTCCTTTGAAAATATTGATGTGGGTAGCATTTCTTCTAAACAGAAGCTTTTTAACAGTCAATAAAATACACTGTTGGCAGACATTCAATTTGAGATGATTAAAGAATTCTTACATTTCCGATAACACCAGTGTAGTAGAAAATAGCATTAGGAAAACTCTGGATTTTGATTGGTTGAGAACACCTTGGAGCAGGGCAGTTATGGCATGACAAAGATTCTAGCATGACATTATAAACCTAATTATCACTATGCTGGCTTTCAAATTATTTCATACATGATTATTGAAGAATGCCCTTCTTTGCTGGAAATGGTTTTTGGAAACAAAAACTACTTAAACTGAACAAGGATCCACCATACGTGTTTGGAATCTATAGCAAATCTAGTAGGTAATTTGCAGTGCAAGCTGATGCATGTCTACTCAGAAGTAAGTGCCCCCGTGTTCAATGGGACTTACTTCCTAGTAATTGTAATTATGATTGCAGCCTTCATGAACTGAAGGATTAAGGCTGCAATATGATACATTTTAATGAGAAAGTAAGTCCCATTAGAAGTTGCTTACTTAAGAGTAGACCTGTTTATAATTGGGATAGCTGGCTGAAAGAATATGCATGCTTATTTGGCACCAAGCATGGCTGAAATCAGTGTGATTTACCTCTGGATAAATACACAGAAGACAAAGTTGCAAGTGTGACAATTCAGAAATTTCTCTTAGATCACATTGGCTGGGTTCAGACAACACGATAACCCACACTCAAGGGTTGAGTATGAATTGAGTGTGGGTTGTTGTTGAACCGTGGATTGTTGTCGAAATGTGGGTTACCATGTTGTCTGAACCAAGCTGCAATAACAACCATGGTTTGTTAACTATGAACAACCCACAGTTCACAACCCATCAACAAACCATGGATCCTCTTCATGGGTTGTTTGTGGTTAACAAACCATGGTTTATTACTGTGGCTGGTTTCAGACAACACGATAAGCCACATTTCAACAACAAGAACAACAACTCACAGTTCAACAATAACCCACACTGAACCCATACTCAACCCTTGAGTGTGGGTTATCGTGTTGTCTGAACCCAGTCACTGAATATCAAAAGATACGAAAATACAAATCAGCTTTATTGTGGATGGTAAAAGAGAGGCAGACATTCTACTGAGATAAAAATAGGCCACAACTTTATTTACCCCTTAAACCAGGGCTCTCCAACCTTGGGTCCCCAGATGCTGCTGGCCTACAGCTCCCAGAATCCCTTGCCATTAGCCATGCTGGCTGGGTATGCTGGGAGCTGTAGGCCAGCAACATCTGGGGACCCAAGGTTGGAGAGCCCTGACTTAAACTTACACTCTAATGAACCAAAGACCAGTGAGAAGGAGAGCTGTTTTAAGTCCCAAGCTCATGCCCAGGGAAGCTGGCTTGGCTGTCCTGCTGCAATTGTCACCCATATCAGTCCTGAGCCAGGCCCTCTCTGTGAGCCTCCTCCACAGTTTAGGAATGTGAATGTAGGGTGATCCCTGCCCAGCATCCATACCTCTGATATTAATACAGGGTTGGGGAACCTCTTTCAGCCCGAGGGATGAATTTGATTTCAGAGAAGCTCTCAGGGACTGGATTCCAGCAAGTGTGTGCATGTGTGTGTGTGTGTGGGGGGGGGGGAACTGAAGCCAAAGGGGGCAGGGCCAAAAGCAAAAGGGGTGGGGCCAAAACACAACAAAACTCATCATATTGTAGCTTAAAGCTGTTACTAAAAGCAATTAAGCCTTAGGAGAGGCATCTCAACCTTTTAGAATGAGAAAAAAAATTGTGCAGAAGCCTGGAAACCACCAAATGACTGGTGATTGAGGAAAGGGGGTGGGGCCAGGGGAAGGGGACAGGGGCATGGCCATCTAGGGAACCTGGGAGGGCTGGATTTGGCCCCCTGGACCTGAGGTCCCCCCCTTTGTATCAAGGGATCACTGCATATGCCCTGCATTGATCCCCTGCTTTTCATTTAACTCAGATCTTAGGTCCTCTTCGTTTCCCACCTAAAGAGCTCTCCCTGCTGAACTAGCCCTCAGGAAGGGACAAGCTCAGCTTGACTTCCTTCCAGCTCATACTAACCTAGAGACAAACATGGCATTGCTCTTGAACAAACTGGAGGGATACAGATCACATCGCTCAGTAGACGGGTGAATACCGTTGCCCCTCGAGAGATGAGCTGCATCCCTCATTATGCCCGGTAGAGTAATCAGTGTGCCGCCCTGCCAATGTGCCACTTAGGTGATGTCACAGTTCACCTTTCTGAGAGCCCATTCAATTGCCAAAAGATGCCTGGCGCAAATCACCATCCAGGCTATCTGCAGGAAAAGCTCCGTTATGTTCCCCAGATCACTCACAATGCTGATGGAGCCCTGAAATCTTTACATGGCCATTCCTCTCCCAAATGAATCACCAACAAGAGTGGGAAGGGCTTACTTAATCCTGCTTCTTGCTCTGAAGTCTTGCAATAGCTGACCAGTGCTAAACTATCACAAGCAGCAAAACTTCTCCCTCTTGGCCGATTTTCAGTATGTTGACTTCAGTAGGGGGGCACCTTCTAAGCTCCCACAATTCTCTTCTCCCCCACAGGGGACGAGGGGCCCTCAAACCCAAACACCACAATTGTTTTTTGTATCCCTCTCAATTTCACTATGAAACTGGAATATCTGACCCCATGTAGGGTGTTGGGGGTTAGGTTTAAAATGTTTTATTTTACTCCCCAATTCACTTCCATTCCAATTTGCATCAGAAGAATAGAAGGCTACAAAAGCTGTGATGCAATGCAACTGCGACCAAAATATGTTTTCACAACAACATTAAACTGAATAATACAAAAAGTGAATTATGGGAGTTCACATGCAATATGAGTGCATTTCATATCTCCAGTGGATGTTTTCCTTGGATGGCCATAGCATAGATCTGGTGATGCTATTCCTCCTATGGGTTTTGCCCATGCTTAGATGCAGATTGTAACAGCAGTGACATGATTTGGGTGGGGTGGTGGTAGTGGTATCTTTTCTTTGCATCATTTCTACCTGGCTACAGTTACTGAAGCACCTAGTGTGATGCATGAAAGTATATTGAGTGAGATCTACCTGTATGATATTTTTATCACAGCCCTATAAAGTAACCTGTCTTTTTCATGCCGTAGCCTTGGTTCATTAACTTTTCACCTGGGGAATGCAGTAAACAGAGAAAAATAAATTTTGACTCAGGCCAGCTCTCTAAACTTTCTAGAGTTCTTGTTCAACACTGAAACCATGACCCCGGAGACTCCTCTTTCACAGAGAATATATATTAACTTTGTCAGTAAGTCTGATTAAATCTCTCTCTCCTTCTCACATTTCTCCAAGGCTCTTTTTAGCCCCTCTTTATGCTAGCCCTTATTGAAATGAGATATAACAGAACCACACCAGGTTTACCCTAAGGAGGTAACTGCAGACATTACTTGATTGATGGCTACTCTATTTTCTTGCTGAAATAAATTTCAGTCCTTTCTCCCATCTTTTTCTTCATTTCTGCCTGGACTTCCAAATAGGCAGGTAGGAAACCCAGAGTGTGGGTGTCTTTTAAACTTTAATGTAATCTTATTCTGCAGTGATAGTCAAACCATGATATCTGTTATTCCAAAGAGAATTTCTTCTATTTCTTCAGCTTCCTGAGGCAGCAAGTGATGTGGTTTCATTAGCCATGTCAGTAAGAAATATGCCAGATTATTCTGCCAACAATTAGAATTCCTAATTTATTGAAACCAAAGGAATTCCTCTCTTCTCCCTCAGTGCTTCCTGTTTTTTCATGCCTCACACGTGTAATTATATGTATGACTAATTTATGCATTCACTTATAATGCACCTATAATTAATATTGGCCGTCAACATTTTTCTGTAGTCTAGGGAATACATAAGCATGCTCTTACTCACCGCACATGATGTATAAGGTATTATGTGAGCTTATGACTGCATGCATCGCCCCACATGGAGGTCCAATTTGTGTGATCTTTCTCAATGAAAAGAGGAAAGATTACTCAAATAAAGGTGGAAGGTTTGACTCACATAAAGTTTGACAAGATATGGAAGGTCTGACTCACACAATGCATTACTTGTGCACTAGAGAGGAACACATATGTTTGATGTGTCTATCACATTATTATTTTTTATTATTATTTTTATTATATTTATACCCCACCTTTTTTCCTGAAAGGAACCCAAGGCAGCTTACATAATCCTCCTCCTCCTCTCCATCTTATCCTCACAACAACCCTGTGAGGTAGGTTAGGCTGAGAGTCAATGACTGGCCCAAAGTCCCCCAGTGAGTTTCACTGGGTGAGTTTCACATAATAATGATCGTCAGCCAGGTGAATGCCTGGACCCTTCATATATACACACACACACACACACACACACACACGCGTGTGTATCTCTCTCTCTATATATATATATATACAGAGAGAGAGAGAGAGACTGGCCTTCCCCAACCTTGTGCCCTCCAGATGTGTAGGACTGAGTTGCAGCCAACACATCTGGAGGGCGCCAGGTTGGAAAAGGTTGATTATAGATCATTTTCTAATGGCTCAAAGGGCTTCACACAGGGCCAGCGCTACCGCTAGGCAAACTAGGCGGTTGCCTAGGGCGTGTGGCTGAAGAGGGTGCAGAAATGCTGTGCTCCTCTTCACTGCCGCCACCGCGCCGCCACCGCGCCGCCACCGCCGTGCCTCCCCCCCGAAGCCGCCGCCGTGCCTCCCCCGCCCACCGCCGCCACCGCTGCACCTCCCCCGCCCGCCGGCGCCGGCGCGCCTCCCCGCCCGCCGCTGCCGCTGCCACTGCACCTCCCCTCCCCCCGCCACCTACCTTCTCCGCGTCGCTTCCGGAGCCCCGCCCGCGTTGTTTTGGCGGGAGGAACCAGGGTAACAGGGCTTAAACAGCCCTGTTGCCCTGATTTCCCCGGCAAAAAACAGAGGGCGGGGGTCCCGTCGCGTCACTTCCTCTTTGGAGCTGGCGGCGGCAGCCAGGGCGGGGGGAAGGTAGGTAGGTAGGTGGTGGCGGCGCGGGGGGGGTTGCAGAGCAGGGCTGCTTTTCGCCAGAGCCCCCCCCATGGCACGAGGGGGGCGCTAAATATAATTCCGCCTAGGGCGCCAAACTGCCCTGCACCGGTCCTGGCTTCACATAATTGCCCCAGCAATCCTTACAACAACTCTATGAAGTGACTACACCCAGATCAGCTTACCTAAGGCCACTGATTTTATGGTATTCAAATAAAGGACTTCTTAGTTCCTATTTCAATCATTTAACCACTATGGCTACATTTCAGCTGGGTTTGGATGAATCAGTCTCTTTCTGGTCCATGTCACTTCTACATCTGTTCACTCATCAGTGGGTTCCATCCCATTTCTGTCTCAATCTGCAAATTTTAAAAATCTACATAAAACTTTCATATCAATATATCATTATATATCTGTTTAAATGTATTTTCCCTCAAACTTTATAGGGTAAGGGGAGAATCTATTTATCTAATCAGTCAGTCTTACTTGTACAGTCAAGAACTTTGATCCAGTGGTTCCTTTCACATTAAGCTTACCTCACCTGCCCACAGGAACTTCTCCATTCATTTCATCTGAGGGTCAAAACAGAGATTACTTGAATTTATTTTCACTCTAGAGTAGGCACAGGGAGACCAATCCATATCGGGACACTAACATGGGGACAGGGGGGCTTTAACACCCATGCCCACTATGGGCCCAATCCAAATCGAGGTCCCTGTACCTGCAATTTCTATTGCAAAGCCTTGAGAGGACTGCAAAGAGATCCCATAAATGTAAAAAGAGTCGTGTATGGATCTAGTCCAGGGGTCGGCAACCCGCGGCTCCGGAGCCGCATGCGGCTCTTTCAAGCCTTTGCCGCGGCTCCGGACAAGGCTGCCCTGCTCCGCCGCCGCCGCCTCGGGGGCAGCCCGATTTCGCTCTTCTGAGCGGCGCGGAGCGTTCTCCGCGCCGCTCTAGCTGCCGCCGCCGCCGCCACCGCCGCTAATGCCGGAGCCGCTGAAGCCGCCGCCGCCGCCGCATCCGCCGCGTCACATCCGCCGCCGCCGCTGCGTCACTTCCGCCGCTGCCGCCGCCGCGTCACTTCCACCGCCGCCGCGTCACATCCAGCTGCTTCGGCGCACTGGACCCCCCCCCCCGCGCTATGATTTTGGCGGGGGAACTTTGGCGCGGCGGGGGAACTTTGGCGCGGCAGCAGCACCCCCCCCCCGAGCAGCAGGGACGTGAGCGGGTGAGCTGCAGAAGAGAGGAGGGCTCCTGCACGCGCCAAAGGGGGTTATAAGGACTTTTTCTTAAAATTCAAGGTAAGTGCCTCTTGCTTTAATATTGCATTTCTTTTGCTTGTGCCCCCCAGCAGTAGCATCCCATCATCAGCACCATCCAGCAGTAGCACCCTCATCATCCACCAGCAACACCCTCCCCCCCAGCAGTAGCACCCCCATCATCCACCAGCAAATCCTGCTGATGGATGATGAGGGGTGCTATTACCACATGGAGGGTGTTTCTGGTGGATGATGAGGGTGCTACTGCTGGATGGTGCTGATGATGGGATGCTACTGCTGGGGGGGGGTGTTGCTGGTGGCATCCCATCATCCACCAGCAACACCCTCCTCCCCAGCAGTAGCACCCCCATCATCCACCAGCAAATCCTGCTGATGGATGATGAGGGGTGCTATTACCACATGGAGGGTGTTTCTGGTGGATGATGAGGGTGCTACTGCTGGATGGTGCTGATGATGGGATGCTACTGCTGGGGGGGGGGTGTTGCTGGTGGCATCCCATCATCCACCAGCAACACCCTCCCCCCCAGCAGTAGCACCCCCATCATCCACCAGCAAATCCTGCTGATGGATGATGAGGGGTGCTATTACCACATGGAGGGTGTTTCTGGTGGATGATGAGGGTGCTACTGCTGGATGGTGCTGATGATGGGATGCTACTGCTGGGGGGGGGTGTTGCTGGTGGCATCCCATCATCCACCAGCAACACCCTCCCCCCCAGCAGTAGCACCCCCATCATCCACCAGCAAATCCTGCTGATGGATGATGAGGGGTGCTATTACCACATGGAGGGTGTTTCTGGTGGATGATGAGGGTGCTACTGCTGGATGGTGCTGATGATGGGATGCTACTGCTGGGGGGGGGTGTTGCTGGTGGCATCCCATCATCCACCAGCAACACCCTCCCCCCCAGCAGTAGCACCCCCATCATCCACCAGCAAATCCTGCTGATGGATGATGAGGGGTGCTATTACCACATGGAGGGTGTTTCTGGTGGATGATGAGGGTGCTACTGCTGGATGGTGCTGATGATGGGATGCTACTGCTGGGGGGGGGTGTTGCTGGTGGCATCCCATCATCCACCAGCAACACCCTCCCCCCCAGCAGTAGCACCCCCATCATCCACCAGCAAATCCTGCTGATGGATGATGAGGGGTGCTATTACCACATGGAGGGTGTTTCTGGTGGATGATGAGGGTGCTACTGCTGGATGGTGCTGATGATGGGATGCTACTGCTGGGGGGGGGTGTTGCTGGTGGCATCCCATCATCCACCAGCAACACCCTCCCCCCCAGCAGTAGCACCCCCATCATCCACCAGCAAATCCTGCTGATGGATGATGAGGGGTGCTATTACCACATGGAGGGTGTTTCTGGTGGATGATGAGGGTGCTACTGCTGGATGGTGCTGATGATGGGATGCTACTGCTGGGGGTGTGTGTGTTGCTGGTGGCATCCCATCATCCACCAGCAACACCCTCCCCCCCAGCAGTAGCACCCCCATCATCCACCAGCAAATCCTGCTGATGGATGATGAGGGGTGCTATTACCACATGGAGGGTGTTTCTGGTGGATGATGAGGGTGCTGCTGCTGGATGGTGCTGATGATGGGATGCTACTGCTGGGGGGGAGGCTGTTGCTGGTGGATGATGGGATGCCACCAGCAACACCCTCCCCCCCAGCAGTAGCACCCCCATCATCCACCAGCAAATCTTGCTGATGGATTCATAGATTCATAGATTATAGAGTTGGAAGGGGCCTACAAGGCCATCGAGTCCAACCCCCTGCTCAGTGCAGGAAACTAGGGGAGGGGTCTCCCATCCAAGTAATGACCAGGCCTGACCCTGCTTAGCTTTCCACGCTCTGACAAGCTGAGCCAACGTGAGCCACAGGCCTGGTGATGAGGGGTGCTATTACCACATGGAGGGTGTTTCTGGTGGATGCAGTGTTATATTTGTTTTAAATGTCACAATGGTTTTGCGGCTCCCAGTTTTTTTTTTTTCTTCGGAAACGGGTCCAAGTGGCTCTTTTTGTCTTAAAGGTTGCAGACCCCTGACTAGTCCATCCATTGAAGTGAACCGGATAGCTGAATCATGCAGGAGCTCATTCATTGTAATAAATACGGGACTCTGTAGGAATTTTGTAATGAATTATATTGTTAGCCAATACCGTAATACCTTGGATTGCAAGTGACTTGGTTTGAGAGCGTTTTGCAAGACAAGCAATTTTTTAAAAATTTATTTAAATTTTTTTGACTTGATATACAAGCAACGTCTTGCAATACAAGTACTGTAGTACGGCTTAAATTAAAAATCTCTGTACAAATTTTTTTGGGGGGATTTCGTTTTGATATAAGAGGGTTTTGGATTACAAGCATGTTTCCAGAACAAATTATGCTCTCAATCCAAGGCATGACTGTACTTATTTATTACAGTCGGAACATGGGAGCAGGGAGGAACTAAAGGGCAAAGAGAGGCAATATCTGAAAATACAGTTATGAGGAGATGAAAATGTAATCTCTGTGGATGAAGATTTCTTCCAGTTTTGCTGCTTCTTTTTTGTAAGCCTGTCATAGGTGTAAACTAATGGGGAGATTGGTTGCCAAGATGTTGATACAATGAATATCAGGGTGATTTTTCTTCTAAGGTAGACACTGCCTACACATTCTTACTGTTGAATAATGTGAATAGCCTGTGAAAATGTACTGCTTGCAGTGAAACACTTGCCATTTATTTCCTCCCTTTTTTTATCAATTGCCTTAAATGCTTCCTATAATTATTGTCCATTTGAAAAGATTAAATCTCTCTGACTTAGAGTGCATGCAGTAATTTAAGGTTTAGATAGCACATGACAGAACAGGAAGTAAACATGCATCTGGTATTGTATTTAAAAATAATCTCCAACAAACATGTGGAATCTCTCCAAATTCACGTTGATGTGCTCTTTTTCTTTTTCTTTTTTCTTTTGTATTCTCTGGAGTACAGTGACATTTACAATATAGTGATTTATGCCGTATATAATGATACACCAAGCCACTATTCCTTGAAGATAATTTGAAGTTTCAAGATGTGAGAGTAAGAAAATAACTACTAAAGCTGGTCAAATGTTATTTTCATTGAAAACTACATTTCAAGGGAAATGATTTGTTTGTAACTAAGGGTGTCCCTCCACTCCCGCATCATAAATGGAATAAATGTATGATTAAAACATTTGTATCCATGTCCTTGCAATTTTTTTTTTTTTTAATGCTGCAATTTCCCCGGAATCAAAAGTCCATTTTCCAAGTAATAATGACAATTAAATGCATTCACAAGCTGCTCATAGCTTCTTGTCCAGCCAGTAAATGTATTAATCAAATGCAACAAAGCTCCATCACTTGCAATACCACAATTTCTGCTAGAAAGTGGAAAGCAGCAAATTGGGGGTCATCATGGCCATCAAGCCAGACAGTATGGTGGGAATTTGCTTCCCTAAAATTTTGCATACCAAGACTTAGTTGGACACAACATACAGTTCAGAACTAAGCTGAAATATATTAACACTGAGGACAATTAATTAATTATTGCAGTGTTGTGTTTTATACATATAGGACCGACAATTTTGTGGGTGCGGGGGTTGAGGCAGGCTTTTTTTCTGGGGGTGTGAAAATTGTTGAAAGAGGTAGTGCTTACCTTACCATCTGCAGTCACAGTGGATTTTTTTCTTTTCTTTTTTAAAAATTATTTTACTTTTTTAAAAAATATGGTTGCCGTAGGACAGGGTTGGGGAACTTCAAGCCGTGGGCCAAATAACCCCAAACCTGGCAGTGCTTGCTTCAGTCTTAGTTCTATAGTGGGGTGTGCAACCTGCAGCCCTATGACTGCATGCGTAGTATCCTACTGTGTCCGTGCACTTGTGGGACCCATCGCTTGCACAACAGGGCTTTTTGCACTTCTGAAAATAAGTCTGGAAACTAGCATTTCTGTGCATTTCCATTCATCTCCAGAGTTATTTTTTACAAGTGCAAAAGCCCCATTGCACAAGTGGTGGGTCCCGCACATGCAACAGAACCAGCAAAGGTGGAGCAGTCCTGTTGGATGCTGCCCCATGTGGCTCTGAGCCTAATTTCATGCGGCCCTCAGACTACAGTAATACCTTGGATTGCAAGTAACTTGGCCTGAGAGCGTTTTGCAAGACAAGCAATTTTTTAAAATAAATGTTGACTTGATAAACAAGCAACGTCTTGCAATACAAGTCGTAGGGATGTAACCGCTCGCCTCGAGCGGGCATAGCGGGCCGAAATCGGCCCCGCTCACGCCCACCCGAGACTCGCTTTGATGTAAGAGTGTTTTGGATTACAAGCACGGTTCCGGAACGAATTATGCTTGCAATCCAAGGTATCTGCAAGCAATCAGTTCAGACTGCTGGTAAGAGCAATCTGTCCCTCCTCTGGGAGCCTGCTGGGCAGAGGGGGAGAGAAAGGGAGAGAGACGGAAGTGTCAGAAAGAGAGAGAGAGAAGGGATGACCTGCCCACTTCTGATCCTGGCCCCATCCACCTGTGGCTTCCTCTCCTGCTGGCTCCTGGCATGATGTGGCCCTTGATAGATTCCTACTACTGTAGGAATGCAGTCCCTGCCCCTGCTGTAAGTAATGGTGGAGGGAGACAGGAAAGTGGATGGGAGGCAGGGAGGAGTTCTCTGTTTCAGATGAAAATCTGATCTGGAGAAGCATTCTAGCAGGGTTATAATGCTCCCTCATGTTTAAGGCAATCATTAGTTCCAGATTTTAGACCAAAGAATTATGAATATTGCCTGCTTGAATCAATGAGGCAATGTAACCACTAGTTACCGTGGGAGGAAAGGGTTAATTGAACAATCCCCTCCTCCCTACGTCCTGCCTCTCTGTGGCCTGCTCTCTCTCTCCCTCTCCAACATGATGGACACGCACATATCAATAAAGGGCCTGTAAGTAAAACTAATAAATGTCTTTATTAGTTTTAAACCTAGTATGGACAATCCGTTTCCTTTTAAGAGCCTTTTAGCAAGGGTTCAACAACCCACGTGGTGATTACCAGTTTCAATAAGCAGGCTGCGCATAAGGGGGGGAACTCTGCTTCAGCCTAACCAGTGTAGGACAGACTCTCCTTCCCCTATCCTCCAACAGATTTTAGACCAAAGAATTATGAATTTTGGCAGGATCACTGCTGACAGCAGTGCTGATACAAAAGCAACTTGGATTTTGTTTATAAATGAGATTGCACATCTTTTGTGATATATGGATGCCCTGTCCATGGGAGACACTTCCTTGTTCATGATGCTGAAGTTCTGACAACGTTCTCACCATACATACTTTTCCTCACCTTTTAAATAATCCATGTAGTCTGGCCCTCTCAGTTTCAAATTGTGTTGTGTGTTTTAATTCTGGTGTTGCTGTGAGGTTTGTTTGTTTTTCTTCCTTTTTGTATTTATGCTGTTTTTGATTTTATGGTCGTAGGTTTTGTTTTATATTTAAATTGGGGTTTTTTTTTAAAAGAAAAGAAAATTAAAACATATTTTAACGTAATATTAACCATTTTTAATACGTGCATGATATATCAATAGTTTAGAACAGTGTTCCCCGGTCTGGCAGCCTCCAAATGTTTTGGACTGCAACTGCCATCGTACTCAATATTGGTCATGCTTTTTCTGGTCTGTGACAGTAATGAATGAATGATGATGAATGTTGGTCATGCTGGCTCTGGCTGATGGGAGTTGTAGTCCAAAACATCAGGAGGGCACACCGCGTTGGGAAGGCTGGCTTAGAGCACTGTTAAGTTCTTTTAAAATAAAAGTTACCAGCAGACAGACCTCAGTGTCATTCCATGCAGCACTCAAATGCAACCAGCCCGAGTGCACCTCCTTGTACTTGATGTGCATCCAAGATTAGAGCTCTCAAGGATCTTCAAACATGCAAGAAGGCACTTCACTCTGTTGCTGTTGACGGAGCAGAGGCCAGGTGGTGCCGTCATGTCATTCGCACCGACGTTCTTGTTAGTGCTGTCCGTTGTCTGAGAAACGCCAAAATATTGTTTCCCCGCTTGAGCCTATAGTTCAATCCATTCGGAATATGGAAAGTTATAATACTACATGCCAAGAATAATAAGTTCTTGAACATTAGGAGATATACTTGCAAGAATATGAACAAAGTCCACTGAGGAGGGGGGGGGAGGAATTGGTCAAATAACATCACAGGAAAGTCAAGTGATTGCTTGCTTCTCCGTGTAATGCTGCTGAGCATCTTGATATATGCCGTGAAGTTTCTGACAATGAATTTGCTTGAGCTTGCAGCCTGATTTCTAAAGTGTAAAAGATAAGAAACCTCAATTAATTCTGGTAGAAAGAACAGGTTATAAAAAGTGAGACGCAGCACATTGAGTTATAAAACAACATTACAGGGTTTTTTGGCCAGGGAATTATCCAACCAGGGTATTATCCAACAAGAGGATTAGCTTTGGGCACAACCAAGCCATGGTGCAGGCAGTGAAAAATAGGTGTTGATGTCAGAGGAAGCAGTGAGAGGATGGTGGAGTCAGGGAGCCCTTGCTGTGAATCCACAGGGCTGCTGACTGCCAGTAGCCCTCTAGTTCAGGCTATGGACATCATCAGCCTCTGCTCTCATAGGGTGCTGCTGGTCCTACACACACCTGAACAGTGCTGAGCGAGCCCCCACTCCCATCTTGGATATCACCTCATGGCACCCACTGGAAAGGTGTGTGGGGTCCCCTCCTTATTTATATATTATTACATATATATCCCACCCAAGCTGACTTACCTGGTCCTCCTCCTCTCCATTTTATCCTCACAATAACCCTGTAAGGTAGGCTAAGAGTCGGTGACTGGCCCAAAGTCACCCAGTGAACTTCATCATGGCTGAGTGGGGACTAGAACCCGGATCTCCCAAGTCCCAGTCCAACACCCTCACCACTGCACCACACTGGCTCTCAATCTTGCATATCACTGCTTGTCAATCACTACTTAGTGGCAGTAACCTCAAGGAGAAGGCTTCCACCCCACAGAACCATGAAAAACCCACTTGGGATTATCCCCTTTTATAAAAATCCAGAAGAATTTCTGCTGAAAAGCAAACATGGATAAAAAAAAAAATACATGATCTGCATTGCCATTTTCCTTTATGCTTCCTCTATATGATTAGGATGCTAAGCTTTCCCTTAAGGCTGGGGAGGGGAACCTTTGAGCTGAGGGCCACATGCATGCCAACTTTGTCCTAATTCATGCAGCCCACAGCAGCATCATTAGGCTTGCTGGATGCTGTGGGCCTACTCCTGCTGTCAAGACTGCCCCTCTGTAGCACTCCAGAACACTTCCTCCTCCACTTCATCTGTGTGTATGTGTGAGTGAGACAGAGACTGGGTTTGCACTGCCATGGTGGGGGAAATAAGCCACAGTGGCTTATTTCTCCTGCCGCACATGCCGGTCGCATGCTGGGGGGATTTGCATAATTACCCTCACAGGGTGGCTTGTCATGTCATATGAACCTGGTCAAGGTGGCTTGTTGCTGTGGATAACAAGACACTCAGAACCCATGGGCTGTTGTAGGGTTCTGTGGTGGGTTGTTAACCAGTGCAACAAGCCACCCTCACTGGATTGCATGACATGGCAAGCCACGCACAAGGGTAATTATGGAAATCCCACTGGCTTATTTCCCCCTCTGTGATCAAGTGAACAGGCCCAGAGAGGTAGAGAAGGGATGGGGTGGCACAAAGAGAGAAAGCTATGGAATGGTGGAAACACCACCCACTTTCTATTCTGGATCTGCCTACCCTCAGATGTGGCCCCTGATTTACTTTTCCCATGGGTCAATTGGCGTTTGTAAAAAAAAAAGGTTACCCATCAGTCCCTACTGCCTTAATAAGTTACCTTAAAGGTTTCCCTGCCTTAACAAGTTACTAATTCACAGTTGCGATGTCCGTGTGCCTTTCTTACCTTGAGCTTCACCCCACCCAGGGTACATTTTATTTTATTTATTATTACAATTATATACTACTGTTTCCGCCCCCCTCTTTCAAGGAACCCAAGGTGGCTTACATGATCTTCCTCCTCTCCATTTTATCCTCACAACACTCCTGTGAGGTAGGTTAAGCCGAGAGTCAGTGACTAGCCCAAAGTCTCCCAATGAGCTTCATGGACTAGTAGGGACTGTAACCTGGATCTCCCATGTCCCAGGCCAATGCTTTAACCACTACACCACACTGGATCTCTGACCACTCCATTCAAAAAGGGGCCACCACTTCAGTGGGTGCTTTGGCCTATGTTAGGACAGAATATGGCTGGCCACTGGGGCAATGGAGTTCCATGGCATTCTAAGGCTACATGAATCCCATGGTTGTGCAAGTCTCTGCCAAGCTCTTTCTCACCTAGGTAGTTATTTCTCCCACCATCACAGCAGCTCTTGGCAAGCAGTTGTGGATCTGCTATCCCAGCATAGTGCCCTGGGCATAGGATGGCATTGACTTTAAAAAAAAAAGGATGCAGCTTCAGAGCAGGGATTGGGATGTCCTCCTTCTTGATAGGATGCCCAGCTTTCAGACTGGGTTCCACCTTGGTTGAATCACCAGCCTTGATCTAAAATGGGTTTAAATACAAGAAACAACTTACTAAACTGAAACTAGCCAGATGTAGCCTCAAGCATTTGTCAACCCATCCAGGTTTTAATTTTTAATTTTTTTGGTGGATTTTGGATAAACATTGGCTGATTTCACAACTGTAAAATATGCACAGATGTGCAAAATATGCACTCTGAGATGACTTTCATTCAGAAATTGTATGTTCTTGACTTCACAGCATATACTCCAAATGGGAACGGACAGCATTGTTGAAAAAACATGATAAACATTTGCATGAGCCAATCTTTTCAACTTTCTATCCTCCTGATTAGGACTCACCACCAGTAACATATCCCTAAAATATTGTATCAGAATCAAAACACCAAATGGCTGCTTTATTATTTATTAATGTATCTTTAACTACAGATGACAAATGCTTAAAATGGAGACATGAGGTTGTCACATGCACAAGGTTGTGTGTGCTTAACCCAATTCACTTTAATGGGATCAACCAACTGTAACTGTGGCTTTACTGGAGCCTTCAGCCCAATTGATTTCAATGGCATTGTACCTGCTAAGGTTGATTGTGATGCTGCGGTCTCCAACATGGTGCCTGTAGGAACCTCTCTTGGCATTTGCCAGTCTCCCTGCCCCTTCTGATTTTTTCTTATACTTTGTTTCTTTTTAATTAATTTTTTTTTTTTTAACATGAGGCTGGCATACTGCAAAGCAAAGGGCTGCCGTCTAGCACCATCTTTCTTTGGGTTCAAAAGGGTAGTTTTGTGTTTTTAAGCTCAGACCCCACCTCTGTCTTGCACAAATGCTTAAAATGGACAAGTTACTTTTCTTTTAGTCTCGCCTGTTTGCTTCTGGGAAATGGGTATTCTGTGAGCG